>OY776673.1:20756401-21365752 GCA_963675555.1 Leptura quadrifasciata
ACAGGAGCTCGAACCCGGTAGCGTGATACCCATTCCATTAATTGCGATTGCCACCTCGCACCTTAACCAATGAGGCTATCGGCTAGATATATAGAATATTAATAAAACATTGAAAATTGTACAGAATTTTGAAAATTTTAGAAACTAAAAATTTTTTTATAGAAAATTCTTGAAACTGAATTGATATTCATATTCTTTCCTATTATTTGGGTTTTCTACCACATGTATTATTAGCCTCGTCAATAATACATGTGGTAGAAAATCCAAATAATAAGAAACAATATTCGTAGAATGCCACAAATAACTTTCAGATAATATTTGAATTAATATTCAGTTTCAAAAAGTGAAAATTTTATAAATTTTAAAAATATTAGAAGACATCCGCTGAACTCATGATCACCTGCTGTGCATCCATACAACTTTATGATATCCACTGCTACACAACATAAAGGAATCCGTAACTAAGATACTCAAGAATCAGTACTGGGTATCCAAAGAAGTCAAGTACAGTTACTACATAATCTTTGGAAATTGAAAATATTTGAAAATACGAACATTTTTTAAAATGAATTTGAAAATTTCTAGAAATTGATGAATTTGAAATGCTGGTAAAGCAAAATTTCACGCATCCGCAAGCTAACAATATGAGTTTTTGTTATTTTTTAAAAATAAAATGGCTAAAATAAATATCGGTCTGCCACAACGCAGACAAACTCTCCCATAAGTATTTGTCTAACTAGTATATTACCGTGACCTAATTGAGATACCAATATAGAGAAAATAGGTAAATCCGTATTAAATAAAAGGGTTGTGATTTACTTAATGCATAAATAGTGTTTTCTAATCACATTACCGCTCGAAGTGGTGGTGCAGTATGCAGTGGTGCGTTTTTCCTTGTAATACTGAGATCGTGGGTTCGAAACCGACAAAATAAAAAATTGTGCACAATGGTGGTCAGGCCTCCATCACATACGCGGCGCCGGCCGTCACCAGCTATAACTTCCGCTCACCCTATCAACCTTTACTAATATTTCATACCTTTGTCTATCTTTAAATCTTTCCTATCCCCCTCTCCCTTTCTGTCTGTAACCTTTTTGTCGCGTTTGAATTTCTTGTTTTCTTTTTGTACATTTTTGTTTCAAAATTTGTCTCCATTAAAATTTGCAATAAATTATAACTTTTTTGAAATCCAAATTTTTTAAATCAAAGTTTAGGCCAGCCTACGCGCACCCAGACGTTACACACCTCGCGGAAGGCGCCTTGTTTAATCTGAGGTGCTAGCGTCAACTGCGAAATTAAAAAGTATTTTGTGCAAAAGTTCTCTAGTTTTTAAGTTTTGTTAAATCTGTTTTTCGATATTTTTTAAATCGTATGACCTATTTTTAATTTGTTAATTGTTCAGAAGGTGTTTAGGTTTATTTCATCAATTACTGTTTTCGCCGACCCAGGTTTGTTTTGCCCGACCCTGCAACCCACCACCGCTTCGGCGCGGTATTTGCACGGGGCAGATCCTGGCTAGGTTCTTTCTGTACCATTTAATTTTTAATAAATCTATTTTGGTTGAGTGATTGGGAAAAGTGCATTTTTTTACTTTCTTTTTACATTACGAAATTGAAAAAGGATTGAATATTAAATAAAGTAAGGAAGTAACCATATGTTAAATTTTATCAAAATCATTACACACGTTTTAGATAAAAAAAATTACTAAAACTTCTGTGTTCTTTAAAGCTCACTCCCTGTAGCACCCCTCTTTGCATTTTCTGAGAGAAACTGGTTATGCCATCTTATGCTGGTACTAAGGGAGTACTTATGTGTCAAATTTAATCATTAAAGCCGTTTTCGAGAAAAAAATCTTTTCTATTTTTTTTCTCGTTTTTAGGACTTTACTTCCCCTACATTTGAACTAGGATCGATTTTGCGATTTCACCTCGAGGTGTAGCCGAGTCTGTACATATATGTAAAGTTGCGACCACAGACGACAGACAGCAGACAGACATTTTTAAAAACCACTTTTTTGGTTCAGCGGACTTGAAAACGGGTAAATCTATCAAAACATCAAACTCGAATTTTTACACGTTCACCATATTTTCCTTATATATTACGTACCTATATGGGAAAGTAAAAATGCAACAATAAATTTTGTTATTTACATGATTCACGGTAATTATTCTACATAATAATAAATCAATTGCTTATTAAAAATTCTTTTTCAGTGTATCTCCACGACACGAGCGCCATCTAATGACAGCCGCTTCAGTTTCCCCGCCAGATGCCGTTACATTAGCAGCTATCTAGCGAAGACTTGCACAAAGGGAGCAAAATTAAGGGCTAGTTGCAAAAACGTGCTTCAACTTAGAACTATGTTCAAAATCCAAGGCTACAATTATTGTAGCGATAATGATACTCAAGGATTCTGAACTAAATTAAGGCTGAACTGGATATGATATTTATTTCTACAGTCCACCCTTAAAGGATTTCGAAACCACATCAATAGTTACCCGGTGCCAACGGATACATTAGACAGGCCATAGTTTCAGAGTTTTCAAGGTGTCAAAAGCAGTCAATTCTTCATTATTTCATATTTTCTCATCACTTCCGGTTTAACCGGAAATGACCCCAACCTTGAAAAATGAAATGAGCCACTTTGTATATTCTTACATTGTTGGATTCCGGAGACGAGTTTAAGTATTATTGCCGAGATAATTGCATAATTTTAAAAAAATTTCGGGACTACTTGATTCTTTAGGCTCATTTTTATTTTTATGCCTAAAGTATAGTGAATGCACTCAAATCAATCAAATGGACCAAAAGGATAAGAGAAAAATATAAACGTGAGATTTTTAAAATTGTTATAAAACTCGAACTTCAGCTGTGGATATTATGAAAGACTCAAGTTTTCTAAGGTAAGAAGCTATAAAACCATATATATTCCGTTCTTAGCAGAAAATAGAGCAGTTAAAAAGTTAGAGTAGGGGTATCATAGTACATTCTAATGTAAGCATGTGTCTGGCTCGCCACATTCCTCAAGAATGCATTCTGAATGTCTTGTTTTATGGTGCCTAAAATTGTCAACTAAACAATATATTCGAACAAACATGTATAAAAATATTTCTCAAAAGTAATACGATTCACTATTTGCATGTGCAAAGTCAGGATTTAGTCATACTTTAAAATGATTAAGAAAATATTCAAACCAAGAATATAAATTCATCTTGAAATTACTTTTTCCAGGCACTGAACATTTATTCTTTTTATATTTTCGTTTAAAGTGATTATTTTCTTCCCGTTCCCATTTTTAATCCGTTTGTTAATTAACTAATATTTCTCTTTATTGATTTCTAGTATATATAGCTGGCGTTTGCAGCCGTATTCTTTTTCTGTTTAATTTTTTCTCGGAGTTAATGAGCGAATGGTGTAAGCGGTTCTCTTTCTGGAATAGCTGGAAGTTCAGTTGGAATACAGTCTGGCATTTTATTAAATTGTCTCCTTTTAATTATTTCCTTTCTGTTCTTGCTCAGTTTTAGAGAATTTTATTTACTGTTAATATACTTGCTTTGTTAAGAAACTTACTTTTAGTTTTGTTTTGTTAACTCCTATCGTACAAGTAGATTCTAAAACATTTGCTTGCTATAAACTATCAGGTTTTCAATAGAAATTATGTTTATCGAATACCTAAAAATAATTATTTAATTACTGATTTGTATAGGTACACTACCCCATAGTCAAATCCGTGGCAATGGAGAAATAATTAAAGTAGGTTAAACCAATTAGATAAAAAGATAGCTAGGAAAAAATACACTTAACGTTTGCAATATTTAAACGAAATAAATCAAGTTGATTCTCAATAGACATGTAATCGTTATACATAAAATACAACAGCGAGAATTACAGTGTGTTTATTCGAGGAGTAGGACAATAAAGGGTGTTATGTTTCCAATGTAATGCAATACAATGATACTGAAATTAACCAACTTACTGAAATTTTAAATGAATTTTCCACTATTTTAGCAAATCTTATGCACTTCATATTATTATTATTATTATTAGCCGTTACTCGAGTCCGAAAAAAAAAATTTTTACAGTCGATATATTGTGTACAATAAAAAACAAGTAAAAGGTGTAGTCTATTGTAATTCCCATTCATCTACGGTGCACATGACTATGGCTATAGAGGCCAATTCGGGAGAGCACATGTCGACCGCAGTCAGGACAAACATAGACCTGGTTAGGTCTTGGATTCGGCCTTCTTGCAGCAATATTTCCTTGATAGCTGGCCACAACCCCTCGCCATTCGGTTATGTCCGCTGCAAGTTGTTCCCATTGCTCGTCTGCAATACCGCAGGATTTTAGATTTTCATGGAGAGCGTCTTTGAACCTCATTCGTTGACCGCCACGTCTTCTTCTACCGCTTAGCAATTCACCATAAAGTATACATTTAGGAAGGCGGTTATCATACATACGATGAACGTGACCCGCCTATCTTAGGCGTGCTGTTGAAATAAGCACCTCAATTGGAAGGCTGTTTGCTCTCCTGAGTACTTCCACGTTTGATATGTGATGGAACCAATGGATTTTCATCATACTTCTGAGGTGTCTTTGCTGAAAACGTTCTAATTCTTTCACATGACGACGGTAAGTGACCCAGCTTTCACAACCATATAGCAGTGTTGGAATGACAACTGCCCTGTAGACAGCCATTTTCGTTGACAAAGCAAGGTCGTGGTTGTCAAATACTCTCTCCTTAAGTCCCCAGAGTGCTCTAGATGCAGCGTTAATTCTATTGCGAATCTCGGTGTCCATGTTTGCTTTGTCATTAACAACGTTGCCTAAGTAATTGAACTGATCCACCACTTCAAGAGAATTTCCGTTAAGTGTAATGTCTATTTGGTTCACTTGATGAGGAGTTGACATAATCTTAGTCTTTCCAATGTTGATTTTAAGTCCTAAGGAATCATAGCTCTGGGCATACACATCTAAAAGTTCTTGAAGCTCTTCCGGCGTAGAGGCTAAAAGTGCACAGTCATCCGCATACTGGAGACCACAAATGAATTGTGTGCGTGTCTTCGTGAAAGCTCTAAAGCGCCCTATGTTAAAGAGACCGCCATCAAAACGGTATCTGAGACCTATTCCTCTGACTGTCAGTTTGTTATCAACAATAATTGTTAGAGCAGTGGTAAACAAATTAAAAAGTAGGGGTGCCAGGACACATCCCTGCCTAACTCCAGTGAGGGTTTGGAAAGGTTCGGTTGCCTCATTATTATACATAACCTGGGCGTTGTTGTTTGTATGTAGACTGCGACATACTTCCACAAATTTTCTAGGGATACCTAAGCGGAACATAATTTTCCAGAGCACTTCCCTGTCCACCGAGTCAAACGTCTTGGTTAAATCAATGAAAGCCATGTGAATTTCTCCTTGATGTTCGAGTGCTTTTTCTTGAAGCTGTTTAAGTGTGAAGATTAAATCCGATGTGCCTCGGTTTGGTCTAAAGCCACTCTGTGTTTCAGGAAGTAACTTTTCCATAACAGGTGTTAGCTTATTTGCCATCGCTTTAGTGAGTATCTTCCCTCCAACAGCCAGGAGAGCTATACCCCTGTAATTTCCACAGTCCGCAGCGTTCCCTTTGTTTTTGAGGAGGTTGATTAAAAGTGTATCACGAAACTCCTGCGGAGCATGACCACTTTCCCACACGACATCAAACAGTTTTTTGAGGTAGGGTATGGGCTCTGACGACACAGCTTTAAAGATCTCAGCTGGGAGTGAGTCGGCGCCGGGAGATTTGTTATTTTTTAGCTGCCCAATGGCGGTTAAGATCTCTTCCGTTGTTAGTGGTTTATCTGTCTTCGAAGGTGTCATATTGAGGAATAAGATTTATAATATCGTGATCGGCTTGACTTTGCTGGTTAAGAATGTTAGAGTAGTGTTCTTTCCATCGGGCTCTTATTTCCTGGTCTTCTTTGAGGAGATTTCCCCTTAAATCTTTAATAGGGCACATATTTCTCCGACTGGGGCCGTACACTTTCCTCCTTGAAAGAAATTCCTGTAGTCGTGTGAATCGGCGTACCTTTGAATTTCTCTGGCCTTGCTTGCCCACCACTCGTTCTTTATTCTTCTGATTTCGCGTTGCGTTTCATACTTAGATTGGGTAAAAGCTTCTGCTTTTGATGAGTCGTTGGGGTGGTTGATAGCGTTTTGGAAGGCAATATGTTTGCGGTCAAGAAGTTCTTGTATAAAAGCTTCATTATCATTGAACCAGTCCTCCTGTTTTTTACTTGCTGCAGTGCCAAGAATTTCCTCACTCGCACTTTTTAAACTGTCTTTAATTTGTGTCCAGGTAGCAGCGACATCTACAGAATTGGTTTCTTCTAGCGCACTCAAATTCTCTTAAACTTTTTGCTTTAGCTGTTCGACGGTTTGTTGGTCACGCAATTTACTAATACAGAGACGGGGTCTACGTTTTACTTGAATTCTTCGGTGTTTGGGTCATTATGAAATAATTTTCATTTTAGAGACAACAGGACGATGATCGGTCCAACATTCGCTATCAATGCGCGCCTTTGTAATTTGGACGTCCTTGAGATGTTCCTACGTACGATAACATAGTCCAGTAGATGCCAGTGACCTGATCTGGGGTGACGCCAGGTGCCTTTAAATTTATCCTTTTGTCGGAAAATGGTGTTTGTTATAACAAGATCATGTTCGGCGCATTTAGTTAGGAGTAGTTGACCGTTAGCGTTCATGTTGCCCAAACCGTTCTTGCCTATGATGCCTGGCCAGGTGTCTGCATCTCTCCCTACTCTAGCGTTAAAATCACCAAGAATAACGAGTCGTTCCGTTTTAGGTATTCTACAGAGGGTTTCTTCCAGCTGTTGATAGAAGCTTTCCTTGGTTTCGTGGCTTGCATCCAGAGTGGGAGCGTAGGCGCTTATTAGATTTACCGCGTTGCCATCTGATAGCTCATAGCGTAGCAGCATTAGACGCTCGGATAGGCCTTGTGGTACTTGTGTTAAGTTGGATACAAGTTGATTCCGAACGGCAAATCCTACTCCATGTTG
This sequence comes from Leptura quadrifasciata, assembly GCA_963675555.1. Classification (NCBI taxonomy): domain Eukaryota; kingdom Metazoa; phylum Arthropoda; class Insecta; order Coleoptera; family Cerambycidae; genus Leptura; species Leptura quadrifasciata. The sequence continues at coordinate 20,763,457 of OY776673.1, forward strand.
TCTTCTTGAATTGGTGGGAAGACCTTTCCAATAGAAGGTGTAGTACTTTTCTGTGAGAGAGCCTTCCTCCAAAAATCGAGTTTCGCTGAGAGCTGCAACGTCAACATTGAGTCGGTGAAGTTCTCTATCTATTAGAGCAGTTCTTCTTTCAGGCCGATCGGTGCGAGTGCTGTCGTTCAAAGTACGAACATTCCAAGCGCCGTAGATGAAAGAATTAGTTCCGATCGGGAGGGTATTTTGCCTCCGGATGATTTTGACCCACTTGAACGCTCCATCATTTTTTTTAAAGCCTTAATCGACTGAAAACGAAGCTGCATTTGAAGTTTTAACTGGAGCAGGTATACAACTGACCAGCTGGGTTGCGGAAGGCGAGTGGTGTGGTCCCATGGCACAGAAGGAGACTGCGACGATGGGGTAACCAAACGATTCCAAAAACAACCTTTGTGTGCGGTGGGTTATTTTTACCGCACTCTTCGTGAGAAGGTGGATGTACTCACGGCAAAAGGTAAGGGTTATTCCGCCTTTACTCGGTCGTTAGAGCCTCGTTAGTGAAAACATCGTGCACCAAGTTCAAATTGAACTCATCGCGAAGGTGAGGTTAACAATTGAGTAGGAGAGGCTATAACTTGCGCTTCACTACCCCATTATATTCATTAGATATTGAGTCAAGTGCAATCAATAACTCAGAATTTCGCGGTTCTCTGTGACTGTTCTTCAGACGGCATATTTTGTTTGGGCTAATAGTATATCTTTAACCCACATCCATCGTAAGGTTATTTCATTAATCTGGACTACGCCCTGTACAAGTTAAAGAGGTTTTCAGACAACTTTTCAAACTTCAGTAGCTGAAGATTTATTAACTTAGACAGCTCCAAGACCATATAAACAATCAAGTACCATTTCCAATATTATATTTAATATGTTCAGATGTTCAATTAAAGACAATGTCATACATCAATACATTTAAAATTTCATCATAATCAAATCAATTTCAAATTTAATCATAAATCAATGAAAATCATGAAAGCCATGAAAATTTTATATTAAACATATATTTATGATACCTACCGACTTCTAATAAAAATATATTGAAAATGTAGGTACTAAGTAATGGGTGAAATAAATTATTAAACTTAAAACATTACTTGTAATGTGCTTTTAATGAATTTTAAAAAATAAAAAGAACAAAAGCCATTTCAAATAGAAACGAGAACCTTTGTCATAAGTCGATATTAATCATATGTATGTATACGTACGAGGTGTCTACGAGACCAGATACTTATTCACTTTTTTTCCTGAGTTCTGAAGGTAAGAATTTGAAATTAATACATTTGGCATAAATGTGCATTTTTTGACATAACTAGGCTTAACGAAATTCAAAAATATTTTATATAAGCCATTAAAGGTGTCCGCTCTTTTATTTTCTTGGGATGAGAAATGCAACAGGAGATATTCAACAAAAAGTCGAAAAGAGGCAATTCAAAAAATAAATTGTTAAAAACAAAGATGTTCCGTATATAGTGGAGTAAAAACAGCCTAAAATAAGGCTATAGAGAAAATTTTACATGGAGCAATGCGACAGAAAAATAAGTTTATTTTGGTGCAACTAAGAACACCCTGAGTTTTCTACTTTCAGTAGATGGGGGAACCTTCTTTTTCGCGGAAAAGGGGTAAATTGGTCATTTTTAAGGGTGGCTTTTCAGTTTTAATTTATTTTGGACCCATTAAAATGCTAGTTGAGAAATTAGAGTGGTACCTTTTTATTGTAGATATTCAAGGAACGTTCAGTTTAAATTTCGTGAGAATCGATCCATCGCTTCCCACGATATGTATATAAATATACTGAAAAAACGTAAAAAAATTAATTACTATTAACTTGGCCAATATTTAACCCAATTTGATGAAATTTTAGACGAGATTAACCTGATTAACCTATTTGACCAAGAAATATCCAAATTTTAATAAAAAATATTGTCACGCAGTACCTAGACAATTATTTGGACCACCCGGTATATGATTTTATTCAGGTTACGATTTAGTTACAAAATTAATTTAATCCGATATCTTAAAGTAAACCAAGTTGCTGGTTACAATGTACCGTGGAAATCCAGCAAACTCAGCAACGGTGCACACGGCCCGCTATTTGCAGAAATCCTGAGAGTGCAAGTACCGTTAAAGGAAATGGAAAAAAGTAAATGAGTTAGTTAGTTGTCGTCTGGGTTTTTAGAAAAGCAGGCCTAGGTGGTGCTTGGGGCAACTCCCTCCCAGAGGCCATGCCTCAGGGTGGCTAGATCCTTTACAATGTAAGTAGTGAATTTTATTATGTTCATTTCATTGTTTGGTTTTGTTCTGTTATAATAAATGTTCAATCTGTTATGTTACCACTATGTTTTATTTGTGTGTTCACTTAGTAACGTAATTTACCCTCTCGACATGCCAAGCGAGTAAAGTGACTTTAGCCATGGCTATCGTCGGCACTTACCCTCTACAGGGTGATGCTGGCGATATCCGTGGACGTCCATGCTAACCCCCGTCGCTCAGACGTGACACATGGTGTAGGTGCCGTATGTCAGCTCGTGACAATATCCAATAGTTTGGCAGCAATTCCATTCTTAGTCCAAATTCCACAAAATTTTCAAAACGTTCCCGAATTTGCCCAAATGGTCGAACGAATTTTTTTTTTCCATGACGTAACTAAAATATAACTTTTTTTTAATGTAGCCGATTTGTATATACATGCGTGCGGCGATTTCCCGTCAATTTCGGTATTATACGTATGCGCGCACAAGTATACGTGTAGTTATTCGTTACAAAAATTTCAATATTAATGATAAAAAGTGTGAGCAGGTTTTAAATATTTAGATAAAAATAATCTCGAAGATAAGATATAATTTCTTTTCGAAGATTCACTTGATTTTTATTAAACTTTTTACGTTATATTGGTTATTATTTTATTATATTCATGTTTTCTTTTTCTAGTAGTTGTGCTACTACAAGAAGTGTCTACTTCCGAATCGATAACTGGAGTTTGGGATATTTCTTTACCCGCGTCATCGCTAAAATCATATAGATCTGAGATATTCTCTGAAGCACAAACATCCGCTTCATAATTATCATCTTCCTCGAATTCTTCAACATCATAAATATCAGGACTAATTTCTATTTGCTCAGGCTCTTCATCAACCACAGCTTCGTCAACAATATTATCTGCATTTTTACGCAAAGTATTCCTTCCATTGTGGCATAAATTGTTGGTTGGAACGCCAATGGTTTTGCATGAGCACCGTTTAGTTTTGCAACCGACATTACAATCAAAAGCAATAACATTGAGTAATTCATTAGGAAGAGGAGCTTTATCAGTCCTTATCGACATCAGTTCATTATCTGCTGTTTGCTGCCATCCAAAATCCTGCCAATTTTGGTACTTCAGAGAATATCGCAGATGTATACGACTTTAGCGATGACGAGGGTGAAGAAATATTTTAAACTCTAGTTACCGATTCGAAAGTAGACACTTCTTGCAGTACCACATCTGGTACAACTACTAGAACAGGAATATATGAATAAAATAAATTAATAATCAATATATGTAAAAAGTTTAATAAAAATCAAGTGAATTTTCGTTTCGAAAAAAATTATACCTTACCTTCGAGAGTTCTTTTTATCTAATTTAAAACCTGCTCACAAGCACTTTTTATTATTAATATTGTAATTTTTATAATGAATAATTTGACGTATACTTGTGCGCGCATACGTATAATGTATATAACAAAAATGATAAAAAATCGGCTAAATTAAAAAAAGTTATTTTTTAGTTACATCACGTGAAATTACATATAATTGCCTTCATTTTGCTAAAAAAAAATCGTTCGGCCATTTGGGCAAATTGGGGACGTTTTGAAAATTTTATGGAATTTGAACTAAAAATGGAATACTGTAGCAGCTGACGTCACAATCAAGCTGCAACTTCAGTTCAGTGGACTCAAAAGTTTTTGTGATATTTACGGTCATTTAATTATCCCAAGTTTTAAGGAAGTGTGGTGATGGATTATATGTTATTTCGAACGAGCCCTACGACCATGATGACCAAGTTTAGATGTCTTTGCTCAGCTTGCCTGTAAATGGATAGAATTTCTTGTTACAAAAAAAATTAGCAAGCGATATCTCGTTGGTGAAATATAGATTCTATATGAGTAATATGAAATTTAAATTTTATTATCAAATTATACTGCTTATGACTGTAATGTCTAATCACAAATTACTTATTTTCAACATTTGTACGTTATAAAAACAAATTATGGATGAATGTAATTTTTGTTTCAGGTTAGGCATTCTCAGAGATTACTAGAAGTACCGTTTAAGTCATGGATTGTTGTATGAGGATACGTCTGTGACGGATGTATTGGCTTATCGGATAGAACCCAGTAACATGAACTGTAGTATTAATTAAAAAACAAGGCCAGAGCGTAGAGTATGCAATGCGCTTTGGCATTTCACAAAGATTCTTATGTTTATACATTTGTAAATTATGCAGTTACGATATTTAAGAAATTAATGGCTTTATATAATGTATATACAGATGCATGTTTCCTAAGTTTACATGTAGAATATGTTAATAAAAACAACAACCCCACTATGTATCGCTATAAAATAAAGTATTTTACTCTATACTGTTCTATCTACATTTAATATATTCATCGTTCTTTCTTCCTGAATTTAAAAATGTTCAGATACATAAAAAATTCAACAAAAGGTTATGTATTTTACATTGTTTAGTATAGTCTGTTTAAAATCTGATTTGATCTTAACACCTACCTTCATTTATCAACCCAAAACTATGTCTATTTGCATGTTACTGGGGGAGGATGTAATGTATAACCATATGACTACATATTCAATCAGTTTTATTTGTGTTATTAACAATACTTTTTTACACAAGTCAATATAATAGAATACATGCTTAATATGTAAAGCGTACTTAAAAGAAAAAGAAAGAAAAAAATTCAAACTCATTAAAAACTTTTGAGTTTGAAGTACAACCCTGCCAAAAAGTGCTCATAGAAATAGATAAAAATAAAGCTATGACGTTCATGAAACCGATATCAGTTTTTGAACGAAATTAGTCGATTCCACATACAGTCATATCAATAACCATAAAAATTCCAAGAGATATTATTCCTCAATATGATGGAAAGTCGTTGTGCAATAGAATGGCATAGAAACTGATATGTAAAACTGATTCATCATCTACATAGATCCTCTCCATGCTTGTAGAAAAGTATATGTTTTAAATTACTTTAGAGATGTTTCTATATGCCATTTTTGGCAGGTAATTAATAATATTGTCAGAAAATATAAATTTCACAGCAATAGATATTATCTTTTATAAAACCATTACTATTAGTAAATAGAAATTACTACTACCTAACCTATTATATTCTATGTCAATATTGGCCTACACCAAATCTATCAATACATATATTAAATGAATATTTAAGCAAATAAGTTATTCAATATACCTACTTAACAAAAAAAAAACCGAAGAACTAAATTATTAGCGTTATTAGTGCTTATTTTTACAATTTACGAGTTAACGGGGATGTCAACAAACCAGACAACAAATTTTCTTTTTCCAACAACAGCACTGATACGACCTATATAGAAATTTCTCTCAAACTAGGCTTTTAAGAAAACGTTAATAAATGTCACCACATAAATTTTATATTAAAATTATGCGTCAGTAATATTTAAATCGATCACAAACTAAGACGTACTCTTATGTCAAATTCTTCAAAGTCCACTGAACCGTTTTCAGGCTGTCAAATGATGACGTCACTACTACTACTCCATTGCGGTCAAACTATTGGAATTTTGCTAGGTAATACTAAAGGAGAACGGAAACCTCGAATTTTTGCGTGATTTTTTCAGGATACCCTATTTTGGGTCGTAAAACACGAATCTGAAATTAGTTTTGCGTGCATACGAACCGTTTCTCAAGAAAAAAATTTTGAAAATTTTTCTTATGACGCACTTTTTCATGCACTAATTTATACACCAACAGCACTTGTATATCGTCTTTTTCCTTATTAAGATCACACTATGTCCTTTATAGAACAATAAACCCTTCACTTAGGCAGAAAACTCACTTTCTTTTCTACAAAAATTTTATTCACAGAAACTGTATTAGATGAACCACCATCTGTCATTTGATTACATATATTCGCATGCGTTGTTTGCGCATGTGTAAGGTTTTGTGTCTAAAGGCACCTTATTAAATCTGGGACAGACGGCGCTAAGTACACACATTAGCGCCTTGAAAGGCAAGGGATATGTATGTTTATAAATAATACTTAACGCCGTCTGCCCCAGATTTAATAAGATGCTAAGTACTATTATATATCCCTTGCCTTTCAAGACACTTTCGAAGCGTCGACGGGCGCGAACGAAATCTGGGGTAGATGGCGTTAAAGCATTATTTATAAACATAAATCAAGACATGTTCGCGGCTGGTCGACGTTTCGAAAGTGTCTTGAAGGGCAAGGGATATATAATAGTACATAGCATCTTATTAAATTTGGGGCAGACGGCGTTAAGTATTATTTATAAACATACATATCCCTTGCCCTTCAAGGCACTAATGTGTGTACTTAGCGCCGTCTGCCCCAGATTTAAGCTATATTTTTGCGCATTAGACGCGATAAGCGGTGACATTCGAGGGAATAAGTCATGACGCCACGCTTAAAGGCACTTCACGCTTCAAGATGCTTAAAGACATTAGTGTAAGCAGCGAGATCGCAAAAATTTAATTTAAATAAGGTGCCTTTAGACACCAAACCTTACACATGCCCAAACAACGCATGCGAATATATGTACATATAATATGTAATCAAATGGCAGATGGAGGTTCATCTAATACAGTTTCTGTGAATAAAATTCTGATTTTTATACAAAAGAAAGTGAGTTTTCTGCCATAAGTGAAGGGTTTATTGTTCTATAAAGGACATAGTGTGATCTTAATAAGGAAAAAGACCATATACAAGTGCTGTTGGTGTATAAATTAGTGCATGAAAAAGTGCGTCATAAGAAAAATTTTCAAAAATTGTTTTTGAGAAACGCTTCGTATGCACGCAAAACTAATTTTAGATTCGTGTTCTACGACCCCAAAATAGGGTATCCTGAAAAAAATCACGCAAAAATTCGAGGTTTCCGTTCTCCATTAGTATTACCTTTTGCTAAAATTAGGCGGGCTATTTCTTGGTTATACAGGTCTAAAATTTCGTCAAATTCGGTTAAATTTTGGACAAGTTACCAAGTTAGCCGTAATCCAATTTTTTACATTTTTTTCAATATATTTATATATATATCGTGGGAAGCAGTGAACCGATTTTCACGAAATTTGAACTGAACGTTCCTTGGACATCTGCAATAAAAGGGTATTGCTCTTGTTTCTTAACTAGCATTTTAAAGGGTCCAAAATAAATTAAAACTGAAACCTCACCCTTAAAAATGACCAATTTACCCATTTTCCGCGAAAAAAAGAGTTCCCACCTACTCGAAGTAGGAAACACAGAGTATCCTTCGTCGCATTGCTGCATGTAAAATTTTTTCTACAAATCTATTTTTTCATTAATAAAAATCACATTTCCAAACAATTCGATTAAAAATCTAAATTTTCTCCACTACTATTATTACGACTGCAAAATTTGTGCCAGCCATTTATTACTTTATCATCTAGATAGGTATATATAAAATACTTTTTTTACGTTGTGACATGAGATTCTTGACTATATTTCCTGTATTAAGATAAGCAACTATCGATATACCCAACCGGTAATACTCATGTAAATTTTTAGTAGTAGGCACATTAAATTTTCACTGATTACATAGTCAACTCGGAAGTCCAAGGCATCATTAAGTAAAAATAGTTAAAGTTCATCATAACCTCAAAATCATTAACCTTACAACTTACCCCGCCCATCGAGGAGGCATTGCAATGCCACAACTTCTGGAATATGCACAAATTAAATTATATAAATGCGTGTAAACTACGATACAACCGTTATTTTAGAAAACTAATCACAGCCACCAAAAAACACTTTAAAACGCACTGTAGTCTCAAAAACTTACACTCAACACGACCAGATAATAATTTAGATTATTCAAAATTAAAACCGTTATGAATCACAGGCAAACGCATATTTTAAAGTTTTTCCACTGCCAAACTGTTGACAATCGACAATACACCTACTCCTCTGTTGTTCTATAATTAGATCTGTTACCTGAGTGGGGAGAAAAGCCGCGAAAACGCTAACTTGATATGTATAGGTATCTATCGTAATTTCTAGGAAGTAAAATCAACGCTTATTATGCGTTTGTCGTTTCATTTTGCGCTGTTGAGCTTTTGAGAGTTCGGATTGTAAATAAATGTTCGGTAACGTTATGTTGTGTTCCCATAATGAAAATATCTGTGCATTATTGAGCGGTGGTATAATAGTTTAGTGCGGAAACAAACAAAAATTATGTTTGTCTTATTGATATTATGGAGATTATATTATGACGGACTTCAAGCATAGTGATACACTTCCTAATGGTGGTAAGTAGTTTTAACTTTTATTTCATGTGTTGACTCTATAGCAAATGAGAGTAAATAATCCTATAACGAATATGAACGGAAGCTGAATTTTATTGATGAAATGTGTATAGATAGTCAGGTGTATATTTACTGGGCAGTCAAAAAACGCAACAAAAACTTTACGACCCATTAAAATACCGTTGCTCTCTGTACTACTTCGCCCGCAAATTGAATCACCGGCTTTAATAATTAGCTCATAAAGTTTTTGTTGCGTTTTTGACTGTAAATATTCACCCGACTATAATTCGCGTAGATAGCAGTTGTTGAAAAATGTGTATAGTGCTAAGCCTACGGAATACCTTTACAACTTATTTTTTTATGTATATTTTTCTATTTTTTTTTTGCAATATTCTTCAGTCGTATTTGTCACATACCAATAGCAATATATTTATTTGTTGTTTAAAATAATACAATGTGCCAGGCCCCGACCCAGAGCCAATCCGCCAGCCGCGCTGCGAAGCGCCGCGGTAAATGACGGGTATATTTATTTTGTCACGTCGAGAATATAACATCACAGGCCTGTTTATAATTTAATTTTGAATCAAACTGGAAAAGTATATGTTATTTTGCCGGGTCAGTGGCTCAATGCTTGCACGTTAGGCTTGAGATCAAGGGGTTCCGGGTTCGAGTCTTGGGCAAGGCATAGATGTTTCGTGGCGTTATTAATGGTTACGGAGTTGGTAACAGTGAACTAAACGTGGTTGTGTGCGAGGCAATATGTTCATTCGCTTACCACTTTTGAGTTCGAGTCTCAACTGCGGCAGATCATAATACCGTTGTCGAATGGTTGTTGTGTGATTACCTCTGTGTATGTGTTCTGGTTGAGTGGTGGAAAAGTTAATGCTAAACTAAGCCAGGACAGGACGGTGACTTAAATCGATAAATTAAAAAATGAAGATTTATATTGCAGTAAACCTAAATTTTGAATGGAATTGCCTGGAAAGGTAAATTTCATTATTACTGGAGTCAAATTAGGATGTTAACGTGAATTGTCTGGTTGGGCCATTTTTTAAATTTATTTAGGGGGTCAAGTTGAGTTCACAGTCCAGTTTTGCAGATTCAGCGAGGTCAGCATATTGTTTGTTTAAAAAATTTAATTTTTTAGAGCGTGTCCTCTATCGGCTTTTTTAAATATCTCGAGATTTATAAATTCTACAAAACAAATGGAAAAGACGAAAAATTCCGTTATTAGTTATACAGCAAATATATATTATGTGCTGCCCTCTAACGGAAAGAGATGTAATTAGTTCTTGATCAAAGTGAAGGGAGACCTGTTTAGTTGGTTGAAGGTAAAATAGCGCCATCTGTGGATCATCTGTTGAACCGTCATTTAGCACCTAGAAATTTCCAGCATATTCGACGGTTCTGGAAGGAGATTCGAGTAAATTCGATTGGTATATAAAAGGAATGAATTCGAGCAGAGAGGGCAGAGTGATATATTAGATGACAAGTGGTCAGATGAAATAAGAGCAGTAACAAGTTGTAATTTAAAGTAGTGAATTTATGTTAGATTAAAGTTATTATTAGTTGTGTTATTTTTAAGGATTAATGATTGTAATTTAAGTGATTAGTAAAGTAGTGTGTGAAAGTTTTTTTTTTTAATACATTTATTTAACGTCGGCCTATTTCCGCTACTGAGGCCTAACACCGACGCCTGTAGACGAGCTACCCCCAACCAGGAATTTTGCCGAACCTCTTCCCTTAAGAAGAGTAGGGATCTTTTACTTGCCTAACATTTAATAGACAAGGGACTGACGGCTTTACATCCCCTCCGAAGGATGGTATATCTCCTATACAACCCTCGCCTAAGGTTGTATAGCTTCCGCGCATACACTGATATACAAGCCGCTGGAAGATGTGTGAGGCGAGGACGCGGTTTCCGTTGGAATGGTCACCCATCCAAGTACTAACTGCGCCTGTCGTTGCTTTACATCGCATACCGAAGTATGTACATAGTAAAGACGCACCTACGCTCGCCCCCTTAGTGAAAGTTCTAGTTGCAATTTATTGAACCTACGTACAGGGTGTTTATTGGAGGTTATAAGCACGTAACAATTGGTGTCAGAAACGGAATTGCAACAGGATTTCTGGAGAATTCGACAAGGTTCCAGGGAGTTGCGTTGTTCTATTTGGAAATTACTGTAGATATTGAAGTGCTTTGAATTCGAAAGTGGTATAGACATTAGCCAGGATTTATTTGTGCTGTTGTAAAGAAATTTCGAGAACATTGTATTTAAAAACTAATGCAGTTAGCTAAGTTCTGTCAACTGGAAAGTGACATAGACACTAAATAAGACCTGTTTGTGACATTTTGAGAAAATGACTGACATTTTGAGAAAATGTCTGGAATATTCTATTTAGAAATTAGTGTAGTTATTTAAGTGCTTTCAACTGAGAAGTGATATAAGTAGACACTAAATAAGATATTTGTGAAATTTCTAGAGAATTCTATTCCGGATTTTGTGAAAAATATTTGACTTGTATTTAATATAGACTTTAAATAAGACTTGTTAGTGTCGTTTCGAGAAGTTTTGATGGAAATAAGAAGCATGACTGCCGAGAAACAGATGCGAGACATGTTCGCAGAATTTAGATAAATAATGCTAGATCATTAAAAGAGACAACCAGAACAAGAAAAGAGACGTCAGGAAGAAAAAATGAACTAAGAGATAAGATGCTAGATAAGGAAAAGAGACGTCAAGAAGAACAAGAAAAATGCCAGGAAGAATTGAGAAAAATTATACAGGCGTAACAGGACTATGTTCTTTCAGCCAAAGTTAATGAAGTCAAAGAAAAAGTGTATAAGATCGATGGAAAAGTTATGGTGTCGAAGAGAAAGTTACTAGCGTCGAAGGGGAAGTTAGTGGAATTAAAGGGAAAGTTATTGATATGAAAGAAAAATTTCGTGCGGTTGAAGAAATAGAGCGACTTAAACGGCAACCCCGTTAGTATTATCATCGTCAGGTCCTCGATTACAACCGCCCTCCTTTGATGGTCAAACCTTATGGACGACATATAAGAGACAGTTTCAGACCGCTGCGTGTGCCAACAACTGGAACAATGAAGAAAAGGCTACTGTATTAGTTTTAGCATTAATGGCCAATCATCATAATTGCTTCAGACAATCCCCGTGGCTATATTGGGCAACATACGTTAAATGTTCAATCAGCTACTAACAAAATCAGTGGTTTGTGGAGATTCTTGTTGCAGTTTATTGAACCTGCTACAGGGTGTTTACTGGGAGATGTAAACACGTAACAATATAAATTAGAATCCGCTTCAATCGTTATTGTTATTTTTTTCTGAAACGCTACTTAGCAACATAAAATTTTGAATTTTTCTACTAAAATGGAAAAGAAAACTTGGTTTAATAGTACTTTGTGAGACCTACAATTAAAAAACTAGAATAGAAAGGTAAGTTCATTCATCAAAATATTTAATTGTATTTTCAATAAATGCCTAAGCAGCGCCGGCAAATGAAATTTCGTGCCCTAGTCCCCAAATAAAATTTACACACCCTTCCACTTTCACCACTCGCCGATTTATTTTTTTATTAAACTGTACCAAATTTGGTAATATAAGTTTTCATAAATTTTGACATAATTTCAAACTTCTTGTGACCTCCTTTAGAGCTGCCATTTCTTTATTACGATTTTGTGTCCCCTATGATTCCATTCCATCATACCGGACTGCCGGTGTGATCAATCGAAAAGCAGTTATTTAGACGCAGTGATGTGTGTGAATCAAAATGGGTAACACGAGCACTTATAATTTTTTCTGCTCAGTTATTTGAAAAACCTCAAATTTTTTAAGTTTATTGTTGAATTTTGTACTTGTTGCTCAGTAATTCGAAAATGGTTACAAATATCCATAGATCGAAATGTACATACAAAAAAATGTTGGTATTTTTAGGAAATGAAAAGGATGCAAAAATATCACACAGATGCCTCGTAACTGGTATTTATAATAATTTTTTCTAAACGTATCCGCAGATGGCAATATTTCAACAAAAATAATCACTACATCCAAAGAACTATACGAGTAAAAGAAACTATAAAAAGAAAACCGTGGATTACTGAGGGAATTATTTCATCAATGAGAGTCCGGGAGAAACTCTACCAGGAATACTTAAAAAACCCAACAAACGAACAAAAAAAACAACAGTACACTAGGTATAGAAACAAAATAAACTCGCTAGTAAAAATCATAAAAAATATTTTTTTTCAAAATAACATAGAACAAAATAGTAAGTCTTCAAAACACATCTGGAACACAGTTAATGAAAGCTTAAACGGCAATCGGAACTTAAAAAAACAATTAATAACATTACTTTGGATAATTCTCAAGAAATTTATAATAAATTAGAAATTGCTAATAATTTTAATAAACATTTTACAAACATCGGGGAAACTTTGGCTAATAAAATTAATCACCCTATTAATAACGATAATGATTATATAAACATTGAAAATAAGACACCAAATTCTATGTTTCTATTTCCAACTAATGATAAAGAAATACATGGTATTATAATCAGTCTAAAAAATGGGAAATCACCGGGGTTAGATCAGATGAGTAATGAACTTCTGAAAAAATGTGTCAACTACATTACAGAACCTCTTACTTATATTATTAACCAATGTATCCTAACCGGACAGGTACCCAATCACTTTAAAACAGCGGTTATTAAACCTATATTTAAAAAAGGTGACCATTCAAAAATGTCTAACTATAGACCCATATCTCTGGTTTCAGCATTGGCAAAGATTTTTGAAAAAATTATAAAAACGCGACTATGTAATTACTTGGATAAACATCAAATACTACATAACATGCAGTTTGGATTTCGTGAAAATAAATATACTCAGGATGCAATAACCGCTTTGACTTCCAAAATATATAATGCAATTGACCATAGTAAACCAGCGATATGTGTGTTTGTAGACTTGGCCAAGGCGTTCGACACAGTTAGTCACAAACTTTTGTTGGAAAAATTAGAAAAACTTGGAATCCGCGGAAGTTCTTTTGAACAGTTTCGAAACTATTTAACTAATCGTAAGCAGAGGGTTATGATTGAAGATGTAACAAGCAATGAAAGAACAGTGATTTATGGAGTGTGACGCGTTTTTCTCCACCTCGCACGTTGACGTGGAGAAAAGGCGCGGCCACTCTTTGACACACGAGCTTCGGAAACAAGTTTTCGAATTACTCGGGCGCCAGTCCTAGTTTAAGTGATAGGACACACTACCCTCAAGCCGAGTACGCGAGGCTGAGCAGCTCCAGTGGAGAAAGTTTATTCCAGTGGGTCAATATATGGGAAATTAGACGTTCACACACAGACAGTAAAGATCAGAGTTTTCAATAAAATCAGTATATTACGATAGACCTATATGTACAAAGCTAAATATTTATTATGAAAAATCTATAATTTATCAAATACCAGGAGGAGCACGCGTAGCAACGCAAAACCCCAATAGTACCAGATGACTCAGGTGATCAGATTAGCAGGCTGCAACACACAGAATATACGGTTAGCAAGAATAAACAGGGTGCAGAATAGTTACGGTCACCAGACGAGTAAAGCAAGACACAAATATATAAAAACCACAGTGAAACAGTTATTCAGTACTTGCTAGTACATCAGTTTACCTACTCCTCTTGTGGACTTACTTACTCCCTGTGCGTACGGTTGGGCATGTCTGCTTCGGTGGAGTGATCGTAGTGGAATCCTTCTCTGCAGAGCTCCTCAGATCCTTTTCTGAAAATGAAACAACTTACGATAGGAGTGGAAGTAGACGCCTGATGGATGCGCTGCTGGTCGACTGGACTTTGCCAAAATCCTACACCTCGAATATGACAGATGGCACCTAGGTTCGCTTCTCGGAGTGGACACGTCTGATCCCAATGAGTCGCCTGGGTTGACTGACTTCTTGGCTGCACAGGTCCTCTTCTAGCAGCGAAACCTCTTACCATGGGAATGGGAGTAGGCGCTAGACGGATGCGCTACTGGTCTCTTATGGACTTAGAAAAATAAGGCCACTAAGGATTTGTGGACTTTGAAAAATTCCGCGGCTGGGAATTAACATATGACAAGTATTGTGCCTGGTGTTTCAGACTGGGAGGAAACACGTCTAGTTGCTTTGAGTCGATCGGAGCGACTGCCTACACGGTATGAATTTAATTTCTTCCTTCAGATATGAAGGAGTGGGAGAAACAGCAGAAAACAGATGCGTGATGGATCAAGGTGACGTCAGACGGACTTAGAAAAATAATTCAGAATCAGATTTGGACTTTGAAGAATAATTCCACGAAGGTTTTGTGGACTTAGAAAATACAGATTTTGTGGACTTAGAAAAATTGATGTTACCTGGCGGCTTCAAATATTTAGTGTGAACACGTCTGCTGGCTCTGAGTCGATCGGGAAGACTAACTGGTCGGTGTGAACTAAATTACTGCCTTCAGAGATGAAGAAGTGGGAGAAACAGCGGAAATTATGTGCGCGGTGGATCACTGTGACGTCAGCTGGACTTGTAAAAATATTTGAAATGTCTTTTCGGACTTAGAAAAATAATGATACAGAAGTTATGAACTTAGAAAAGTTATTGTTACCTGATTTGTAGACTTGTAATATTTTCAGGACAGTACCAGGGCCAACAGCAGGCGCGTGTATCTCGTGGGACGGCAGCCTGAAGACTAAATGCGGAATAATTAAATTATTCCCGTGTACTGAAGGAGTGACGTCGAACGACTTAGAAAAATAACGCCACGATGAATTTGTGGACTTAGCAAATTTACCTTACTCTGGTACTACAGGACGGAGAGCTCTGCACGTCTAACGTGGTCGGTCGCTGGGAAGGCACTGCCTCGTGCGTGGTTTGGCGTGTCTGAAATGTAGAAACTCTTCTCGTCGCTTCCCCACCTGAGTTCATCTGTACCTTTACAAGTGAAATATTTTTACGCGGTATTGACAATCACAAATATTAATTATTTTCTAACTAATTCGCTGTTAGCGGTACAAATTATACGGAATAATCGAAATTAAATATAACACGGCAATTTCTATAACATATTTAAGAGATTAAATAAAATAAAACTTGGGCATATCTGGGTAACGAAAAACACTTCGTTACATCCCCCTCTTACTTCGCCTAAAAAAAAAATTAATGAAATGATTTTTTTTTCTCAGCTTCCTCCATCGGTTTTTTTTTTCAACTAGAATAATATGAAATAAATGAAAAATTTACGGTTCAGGTCCCTATCCGAGCAGAGATGCTTACTCCCTCTATTAAGTACATTTATTGGCGAATAAGTACATCTTTTTACAAGTAAAAATCAAAACAAGGTGACTCTATGTACAAACAGTATATATATTAAAAAAAACTAAAATTCTTACAGATTCCTTACGGTCAGATTTTTTTTTCCAGACCAAAGTTTAACCATCGGTTCCCTAAAACAGAAGAAATTGGTAGAGATGTCTTCTTTTTTAGGTTCCCATTTGTACAGAACGGCGACGCTGGGTTTCCACGATTTCCTCTTACTGTACTGGTCCGGTGACTCCTATTTTAAACAAACAGAGTATGGGAATGATATTTTACTTTTCGACCCAGGTCTACAACAGAAATCAAAATTAACGTCAATTCAACAAAAATAAACTGCAATATAGATGGTCGTTCAATAGGAAGTACGACGCCTATATTTTAGGCAGGGAGCTGCATCGGAGTGCGTAGCTCGGTATCATGACCCGGCGGTATCCGGAGTCGTTCGGGATTTGTCGGGGTTACTCTGGACTCCTTGGGAGGTGATAACTACCTCGAAAAACAGAAAAACGATTGGAACGAGTGGATGACAGACTATGGACAGATGCTTGTCGCCATGACAGCGGGCGATGGTACGACGGTGAGTAGTGTTGTGGAATACATTTACAATCCTTCGACATTACTCCTTGTAAACCACATCGAGAACAGAAGAGGCGCTTCTTTTGGCGACAAGATTGACGGGAATGCCCTGGATTACCACATCGCCAACATAAATCCCCTCGACTAACTGGTAAATAAGTCGGGACTTTCTTGAAAGGTTCACGGTGCCTATTAGTAGTTTGTTGAGACTGGATCTTATGGATTACTGGAGAACTCTTTGAACTGGTAGACGACTCGATGATTCCAACTTCTTTGATGGTATCTTCCTGTGTCTTCGGGTTCTGGGGTCGGCGTCTCCATTTTCTTGCTTTAGGCTGTTTGCGATGGGTGTGGTGTTGGGCCGGTTGCGTAGTTCCAGTGCTGTCCTGGAAAACTGGTACTTCGGTATTCAAGAAAACTTGTGGTCTCTCTTCATCACATTTAGTTAGGGCTAAACCACTTCCTACCAGTGGGTCAGTTACAGGTGATGATGATACTGGACGGTTGTTCAAGTAGACAGTACTGGTGGGCAGGTTTACATGGAACGCTCTTGTTCTTAGGATATCCATTCCCAGTACTATGTCGGAGGACAAGTTCGCCAAGTAGAGGACTCGCTCCTTAAAATGGGTTCCATCTATCTTGAACTCTAAGTCATACGCAGTGGAAACAGTCACACGGGACTCATTGGCTAGCTGGGCTGTCGTAGTAGATATGGTGATGGGATTTTTCCCCTTCTGGGCGACGAAATCCTGGACTCGGTTTCCTATGTAGGAACGAACAGATCCGGTGTCTACTAAGGCAGTAAATTGTTTACCATACATTCTCAGTTGTATGTGGGGTCGAACATCTCTAGGGATGGTATCTTGTGAAGCAGGTTTGTCAGCAGGCAACGCAGGCTTCATACTGGTACAGCTTTGGTCTTGTTCCGCCGTCCTGTGGCATGAACAGTCCTTGGTTAAAGTTTCATCTCGTCCACAACGTGAACAGAATAGCTTCGGTTTGTAACGACAGTGTCTTCGGGAATGTCCAGATTTTCCACATCGCCAGCAGATTCTAGTTTGGTCGGTGCTGCCGATAATGATGGAAGTGGATGGTCCACCCTCATTGTTAACTACTGAGCAAATTGGAGGCGATGGGGTTGGTTCCATTGGCCTTGGAATTTCCTGCAGTGGTTGTACGGTATTGATGGGGGTTTGATCCATTCTGGAAGGCGTCGGTGGTTGGTTACCAGCAGATGGTGGTACTGGGCGTGGTCTCAGTTGTGGGTGGTGATTCACTGGCTGTCGTGGCACGGTTAGCTGGTCGGCATCTAACTCTCGTTGCAAAGCCTCAAATTCGTTAATTTGACATACCAAATCTCTAGTGCTTTGCACTTCGTTACGTCGGATATATTGCCGGTATTCAGGTCGCAGATTTGTGTACAGACGTTGTAATGCCTTCTCTGGCGTGTACTCTCCCTGCCGGCGTAGTAGAGTCTGCAGAGCTACTACATAATCTCGGCCAGATTCTCCTGGTTGTTGTCGGCGTTGATAAATTTGTTCCTCCAGGAACAATTGATAATTCGTAGGCAGATAAAATTGTTTGAAATCGGTAACGAAGTCTTCCCAAGTGTTCCATAGACTTCGTGTGTTGCGATACCAGGCTAAAGCATTTCCTTGGAATATTTCATACAGGGCTGGCAGCAGTGATGCATTGGGAATGTCGCTGTGTTCCTGGAACTCCACTAATTTTTCCAAAAACTCCATGGCATCGGTTTTTCCATTGAAATGCAGATTCCACTTCCGGACTTTCTCGCATACAGCACTTACAGACATCTGCACGGCTGTCTCACTCACTCTCGGAGGTACTAAGTCTTGCGTCGGTGGTGGGATGACGAGAGACAGAGCAGGCGGCACCCTCACTCTAGGTGATGCACTTCCTTCTTTCATGAAACGTACTAAACGGCGTTTCTTTTCATCCACTGTTCCTGTTGAGCTCAAACCAAACTTCTGGAGCTCTATCTCCAGTTCCTCCTTTTTCAGTTTGTAGATCCAGCTTAGTCGTACCTCTCCCCATTCTGAACTAAGGGTTTCTCCCTGCTGACCTGCTTCGGGTATTTCTGAATCTCCTCCGGTAGCCATTTTGTTTTGGATGGCTGCTTCTGGTAATACGTTAAACTGGTTTCTTCTGGTGGTCTGCACAGGGCGACGTTATCAGACAAATTCTCCGGGATGGAGGTATGGAACTGGAACTGATGCGGTACACGGAGTGTAACCGATACTGGAACTGGTGGGGACGGCTGTCTTGAAGTGGACCTCTCTGCTTGAAGTGTTCTGGCGAAGTGTTTCCTGCGGCGAGGAACGACAATAATATAGAACGGGAAACGATGCGGTACACGGAGTGTAACCGATACTGGAACTGGTGGGGACGGCTGTCTTGAAGTGAACCTCACTGCTCGAAGTCTTCTGGCGAAGTGTTTCCTGCGGCGAGGAACGACAATAATAGAGAACGATGCGGCACACGGAGTGTAACCGATACTGGAACTGATGGAGATTGTTGTCTTGAAGTGACCCTCTCTGCTTGAAGTCTTCTGGCGAAGTGTTTCCTGCGGCGAGGAACGACAATAATATAGAACGGGAAACGATGCGGTACACGGAGTGTAACCGATACTGGAACTGGTGGGGATTGTTGTCTTGAAGTGTTTCCTGCGGCGAGGAACGACAATAATAGAGAACGATGCGCCACACGGAGTGTAACCGATACTGGAACTGATGGAGATTGTTGTCTTGAAGTGACCCTCTCTGCTTGAAGTCTTCTGGCGAAGTGTTTCCTGCGGCGAGGAACGACAATAATATAGAACGGGAAACGATGCGGTACACGGAGTGTAACCGATACTGGAACTGATGGGGACTGTTGTCTTGAAGTGAACTGCGCAGGTCGACGGCTTCAGATTCAACTCTCCTGTTGAAATGGTGCAGTCAGCTGACAGGGAGAACTGATATCTTGAAGTGAACTGCACAGATCGACGGCTTCAGACCAACTATCCGGTGGACACAGTAGATGGTGAGATTAAGCTGGAACTGCTGTCTTGAAATGAACCACTCTGCTCGAAGTCTTCTAGCGAAGTGTTTCCTGCGGCGAGGAACGACAATAATGAAACGGGAAATGATGCGGTACACGGAGTGTAACCGATACTGGAACTTGGTGGGGACCGTTGTCTTGAAGTGAACTGCGCAGATCGACGGCTTCAGACCCAACTCTCCTGTTGAAACGGTGCAGTCAGATGACAGGTAGAACTGATATCTTGAAGTGAACTGCACAGGTCGACGGCTTCAGACTAACTATCCTCTTCCTGGCCAGGCGCTTCGTTTTACTTCCTCATAGCTATGCGTGGTTGATCCTGCGTCCCAGGCTTGATATATTAAACTTGCTTACTCACAATCTCTTCCTTTGCTGAATCCTCTTGACTTGTTGGGTACAGGTATTCAGAAAACGGTGGATACCCAATTACTGGTCTTGACGGGGTCTAGGGACTCGTTTCTTACAGTCTCAGCAGTATTTTTCCTCCCAGGTCACTCTCGTACACGTCTTTTCACAACGGTTGGTCGGAGCCAACTGAAACTAGTGGCAATCAATTCTACGCCCTCAAGTTACTCGAAAACGAGGGGTCGCTTCGACTATACCTTCTGGTTACAGTGGTGCCAAGTATTCCGGTCAAAATTTTGGCAGTTGGTCAAAAGTGGTGCAAAAGGTGTATCTTGGTCCTAGTTATCCTTCAGTGCCTGTATCACTCACTTCTGACCTTTAGTTTGACTACAGCACACTTCTTCCCAGAACGGTGGGTCGGACTCAACTGAAACCGGTGGCAATCAATTCCTTGTTGTCGTTTTAGTCCAAAACGACACCTTCCGTGACTTCGTGTGTCTTCGGGAATCTTCGGAAGTGCTCCGGCGGAGCTCGAATTTTTGGTTAAAAGTCCAGCCTCCACACGTGTAAACTCCCTGGAAACTTCTTTTGATTCCCTCCTTCCTCCAGTCGTTGACAAAATGGTAAATAACCTCTTCGGGAGAGATCGGATTCGCTCGGGAATGATCGCAATCGATTCCCGATGGTTGGTTTAGTCAGAAATGGCACCTCCCTTGGTCAAATGCGTCACCTGGTACTTTTTCGGTTGCTTTCGGTGACTGCCGAATGTGAAAGTCTAATCTAATTTCCCTTTTTATTTTTAACGGTCCCTGCTCGGGCGCCAAGTTTGTGACGCGTTTTTCTCCACCTCGCACGTTGACGTGGAGAAAAGGCGCGGCCACTCTTTGACACACGAGCTTCGGAAACAAGTTTTCGAATTACTCGGGCGCCAGTCCTAGTTTAAGTGATAGGACACACTACCCTCAAGCCGAGTACGCGAGGCTGAGCAGCTCCAGTGGAGAAAGTTTATTCCAGTGGGTCAATATATGGGAAATTAGACGTTCACACACAGACAGTAAAGATCAGAGTTTTCAATAAAATCAGTATATTACGATAGACCTATATGTACAAAGCTAAATATTTATTATGAAAAATCTATAATTTATCAAATACCAGGAGGAGCACGCGTAGCAACGCAAAACCCCAATAGTACCAGATGACTCAGGTGATCAGATTAGCAGGCTGCAACACACAGAATATACGGTTAGCAAGAATAAACAGGGTGCAGAATAGTTACGGTCACCAGACGAGTAAAGCAAGACACAAATATATAAAAACCACAGTGAAACAGTTATTCAGTACTTGCTAGTACATCAGTTTACCTACTCCTCTTGTGGACTTACTTACTCCCTGTGCGTACGGTTGGGCATGTCTGCTTCGGTGGAGTGATCGTAGTGGAATCCTTCTCTGCAGAGCTCCTCAGATCCTTTTCTGAAAATGAAACAACTTACGATAGGAGTGGAAGTAGACGCCTGATGGATGCGCTGCTGGTCGACTGGACTTTGCCAAAATCCTACACCTCGAATATGACAGATGGCACCTAGGTTCGCTTCTCGGAGTGGACACGTCTGATCCCAATGAGTCGCCTGGGTTGACTGACTTCTTGGCTGCACAGGTCCTCTTCTAGCAGCGAAACCTCTTACCATGGGAGTGGGAGTAGGCGCTAGACGGATGCGCTACTGGTCTCTTATGGACTTAGAAAAATAAGGCCACTAAGGATTTGTGGACTTTGAAAAATTCCGCGGCTGGGAATTAACATATGACAAGTATTGTGCCTGGTGTTTCAGACTGGGAGGAAACACGTCTAGTTGCTTTGAGTCGATCGGAGCGACTGCCTACACGGTATGAATTTAATTTCTTCCTTCAGATATGAAGGAGTGGGAGAAACAGCAGAAAACAGATGCGTGATGGATCAAGGTGACGTCAGACGGACTTAGAAAAATAATTCAGAATCAGATTTGGACTTTGAAGAATAATTCCACGAAGGTTTTGTGGACTTAGAAAATACAGATTTTGTGGACTTAGAAAAATTGATGTTACCTGGCGGCTTCAAATATTTAGTGTGAACACGTCTGCTGGCTCTGAGTCGATCGGGAAGACTAACTGGTCGGTGTGAACTAAATTACTGCCTTCAGAGATGAAGAAGTGGGAGAAACAGCGGAAATTATGTGCGCGGTGGATCACTGTGACGTCAGCTGGACTTGTAAAAATATTTGAAATGTCTTTTCGGACTTAGAAAAATAATGATACAGAAGTTATGAACTTAGAAAAGTTATTGTTACCTGATTTGTAGACTTGTAATATTTTCAGGACAGTACCAGGGCCAACAGCAGGCGCGTGTATCTCGTGGGACGGCAGCCTGAAGACTAAATGCGGAATAATTAAATTATTCCCGTGTACTGAAGGAGTGACGTCGAACGACTTAGAAAAATAACGCCACGATGAATTTGTGGACTTAGCAAATTTACCTTACTCTGGTACTACAGGACGGAGAGCTCTGCACGTCTAACGTGGTCGGTCGCTGGGAAGGCACTGCCTCGTGCGTGGTTTGGCGTGTCTGAAATGTAGAAACTCTTCTCGTCGCTTCCCCACCTGAGTTCATCTGTACCTTTACAAGTGAAATATTTTTACGCGGTATTGACAATCACAAATATTAATTATTTTCTAACTAATTCGCTGTTAGCGGTACAAATTATACGGAATAATCGAAATTAAATATAACACGGCAATTTCTATAACATATTTAAGAGATTAAATAAAATAAAACTTGGGCATATCTGGGTAACGAAAAACACTTCGTTACAGGAGTACCACAAGGTACTGTTCTAGGACCTGTCTTGTTTACTATCTATATCAACGATTTACTTGCACTGTCCATGGAAAGGAATATCATCTCCTACGCTGACGACACAGCAATATTTTTTGTAGGTGAAAATTGGCTCGAATTACAACAAGCCGTAACAACGGAACTAAAAAAATTAAAAAGTGGTTTGATAAAAATTTACTTACAGTAAACTGGGATAAAACGAAATACCTGACATTTACATCTTATAAAAAACACTTACCAGACTTTAACACAATACCTATAGATGGCCGTGAAATTTGTTCCACTACAAGTATTAAATACTTAGGGATAACAATTGACAACCATCTACGGTGGGATGTCCAAGTCCAAAATATTATGCAGAAAATCAGGCATTTATCCTATAAATTTAAAATCCTAAGAAGCTTCTTAAACATCAAGCAACTAAAAATAATATATTATGCTCTTGTTGAATCCATCTTGCAATATGGGATAATAGCTTGGGGTGGCGTAAAAAAAGTCACTTAAAGCCTCTAGAAATTTTACAAAAAAGAATTATAAAAATAATATTCAATAAAAATATTAGTTTTCCCTCTGATGAATTATACCAAGAAGCAGAAATATTAGACATTAGATAGATATATTCAAAAATAATATTAATACACTTTTATAAAAACAAAAGACTTCTAATACAAATTGATCATATGGTACTAGACGAATACACAAACAGCTAATAATAACTGATGTGGCAAAAAAGGACATACGTAGGAGATACTTCATTTATTTGGGCCAGAGGCTGTACAATGAACTGCCAATAAATATAAGAGACAGTAAAAGCTTAGCTATCTTTAAAAGACTAATTAATAAATGATTGAGGGAACAAGAAAGATCTCATATAAATGATTTGATAAATTTAATATGATGTAATTATAGGCATAATATGTTACATAGGTACGCTACATTATATTTTTGTTATTATTAATTAAAAGTACCCATCCATATACAAGTTTTTATAACTTAAAATGGATGTTAAATATAATATAATTATTTTAATAAATTTATTTAATTGTACTTTTAATAGCTATTTTGTAAAATTCTACAAACTTGTGAATAAATTATTATTATTATTATTATAAATGGTTGGGAGACAGTGAATAATAATATAAAAGCGAAAGGAGTCTATACAGAGGCTCCTAAAAATGTTTTTATATTTACAGCAAAAATTGGCACTTGGTCCTGTACAATCGTCTTGGTTTACCCTGTATATTCGAAAATAATTTCCAGTTATAAACTTTTATATGTAGTTTACCTGTATTTTTTTTTTAATTTCTAGATATCTTGCAGCTCAAGCTATCAAATTCGGATGCACTAGTATCCCACCCTCTGTATTAGAAACCTAATACATCTTGCATATGTTTCATGACGATGCATAGCACACAACTTTTGTGTTGAAAAGTGCTTTTAACGTGGTAATAAATTTAATGTTATGGGAGCAGGCGCTAATTATTAATTAAATCAAATATTTCGACACATTATTAGTTAACACATGCACTGAGTACTCCGGAAGGCAGTCTCAAAGGAGTTGCGGCTCCTTCAGTGGCTTCCTCTTCCTGTAATTAATGTCCAAGCAAGACATATCGGAACTTTGGTATAAAATTAACCTTTATAAAGCATCAATTCCAAATTGCTCACCGTATGGTCCCTCCTTAGTCTTACTTTCATCATTATACTTACAAATTGTGCAAAGTAGAGTTTGTAAGTTGTGTGGAGTTGGAAAGAGGCAAATTCTAAATTGCGTTGAGGTGTTGCGAACTGCAAATATTAGTTATGTGGTACCCAATTTACTTAAATTAAATGCAGGAAGCATTCTTATTTTTAATATAACTTCAGTTTATTCTACAAAAAAGACTAGTTGGATCAATATTTAATTTAAAATCTAGAGAAAGTTGTCGAACGATTTTCAAAGAGAATGAATGAACTCTACCATGCGTGTACACATTTAAATGTTTATTGTACATTAAACAAGATTGTGGTATATTTGTTAAAATATCAGATACCCAACCCATTCATACCATATTAAACATAGAAAACTCATAATAATTCTAACTCATAAAACTACCACTTTTAAACATTCTCCATAGTACAATTATGTCAGTCTGTACAATGTGTTACAACAGCACTAAATTATTTAAAAATAAAGTGAAACCATCTTAATGGAAGGTGGTTTCTGTAGCATTGATGAGTTTGTGTCAGGGCCATCTTAGTTGCAATTTAATATTTCAAATGTGATTTTAGAGGGCAGAAAGTTATAACATAATATTTTTAGTCGCAAACTCCTCTATAAAATCCTTATTTTACTATAAGGAATTTAACCAGACTGCAACCAACAGCTACTCTCCGGGCTATGTGTCCCGCCGAGTGCTGAATTACAATTTGGCGCGTTAAGTGTATAATAATTGCATATTACCAACAGAACGCTAATACTTCGATTGCAATAATCATCGGAATAAAGACTGATCCTACTTAAAGGAGCTCTCGTGCCAGTCGTCCCAATCCACTTGCAGACTACAGTTTCGAGCTGTTGGCTCTCGTCAGTACAAGGTAGGTATGTGACGACCGACACGAGGATCCTTGGACAATTTGATAGTTCTCAGTATCCTTAGATAATAAGGATTTTATAGAGGAGTTTGCGACTTAAAATATATGTTTTAATGTTCTGCCCCCTAAAAGCACATTTGAACTGTGCTACGCTCAGTCAGGCTATTTATTTTTGTATTGCAACAGACACTGGATCGCTAGATGGCGCCTGCTGATTGTTTTGCATGTCACTATCCTAAGGATACCGAGATGTAGTGAATAGTCCAAGGATCCTCGTGTCGGTGGTCACATGCCGACCTTGCACTGACGAAAGCAAACAGCTTGAAACTGCAGTCTGCAAATGGTGTGAGACGACTGGCACGAGGGTTCCTTTAAGTAGGATCAGCTGGTGTTTGTTGCAATCGAAGCATTAACGTTCCACTTAACGTTACACTTAACGCGCTAGGTTTGTAACTTGTAATTCAGCTCTCGGCGGGACATATAGCCTGGAGAATAGCTGTTCGTTGTAGTCTGGTTACGTTCTTCATAGTAAAATAAGAATTTTATAGAGGAGTTTGCGATTGAAAAATATTATGTTTTAATTTAATATTTGTACATTATATTTGTTATTTTTTTATTTCTATTATTATTTATTGTTGTTTGTCTTCTGTTGACATAAATTTTGACTTTCCTTTAGCATATATATACGGAAAATACTAATAATTTTAGATATTTTTACGTGTATTTGTTATGTATTTTGTTTTGTATAGTTTTTTGGGGATCTCTCCATTGACCTCCATTATTTTAGGCACTACAACTAGCTTTTATTGGTACCCATAGCTTCTTAATTTCGACATGTTTGCTCTTAATATTGATTGGAGCTGGTATGGATATGTCGATTAGATTAGTAGTTTTATTGTTCTTGTCCTGTCCCAGTATAGTTTCTCCTTTTCATTTTCATGTACTGCTTCGGGCTCCTATTTGTAGTGTGGTAGGTACTGCTCTGATGTTTCCATTCGGTAGCCAAGTCTTTGATGCGTCAATTTGGCAACATTATTGTGTTTCATCATGCAATCTTTTGGGGCTAGGATGGTGCAACCACTAATAATATGATCGATGCTTTCTTCAGCTTCATCGCATACTCTACATTTAGATGATCTGATGGCATTATCTTTAATTGCATAATTTCTGTAATCCAGTATTGGGACTACTTGATCTTGAATTGCGAAGACGTAGCCCTCCGTCTCGGCAAAGATGATCTCAATATTCAACGATTTGCGTGAAGCTTCCGTATCTATGTGGCTCTGTCGTATATTGGCTAAGTATCTACCGTGAAGTTCCTTACTAGCCCACACGGCGACTTTGGCGTCGTCTGGTGGTATTTGGAGCTTTGGTTCATAGTCAGAGTGTAGCAGGTTCAAAGATGATATATTTTAGTCCATTCCTATTATTGTGTCATACAAAAGGCTGTGTTGTTTATCATAGAAATATTATCTGAGTAAGTCTACTTATTTATAGTACACTTGCTTCATATCAGCTACTCCTCTGCCTCCTTTCGTACTCGGTAGGAGGAAGTGTTCTACAGAGAGCTTTTGGCTTGATGTGTTCTGTATTTGGTGAACATTACTCGTATTTTTCCATTTATATCGTTCAGTTCTGTGGGAGTTTATTTGCCTACACCAAAGCTTTAGCTGATTGCTGGTATAGGTAGTGACCGCATTCACCTTATTCCTACCTGACAGTTGTTTTTTTTTTTGTATCAATTCCTCTTGACTGCTCAAATCCTAAGTACCTGCATGTTTTCTCCTCTTGCATATTTGTGATGGTGTACCTAGTATGCTCCTGTTTATATTTATAATGTGGTGTTTCTTCCCACTTGCCTCCTTTAATTCCATTTATTTTGTACTAATCCAGTCCAGTTCAATTGCATTAAAATATCCTCACTGAATGTTTCAGTGATTTTAATCAATTTATATCCAGATTTCCTTTCGAGTCCGCTATTAGTTCCAGGTCGTCCATATATACTAAATGGCAGATATTTTGTTCTCGATTGCCAATCTTGTATCCTTTTTGTGTGTTGTTCAATAAATTAGAAAGAGGTTTAGTGCATTTAGGGAGTCCCTTTGAAATTTTAGAATAGAATATTTATTGGCCATTTATAATACAATGTATATATGGTAAGTCAAAGAATCCAAAATAGTAAATATATGTATAAATGTGAAAGACGAACAAATGGAAAAGCGTATATATAACAATTATCTCTATACTAACATTATAAAACAAAACCGCTGCCTAAGGGATCACTACTTCCACATCCAGATTTTTGTATCCAAGTCTTACACACACTAAATCCCAATGTAATATTTTACTACCTTTAATAATATGGCGGTGGTTGCAATGGGGGGTGGCTAATGCCAAAATAAATTTTAGAGGCCCTTGATTCTCGTACACATACTAAATCCCAATTTAATTTTTTATTCCCTTTAAGAATAGGGTGGGGGTGACAATGGGGTGGTAGAGGGGGTGGCTAATGCCAAAAATTTTTTAGAGGCCCTTGGTTCTTGTATACACGCTAAATCCCAATTTAACTTTTCACTCCCTTTAATAATAGGGTGGGGGTGGCAATGGGGGCGGTAGAGGAGTAACTAACGCCAAAAAAATTTTTTGAGACGCTTCGTTCTTGTATACACACTAAATCACTTTTTATTTTTTTTTACTCCCTTTCATAATATTGTGGGGGTGGTTGATGTCAAAGAAAATTTTAAGATGTTATGGACTCTTACCTGCTTGTTTTGTCTATTTACACTTATTTACCTCATATACCCCCGAACCCTTCAACGGAATTAGATCAAAATATAATCTAGTGCCAGATCTCGTTAACACATAAGTGCACCACATTTCAAGTCAATATCATAAACAGTTCTAGAGTAAACGTGCGCACAAAAAAAGTTACAGACCAATAGACGCAAGGTTTTCTTATGCCCAAATTTAAAATTTCGACGTTTCATCACATTTTAAGTCTATTTTAATAAAACAAAATTTTTTTTCGTAAAAGAGATAATACGTTAAAATTACAATGACATGAATAGACACATCACTCACTAAGACGAAAAGATGAGACATGACAATTTAAAAACAAGAAATAATTCACTATGGGATAAAAAAAATTGAGTATAAAAAGTCTTTTATGTCATAAAATGAATTCAAAACTAATAGTTTCTTTTTAAATTTATAAAAGTTCGTTACGTTTCTAATTTATTGGTAACTACAATAAAATTAAGTTTAGGAGTAGGAATGAATAAAGCACGATTTATATTTATGTGAAAAATTATGTGCAAAGTGATACCTATTAAACCCCTATTTTTCTACCCCTTTCGTCTGGCAAGTGGGCGGGTCACTTAAGCATTTTTTTCGTCAAGTATTCATAATTACTTATGCCATTGCAGAGTATGTACCATTCATATAATTGAAAATTATTTTTCTTGTAATAAAATAAATGTATAAAATTTATGTTTGTTTTTAACTTTACACCATTAAAATCCCATATCTACCTTTATTATAATTTTGCAGAATTGCTTGGTACATAATACCTATAACCCAAACCAATTATTATAATCCTGTATATTTACCTCAACTTCCTTATTGTACTGAGAAAATAAATATTTTATATCACGAGTAATTACTTTTTATTGAGTCAATATCAGGAAGCAACTCGAGATGTGCAGTGTAAACCTCACAGCAGCTAGGAGAAATATTACCCAATGAAAACTTTTTACAACTAAATAATATAGTACATAAACTCCTGCGAATGTATTTTATTCTAGTTCCTCAGGCTTCTTTTTAATACAAGTCAGTGCGTATTCTAATAAATTTTTATCGCTGGCTTTGGCAACACGTAGCAGGGTTGCTCTTTCTTTTTACTTCTGACATCGTGCGAAAACAAAAGACAGACAATTCAGATGTTGAATACAGCATTTGTAGTAGAAGAAGCAGCTATTCTCACGCAATATACCTACAGGAGTTGTCAACGGTGTTTATAGAGAAAACGGATTTCTCTTATTTTTCTCCCTTTAATCTCCTTGGAACATGTAAAGCTTTTTTTACATGCCACTGTGGAAAATAACTACCGGCATTACACGGTTTTTTGAAATAATAAAATTGATGTTAGCAAAGTAATAACGCACGTCATATTTCATCCTGTAAAAAAAATATGATAAAGTAAAGTAAAATGTGGTGTCAGGAGTATTAAATATATCAAACCGTAGACGTATTAAGCAAAATGAAATTGTAATATTTTACCAAAGAGTTTTAATTAATTAGACTTACATGTTCTTTACTCGCCTGTCGGCCTTTAATAATAATAGTAATATTTAATTTTGTGTATAACATGTTTGATTGCGCAATAATACATGATAAATAGTAGACCGTGCAATGTAATATGTAAAGGCTGTAATAAGTACACTTATTATAGTAATATTTAACCAATATTAGTTTACGAAATGTTATGATGTTACGAATGTTAGCTTTACGAAAATATATATTGTGAAATCAAAAGTCATATATTTCCGTATCAGCATAGTTTTACGGAAAAAAGATCAACCACCTCGAACCTAACCTGTATTACACAGTACATCTCGGACTTGTTGGACACACAAGGCAAGTCGAAGTTATTTATACTGACATTCAAAAAGCTTTCGACAGAATCGATTATTTTCTACTCCTTTCTATACTCAATGTAATTGGAATGTCAGATATCTTGCGATTCCTAATTGAATCCTATTTATTTAATAGAACACAGTTCGTGGAATACGGTGGATATAATTCTCGCAACTTTTTTTTGCAACATCCGGAGTCCCTCAAGGATCCAACCTAGGGCTACTTTTATTCTTAGTATTTATAATGATTTATCCCTCCTATGAGTTCTACACATTTATTTTTCGCGGACGATTTGAAAATCTACTCTGAAGTAAGCAAGCCAAACGACTGTTCTGGCTTGCAAATAATACAATAACAGAAGGCCAGTTTTATTCGCATATACGATTAATGATACCGTTCTTGAACGATGTACAAATTTTAAGGATCTTAGAGTAACATTCGATTCCAAGTTCAGCTTTTCTACTCATATAAGCACAATTGTTACTTCTGCTTCTAAAGTACTCGGGTATTGCATAAGGAACTGGGGCAGCTTTACGGATGTCAACACTCTGAAATTATTATACATAGCATTTATACGAAGCAAACTTAAATATGCTTCTGTCATCTACTCACCTGTTTATCAAAACTCTAAAATGCAAGTAGAGTCCATACAAAGACGATTTCTTAAATACATGTATTTCAAATCCAATGGGTCCTATCCTGTTAGGGGCTTTGATCACAATACGCTACTAAATTCATTCAATTTTGACTCGCTTGAATTTAGAAGAAATTGCACAGCACTGCAATTGTTATATAAAATACTGCATAACCAATTAGATTATATTCACTTAGTAAATAGAATGAACTACTTTCATCTACCAAGGCAGAACGCTCGTCTGCACAATGCATTTTACGTCAATACCAGCAGAACTAACTTTCAGGTTAAGTCTCCAATATTTAACATGTGCAAGATATTTAATGAAGTCGCTCATTTGTGCGACCTCAACTATGATAGTCTAAACTACATTATTCATATGTACAAAGATTCGTCTAACTGATTAGGTCTAATTATAACAATCTAATCTATAATATCTATCTAATCTTTTTTGTAATTAATAAATAATAAATTAATGTAATTATGTAATATAATGTATGTATGTATTATGTAATGTAAATTAATGTAATTTTGTAAATTTTTATCTCAATATTGTTCTTTTTATATATTTTGTTCATTGTTTTCTGTAATTGGGTGTCAAGCTGTTGAAAATAAACGTATTATTATTATTAAAAGATATAAAAAAAGAAAAGCGCGACATTCCTTTGCAAATCAAACTAACATCAAACCGAGGGGTAAACCGCGGCCAAATTTTGTACACCAGACTTTCTTGTCGTAGAAGACTTCCCTGACTTCCCCGAGATTTCCTTGAATTTCCTCGAGACCTCCTCAGACTTCTCCGGACTTCCTCAAGACATCCTCGAATTTCCCCATACTTCTTTGAAATTCCCATAATTTTTCAATATAAATGTTAGTAATATAAACATTAGTAATATTCTAGAAGTTTCACTTTCTCTTAATTTATAGAAAATCTCATCTGGAATAAAATCTATTTCTACAGGAGTTTTAGTCTCCCATAAATTCAAAATTTGTATGTTTTAAAGTGTAAGACTGGGAATTGTACGATAATGAATTTCATAAATATATATTTTAAATGAATGCTTGTTTTTAAAACAAATTCAGTCAATATGAAGGATTGGAGATAGGTTTAAAAATAGTTTCCAATTAGGAGATCACAGCTTACTTGCCGCGTGGTAAAACTCAACCTGTTATTTTTTTGTACAGTTAAAAAGTCCCTGTCATTTCCCTTGACCTGTTGAATGTAGAAATTTCTTCTTATTTAAATCATGTTTTTCTTGCCTTAATTCGTCGATATTCGTTCAAAGATGCAGTTAAAAAACAAAACTCTATCTTGAATGCATACCTTGCTTAGTTGAGGGATGAGAAAGCAAAATTTAATAATTGATGTTCTTAATGAAAAAGAGAAAGCCAGTGAAAGTATTAAATAAAAATACAACAATAACTGACCAAATGATTTTATTTACCAACAGTACCTAGAAATATATAAACAAAACTACATATATACAAAATATACTGTAATACATTATTATAGTATACTACAAAACAAAATATACAGGGTGTCCAATTTCAATCTACCCCCTAGACGATCTCCGAACTGAATTGAAATATCGTCCTGAAATTTCGACCGAATGGTTTTTTGAAGAAGACCTATGATTCTAAAATATTTTCTTATCACCTCTGGTTATACCGCAAGATGACATCACCTTTGTTATTTTAAGAGGAACTATTTCCCTTACTTTTTTGGATTCCTTATCAAAATGAGGGGTAAGTTTGATAATATAAACTTACCTTAATTCTCAAGTGTTTTTGAGTTATCACATTTTTTTTCAAATTTATTGCGGTTATCTTCTAAACTAATTAATAGTAATTGATGATTTTTTACAGCTTTTAATGAGTTATCGGTGGAAAAATTTTTTTGAAAAAATTAAAAATGAAGTTAAAAATCTTGAATATCAAATATAAAATCTAAGAAACTTCGTTTCTTTAAATGACACCCCAAATATTTTTTTATACTGAGACCGTTACATTAATTGCTCAATTCTTGGTAAAAAAAGGTATAGGGTATGTAGCTAAAATTAATATCTTGTGAAATAATTCAAAAAGAAAGCGGTTTAATTCGTTTTTTTCAATTATTTTACAAATGTTTTTATTTAATAAATTTAACACAGTAACACAATAACTAAACAATAACAAAAAAATTAGTACATCTATTTTGTCTGTCGAGAAAACAGTTTTAAAATATTTAGAGTAAACTGGCAATAATTCGAACAATTTCGGTAATATTTTTTTGTTATTATTTAGCTTCTTTTTATACTGTATTAACTTAATTAAATACAAATATTTGTAAAATAAAAGAAGTTTAGTATTAAATCAGTTTTATTAAATTTAATCACAAGATATCGATTTTTTTCACATAGCGCTTTATACCGTTATTCCTAAGAACTGAGCGTTAAACGACATAAAAAAATATAGGGTGCCATTTTAAAAAAAGTTATTTAGATTTTAAATTTATGATAATATTCAAAACATTACCATTTCATTTTCTTCAAAATTTTTTTTGACAGATTGATAACGACTACGCATCTTCCTTGTACGGTCGTGAGCAAAAAAAATAGGACAAGTCTTATAACGGTATTTTGCTAAAATCTAGTTATGTACATCTAACTTTAATTTTTGTGATATTGTCAGTTAGTTCCCATAATTTATTGCATGTGTGCAAAAAACTAATATGCCTCATATAAGCGATTTAGTTAAATCTGGAGTTATTGCTAAAGCAGAAGATGGATGGTCAATGAGAAAATGCTCTGCGTTATAATATTGACAAAAATTCGGTGTGTAACATTTTAAGAAAGTGGAGAATAAACGATACGATTAGTAGAAATCCTGGATCAAGGCGACGAAGGATATCAACTCAACAACAAGATTTGCAATTGGTAAATGCTTTAGTAGAACATCCATTTTACTCAGTTATTCAGGCTGCTGAAGAAACGAATTTTCCTGGATCGAGTAGTACTGGTCGCCGGCGAGTAAGAGAGTCAGAGCTACGCTGTCATGCAGCAGCACAGAAATACTTACTGAAAGCTGAACATAAAGAAGCTCGAATAAGATTTGCGCTTGAATTTTTAGCGCATGATGTAAATTTTGGTAACAATGTAATCTTAACAGACGAAAAAACTTTCCAGTCAACACATAGCAGTCGTATTCGTGTTTACCGCCCTCTAAATACTCGATTCGATGAGAAATATATATCTAACAATGATAAAAGTGGTAAATTTTCTGTCAATATGTGGGCTTGGATATCGGCACGTGGTCCTGGTGTTTTGTGGCATATTGAGGAACGATTTAATAGTGAAACGTATATTATGATTTTAGACAATATTATGCTCCCTTCTGTGTCACAATTATTTCCTAATAATGAGTTCATATCTCAACAAGACAATTGTTCCGTTCATACTGCTCATACCGTAACTAACTGGTTTCAAGATAACAACCTCAATGTACTTAACTGGCCCAGTCATAGTCCAGATCTTAACCCTGTGGAAGAAGTATGGGGACTACTCGTAAGAAGTATCCAAAAACGAATTGTGTGACCACGGAATGCCGAAGAATTACTGGAAATAGTAAATAATGCATGGGAAAATATTATGATTATTGTATAAGGTTATTTAATTATATGCCAAACAGACTTATAGAAGTTATAAATAGAAATGGTGCAATAACGAAATATTAACAGTTAGTTTCTTGTTAAGTAGGATATCCTTTGTCCTTTGATCCAGGATTTCTACTAATCGCACCGTTTATTCTCCAATTTCTTAAAATGTTACACACCAAATTTTTGTTAATGTTATAACGCAGTGCAATTTGTCTCATTGGCCATCCATCATTTACTATAGCAATAACTACACCATTAAAATAAAAAATAAATTAAAAGTGATATCTGTTTTATTTCGGCAACTCATTACATATTCAAATAGAGACAGATTTACATTAGAAAAAAAAAGTTGTCCTATTTTTTTCTGCTCACGACAGTACATTGCACATGCCTCCTCCAATTGCTATATTTCTGTATCAAATCATCCTTAATAAGTGGATATAGCATTACTTCCTGCGATTTTGCATGCTTTTTCCAATCGATAATATTTTAATGTTAATTCCACACGCTGCACGACTATTGCATCAGTTACTGACGACAGCACTTACCACATCTAACAGCAAGAACCTTAAAGATAATTCCACTTACCGCGCAGCTATACCATCACTCCCTTACAACTTCGTATCCCCGTTCTAGTTGTTGATTTTAAAAACCAATTCCACTTCCAAAGTAGCTACAACATCGTTCCCCAACAACTGGACATCCACCTTCCAATGGTTGAGGTTTAAAGCCAATTCCATATTCTGGGCGGCTCTAGCATCACTCCCTAACGACTGCTTATTTTCCCTCCAATTGTTCTATTTCCACGTCTAATTACACTTACTGCGCAGATATTGCGTGGCTCCCTAACAACTGCGCATCTTTTTTCTCCACTGTAAATTCCTCTTCTAATTGTCTAATCACACTTACTATTGCGCATACCCTTCCAGTTGTTAATATATTAAGTCCACGTTCTACATACTACGCTATAACTACAGTATGACTCCCTAAAGATTGCGCATAAATCCTCTAATTGACGATTGTTAAAAGATAATTCCATTTACTTCGCAGCTATAACATGAATCTCTAACGACTGCGCATCCTCCTTGATCACTGCACATTCCCCATCTGATTGATACATTTCAACTGCTAATTCCACTTATTGTTTAGAAATATCATTCACTCCGCATTCCTCCCTCTGATTAATATATTGCTACAACTAGTTCTATTTACTTCGCAGCGAGTGGCGGCTCGTGGTTAATGTTTTTTTATTGTCTCCATTACCTTGTCTTCAACATTTTCATTGTGTAAATTTTCTTCTGCATCAAATGGTCTCCAAAAACCCATTTTAAATATATCCTTTGAAATAAATATTACAGTTATAATAATTATTACTTTTGG
The DNA here is from genome assembly GCA_963675555.1 of Leptura quadrifasciata. NCBI lineage: Eukaryota > Metazoa > Arthropoda > Insecta > Coleoptera > Cerambycidae > Leptura > Leptura quadrifasciata. The sequence continues at coordinate 20,799,112 of OY776673.1, forward strand.
TGAATATAACACAAGCAGCTTACGTTTTTTGTTATTAGGAGAAATCCACCGCGTAATGTTAAATAAACCTACGGCACTGCCCGGTTACATGAAAACAGTTTGGCACAGCACTTTCTTGTTTTAGAACTGCTCATTCGTTAAATCCAATAATGTACTAAATTTTTCTATAATTCTGGTAAATAGTATGTTTCTTAATGGTAGTTTTATTATATAAGAGCACATTAATATTAAAATTTCTAACACACAATCATATTTTGGTGTTATGTTGAATCTAGCGCGAGTTTTCAGAATCAGAGTAGACAAGAATCAGTATCAAGTATTCTTTTGATTAGACACTATATGTATTATTTACGTGTGTATCATAAATACGAAAATTGCACGCCAGTTTATAAGCAGCCGCGTGTGTCTTCGTTATTTTAAGTGTATTATTTTTGTTAATAGTTGTTTATGTAAGAATAAATTTATTTATAATAGTTGTTGGGTTGACCCATAAGGCGTGATAAACTTTTTTTTGGCTCGAACAATTCAAGAGAGAATAAAATATAAGTTGACCCGTTTCCTCATCTGGATTATAACCTTAATCTTAAATAATGAGGAATATCTCGGTTGAGTAGGCCGATTTACTATAGGACATTGTGGGTCCTTCGAATATGGTAGAACTAAGGGGTTGCCTGCATTAGGGAGGATACGGTGGTCTTTGGTCGGATTAAAGTTAAATATTTGATCGGGCTTGACTCAAATAGAATCGAGACGTAAGTGGAAATTTTTGGGAAATTTACTAATGGGCCTGGTTAGTTGAATAAAGCGTTTGGAAGGGATTGTTTAAAAAATATAGGCAGTCTTACTATGTCAACTGATTGTTTATACATTATATTTTTGTCATATAGAAAGAAAATTATATTATTTATTTGCAAAAAAACTTTTATTCCTGACGAAATTTAGTACAAGCCAAAATCAAAAGACTCAGCAAAGTAAATAAAAAATTAATCAAATTTATTTCCACATAATGTGATGGTGGTATTGGAATGTATTGTCTTAATTATAATGAATGTATTGGACTATATAAAATAATAGTAATACAAATTTCAAAATTATACATATTACAGATCATATGTAATTTTGCAAAGGTTTTAGAGATCTCTCTGTATCATAAAATTTATCCACGTGTTAGAAATGTATTTTACTCCTTCAGTACGGTATGGAAAACCGGTCCGCAGTTACAAACCTTCCAACATTTTCTCAATACATATCTGGGGAAATTAACGATCAAGGTCAAGTAGACGTAATATAAATAGATTTCTCTAAGACTTTTGACCGAATAGACCATGGAATCATTACTAGCAAATTAAAAGCCAGCGAGTTTAGTGATAGTCTTTTAACACTAAATACATCATATCTTAACGAAAAACCTTAGTTTGTGTCATATTATGATTTTAATTCAAAATATTTTAATTCTACATCTGGAGCCCCTCAGGGATCCAGTATTGGACCCTTGTTAATTTTGTTGTAAATTAACAACATTACAAATGTAATTCACTGCAACTTGATTTTATTTGCTGATGATTTAAAAATATTTATACTGTGCACAGTAGTGAGGATTGTGTGTTTATTTAGTGCCAAATAGAAAATTTTTAAATTTGGTGTCAGGTGAATAAATTACAGTTAAATATTCAGAAATGTATAAAATAAATTCAATACATTTAAATTGACGTGAATTCATAGAGGACCTCGGAGTAATTTTTGATACCAAACTCACATTTAACAATAACAGTAGTCAATCTGTATCATCCTCATTATGTATGTTGGGCTTTATTATTAGAAACTGTCGAAATAATCATAATATGCAGTTTTTGATTACTCATTTGTAAGATCTAAATTAGAATACGCTTCGTTTATTTGGTACCCATTATATAATAACAAAAAAAAGCTGTTATTGAAAATTTATAAAGAAAATTCTTAAAATGTATGCATTTCAATGTTTATGGTTCTTATCCTGAAAGAGGTTACGATATTCAGTTACTACTTGATGCTTTTGATATGCCATCACTACAATTGAGACGTGCTTTAGTCAGTTTAGACTTTGGCTTTAAACTTATGGACAATAAAATCGAAAGCATGTGTCTCCTTGGAGAGTTGAATTTTCAAGTGCCAAGGTTTTCATCTAGGCAAGTAGATATTTTTAATTTACCAACGGCTAGAACCAACTTACTGCTCAGTTCACTCATGTATATTATATGTAGTAATTGAAATAAGCTAACTACGCTGTATATATATTTCAATAATTCGTGTAGGAGGAGGTTGAATAGGGAACTTAAAATAGTTCGTAGAGTACTTTCATTGACAGCTGAAGAGATATTGTGCAAGATTAAATACTTGATGGAAACATGTTGCCCTTGCTAGCTGAATTTTTCAAACATTATACTTAAATATCTTTGAAACCCTAGGCTGTGCATATTTACTGTTAAAATTAAAAATAATGAAATTAGAGACGAAGACGGGTCAGGGAAAAGTAGTTAAAGCAATGAAAATTAAAGATATAAGATGTATACTGACATAAAAAATTCCAAATAATATCATGCTAATCCATCCAGTCCATACTATTTGCTAGTGATACAGGAGAAGCTTCTGACAGAAAATATCTCTCGTTTCCATAGCTATTTGCAGAATGAAAATTGGCATGAAGTTATTTCTCAGAATAGGGTTTTCCCACTAATTTTATTTTAACAATTTGTGTCGTGAAAATGATATAATAAAACATTTTAATAATTTACAACAATTTACTTTTCAAATAAGAATTATTTCTAAGAAAATATCGTTAAAACAACTTGCTGATAATTTCACTGCTTTTTAAAACGGGCATTTTTACGCGCCAGAATTACGTATCTAGCCGGAAAACCAATGAGATTATGGATATAATTAGTTTGTAATAGATTCTAACTGTGTGTTAAAGAAAGCTTTCCTCTAAAACTTCTCAGAATTTCAATTTGTAATGCTTGTACTGTGATTGGTCTAAAGCAATGGACGTGTAAATCCAGATAAATGCCGCATAAGTTATTCGTGAAAACGTCGGACGTTAATATTTTGTACTGTAGTTTAGGTTTAACCTTCACCGACATTACACATCAGATGACTAACCTAAAACATCAAATTTATATTTTTATGTTTGTATTGTTTGGAGTGAAAATATTATTTTATGAGTTTCTGGTTTATGTTTTATTAATTCTACAATCAAAATGGAATCAAGCGGAAGAAGGATATGTTAAAGGTGCCGCTGATAATTTACCTAAAGTATGTTATGTTAACAGAGACCAAGATTAATAAACAATCTCGAACAGAGACAACCTCTGTGATTGGATTTCAGGCTGTTGACCTCACAACGCGCCAATTTATGGCTGTTTAAAATGAACCCAATATTTTTCTAACTTCAAGTTTTTTTTTGTTACTATTAGTAAAATTAATAAGATAATAAATATGCCATAAATCATTTTTTTACGTGAGTTAAGTGTTTCAGCAATAATTCTTTTTTCTGGGAAAACCCTATTACCCTAATATTGCTCTGAATAATTTTTATGATACTATCCTGTATTATTTTGAGTTAAGTTTCCCTGTAAATCGCTTTGCTAGTAACGATAAAAAACCTAATAAGAATAAATATATCACACCTGAATTAATTCAACTGACAAATCTCGTAAGTTTATATAAATGCGAATTATAGGGGTCTTAGTGCATATTTAAGTAATTTATATCGTAATCAATTAGAGACTGCAAAACGAGTATATCATGATCGAGAAATCTATAATTCAAACAATAAAACTAAAACCATGTGGAAAATGATAAAGACATTAAAAGGATCAAGTTCAGTTTCAAAGAGTATAGGTATCATAAAAGATGGTAATGAAGTATCTATGGAAGAGGTGGCTAACAACTTTAATTTAGACTTTTCAAGTACCACAATTATAAATGCTTTGTTCAATTTTGATTTTTGAAATTTGATTAAATCTAGTAAGTACCTAATTTTCACAAATCTTTGTATTTGTCTCCAGTTTCCACTATATATGTGGAACTTCTGATAAATAAATTAAAATCTTCGAATTCTAGTGGCTACGATAACATATCTAATAATTTGATAAAAAATTGCAAATATGTTGTTAGCTGCCCAATAGCTTGTATAAAAAACCTTTCCATAGAAAAAGGCATATTTCCTAGCAAATTTAAAAGAGCCATCGTTCAACCTCTATATAAAAAAGGAGACCCTAATGATTATAACAATTACAGAGCCATTAGCTTACTATGTAATTTTTCGAAACTCTTAGAACTCTATCTTAAGAAACAGTTGTCAAGCTTTTTACAAAAAAATCACTTGATTTCCCCCGCTTAACACTGCTTTACTACAAACAAAAGCACAGAATCTACTTTGTGACTTTCATCACAAAATCATTAAAGCCTTAGATAAAAAAAAATTGTTGTAGGCCTTTTTATAGATTTCTCTCGAGCTTTCGATTTGGTGGATCATCAGTTGTTCAAAGCTAAACTTGAACGATATGGTGTTCGAGGAACAGCTTTACAAATATTTTCGTCATATCTTGAAAACAGAACTCAATATGTAAAACTGGCAGTTGGTGTAGCAGAAAGCAAAATGTGTGTTATTAAACAAGGAGTTTCACAGGGTACAATATTGGGATCACTTTTGCATATTCTTTTTACCAGTGACATTATTAATTACCTTAAAAATACCAAATGTTCATGTGGTCTGCTATGCCGATGACACAAACATTATAGTCACAGGAAATGACTTAATGGAAACGAAAGTAACTGCTGAAAGAGTTTACCAAAATATAATTTGCTGGTCTCGCAGCAATAATTTAAACCTAACTAAAACAAATACCACTACCATTCAATTTTCATTAAATAATAATTCCGAAGAGCTAAAACTTTCTGATGATACTGGCACTGAATTAAATTCCTGTGACGCTAATAAACTATTAGGCGTTACTTTTGATGTACATTTGCAATGGACTCGCCATATAGAAAATTTGTGTACAAAGCTAAGAACTAGCTGCTATGCTTTAAAGTTCATGTCGAAACACTGCAGCCAGGAAGTTCTTAAAACACTCTATTATGCCAGCTTTGATTCCCATCTTAGGTATGGAATTGTGAACTGGGATAATAGCAGTAACGTGGCCAGAGTATTTTTATTACAAAAATATGCAGTCCGTATTTTATCACACCTGAATTACAGAAAAATTTGCAGAAATGCCTTTAAAAATTTGGGCGTTAAGTGTAATAATCGCATATTACCACTTGCAGACTGCAGTTTCGAGCTGTTGGCTCTCGTCAGTGCAAGATAGGCATGTGACGAACGACACGAGGATCCCTTGACTATTTGGTACATCTCGGTATTTTTATGATAGCGAGATGTAAAATAGTAAGCAGGCGCCATCCAGGCTTGTAACTTGTACTTTCCTTATAGTAAAATAAGGATTTTATAAAGGAGCTTGCGACTGAAATATTATGTTTTAATATATATATATATGTGTATATATGTGTGTATATGCGTATATATGTGTATACAGGGTGTTGCATCATGAGAGGGACATAGCTTAATAGGAGGTAGAGAACATCAGTGGTAACCGGAACCTCCCATAGAAATGTCTCATTGGGCCTTCATTACGAAGTTACAGGGTGTTAAATAATTTTTGGCCAAACCTGTTTTTTGTCATAACTTTGACAGGGAATGAAATAACGGATTCATATTTGGTACGGCTAATGTACTAACGAGCCCCAAGAGGTACATGTATAAAAAAAATATATTCAGGTCCGGACTCACTATAATTTATGTTTCTTCTTTGCATCAATAAAATATCACCCTGTATATATTTTTTTGAAATTTCGATACGATATTCGAAAAGAGCAGAAAAAAACAAACAAAATGGCCTATTTCATTTTTTTGTTGCAATTTCGTGGTTATTTAAATACGTTGTTAAATGTGCAAGAAAATGGATCACAGAACCCTATTAAATGAGAGGCACGTGAAATAAATAGTTTTATAACTAAAATTTGCAAAAATTCTATTGAGCCTAGGTGGTCTGGGTGAATCCTAATTCCGGCACGTTTTAAAGGTCCATTTTGGTAAAAAAAATTGTGGTCCTAATAAGTAATCGGGTATGAAATAACAAAATTTTTAATCAATCACAGTAGGCTTGTTCAAAGTGACAGATAATAAAAAGAAATCTCCTAAACAGTTGAATAATTGTTTGTTAGTAATTTAATGTGTCAATAATCCGCATTTAGTTAGTGAAAACTTGTGAAAATATTTTAACTATGCCAGTAAAATTTACAAACGTGGAATATGCTGACATAATATTCATCTATGGTTTCTGTAATGGAAATGGTAGGTCGGCGGAAAGGGAATATCGGCTGCGTTTTCCTGGTCGTCGATGCCCTAATCATAAAACCTTTAGTACGGTGTTCCAGTATGCAAGACAACACGGAAAGTTTCCTGCTTCTGCAGTTGTGGAGCGTGTTTTACAACAAGGTGTGCAGGAACAAAACAATATTATAAACGTAGTTCAAGAAAACCCAAATATGAGCACTAGACGAATCAGTTTGGCAACTGGTATTCCTCATTGGCGAGTATGGAGAACCCTAAAAAGAGAACGTTACCATCCATATCGTATCCATCAGGTACAGCGCCTTCAACAAGGCGACGATATCCCCCGCCTGGCATTTTGTCATTGGTTGTCTAACCATCGCCCAGTCATTTACAGAACCTTATTTACGGATGAGGCACAATTTACAAGGGATGGTGTAAACAATTCACGAAATAATCATAAATGGGCACAGGAAAACCCACATGCGGTACGCCAACGCCGTTCGCAACACAGGTTTTCTGTAAATATTTGGGTCGGACTTGTGAATAGACATTTGATAGGGCCACATTTTTTTGAAGAAAGATTGAATGGTGAAATTTACTTTGATTTTCTTCAAAACATTTTACCGAATATGTTAGAAAATATCGGTATAAGAGGCATGTTGTTTCAGCATGATGGGGCCCCACCACATTTTAACCTTCAAGTAAGAGAACACTTAAACAATGTGTATCCTAATAGATGGATTGGACGCGGGGGTCCACATGAATGGCCACCAAGATCTCCTGATTGTAACCCTTGTGATTACTTTTTATGGGGCCACTTAAAAAACGAGGTTTATAGCATTGAAATTGAAAGTAGACAACATTTAATCCAGCGCATCGTTACAACCTGCGACGAAATACGGAATAATCCAGAAATGATACGTCGAGCAATTGGTGACCTTTCTAAACGCGCAAGAAAATGCACAGAATGTGGGGGAGGACATTTTGAAAATTTACTTTAGTGTCAATTACGTTTTATTTTTAAACACATTTAGTTATTGTTTTGTTATTTATTGTTAATTGAATGGAAAATATTTTATTTATTTAGATTTTAGTTTGTTCTCTTTTCCAATTTTTATTAAGTATAAAATGTTGATGATTTTCTTGATCAAAGTAACTGGTTGCTTAGGCCTAAATGGTTTAAATTATCTGTCACTTTTATTCTTTGAACAAGCCTACTGTGATTGATTAAAAATTTTGTTATTTCATACCCGATTACTTATTAGGACCACAGTTTTTTACCAAAATGGACCTTTAAAACGTGCCGGAATTAGGATTCACCCAGACCACCTAGGCTCAATAGAATTTTTGCAAATTTTAGTTATAAAACTATTTATTTCACGTGCCTCTCATTTAATAGGGTTCTGTAATCCATTTTCTTGCACATTTAACAACGTATTTAAATAACCACGAAGGTGTAACAAAAAAATGAAATAGGCCATTTTGTTTGTTTTTTCTTGCTCTTTTCGAATATCGTATCGAAATTTCAAAAAAATATATACAGGGTGATGTTTTATTGATGCAAAGAAGAAACATAAATTATAGTGAGTCCGGACCTGGATATATTTTTTTTATACATGCACCTCTTGGGGCTCGTTAGTACATTAGCCGTACCAAATATGAATCCGTTATTTCATTTCCTGTCAAAGTTATGACAAAAAACAGGTTTGGCCAAAAATTATTTAACACCCTGTAACTTCGTAATGAAGGCCCAATGAGACATTTCTATGGGAGGTTCCGGTTACCACTGATGTTCTCTACCTCCTATTAAGCTATGTCCCTCTCATGATGCAACACCCTGTATATACGTATTTTTTGACAATTACAAACAACTTTGAATTATATATAATATATATGGTATTTTTCTATTGTTTGTAGTATTTCATGTGACGCGTTCTTCACTCAATGTGTGTATACTTTTACATGTATATATTTTTTTTACAATGAAGAAATAAAGATTATTATTATTATTATTATTATCACGGAGAAAATAGATATACCTCATGTATTAATCAATTATTTTATAGAAACTTCAATAACAGGTATATGTTTCGTCACCTATTTTTATTTTGATGTGCTCTCCGAATGGAATTATAGAAACCCCGTGAGAAGTATTGGATGACGGGGATTATGGAGTTCTAACTTTTAACACAATTTAAATTCAAGTCTACAGATTATTTCGCTTATACGGTTACCTTCGTATAATTAATATAGTTTAAATTAACTTCATGATACGAACCAAGTCGGTTAGAAAAGGATAAAGCGAATTTTTATGTGGATTTATGAATAATGCGGTCACGGTGTCTATAATGAAATAGTCGGAGCGAATTTTTATGTATCTTTTAAGAATATTATTAAAATGGCGTTATATCCTCTTGGGATAATAAGAAGATTAAATTTTTATTGAAGTGGACTAGTTAATAAGTAATTTAGTAAAGTGTCTGGACAATAGGTATTGTAGTAAATTAAGTAGATTTTTATTAATTTGATGCTTTTAAAACCATTATAGTCTAGGTCTAGAAATTTTCACTTCGAAAAAAACGAACTTGGAAAATTATGCGATTTCATGTACATTAAGGTAAATACATTAAAATGAAAAGTTGTCATTATCTAACATTTCTGAAAACTTAAAAAAAAACAGCGGCAATGGATTGTTAAAATTATTGCAGTCTCGTAAAATTATGCTACGTACTTCGTTCCCCTAAAGAAAGGTTTGGGAAAACTCTACCCGGTTCTACTGTAGTTAGTTAAGGTAGACTGGGTGGAGGTTCTAATTTACTAATACTTTTTATTAACCAAAAACAGGGCGCGCCAGTAACCATAATATAATAGATATACCTCTCCTTAAAATAAAAATGTCCTGACTGTGGCTAGTCAGTGGCCTTGAAAGTTACATAGGTGTCACAAAAAACATATAAAATTATTTATCACCACCAACAATTTATTAAAAGTATAGAAACATGGAACAGCATTAAATATATGACGATTTGGGGCAATAAAGATCCTGAAAGTAGCTATTTTCTTACAAAATGGTTGTAAGATATGTGTTTTTTTTAATAGTATTACAATTAATGAAATAGGCAGAATTTCGAAGCTGAAGGCTTTACAAAAGTTGAAACGCTGAAGGATAAGTTAATTAAAGCTAAAGGCTATAAAAAAGTGAAAAGCTGAAGGCTAAGAAATAGAAGCTGAAGGGTGTAAACAATTAAAAAGCTGGAGGCTAAATAATAAATAGAAGCTGAAGGCTGTAAAAAAGCAAAAAGCTGAAGGTTAAGTAATAAATAGAAGCTGAAGTCTATAAAAAAAGATAAAAATGTTACAAAAAAACTGAGTGTTGTGCTGAATTGAGCCTCTCACCACACGTAGAATTGCCAGCCGTCTGTCAAGCGGCCTGAATTCTCTGTCTTATACTGTAGTTGTTTCTTCCGTGATACTACTGTTCTTAATAAACAAGCTGTCAAGTGTTCAGCACCAAAATTTCCAAAACAACAAACAAATTGCCCACCAACCGAATTCAATAAATTTCATACTAACAAAAGAAAAACAGTAAAAAAAAACTAAAAAAACTCCAGTTACCTAGAAGAGTTCAGTCTATTAATTCACTGCCATATTTAGATTGAAGGGGGACTTTATGGTGCGTTGTTGTTTCCACATGTTTTTCTTTTCATTTTTTAGTTATTCATACTTGAGCAAACATATTTTTTTTCAGTTTAGTTCAATATACTGTTCTCGTATTGTTAAAAGTTGCAAGATAATGTTATAAGTACGGTAATTCTGACAAGAAATTTCCAAGCCAGCGGCGTAGAGCCATTATTAAATACTGAAGGAAACTAACAATAAAATTTACTCAAACGTACACACACGTTTAACATTAGTGTCTGAATGATGTCGAATTGTACACGTAACGTTCAGGCAAAACTGAACGTTACGATTATTCCATCGAATCATAAAGTAAGAATTTTCTTTTTAAATTTTAGCTTACTAAAAGTACTTACGATTGGTATAAATAATTTTTTCTTTGTTTATTTCAACAATTTTTTATCGTGTTTAATTTCTATTTTCTCTACATGCTTATATTTTTGAAATTACTACAAATTATTTAAGTAATATACAAACAGAAATAAGATATTTTTATGAAATTGAAGATCATTTGTAATTCCAGAGCGATAATACCGAAAGAGAAAATTAATCTGAGACACTTTATGCTATATAGGGTTTATATTATTTTAATAAGATAAATTACAATTAAGCATGAATAACAATTCCGTGATTAAATTAACGTGAACTATGTTTATCTATTTTAACACTAAAGTTCCTAAATAATTTGTATGTAATGTAAACTGCACTATTATTAAATTTAACAATAATAAATAAAACACATATTTGTACTTATAAATTAAAGGCCCTGTTACATGATCAGAACAGCTATCCGTTCAGTATCAATTTCAGTTAACTCGTCACTTAAACTCATGTGTAAAAAAATGCCTACTGAAACTTATAGAGAGACATGGCTCGAAGGGTTTATCAATAAGTACTAGGCTTTGCTCAATTCACTCCTTTCCTTGCTTAATTTCTTCAGCAACAAAGCTGAGACTAATACAACGACGGTTTCTTCATCTATGGTAAGCTGTTGTACAATAATAGTATTATAGTGTGCACGAGAAAGAATTGGTTTGGCTGCATGGTTCATGACCCAAAGCCAAAAAAAAAAAAAAAAGAAAGAATTGAGAACACAACTGACATATTATTATGAATACACTGCATATTTTCGATATCAACTGAAACTGAGACAACTTAATGTCGCATAAAGCTATCTTAACACGTAATAACTTATAATAAAGTAAACTAAGTATACACATAATCAAAACGTTAAAATATAATACTGAAATACCTGAAATCTTACCTCTTATTGGTTTGTGATTTTCTTCAATGTCATGGTTGAAAGCAAAACGATAAAAATATGAGATGATAGTTGATAGTTTATTAAACAACTATACCATTGGGACGCTCGTAATTGTCGACGAATGGGAGTGGTAGGAAGGAACCCATACAGGCCTGCGTCCTCTTCAGACAATGGCAACGGCAATTTATTGTGGATAATTTTGCATGCAGGTGCCAGAATGAACACAGGCCCAAAAAAAACAATGCCTGCGCGATGGGTTAAGCCATTGGATCCCTATGTATTTTCACTCACTGAAACCGAATGTGGTATTAGTTTTGCCCTTGTATGTCAGGATTTTTGCTATAGCTAAAAACTTGTAAAATTCATTATATCATAGATCTCATGATTTAAAGTTAAACATAGTTCACTCAATTCCAAACAGCCAAACTAAAAATCCCACAACCTTGTTGATACTAATCCCGTAACCTTATAACGCTATACCTCCAAGCCCCATAACCTCATGACCCAATAACACCATAACCCTGGGACCGAACGAGAAATACTCGATCTATTTGAAAAAATTCATGAATTGTAAAATTTTATGTGTCTATAATCTCGTTATTCATGAACAGGAAACCTCATGACCTAGTAACTCACAACATAACTCCATAACCCCATAAATCCGGAAAGAACTATGTCCCCCATTTAAGTGGTTTTGTTCCATGGGGGTGCAGAGTTGAATTATATGCTAATATAATGTACTGAGCCAGTACAGTATCAATCTAACAGTTTTATGCCTTTGCATTGAATGCACGAGTGTTTAAAGGAGGACGAATTGTATGATTCTGGGATACCCTAAATTCTGTTTTATCAAAAAGATTTCTTTTCTATATCTATGTTTAAAGCACCTCAAATCTTCTTGCGCCCAGGGCACCTCTCCATAACAATACATAACGAATTCTATGCTAGAATTATCTGGGACATTGACGATCATCAAGTTATATCTGAGTGGATGTTATCTAAAGTAAATTAAAAGAATGTCTTAGGAGAAATCGTAAAAGAAAATAATGTTTATGTATCATCAGATATAAACATAGAGGGTAAAGATTTAATTAAAGGTTACTACTGCAGTTGTAAAAATGTTGCACGAACCATCGGTACTTGTTTTCAAGTAATAACTATAATCTGGTCTTTAAGGTATGCTAAATATCATAATGTGCAAATAACTCCACCTTCAGAGAATTGATGAAGCGAACTTGTAAATAGTGCCTTGTTCCTACACGAACAAAATGATGAGTTTCACTCATTAGGGTCAGAAGTACCGAAACATGTCCGCGAAATACCATCGAATTTATACATGTTTGGTTATACCATAGTTACATTATTTCTGAAAGTCTAAAAAATACCAACAATTGGGTTGCCTCGTATTACACTTCCCTCATTCACATTTTGATTACCTCCTAGAAAATCTTGTAGATTACAGTGAAGAGCAAGGAATTCCACAAATTATTTGGAGGTAAAAGGGTACAGACAATCATGAGTTATGCTGTCTAAATTGGAATTTGGTGTGTTTACGAGAACCTAGGGACTCTATAATTTTTTTGACATTAGCCTCCCCCTCTACCATCCCTTTTCCACCCCCATTGCCACCCCCTTCCTATTATTAAAGGGAATAAAAAATTAAATTGGGATTTGGTATGCATAAGAGACCAATGCTTCCTAAAATTTTTTTGGCATTAGCCACTCTTGCCCTATGATTAAAGGGAGTAAAATTTTACATTAGGATTTAGTTGGGTACAAAATCTGGATGTGAAAGTAGTGATTCCTTGGACAGCGGTTTTTTCAACGGTCTAAGGATTATTAGGCCATGAGTTTATGGGCTTTGCAGGTATAGGGTAATAGGGTTACGAGATTAATATAAAAACGTACGAGATTCTTAGTTTAGCTATTTGGAGTTGAGCTATAAGCTACTGATTTTGATTTTAAATTGTGAGATCTACAATATAATGGATTTTTCAAGGTTTTGGAAGTAAGTGTTTGAATAAAGTCCTCCATTTGAACCGGCCATTCCAAATATAATTTTTTGGGTTTGGAAATCAAAACAAGGGTACAAAAAGGGACCACAGAGACCAAGTTTCGTAAGAAAGTATTAAAAAGTTCATTACTGTACAAGAGACTACTATCATTTCAAGTCCACTAGATCATGAAGGGAAAATTGTCGAAACCTGTTAAATCTCATGAAACTGTTTTCGTAACAATTAATGGACCTTCATTTTGTATATATTGCATTAAATTTTGACGACGGAAAAATAGCTTGTCCAAAATATACGACATACATTTACAGATCTATTAATGCAAAAACTGTTTCTGACATTTAAGTTCTCATATTTGACATGCAAGCGCCGAGCCAAGTCAAGTTTATTATTATCAATAAAGTATTTATTGTTCACTAATTGTAAATTAATCGAACAATAGAAAATGGAAAACGTAGTTATCGCATTGCATTCAGGATGATTTCATTGTACACATTCATGTTATGTAGTACATGGGATTCATACATCCTAGATAATTTCGACAGAATACGTACAGATACAACTACCAACTACCAATTTTATGTTAAATTAAACAAAGGCGATAGAATCTACCATCGCAATTTGATTTCACGATTATTATTTGCTTTCAATGTTTGGATTATCTTTGTGTGTTGCATGCGATAATAATAGATAAGGCATATATCCCCTTAGTAAAAAGAATTTTAAATAAATGTAAAACGACAAACCTGTTAAATGGTAAGAAATTCTCACATGTGGACTAGTCATTATTTCTTGGCCTACACACTTTAACGATACGACTTTCTTGTCATAAAAGTATTAAAATATTACGTTAAATATGTGTCGATGTACTCTGCCTTCATCCATACTCTTGCACTTTATCTGCAAAGGCATCCGTTAATCATAGGTGTCGTTTGGAAGAAACCACAGCCCCCTCAGAAAATTTAGCAACAAAATATAGATATACATATTAAATGTATAGTCCATTTAACGAGGTACAAAAAAGGCCAAAACATCAAAAGTTTGTAGGATATACATTTCCCCCTCTGTTTTCGATGGTGAGAAAAACGATGGTGATGGTTTCAAGAAACCATTGCGTACTACCCCTATCAAGGAGAAACCACCCCGATTTCCGGCTTCTCGGACTTGGGCTTGCCAGGAGTCGTCGGATCGGGTTTTTCTTGGGGGAATAATAATAAATTCAGTTAATTTACATTAGATTGCTCCGGAGCGACCTCCGGGATTGAACCTACCCCCGCTCCTAACAGCAATATCCCCAAAAAGTAAGATAATACGAACTTGATAAAGTTTTCGATGGGTTTTCGAGGGCAGGGATCACAATGTCGGTGTTATTTTTCACCCTACCCTCCCACAACTACAACGTTTAGAAGCCACCCCCTCTTCCATGCAGCCGATTCTAGGCATGCGGAAACTCGCCGGGTCGGGGTTGTTATGTGAATGTCAGGGAAACTAACCATTGCTAAACTACAGTTGACCTAAGCAACCCCCGGTGGTTGAAACTACCCTGCTTCCAACACCAAAATCCCTCGAAAAACGGGCGTCATACGGGTTTTCGAGGGCGGTAATCACGATGATGATATTTTTCACTCTATCTTCTCAAAACTACCCCCGAAGTAGAAAAAAACACTCCCTCTTCCATGCTGTCGGTTCTAGGCATGCGGGAATTCGCCGGGTCGGGGTTGTTATGTGAATGTCAGGAAATGTCAGGGAGACTAATCATTTTGCTAAACCACACTTGACCTAAGCACCCCCGGGGGTTGAAACTACCCTGCTTGCAACACCATTTAATGTAAATTAACTGAATTTATTATTATTCTCCAAAAAAACCCAATCCGACGACCCCTAGTAAGCCTTAGACCGAGAAGGCGGAAATTGGGGTGGTTTTTCCTTGATAGGAGTAGTACGAAAGGGTTTCAGAACTCGAAATCATCACCATCGTTTTTCTCATTCTCGAAAACAGGGGGGGAAATGTATTTCAAAAGATCCTACAAACTTTTGATGTTCGGGACCTCGTTAAATGGACTAGTATAGCAGATGCGGGACCGCCAATCAGCTACATTTTTACGAAGTTCTCAATCTGATCAATTCTATTAAAAATCCACTGGTACAATATTAAATAAAAACACGACATTGGCTGCTTGACAATTTTTACTTTCGCATAAACGTAGTATGTATATGGGAAAGTATTGTGATCGTGCAAAAATCAATTTTGACTTGACCTCTGAAGCTAAAAAAATGTTTTTTAAAAAACGTCTGTCTGCCGTCTATGGTCGCACCTAGGGCCCAAAGTACTGGATCCATTTTGCTTGTGTATTAAGAACGACCGTACCTTAAGGAGAAATTGCAAAGTCTTGAATGTAGGAGAAGTTAACCCCCAAAGTAATTTTTTCCTCAAAAACGGCCCTAACGATTTTGATAAAAATTAACAAATAGATACTTACTTAGCACTAATATGACATAACATAACCCGCTACCCCCAAACAATGCAGGGACGGAGGCTGTAGGTTAAAAGAATTGAATTATTTTTTCTCCAAGAATTTTGATCAAATTTAACACATGGATAGATGGATTCTCTTTTAGTATTAGTATGAGACAACATGATTCGTTATCCTTTAAAGATGCAGGGACGGCGACTGCGGAGTATAAGGTTAAAAGAGTTACATATATTTTTCTGAAATGTCTTTGATCAAAAATAACACATGGATACTTTCTTAGTACCAGTTTAAAATGAAAGTGAGATAATACTGATAGAACATAATGAGCTACAACAGTTGAGCTCAAGATTCCACACGTGCCAACCACTTAAATGAGAGAATACCTATTACAAGAAAATCAATCTTTATACTGTTATATCCACACCCACGCCCTCTTAAGAAGAAAGGTTTAATCCCTAGTAGCAGAGTTAGCTACCGGTGAAACGACGCTATTTCTGGGCCAAGTGGCGGACTACCATTACCAGGGATGGATTGAAAAACGGTAGAATAATCCGGAATGACAGATTAGAAGGATCGAGAAGTTGCTCGGAATGTTTTGGAGAAAAATTGACAAATCGAGAATAAACGCCATGATATATTAGAAGCGGATCCAACGCACGAAGTACAGTTATATATTAGATAAGGAAGTGATAAGAAAATGAACAGCCAACAAACTAGTACAGTAACAAGTAATGAATTTGTAGTAGTTAAGAGTTAAAGTTAATGTGTCGTTATACTCTCCTATGCTGATGACACAGCACTGCTATTTCAGGGAAAATCTTGGGAGGAAGTATATGCCTGTACCGAAATCGGCCTTAAGAAAATGAAAATTTAGTTGAATGCTAATCGTAAATGTAAAAAAAACTAAATTTATGACATTCACCCTAACAGTTAGTGCCAACCAGGCAAAGATAAGTTTTTTATTCATAACAACTCGTGCAATAATAAACCATGCGAAGATGGGGCAAACATACAGAGTATATTGTGAAAGTCTAAGATGATTAATATACAAATTTTATCAATTAAGGGATATATTAAACAAAAAGAATAGCTTTAGCTGAATCCATTATTAAGTATGGAATTATAATCTGGGGTGAACTATATAATATTACTCTAAAATATCTTGAGGTTATGCAAAATACGATGATAAAGATAATTTGTAAAAAGGAGGGACAATTTACTACCGAAATTCTGTACCAAGGTAGTCTACTTAGCATTAGAAAATTATATAAATACGAGTCCTTGACTTCTCAAAAAATCAAAACAATCTAAAAAAAATGCACAGCATAGAAACAAGAAATGTTTTGGGCAGAGAAGAAATATAATATAACATTTTTAATAGGGCAATTAGTCTTAGTGAAGGATTACAGAAATGTAAGGTCAGTCTGGTGTAGAGCAAAAATTTTTAAAACACTAGGAAAAAAATGTGTATTTAGTTAAGCCATTGGACAGCAATTTAATTTGGAAGCGTCACACAAATCATTTTATAGATCCTTATATTAATACTGATATTATTAATAAAGTAAATGGAACATAAAATAGTAACTAATCCAGTCAATGAATACCTAACTTTTACCGTACGTTTTATTGGGAAATACTTCTATTCAAAATTAGCTCTCGGGCGCGATTATGGCAACATTTATTTCCGAAAACAAGGAGAAAGAAAAATCTACGAGAAAATATACACCTCACGCAGCTTACAAAACGATGAAACTGTAGTAGACAATAGTCGGAAACTCTCGGTCTCTCAGTGACATTATTGGAATTTTCAATAATCGTGATGCTTTTTTATTATACGCGAAAAATTTCGAAACCAATTCCACCCTCAACTCACTTCAGTATAACCTTTTTGCCAAGTGTGTTGCAAAACGTACCTTCCATCTTGCTTCTCTACCTCTAAAAAAATGTCGTTATGTAAAAAATCCATCTCCTGTCAATATTAGCTTTTATTTACTAGTTTTAACTAGCTCTTAATTAGCGTTTAATTTGAGTTTTACTAGAAAACTATTAACGAGAAGGAAAGCTTTTTGCAAAATGTTCACCCTGTGAACGAGTATTATGAATTTTTACTATTTAATGGTTTTTTTTTATCAAAAATTATTTTTCTCTTACCAATGTTTATTTTTCCATGCAAAGAATGCTACCCCTATGCAAAAATTCAGGTGGTTTGTAATTAATAAAAGTTTCACGTATAATTCTGTCTTTAGGTACCATACTATATTAACAATGTCATTATGTAAATCAAGAATCAAAGTACAATGATTTATTAAGCATAAGGGAGTAAAAATCACTTCACATAAATTGAATTTAGATTCCAATTTAGCCCCTAAACGCCTCAATTAATTAACTGTAAGGGCTGTTTTGTATTTTAGCATCGAAATTACAAATTTGAATAATATGCATAATCTTGCCTTGTTATGAGTACGTGGATATGCTGCAAAGGCAATTCGCTTATCCCGAAGAGATTCAGAATAATATGATAGAAGACTGATACAAGCTTACGGAGAATTGCAACTGTTCTAGATATTGTGTGTTCGTATATTTGAGAAACTCTTCGTTGGCTAGATATGCAATTGTCTCATGCAGAAACAGTGAAACCTTAGAGTTTAAGATACTGACTGGAAACAGATAATTTACTATTTATATCATACGTGTAAGGTGAACTAAAACGTATATTTGTTACCATCACATACCAAAAGTTTATTAAAAACTCGTAAATAACAACGGCCGCTTATTGTCAAAATGATCGTGATTATACTTACCTTGTTTCGGTTTTACTCATATAATTTCCCAGAAATAGATTCATCTATCTATCAGACAGTTAAGGATGATAAAAATTATTGTCTCCTCGTAACTCCACATTGTACAAGGTGTTTCATTAATGATTCTACATAAGCAAACTGAAGGCTCCTTGGCCCAAAATCCCAAAATATGAAAATTTAATTTATTTTTACCCATTATTTTGAAATGTTTTCTATCCATATTTGGCAAAATGTTTAGATATTTCGGAAACATTAAACGAAGGTAAAAGATCTCACTATTAGCAGAGGCATACGGAAGGGACAAAGGAGTACTTTTCCTCTCTAAATTCTACCTACTGATGGAATAATCTTTTCAGTACGATATTTTAATTTTTAACACGGCCGGGCCACAAAAAACACTTTAATCCACATACAGCATGCTAGTTTTTCTTCAAATATCGAGTATGAAATAAATACTGTGAGTGGCGTGAGGGTTGTTTGCACACGCAGCAGCCTCAAACTGTCTCTTATATATTGTCCATGAAATTTTACCGTCAAAGGAGGGCGGTTGTAACCAAGGGCCTGATGAGACTACTAGCTGGTCTCCTTTTCCCTCAATAGTCGCTTAAGTCGTTTTACTTCTCCCTCATCTGCCTGAAATTTTCCTTCAATATCCAATATCCCCTTAGTTTCTTCCTTTCGGGTCATTTCTTCCTGTTTTTCTTCGTGAAGTTTTATCTCCAGGTCTTCCATCATTTTCTTCAACGTATCTTTGCCTTCTTCGCGTCATCGTTCTTGCTCTTCTTCCTCTTCTAGGCGTTTTTTTCTTGCTCTTCTTTTTCTTCTTGACGTCTTTTTGTTCTTCTCTTTCTTCTTGACTTCTTGCATTTGTACAATCACACTTCTTGTTCCCATTAAAAGTTCTCGAAACAGCGCTGACACGTCTTATTTAAAGCGGATATTAGGTACAATTCGAATATTTCTACAAAATCCATAATGTCCATACTACTGTTCAATTGAAAGAACTTAAATAACTATACCAACTTATAAATAGAATGTTCTAAAAATTTTCTTACACTAACCCAAATACGTCTAAAGTAGGGTCTATACCACTGTACAGTGTACAGTTCAAAGCACTTCACGATCTCCAGTGGTTTCAAAATAAAGCAATCTGGAACTTCTCCTCAATTTCTCCAGAAATCCTCTGTTAAAATCACCACCAATCATTACGTGTTTAATCCCTCTGAGAAATACCCCAAGCATAGGTTTAATAATTACAACACTAAATTAACAATAATTACTCCTTACAATACACAATAATTATAACGTTTACCTACTATATATTAACTACTATAATTCAGAACTTATCCCTGATCAGTTTGTACTAGTCACTGCTCATTGTGTTGATATAAACTGTTTACTACCTGAATTATAACTGTTCTGACCCGTTGGTTATGCTTCTTATATACTCCATGATACTTGTTCCAGACCAGTCCATTTCATTCTAGTCCATGATTTGAGACTGAGAGAGATTTGAGATGAGAGAGACTCTCCTATTTTCTAGTAATTCTATGGCAGGCAGCTAATGGCGCCATCTATGGGCCGACTGGCAAACTAGCACTATACTGGTAGGATCTCTTTACTCTTAGTTAAACCTCTCTTCGTAAGAGGGCGTGCACATAACAATATATGCAAGATCATGAAACGATGCATGAATTTTAGACACAGTCCTTTTTTTTTAGATGTCGATAATAATCCGCACCATGCGTAGTAAGCACAATAAAATAAATTTACAAGGCAACTTGGTGGGGGCCCTGAGGCAATGCCTCACTGCCTTGGGGTTCACAGTCCCTTGTAGATATTGGACAAATTGAGATGCTTCTGTTTGAAAATGTCATAACGTCCTCTTGATTTATTATATCTTTGTATAGTCGAGGTCAGGAGTCGAAAGGGTTAACTTTTTTTGCCAGAGCGCCAATCTAGAGACCCCCCACCCGTTTTCGAGGTCGCTGAATACCACCCCAAAGTGCCTCTTTCCGTGAACCCATTTATTTTATCCAGTTTTTAGATTAACTGTTATTCCCTCCACTAGAACGGTAGGTCCCTCGAGGGATTTGACCTCAGCAACCCCTACACCAGGCTTCCCCTCTCTAGGGGGTTGGAAAATTGAAATTTTTGTTGTGGAAAAAAATTGATATTTTACAGGAGGTGTTTCTGTGAGGAAGGTGGCAGGTGCCCACTTTTGTGTAACCATCCCCGGGCGTGTTGTCATCCTTCAAAGGGATGGAATTTTTTTTTTTTTTGCGAAAAAATAATATTTTGTAGGAGGCGTTTTTTGAGGAAAGTGTTAGGTGACCAGGATTGCATAACCACCACCAGGGGTTGTTTTCACCTTTCAAAGGGGTGGATATTTAATTTTTTTTTTTTTTGGGAAAAAAATTATATTTTGTAGGAGGCATTTCATTGAGGAAGGTGGTACGCCTACTACAAAATATTATTTTTTCCCACCCCTTCTACTATAATATCACCCATCTAAGTGACGGTCTCGATCAACGCTGCTTACCTTCGCCGATCGAGGTCTCAGGGCTTGAATCATTCAATTCAATTAAATTCAAAAGACTTTATTCAAATCAATAACAATACAGCTGCATCCCCAGGACCTGCCTCGGGAGAGCGATCCTGCTACCAAAGCGTCTACGCGATGGCGGATCGCAAAGTCGGGTGAAACAGGCCTGGTTCGGCGAAAGCAATAATTAAAAACTTAGACCTATACTCCTTTTAACAGTGGAAAATTAAAAATAGGTGATATAATAAACAAAATAGGCTTAAAAAAAAGCTTAACAGCAATGGTAAACACTAAAAAAATTTTGTTTGGATGCTGGCACCACAACTCGAACAAGCGCTTTCTGCGAGTTACTTCAACGACGGACTGCGCTAGGCTGACCTAAACAGTGGCTTTAAAAATTTTGATTAGAGTTAAATAGGTTTTGACTCTGTTACAAGATTAATGGAGGGAAAATGAATTTAGAAACAAAAATGTACAAACAGAAACGAAGGAACAACAAACGCGACAAAAATACACAAACACAAAAGAAGAGGGGAACAGGGAAGAATCAACGGCGAGTAACAGGTATGAAATATTAGCAAAGATAGATAGGATTAGAGAAAAGTATAGTTGGTGAAATTTGGCTATAGCGGCTGCCGGAAAATTGGCATCGTCTGGTAAGGTAGGGGGTGTTAATTCGAAAGGGAGCATTATGCTGTCTAATTTGTGTAATGTATCTTGCGGACTATCGCCCAGTTTGAATGAATAGAAGTTTTGAGAGATGTGCTGGACGTAATCGGCTATCGGAGTTATGTCATTACAACGTTCGTAAAGGTCTCTGAGGGAGGTGTATCTTCCAGAATTTGATATAAGGCGCTTATATTTGTGTTCTAACACTTGCAGTTTTTTCATTGTCGCGGCTGGTATGGTGCACCACACCGGCGCCGCGTATATGATGGACGGCCTGACCACCATCCTGTACAACAAACTTTTATTTAGTCGGTTAAGTCTGCTACCCCTGACCATGAGCGGATACAGGCCCCTGGACAGGGAGTAGACCGTCCGTATCGTCTCATTGTCAGTCGTTGGTCTAGTCGAATCCCCAAGTATATTTTTGTTGGAATTTGGTTGCCCCTGATCGAAATTGGAGTAATGATTCTATTCTCCGTGAATCGACGCGTGAAGATTATCGCCTCCAACTTCTCAGCATTTACCCGAATCTTCCACTGGTCGTAATAGGCCGTGGCACGAGCCATGTTTGCCTTTAGTAACATGTTCGCCGCCTGCGCATTGCGCTTAAACCGATGACGGTACTTCACTTCACATTTCACTTCAGTTCTTTTCTAGTTAGGTTTCTTTTTACAATTATTAAACAGGTATAGAATCGATAAATTCTTTAGTATTCAATAAAAAATGTTTATGGCATCCGTAAATTGCAAACATGACCAAATAACTATGAACTTTCGAAATAATGTAAATTGTTAGATAGGTTTTTAAACTGTATTGTGATGATCCAGTAAATATTATTATATAACAGGTGTACCTAGAAGAAGTTTTAGATGTAAGAAAAATAACTACATGTACAGAGTAAATAAAGTAAAAAATGAAAATTTAAATGAATGTAAATGTTTTTCCAGGTATGGTAGAGACAATTGGTTATTTATATAAAGTTGTTAAATGGACATAGGCCATGTAACAGTTTCCACACTGTATATGCGCCTCAGGTGGTGAGAAAGCGAAGAAAATATTTTAAGAATAAAACTCTTTTCTTTTTCATTAAAAAAAGCAGACAAACTTTTTTGACAAAAATTCCCTAAACTTCATGTGGTAAATTAAGATAACACAAAATATTCGTACATTCAGAGATTTCTCCCCCAAACATACAGCACGTGAGAGGAAGCATTTCTGGCATACTCTATACAAATATATCGTAATCCTCCAAAGAAAACAAGCAATTTATCATTGCCGTTCCACACCCCAATTCATAATATTTTGCAAGTAAGCCAGAATTAATATAAATTCAGATATAAAAATCAAATTTCCATATGAAAGGTTCGCAGTCTGAGATCACCACTGTCACGGGAGATTTACGTTTTATAAGCATAAAGACTGATATAGGGTGGCATTCACAAGATGCAGCGCGTCAGAGCGGAACAAAGACTCTTTCGTTCAAAGCAGGGATGAGATGCCATTATGGATACAGTATAATTATTGATTACAGCTATTTTAGAAAAACAAACTAACCAAAATGTCACCGCTACATTTAGTAATCGTACTCCCAGCATTTGGTCTTTTAATATGCACGTGCAGTTTTTATAGATACTAATAACTTGTTTAACAGAATTACTTTAAAATAAGTAGACAATTTACATACACTAATCAAAATAATTACTTTTTCGTAGATCAGTGAAATCCAACAATTAATTATATTAAAATAGAAACAAGAAAACTAAATAACTAAGTATAAGTAGTTTACATACATAAGTATATGTGGAATAAGTGACGATTGTATGACAAATTATTAAATAACATTTACATCGAGATTTAGAATTGCTATTTCAATAAGAGTGTCCAATGAACAACAATTAATATCACATAAATTATTAAAATTTTGGCACATAACATATACTGGAGACTTTAACGCGATATTTGTTCTGGGTATATCACATCTAAATGTTGGGCTTTGTAGTCTGGTGGCTTGTATTCGAAAAATCCGTGCCGTGGTCATTTTGGTGAAGGGAGTGTATATTATATCTTAAATTATTGTTTATAATGTATTGAAGAATATATATGTCCAAATAGAACCTCCAACATCAAGTCATAGGCGTACTACGGCATTTTTCCTGGGTCAAAATCTCATAAAAATAAAAATTATGTTTCAAATTAATTTTAAAAATTGTAATATTTTTAAAATAGCTATTATTGTGTTTTATTCCGAAAATATATATTTCTGTTTATCACCATATACTATATCGCAATATGATTTAAACTCCTATAAATAGCGCGGCGATACTTTATAACGTGTGACGGAACATATTACTGTCTACTGTTGCTAAGTGCTAGATGAAACTCAGGCAAATTAATTGGTGGGGCTATTGGAGATGAACCGACTGTTTTTACGCCATTCTGCATGTTTTAGCCTGCAAAGCAAATAATTAGTTTACATTGATTTCTCAACGCGTTATCTCGTAATCTAATCATTTATCTAATGCATCACCATTACATGGAACTCTCTGCTGTTATTAATAACAGCGGCACCTCCGGCAAAATCTCGACAGTAGATGTCATTATTTTTTTAAATTTTATTTTATCGTGATCTTGTTGAGGACATTAGGACAAAGTTGTCAAATTACTGTATTGTCATCGATCCATGATAAGCGTGCAAAATTTCAGTTTAATCTGGCGTTTTGAAGTGGGTGAGAATCACGTTCGAAGATTACGTTACAAACAAACATACAAGTGAAGCTAATGAAAGCGTGTTAAAAAGTTGATAGTAACTAAATAAAAGTTTGTTTTAAACTCTCTGCTTGTGAGAGAACGTTCTTGCAGCACAGATAAATGATGGTTAAGTAAATATATTTATTTGTTTGTACGTTATGTAATTATATTGATATTCTTATGCCCTTCTATATATTTATAAGATTTAGTGTTATTATTATTAGCAGGTACTTTTTATTCAACGATTTTAAGTGAATTGTATTCAATTCATATATTATAGTAATTTTATGACTTGCTATATACATTCTATGTATCTCAAACGGTTAGTAATAATTATTTTTATTATTATCGTCAATGTTATCTAACGATAACAGGTTTGATTTAATACTTTTACGTAATTCGTTGGAGTCACTCTCTATATAATCCAATAAATAATACAAGAGTTCAGATCAGAAGCGAGTCAACATGAAAAATAATAACTTTGCTTTCCCTATCCGAACTTCCTTGTTTATTGAAAAAGTTATCGGTAAACTTAACTAACACGTAATATATCATATTTTCTATACATACACATCAAAATCGTCTAGGAAACAAACGAAAATTCATTTGTTTTGTAAACCAGTATTTTCTGAACTTTTTTTAAATATATTAATACAATGACATGAAGTGAATCTTTTCCCCTCTATAATTTAACAGAAACCTTAATGTCTCTGACGGTGCAAAAAATTTATCTAATTGAAATCAGCGACATGCTATTTTACTTATCTAATAAGAACAAATTTGTAACTGACGTGCAGACCCTAAATATTCAATTTAAGGGGTTGTTAACACCACCTGTTCCTCATCATGAACACTTGATCGTTTGGTTGCCATATACGTCACTTCTACCTCAAATTGACGTATAAATTGAAAGGAATAATAAGGAGTTAATAGATTTCGAAATATAATGTTAATCAACAAATTAACACCTACGTCTCATTTTCAACTTACCTAAATGTTCCTTTTGTATTTGGTTTTCTATACATTTTCGTGATTTGGTTGGTGTGCTATCCCAAACAAATCATTAGCAAATTATTTTATTTACACCTTAAATTTAGCAAATTACTTTATAGCAAAAGGAAATTATTTCTCTATTCTCTCAGTTGAAAAAATGATGTTAACGTGAGCTAATTATATTGAGCGGTAAGAAAATTAATTACCTAATAAGAATAATAAAATTTTTGGAATCGATCAACGTTTCTATTATTTAGAAACAGTAACAAAAAATTATTAATATTTTGTGTCTGGAAATTGTTTGCTTAATTTTTGTTATATTGATTATGTAACAGATTAATGAGAATGGCTCCTCAGATGTCATCTTTCACTGATTGAAAATTATGGAAATTTGTTCACTTAATTTTTTTTACAGTAATAAATGAATATACAAGTATACCGATTGTCTATTTTACGAGGGCCACATCAAATATATCGCTTAATATCTATTGTAGATGAATAAAGTTTTAGAAGCAGTTATTCTATTTTATTATGAGCTATATTTCAGTAAAAAGAAATTTGAAATCCATAGTCTACATTGTGAGATATATTACAAAAATCTGAAAAATAGGAAAACCACAAACGGTTATAGCTTCCTTATTTGAGGAGATACGAATAAAGTTAAAGAGATGAAAGTTGACGGCAAAGACAATAAGAATAATAATGTGTATCAAAAGATTCGAATAACGCGACCAAAAGTCCTTGGTCTTCTTCAATATGTTTAGTGCAGAAAAAGGATCAAACTCTGCGGTTCTTGTGTAGATTACCGGCGCCTTAACGCTGTTACTAAAAAGATATTAAGAGCGCATATTGGCAAGTTCCTATTGCCGAATCTTCCAAAGACTATACCGCTTTCACTGTCCCTAATGGGTTTCGGTTTTGGTCTATTTGGATGACATCGTGGTAGTGTCGAAGGATTTTGAATCTCACTTAGAAACGTTGCAGATGGTTTTTGATCGCTTGCATTCTGCTGGGCTGATAGTGTGGCGTTTGCGTCTATCGGGCCCCACGTTGGGCGCCACTGCTACGATTTACACGTACATAAACAAATAAATACGTTGGATATTAATGATTAAAGATATTACATAACGAAATCACTTGGGCTACTGTAGCGTAGCAGATATCGCAAGAACTACTTAACCCGGATAAGTGATGTGCGTGCCTACGATAAAATTTCTCTAGCTCAGACTATCTCAGGGCGTTAAGCCCAAGTTTGCATAAACTATGACAAATTATTCGTTTACTTAATTAACAAATCACTGAGGCTTCCATACGTAGTAGTCGCAGACGAAATAATGACACTTTCTTTAAAAATGAAATGCACTATATTAAACGATTTACAGATATTGGTTCTCTAGCATGTAACCTGACGATGTTCAAAAGGTGTGGCAAATTTCTCGATTAATAAGTTATAACATTAATAAAATGCCTCGTGTAGCTACACATCGGTTTACAATGTCCTCATAAATGGTCATAAATTTTGCCACAAAGGGTCTGATTTAGAGAACCTCCTTAGATAATTATAAATGCATAAAATCTTTAAATATGTACAAGTTAAAATACAAAAAATATGAATCGATTATAACCGAGTCGAACCACTGAAGGTGGTCCCCGGTAAGTAAAACAACAACACACTTATTTAGGGTGGTACGATACCGACTTCGACGTGGAAGAACCTGTAGCCCTATGGAGATGTCTTCGGGACAAAAGAAATGGACCCAAGGATGGGGTTGATTGTAGCCTCTCCAGCCCTGGAACTTTCCACTGTGTATGGATGCCCCGTCCGTGGAACTTCACTGACGTGTGTAGAAGCCCCGTCCGTGGAACCCTAAAGATATCACGATTTAATTTGCGTCAGAAATGCACGTGAAGCGTGCCTAATGTGAGCAATTCGGACATAACCTACAAAAGAAATATAATTTACCTCACTGATGAGGGAACAGTCCACCAATACTCCTCGAAAGCCACAGTCGGATGAATGGGGTCGAGTCCGCCTTTCAAGATAATACGGTATTTCCAAAGGAGAGCCTGCAAATTTGCGAAACACGTGGGTAGAGAACGGGTAATATGGCGTGAAGAGGTTAGCTTACCTTGTGTAATTAAATATCCTGCTTCCGCAGTTAAAATTTACTCACAACAACAAAATATTCCGCTAAACGGAACAACAACAGATTGAGAAAATTTTCTTGTGTTGATAATTCCAAAATCCACCAGGATGCCTTGGATAAACCGAGGTTGGTAGAATTATCAACTACCTACGCCAACAAAAATGGTTGCCTACCGGTCTTCCGCTCTCTGCTGAGCACGTGCCGTACATATATCGCCCTCCCGTGGAGAATAGCGAAATGTGTTACGGACGTAGCGGTTGTTATTATGCGGCCCACAAAACGCTAAGGCGTATGGTGGGTCGCATACGCTAGAGATCCGCAACAACTCCCCCTTTACTCGCAGGAAAAAAAAATCGAAAAAATCCAAGATTTTTTTTTTCTTACTAGCTTCTCACCAGAGGATGGATAACTGGTGGGGAGACTTAATATACACGGGGATGGCTAACCCGCCTCCCAAGTTACCATCAGGCATAACAACACAAATCAAAAAAAAATACATGGAGAAAAAAGAGAAGGAAAAAAAAGGACAAAAAACGCATAAGGACTTAACAGCTAGGAAGTAGCTCGCCCCAAGGTTACTCCACCAGCAAAACAATGAAGTACGGGAGTGTTCCCCGTCCCACCACGACGACCACCCTTGCAAGACAACGAGGTTAGTCTGAAGCCCAGTAGTGCCTACCCGGGTAATGATAACCAGGCCTAGACCAGGCTACCTCCAAGCAGCACCTCCCAAGCTCGAGCCCCTCCAGACGGATACCTTTAAAGGCAGCTGCCAGCAATGTGAGCGCCCCCAACGAGACGGAGTCCCTCAAGACGCAAGCGCCACACAAAACTTTTTTTTTTTTTGGGACTTACCCCTCGCAAGTATAACCACGGTGATGATATTCGTGCATCCCCCATCACAGAGATCCAACCAAAGACACTTCCTCCCGTGAGGCGGAAAGAGGTGACCAACTGGCTTTGACATACTCTCTTGCGCAAAAATGAAAAGAACAAATCTCAAATTGGGCCGTGGCACCATTAATTCCGTTTATTTTTTCTCTTTCCAACGACATAAACAGTCACAAAAATTTTAACTGATAGTGTCAATGTTTAATATTTTATGAAAACCACCCACAATTCATATAATTGAATTGTAAAAATCAGCAATACTATAATTAGTAAAAAACAATGTATACAGTTATTAACAAATTTGACAGAAGTGGACAGTAGGTTACGTCCACCTAGGACTAAAAGGTCGCCGCTCTCAGGTACTTGCAGAATCGCAAGCCGCTATACGCCAATGGAGACATCTATGGTGTATAGTAGCAATTGACCATATGAGAGGATTCACTTACCTCTCACCACTATTCAATTCACTATAGTTTGTATAAAACTAGCAGGTTGGCCACTATCGTTTGCCTGTTCTATGACCTATGGCATACTGATGAGAATTAACAAGTTCGAAACCGGTCTATGTCTGGTCAGGGAATGCTTAAAACACCTCCATGGATAAATTGCTCTCTACGAAAACAAGGTATCAAATTACTCAATTCAATTCAGTTCAGTTCAGTTCAGTTTAGTTCAGTTCAATTCAATTTATTAAGCTTTTTCCCATTAGTTACATTCACATTTATAATCTGTATAAATTATTTACATAGTCCTAGTGATTGGATAACTACACCTAGATGACTAAACATCTGCGTGTGCAAAGATTATGTATGCCTTATTAATAATTTTACATGTTATATAAACATACACTTCATACTAATAATGAAATACAGCATATTTTTTTTTAAATCTGTGAATATTAGTAACAGTTAGTAATGATTTAATACATACACTAGAAAAGTGTCGTAAACTTTTGTGAATTCTGTGATATGAATGACCTGCAGATGTGGTTGAATTTTTTAAGATTTTTTATTCATCTAATTTCCATCGGAAGAACATTAAAATTTTTTAAGAGCCATATAATTTAGAAATCTTAAGTTAATATTAGAGTTACTATTGGAAATTTTCAGGTGTTTATTTGTTTTGTTTCTGGCTTCATACAAATGGTTTACATATTCCTTTAATTTTATATTTTTTTGTTCAAATGAACATACGTTTAAAAGATATGATGAACGAACATCAAAAATTATGTCAGAATATAGTGCGCTAGTGGGGCACATCTTACTTTTGCGATAGATAATTTTTAAAATATAGTTCTGCACAACCTTTAATTTTTGCAGTGAATTTTTGTAGAGGCCACCCCATATAACTATTCCGTACCTTATTAAAAATTCGACTAATACTTTATAAACACAAATTAGAAGTTTACAACTCCAGAAGTACTCTTTTAAGCTATTTTCTCTAGCCGATAACCGCATTGGTTAAGGCACGAGGTGGCAATCTCGATTAATCGACCGGGTATCGTGCTACCAAGTTCAAGGCCCTGCTCTGGCACTGGCACTGACACTGTCTGAGGATATGGTTGTATGTCCGCGTTTTTCAATGTGTAACCCCCTTTCGCTCAAGCCTCTGGCTTCTGAAATTGAGCGTTGTCTAATGTCTGTGGTATTTATTTATTATTATTTATAGTTTATACCCTAAGTCTTTTAAATTACTCCAACTTCATAATTAGTTTAGTTTATGTTATTTATGGTAATAGCTTCTTAATTTAATATTTTTTATTTCTTCAGTGATATACCAGGACGCATATCTACGTTTATAGTTAACAAAACTTTGTAGTATGTTTTTCTAAAATGGTCATTAATTCGTCATAGAACATGTAACATATTAGATTAACATCATGTTTCGAAATCTAATATCAAACCAAACTAAAGTTTGGCCTGTGATATTTAGAACTTTACCTTACGCGTTAAAGCTTACCGATCCACACTCTGTCTTGTATTATAATTTTCAATGGAATTTCTAAATGCAGTCCTGAATTCAAATCCTTCGAGGCTTCTATGAGTCGCTATCCTGAAATGCGTCCTTAGGGCGTCTAGGGAATTTTCTCGATTGTAGGCTTGCTACATTATATATTTTTCTGTCGTAGCTCGTGTGTTCTCAGGTGTGATTCATCCTTAAATATTTTTTTAGATAATACACTGTTAACCTAGGTTTGCAAATGAACTCGTTATAAAAAAAATATTCCTACTTATTATTAAATAAAAAATTAATTCCTTTAAACATATTTCTTTATATCTTAATCACCTGCAAGGAATATATATTAGTAGATATTAGAAAACATTAATCTACACAAATATAATATAAAATAGGAAGAGCATATGAAGAAAATATATATAATGAAATAAAATTTTCATTAACAGATCACTAGTAGCTGCACGCTTCAAACCAACTACATGTTTTGCGAATCCAGGGTTTTGCTTGATGACTTCTCTGTGGATAGCCCTCCAAATCTGTTTTCAAAATCTTACAAATCTTCAGAAATCATTTGCTTACGATAAATTTTATTTTGTCAGATGTAACTAAAATACAAAGTCATTGTCAGATCATCTTCGTAAACCAAGATCTTGTACAAAATAGCAGCAACATTATTTAGAATAATGAATATTAGAACAGTTGGTCTAGTTCTTACACTATATCCAAAATCATCTAAAAACAAAATCACCAAAAGTTGATACTAATATTAACTCCCAAACTCGAGCGCGTACATAATTAAATTGGAGAAAATTAGAATTTAGAATGGTTCTGTATCATGCCTCACAGTTTTTTTTTTGTGGTGGAGGGAAAATACTCCATGGATAACTGGTGCTAGGTTCTGCCGCACCGGTTAGTGTCGGACTCCTACCGACTAAAACCCCTCCTGAATCAGTGTTTCCACGTGACTTGGAACTGCTTTCCCTTTTCCTCAGGCCACGAGTAATTCATTCCAAATTGATATTAGTATAACTTTTCCATTATATCTCGCAACTGTTAAAACGATTAGGGGTTCGGGGCTAGGTATTTTCTATCCACTTCATTTGTCCTATTATACAATTTGTTGCATCTGCTACACTTTACCAGTTCTTTTTCGATTCCTGTATGTACCTAGTTAGGCTATCAAGGTTCCAATAGTCTCTTAAGCTCTCGGTCCTCCACACGGTATGTTCTGCGTCGTCGTTCTCCCCACAGTACACACACTACCGTGTGTCAACTTTTTCTGTATCAAACAGATATTCCACAAAGCTGCCATGTCCCGTGGGAGCGTGGGTAAGGTGAAATCTCATCTCCTTAAGCCCCTCTCCACTCATTTTCATATATTTGGAATAAGTCGTTTTGTTCACGTCCCGTTAGTTGAGTTGCTCTAGCTAATCTGTCATCTCTAAAAGAGTCTCTACTTTGCTTCTTGTTTCCCTGTCCTTCCATATATATCTTCTCTACTTGGCCAGTAGATCTATCAATGGGCTCCCCGCCAGCACCAAGACTGCCTCTTACGACACAGTTCTGTATGCACTGCAAATCCTATGTGCAGCAGTCCGCTGTACTCTTTCTAGCCTCCTTCCCATGCTCTGTACCGCCATCAAACTCTTCCATACTGGAGCTGCATACAGTAAAATGAAATGCATCACATTGCATAATACCCCTCTTTTGCTGGCCTTTGGCCCATTCGTATTACTCAAAAGCCTTCCTAAGTCAGAGGCCGCTTTCACCGATTTTTCTGCTGTCCTCAACGTATGTAGCTCATAGGTTAGTCGCAGGTCCAACTATATTCCTAGATATTTTAAACCCCTGCCAGATCCGACCTTCACCTGCCCTGCTCTTACCGTGAAGAATGAGATAATTCTTTTCCTGGTAATAACGGTGCATTCTGTTTTCCCTGGGGCTAGTTCTAATTGCACCACATTTAACCACAGCTCTATTCTCCTAATGGTTTCATTTACCCCTGCCTCTACCCTAGCCACCCAGTTTTCTGTTGCTGTTATGGCCAGGTCATCAGCATACTCCGTTACCGTGACGGCGCCCGTCAAGGGCAGCTGAAGCCAATGTCCTCTCCCTATGATGGAGAGACGAAGCCAACTCACTTTTGCGGGCGGGGTTGACGAAAAGGCAGACCCTTCACTCACGAGGCCGATCCAGATCTACAGGGATGATCTGGGATAAAGAGCAGCAGTCGGGCTCCTGTAATCTCAAGGCCCCTCTACACAATGGCCCATTACAATGGCCAATCATTGGCCATCGCCATGGGCGGCCACTCTGAACCATTGCTACCATCCACACGCTGGCCTATCTTCGAGTATAGCGGTAGTCGAGGATGGACCTGGACGTATGTTCAAAAAACCGATACAGAGGCCATCGTCAGCGATGATCAGCCATAGGCTATCTACTTGTACTGAACACCTGACGACTCCAGCTGTAAATGCGAAATGTCCCAAATGGATCCTGGCGTGTTGACAATAGTATGTCGTTTATTTATATGCAAATTTTAGAACTCCCTTTTCTTTGAGAGAAAACATATTTTTCTTCATCGCATCGGTGAGAACTTCCTTTAAATTTCAATCTTCACTTTCCTTTAAAACGTTTTTAAGTTACGAGCTCCACATTATTAACTTTCACGAAGAATATTTTATCTGTTATCCTCACATAGAATGTATATAGCTTTGCTTAAATTTTTAGCGTATCCTGAGGCACTTTTCCGATCAATTATGCTTCTTAATATTGCGATTCTATGAAGAAAGGAGCGAATTTGTGGCCGATTTGTCTAGCCGATAGCCGCGTTGCTTAAGGCCAGGCGCACATGGATGATCTTACTATCGACTGATTAATCAATCGGGTAGTTATAACTGTACTTTATACATGGAGAGCGCACATGAACGATCGCAAAATCACCCGTTTTGAAAATCTGTGTCTGGACACAGATTTTTGACCCGATTGCGATCGCCCGATTTCATTAGCCCAATGTATTTTAATCTGCGCGCACGAACGCATATATCTTCAGTCAACCGATTCACGATATATGAGGTAGTCTGTTGTTTTCTACGTAGAATATGGAAATTGACACAGAAGCATTTAACAAGAAGGGCAGAAATACACGCAACCTTTATCAAACCAAT
Source organism: Leptura quadrifasciata (assembly GCA_963675555.1). NCBI lineage: Eukaryota > Metazoa > Arthropoda > Insecta > Coleoptera > Cerambycidae > Leptura > Leptura quadrifasciata. Next base: position 20,832,833 of record OY776673.1, read on the forward strand.
TTTACAACTGAGCAGAAAATAAGAAATCCATTTTGATAGGCCGACTGCCAATCATTCGTCCGCGCTAGGATTAATCGACCGACTGCAAAGTCGCCTATGCGCACTTAAATCTGTGATCTGGCGATTGTGATCGTTCGATTCTACAATCGTCCATGCGCGCCAGGCCTAAGACTCGAAGTGGTAATCGCGATTACCGGCGAGCCCCAGCTCCGGCACTGTCGGAGGATATGGTTGTATGTCCGCATTTTTCAATGTGTAACTCCCTTCCACATGAGCCTCTGGCTTCTGGAATTGGGGGTTGTGGTGTTTATTTATTTATTTTTACCGTAGCGCAGTTCTATTCCATGATACACAAAAGTACTATGAAGAGGTTTAAATAGCCCATATGCATTAGGTTAAAACTAAAAAATAATATGAGTAAACACTCATTATATATCACTAAGTCATAATCAGAATCCTACTGAGGCCTGAGGACTAAATTTGCGGAAGACCTACTAAGCATGACTGAAACGGCCACTAGGATAATAATAGGTCCTCGTAATCGATTTTTGCAGCTATATATGAATTGCGAAATTCAAATTGTAACCATTAAAAGCAAGGGTTGAAGCTATCTAAAGGGGCTTCTTCGACTTAGGCTGCAGAATCTGATACAGACGATAAAGCTGGATGAGGTAAACTAAACAAAAGTTCTCCAATAAATCTATAAGAGATCTGCGTTGAAACCAATCAGCCAGCTCCTTTATTCTCAGTCAAATCTAAACTGCAATAAATATGTCTATCCAAAGTGTTAGTTTTATATTTTCTTCTCCTAGTACACAAACAATGAAAAATCTCCAAATATACAAAAAACCGACCGTTCTCACGTCAAGAAATAACAAAATGATTAGCTAATCATGACACAACTCAATGGCTCGGTTCTCAGTACCTATATGTTAACCATGAGACTACGTGCCATGGATGTCCGATTTGCTCCGAGTTAGGTATTAAGGAGGTTTATGTATCATTAATTTTAATTAAAAAAAGATGTGAAAGATTCGTAGAAGCTTAAACAATCTCTGTTGATGTTGTAGAAAGTCGGGAAAGGTCTAGAGACTAAAAAAATACAGACCTGTAAAAGTGCTAATCAATAAACGAAAGAAAAACTGAAATAATATATTTCCTTAATGATTTATTTTCAGTTGACATGAGTCTTATATTTTAGTAATAGTATTATTGTCTAATTTAGGTCAGTATTTATTTCCTTCAAAGAGGAGTTGTTCAGAGTATGATTATTAAATATATATATATATATATATATATATATATATATATACGTAATTATTCGCCAGATGGTTAGGATTTTATGTTCTTGTAAATAATAGTTATCCATAAAGCTCCCAGTAATTGCCTCTTAAAAAGGTTTACGATCAGACAAAGTATTATGTGGTTGAAATGAAAAGCTCGCCATTGTACCCTTCATAATTCTGCCTTATATGTAGCGTACACATCAAGAATTTGTCTTATATATCTTTAGAAAATCCACATTTTTTCCTTTATATGATGTTAGTCTAGTGTAACAGCGACATAAGTTTAAAGGATAGTTAATTGAGTTCACATTAATGACTAACCTTTAACAGCAATAATTATTGTACAACGACTGATTCAGAAAAATATTGAATGTAGTGTCTTATTGAAATACATACGTTTTTAACAGTCCAAGAGAAATATTCGCCATCGATTCTGGATGAAGAATTTTTCAGCAAATTCTGCTTTTTTCCAGGGAGAACCTTTGACATAACTTATAATATACTTTAAGCCATCATATGCCTTTTTCCTACCATACAGTATTTTCGTCTTTGTTTATAACTGGAAATATTTGATGAGTATTGGTTTTTGTGTTTAAAATGCACAATTATTAGATATTAGTGCTCCTCGATATGGAGAAGGCGTTCGACACCGCCTGGATCCCGGGGTTACTCTACAAGCTGCACCACTACAACTTTCCGACCTACTTCATTAATCTCATTCACTCGTTCATGACGGGCAGATCCCTGCAGGTTCGAGTGAATAACAAACTCTCAACACGGCGGGACATTCGCGCGAGAGTCCCGCAAGGATCGTGCCTGTCACCAAAGTTGTACAATCTGTATGTCTCCAATTTTCCAGAGTTCCCGAATACGAAGCTGGCCAAGTACGCCGATGACACAGCCATGTATGCGCATTCACACAACGCCCAAGCAGCGAATATGCTGCTGAAAGCGCACATGGCTCGTGCCACGGCTTATTACGACCAGTGGAAGATTCGCGTGAACACTGAGAAATCTGAGGCGATAGTCTTCGCGCGTCGGTTTACAGAGAATAAAATCATAACACCCATTTCGACCAGGGGAAACAAAATTCCAACTAAAAGATGCGTGAAGTACTTGGGGGTTAGACTGGACCAACGACTGACGTTTAACACCCACATAAATGAGACTGTACGGACGGTCTATTCCCTGTCCAGGAGTCTGTATCCGCTTATGATCAGGGGTAGCAGACTCAACAGACAAAATAAAAAAATTGTTGTACACAATGGTGATTAGGCCGTCCATCACATATGCAGCACCGGTGTGGTGCAGCATACCGGCCACGACAATGAAAAAACTAAAAGTGCTCGAGCACAAATTTATGCGCCTCATTTCTAATTCTGGAAGGTACACCTCCCTCAGAGACCTATACGCACGTTACAATGACATAACCCCGATAGCGGATTACGTCCAGCAGATCTCCCAAAATTTCTACTCCTTCAAGCTGGGCAGTAGTCCGCTAACAAGACACATAACACAAATTAGGCAGCATAATGCCCCATTTCGGATCAAACACCCTTTACCGTACCAGATGTTACCAATTTTCCGGCAACCCCTGTAGCCAATCTTCAACAACTATAACTTCCGCTTACATCCACCTTTACTGACATTTCTTACCTTTTGTACCTTTAAATCTTTCCTGTCCCCCTCTTCCTTTCTGTTTGTAATCTTTTTGTTGCGTTTGTTTTTTCTTGTTTTCTTTTTGTACATTTTTGTCTCTAAATTCATTTCACTTCACAATTTTTTAGAAAATCAAAACATATACAACCCAAGTTTCTTAAAATCAAAGTTTAGGCCAGCCACGCGCAGCCCAGCATTGACTTATCTCGCGGAAGGCGCCTCGTTCAAATTGAGGTGCTAGCGTCAGATACGAAATTAAAAGTGATCAGTGCGCAAGTGTTTTAATTTAGTATGTAGTTTTTATTCAGTTTTGTTAAATTTGTTCTTTAAACATGTTCCTAATTTTAGCACCTTTTATAATCCGTCTGCGACGGAAGGAGCCTAGGTTTAGTTGTTTTAATTTTCTTTTTAGCCGAACCAGTCCCACTCCGCCCGGCCATGCAATCTGCCACGACATTAGCGCGGTGGTTGCACGGTCGGACCCGGTGTGGGGTTTGGGGAGGTACTGTTTTATATTAGAATAAGAAATAAAGTCTTATTGATTGATTGATTGGTTATTAGATCTCCACGATCTTCAATGCCATGACTCATTTGTGTCTTGTGTATGCTCCCTCTACTTCTAATATCATTGGAACCTAAATGTAATTTTATTTTATGGTAAAGATATATAATAATTTAAGTCTACTTTACCCTATGAATTAAAGATGGGTTGACTGTTGCTTCAGTCAAGAATCTATATATTCCATGCAAAAAACTTTCTCGTGTCTTGGCTTATAACCACTATTTTTAACGTTAACGTGGAAAATTTGGAAGTATCGATAGAATCATGTGGGAAAATTGTGCTTTTCAGGATAGAATATTCAATTGATAATTTGCCGTTCTTGTGAATTTACTGTTTTTTTGCACAAAATAAGCCTACAAAACCGTTTGCTAATACCTGCGTGTTTTTCTCATGGGAAAGCTTTGAAAATAGGACGAGTGTTTTCGTAACGGCTTCTTGATATTTCCGGAGTCAACCGTGTGGATCCAACATTCCAAGTTTGTTCTATATTTTAATTTTCGTCCCACGAACCACACATTGTGGTTAAAAACAGAGCGATTAATAAAAACCAAAACCCTCGAGACAAATTCATAAAGACGAAGCACAACGTTTAAAAAAAGCCATAGCAATCGATTGTACAAAACATTGATATGCCCACTTGAAGCAAATATAAATCTGAATATTCTATATCAAAACAATATCCATTAAAATAACAACTGGAACTTTTCAAAATTTTGGTATATCTTATTAATATTTTTCATAAATAATATTTTGCTTAACCCTTACAAACGTTAAAATCTTCACGATTGATAATCACATTTACTGTACAGGTAAACTGTCTCTACGAATGTTAGTAATTATTACACCATTAGGTGTGTTATGAAAATTTTATACAATCATTTGAAAATTTGGAGTAATTTCTAAAAAAAATATATTTCAACAACTTTGCATTTTTCTATAATAAAGCAACAAAAAAATTCAATACGTATTTTATTTTCGATTATTTATGGATATAAAAACAATTTAAGGTGGGTCATGACACACCAGATTAAAAATATTGAATATATCATTAAATTGACTGTAGATACTTCAAAATGCCCTAAATAGTGTTTCATATGCGGAATGACTCTAGATTCCAAAATATAAAAAATATAGGATCACGTCTGGTGAAGCAAGAAGTCTTTTTCTTTCTCCGCCGCAAAATTGTATAACTCTATTCCCCAGAATATAAAGTCCCTTACCAATATATCTGCATTCAAATTTTATTATGAATAAGCGTGATATTTGAGCACATATATAATGTTTCTTCGCCGCCTGTATTGTGCTATTGTGAATATCGCCATCCTTCTTCTTCTTCAAATTTTGTTTTTATGTGTAATTTATAAGAAAACAATAAAGACATATTATTATTATTATTATTATTATTATTATTATATAGATAAGTAAAACAATGTCATTTTGTTTACCATGTAATGGTGTCAGGCTTGAAATCAATCCATAAAAGAATAACTAAATGGTGACAGGAGGTGAACTCTTTGACATCCGTTATAGCCTCTGATTTACTGATTTAAATACATGTTACAGTTCAATGTTTTCTTCTTCTACGGAGTAGGAAAATTAATCTGCACTCTTTCCATTTGACCAATGTCTATGTGCAATATGTGATCAAATTAACTTCATAATTTTTCTACTTATTATTTCATAAATTCAAAATCATATTTTTGGAAATTACTCTGTTGGCAATAATAACTTGACTATTAACAACGTCAAACTTTTCCACCAAATTGGTCTTGGCGGCATACTTCCATCTCTTCGAAGGCAACTTATCCCTTGAATGCCATTTAATATACCTAACATTTTTAAAAATCAGTCATATCGACTGTCCTTGAGTACACGTGTTACATATTAGTTTTATGGAAAAAATACGTGGTGTAAGATTTTAAAGAAAGGCTCGAATGTTTAGGAAACTTCGGCCCTACAATCATCGATTTCCCAAACTGCATTCCCGATATTAAAAGTATCACTTTTCAGTACATGGTACAAAATATACTATTGTTTAATTCATTTTGAATTACTCACATTGTATGCCAAAATTATTCTATTAAACGCAGTAAAAGTATATTACTTTGATTGGTACTTTGTCTGTAATTATCTGCTGCCTTGTTTGATTTTTTGTTTGTTAGTTTGGATCTTATTTGTCCATGCAATTGAAGGAACGAGATCTGATTCCCCAACCATAACATCCTTTGAATCATGTCTAGTTGACCAATTCTGGCGCGTCCTTCTTTTGATCAAATCGGGGCCATCTATCTATCACAATTAAAATACCTTTCCGCATGCAAACTTTAATTGAAAGCTATAATGATGTGAAAGTTAAAAATGTTGTATAAAATGTATATAACACAGAAGTTTATAATAATAATCTTTTTACTATACCTGGAAAACATCAATTTTCGTTATAATTTAAAATTTGGAAGTTTTCACAATGCTAATACTTATCTATAGATGAGAAAGTAAAACCGATTTGCTAATCGCGAATAGAAAATAACTTTACATTACTTACAAGTCATGGTACGTAATATACTATATATCCTCGGATACGAAAAAATAAAAACATGTGTGGATGACCATGGATTTAGTAGGTGAGGAACTATGTCGCGTCATAATATTTTTTGTTTACAATTGAGTTAATTTGAAATATTTGCAAAAAATACATAAATGTTGCATTTCTTCTTTAAATGTAATTAATAATAGTAAGAAAACATTTTTACAAAAAACAACAGGACAATCGTGGACTATTTTCAGTAATTCTGTACCCTTACTGTAGAATTTTGCGCGATAATGGGCTTAAATATTAAAAAAACGATTGTACATTCAAATAAAATTTAGTTCACATAAATAGAACTCAAAATTCCTATTAAAATTTACTTCAATAACCTTAAAAGTGAATAATACGGATTTATTTAATAATAGTCACAGTAAATTAGGTTTTTAGGAGAAATAATTTATAAAGTTTTAAAAATTTGGGTGCAAACTCTTAATACACATTCAAATACAGATAAGAAGAGTTCCCACCTCTCAGGAGGGTGCTTCATCTCCTTTTGCTTCAGAAACCACCTTCTAATGTGACCTCGCGCTAGTTTTTTTTTAAATTTTTCTAAAAACTGTTACTCTGACGAGGAAAATGAATAGGACCTAAAATATTCGGTATAAAATTCTAATCATTTATGTTGGATAAATTTTTTTCTATCTTTAACTCAACTCTCAAAAATATGGTTTGAGGAATTCGGATACGTTGCTAATGTTAGGCAAAAATGAGTAAAGTGACAAATATCTGGAAATACATTGGCCATAGAGAAATGTTACATGCAAAGCAGATTTTCCTACCCAAACTTGGCTAAAAGGATAAAAAAATATGACTGCAGAAAATTTTGTTATTGCTGCTATGTCTCTTATATTCGAGGCCGTTTCCACACCACCGCTGAGGTAGAGCTCCCGCCGCGTTTTTTTTTAAAGTGGTTTACTCTTGAGGCCTAATCCACTAAAAACTAACTACTGTTTATTTAATAATTGGATTATCCTTAGGTAATTCTTCCTCTAACACTGAATTAAGACATCCTTGACCATGACAATTGGAGCACATTGTTGAACGCTTCAATCCAACCTTAGCACAACCGCATCGTTTTCCGCAACCCTTTTTACAACCGCAAGATATTAATTTAAGAATAAAAGTAAGAGCTGGTATCTCAGTTGTAGGAATTGGCACCAAAATTTGGCTGATTGTTTTCCAACCCCATTCATCAGGCTTCAAATTTTCTCCAAGCAACGAATGAATTTGTTGGAAAACGCGATACGAATGTCGTTCTAAAGCAGCACATGTAGGTGGTATTCTTGATAATATAACTGCTTGATTAGATTGACCAATAAATTTGTTAAATGAAATGAATCTAAATTGATTTAATGATGTAACAATTCGAGGTGCCTGGTAAAAAGCTAGAGTGATTTTTTCTCCAGCTCGTACAATGTCTGGTTAAATATATGCAAGTCCTTTCTAGTATTTATCAAGTTTACAGTTTGCGCTTTTCCTTCGCCAAAAAATGCTGATGTAGTATTGCATCCATTGAATGCGTGAGCAAATAATATATTTCTTTTACAGATATGAAGGACTTCCGAATTCTGCAAATCGAGAGAACTGTATGCCCTTTCCTTGATGTTTTCTTGAATTTCTCTTAAAAATCGAATATCTTTATCAAGAGGACAAAGTGCAATTATGAGAAAAAGAAGGTCAACCTCCCACGACAACTACCGTGGGATTATTATAGGCTTCCTTATTAGCAGTTTGGACAATTAGAACATCAGCATCATCTGTTGCAGAAAGAGCTTGGATACCGGCATATTCCAATTTTTCCATCAGTTGATTAATCAAACGTTCTTTATTCGCCAAATTGCTCGGCAATTTTTTCTGTAACTCAGGAATAGACGTCTTTTCGTTGAAAATTATTTCAGCAGATATTCGGTTTAAAAGTCTTTGTTGCCGTTCAATGCATTAATGTAAGCGGTGTATATGTCTACAAATGTACCTTGTTTCGGCCAAATCACTCGATGATTTAAATTACCCCCATTTACGGTATATTAGACCGTCAGATAGTGACAGATTTAGGTGCCTCATTTTCGAATACATGCCTCGAAGAGGGTTGAAAAGTACATCGATGTTGAGTAAAATGAAGGGAAATTTACGAGTGGCCCCTGGAGATAACATATGGAAAATTCTATTTTCCTCGTCAGAGTAACAGTTTTTGAGAAAATTTAAAAAACTAGCACGAGGTCACATTAGGTTTCTGAAGTAAAAGGGGATGAAGCACCCTCCTGAGAGGTGGGAACTCTTTTGATCCGTATTTGGATGTCTATTAAGAGTCCGTACTCAAATTTTTAAAACTTTGTAAATTATTTCTCCTATTTGCCATTTTAATTGCTAATTTACCTACTGTGTTTATAATTTTAAACCACGTTTGCAAACAATATTCTCGTAAATTAAGTACAATATTTCTGTATGTCTTTAGTTACATTTCTCAAAATTCTTGGGGATATTTCAAGACAGAAATCCCTCGTGTTCTAAATGATCGGCATTTTGGAAGGGTCTTCTATGGTAAACTTTATTTTTCAAGTAACTCCATAAAAGGAAATCTAGAGCCGTTATATCCGGGGATCTTGCTGGTTATATATATTGTGAATATATGCCATCTATTTGCCGCTAAACAAGTTGCCCAGATAATTTCTTATATTAATAGTACTGTGATATTCTTTCCTATTATTTGGGTTTTCTACCACATGTACTATTATCCTCTTCAAAACAAATCACCGAATCTACAAAATAATAGAATTATTGGAAAAAAAACCTCTGCGCCCGTGACGTTTACGCCAAAGGAAAAGTCAGAGGTTATGTTTTGCAAATAATATAAATCGGAATAAACACAAAAATAATGTATTTTGCTGACGTTTCGGAAAGTAATCTCTTTCCGTTTTCAAAGCTATTTTTTGAAGAACTCTTATTTAGCTGTGTATGTCAAATACACAGCTTTAAGATTCTGTTTATGTTATTTCTATAGATACTTACTACTTACACAGAACATAGAACTGATGATATTTTTTTTTTTTTTAGATAATGTTGAGTTTGTTAAGTTCTTCTTTTAACATTGGTAGCCAGGTTGTACAAATATCTACAGAACAATTCGATACGCACTTATCTTCATTTAATAAGATTATTGCTGATTTTTTAATTTTTCTTTTTTTGGTATCTGTTTCTTTTGTTAAAATTTTTGCCGAGTCCCAGTTTATTCTATGTCCGTTTTCCCAAGCATGTTCACAAATCTTTGATTTCTGAATTTCATTCTTTCTAATGTAGTTCTTGTGCTCATCCAACCTCACACTGAAAGGTCTGGATGACTCACTCACATAACATTTATCACATTCGCACGGGATATTGCAAATACAGTTTTTTGAATTCTGCTCCCTGTTTATCGGTTTTGTTTTTGTTAAAATAGATCTTAAAGTGTTCCCCGTTTGAAATATCGTCCTAACATCAAATTTGTCACCTATACGGCGTAGCTTTTCCGATAGTCCGTATACATAAGGAATTATTGCTGTATAATGACGTTCAGGTTTTTGTCGTACCTGATTGTCCCTATTTTCAACATTTATGAAAACTCTATCAACAAAGGCTTCAGGATATTGATTTTGTACTAGAACCTCTTTGATAAATTTTTTCTCGTTATTTAATATTTCATTATTAGATGAAATTATTTTGGCCCTATCGTATAAACATTTTACAACACCCCTTTTAACATTTATTGACTGATTTGAGTTAAAATTTAGATATCTATTAGTATGTGTTGGTTTTCTGGTTGGATGAGCACAAGAACCACATTAGAAAGAATGAAATTCAGAAATCAAAGATTTGTGAACATGCTTGGGAAAACGGACATAGAATAAACTGGGACTCGGCAAAAATTTTAACAAAAGAAACAGATACCAAAAAAAGAAAAATTAAAGAATCAGCAATAATCTTATTAAATGAAGATAAGTGCGTATCGAATTGTTCTGTAGATATTTGTACAACCTGGCTACCAATGTTAAAAGAAGAACTTAACAAACTCAACATTATCTAAAAAAAAAATATCATCAGTTCTATGTTCTGTGTAAGTAGTAAGTATCTATGGAAATAACATAAACAGAATCTTAAAGCTGTGTATTTGATATACACAGCAAAATAAGAGTTCTTCAAAAAAATAGCTTTGAAAACGGAAAGAGATTACTTTCCGAAACGTCAGCAAAATACATTATTTTTGTGTTTATTCCGATTTATATTATTTGCAAAACATAACCTCTGACTTTTCCTTTGGCGTAAACGTCACGGGCGCAGAGGCTTTTTTTTCCAATAATTCTATTATTTTGTAGATTCGGTGATTTGTTTTGAAGAGGATAATAGTACATGTGGTAGAAAACCCAAATAATAGGAAAGAATATTCGTAGAATGCCACAAACAACTTTCAGACAATATTTAAATAGTACTGTGAATTGAAGCGCCGTCTTGTTGAAACCATAAGAGGCCTCTTTTCTCCAACGGCATGTCGTCAATTACTTCAGCAATTTCTTTCATAAGAATGCTCAAATATCTTTCGAAATTGAGATTATGCCGAAAGAAATAAGGGCCAATTAGTCTGTCATTAAGATACCGCACCAAACATTGGTCTTAAAGTCTTTACATTCAATCATAAATCCGAGGTTTTCGTCAGCCCACTACCTGCAATTTTGGGAACTTAATTCTTTATTGGAAGAAAAAATTGCTTCCTCTGAGAATCGGATCTGGGTAGCAATCGATTTTCTTCTACTTCTCTTTCTATCCAAACACAAAAAAGAATCTGGCATCAAAATCGCCTTCTATAAACCTGTTAGTAAACTTTGGTTTGTAAGAACGAAATTTGTGTTTTCTCAAAATTCTCCTTACAGTAGTTGTTTCTACACCAGTTCTGGCGAAAACGTTTTTCATGTTCATCAATTCTCCAATTCGTGTGTGGCTTTCTGTAAATATGAGCCAGTTGTTTTGAATTTTTGAAAAGTACGTCCAACTGTTGAATGGAAAACACACTTTTAGGGATAAAAACATCAGCTGTGTTGTTCTATTTCCGCCGTGAATTAAAATAATTTCAATTTCTTCTTCTTTAGTAAGCATTTTTTAAACGATCAACAGCAACAGAAAAAATAGATGTTATTGCAGACATTAATAAGGCATCGATACGTCAAAAGCTAGCATTTATTTTCAACACTTACTTGATTACCTAGCGAAAGATATTAAATAAATTTGTATTATTCACTTTTAAGGTTGTTGAAGTAAATTTTAAGAGGAATTTTGAGTTTTATTTATGTGATCTAAATTTGATTTAAACGAGCATAATTTATCTGTATGCATTTTGATCATTTTAACGGTATTAAAGAAAGGCTTCAAGGAATACTATTTAAGGGGCAACCCACTTTTTTGGATCATTTTCTGTTTATCATGTAAGTTATATATTATATTTATGGTATAATTTCAATGAATCCAAAACCTTGAATACTACTAGACTCAATGTGCTTTTCTCCTACTATATTGGCATCATTTGGATTTGTTTTAATCATGTCACATACATTTAAGAACACATTTTATACTTCCTCCAAATATATGTCCATTAATGTTATCCAATATGTTTTGTGAATTAAAATACCATTCCAATTTAGTCTTACCAATATTGTCTCACAACGTTTTGTAAATAAATCAATCCCTATTCTCTTTATATCACGTCGCCTTCATAAATGGTCGCTTCGGTTTGTACACCAACACAATATAATAAATTAACTACAAAATTATGTATACGATTGATGGTACAAAGTAAATTGCCGGCAACATAGACGTAATTTTCCTGTATAAACAATCCCAGTTTAGGTGTAGGGTTTAGATGAAAAGCAAATTAATAATATTGAAGGCAGGTGGGTGGGCTTGAAGGTGGGTCATTGTGAGAGGGCACAACATAGCAAAGTGATTATTAGCGGGATCAGAGACAAATTGAAGGCGACCAGCCCGACGGCAACGTTGGTGCTGGGTTAGTGCGGCGTTCTCCTAATCCCGAACAAATTGTATCTAATATTTAGTATAATCGGCTTAGACACCCGCGACCGTTACTATACCGTTGAGATCATAGCCCGGCGTTGCTTGATATTCGACACCCGACCATAACATTGGTTAAGCACCGTATTGTTAAATTCTATTAGGAAAATGGAAATTCAATATTAAGGTATTATTTTCCAGGTTTAGCCTTCAAAGTCGTATTCTCTACTCATTTGTATATTTCCCAGTGGTGTTTTTATAAAAATGTATGTAGACGCAATGTTTACTAAAAAAAGATATAGATGGCGAAACTAAGTTAAGGCCGTACCAATTTTAAAAGAATTTTGTTAATGAGGCTTATTGTAAAATATAAAAAACTTGCACACATATTGCACAGATGTCTTTGCGTTCCTTACTCATTGTTTCAAATGCATTAACATATTTTTATTTTGTTTTTGTTTTTTTCAGTTGCTTATTTTTATGTTGTATTTATTTATTTTATTTTCTTATTTATTTATTTTAATTACGATATCCAACAGACGCGGTGCACTATAACAGGTTAGAGAGAACAAAATTACCATTATAGTCGGGTGTATATTTATTGGGCAGTCAAAGAAATGCAACAAAAACTTTACGACCGTTACTCTCTGTACTATCTCGCCTGCAAATTGAATCACTTATCTTTATAAGTTTTTAATGTACGTCGGCTTGTTTGATAAGACCATGCCGAATGGTTCACCGGCGTTAATAATTAGCTCGTAAAGTTTTTGTTGCGTATATATAATTTTAAATACAAATGGTATTGGTGGTACAAATGAAGGTTAGAACTTTTCATCAGGGAAAGATAAAATAATGATGGCAAAAGAAGGGGAAAATTCACTGAACAAGAATGTTGAAGAAAATGGCAAAGGGCTACAATGGAAAGGCATAAATTAAATTAAATAGATTTTGACATTAATTTGGAAAAGACGTGAAAAGCATATCGGGGGGGGGGGGGGTTGGTTGAACTATAAAAAAATTCAGAATTAGCAGTCAGGAGCGAAAAATATTATTTGCACATAACCATAGAAAATTGTATTCAAACATTATAACCTAAAAGTCGATTATTGACATATTAACAATCAGGCGGTGAAGAGCTAATGTTACAATTTCAGAATACAAATTTTTAAATAATAAATAAATATAAACTTACCTTAAATAATACAAAGCATTGTATTGAATATTATAAAAGGATATTCAAGCAAAATAGACACAATATCACATTTGAAGATAGCAAACGAAGCCAGGCTGAGCACCTCCAAAGCAGTAGAACGAGGAATACGTCGTGGGATACACACACTTCACAGAGGATATAACAAAGGTTAATACGAGACTTTCATTAATTATATTATGCCTTTTGTTCGATTTTTAATTAGTATGCTTATCTGAAGTGACTTTGACGCCATATTTTTAGTTCTATAGTAAACACAGAAATAACAATTTTAAAAGTAAAAAGTAACTAGTATTATTGTCAATTCAATATAAATATGTAATCAAAGTAACTTCAGATAACATCAATTTAGAATAAGTTAGTTATCGCAAGGTAATAGGTTAGTTTTAAGGTGTTTCACATGGATGCACATTGTTACAACAAATAATCAATTTTTATATTAAATAAATGTCATCTTTGTTAAATTGAATACGATTTATGACCATAATTTACAATATAATATTTCATTTAGTTTATGAATGTGGGGCAATATATAATTTTGCACCCTATACTATTTATGTCAATATATATTGACATGTATTGTTTCTTTGTGCCAATATGCAATACATTTAATAAAATAAGTGTTGAAAAAGCAATGTTTGATAGCTGCGACAGCTCAGAAACAATCTCTCTTAAAAACAACTTTAATTAGCAATATTATGAACAGTATCACATTAAAATCACAAATTGTTTGCAAAATTCAATTCAGACCAATTTGCTGCAAAATATTTCAAATCCAAGGGACGCATACTCTAAAAAAGAAGAAATATTTAATAACCTTAGAATTTTAACTAGAATAATTTGGTATATGATATTTGTTAAAAATAGATTTGGTTTAGTTACAAGAAAGGTTAAACAAGGACTGTAGTAGTAGTTAATTATAAACGATAAAAAAAAGTGTTTAAAAAAAACTTACAGTGTTAAATTAAAGTGTTTCAAAGAGTTTGAGCGACGACGTTTCTACTGAATTTAATAGTTATTGCGATATTGTTGTTACAAACACTTATACTAAAATTCAGGCTTAAAATCTTTGGAAGATGTTATTAAAAAAATATATATTAGTACAAAGAAGGATAACCAGAGATTAGAAATAATTCTATGTCACACCATTAGGTACCAATTAGATCGCGTACTTCACTAGTTAAAAGAAAGTTAATAGTAACAAAAGGAGACAATCAAAAACAGTTACAAGTAGAGAAACGTGATGGAAATTTTAAAGATGCAATTAATAGGTATTATACGTTACAAAAAACTCATTTTGCTGCTACCTGTTAATATAGAATGTAAAAATGCTCAAGATTATGATTGTAATCAACAGGCACAATTGGCTAGAGAGATGGCATTTGAACAAGATATATATGATGTTGGAACAAGAATCTAGGATAAGATAAATTATTGAAGCTGATGTTTTAAATGTCAACCAGATAATGAGGTACCTGGTTTCTTTAGTTTACACACAAGGGGAAACGATAAATGCAATTAAAGATATTATCTATCATGCTACAGGTAACGTGGAGAAGCATAAAAAAGACATCTCCGGAGGAAACGAAAAAAAAGGGAAATAAAAAGAGCAGCGTAAATTTATAAAACTGAAGTAAAAGAAAATTGAAATGCAAGAAGGGAAGACAAGAAAGTAAGAAGTACAGTGGTATGTTAAAGAAGGGAATACAAGAAAGTAAGAGGATAGTGTACTGTATTAAAGAAAGAAGACGGATATCAAGAAGTGAAAAGTGGCCTGTTAGGTAGATTTTAAAAGTCACGAATATTTGTCACGGAGCTGGGTCTTCGTATTCGGCGTCATTATACATCAAGTAAGACTTTTAGTACAATAATTAACAATATTAATAAACGTTATGTGCATTAGAATCGCTATAAACTTTTAAAAGATAAAGACAAGTAAATGAATAAAAATATAGTAACAATTTAGTTTTAAGTAATATCAGTATTTTCATGGTGTTACCAAACCAAAATAAAAGGTAACTGTAATCAATTATAATTAGCGGAAAAGAGGGATATGGGATATAAATTTTGAGACTGATGTTATTTTGAGATATCAATGACAAATTTGTTTGGAAAATAAAATAATAAATAATTTGTTTAATAACGATACTTTATTCAGAGTAGGCAATCTAGAGTAGTTCTAATCAAAATTTTCTTATAAAATGGAAAAGAAATCTAAATTTTTATAATTTGAACCATAAAAACTCACAGTGAACCCAAAGAGAGAGAGAGAGAGAGTCGACTGAGCTATGCATATAAAGAGGCAAGTATCTGATTATAAATTAAGAACATATGTGTTATTTTATCACACATAATGTAGTGGAATTAAATAACATAATAATTTACATATATGGTAAAAAAGATAAGGGAACAGCAGGTTAACAATAGATCAACAAATTAACAATAGATTAGCGCTAGCATTAGATTAAAAGTGAAGCACCTATCTACTGTTAGAATAAAGCAATTGAGTTGCGGTTTTCACTGACATCTGAAGCTTTTAATTCTCTATTTTACTGTGTAAAAATAAACATACCATTCTATTTAAATTTTTTTTATAAAAAGCGCGATATTTGTTGACATGTCAAATAACGTCTTCTAGCGGCGAAGAGAATTATCAAATGAAAACAGCGTAAAGCGCATTCGATTCGACATAATTCTCTATTTTACCGTGTAAAAATAAACATACCATTCAATTTCAATTTTTTTACAAAAAGCACAATACTTGTAGACATATCAAATAACGCCCTCTAGCGGCGACGATAATAATCAAATGAAAACAGGGTTAAGCGCATTCGATAGACTAAGAAAAGCCCTTTGTAACGCGACCAAGTTTGTTAAATTCTGTTAAGGCTAATTGCAGTAGTCGACCTATAAAAAAAATATTTTGACATCTCCCCACCACTTTATTTTTGAAGATACAAAAATATGAAAAGCTAACACGATTCGAAATTGTCTCAGAATTACGATGCATATATTTTCAATTCCATTTAATTGAGCAAAATACCGAGAAAAACCTGTTGTTCGATTATGGCTGTTACGCCCCCTAGCGGCCATTTTAGAAACTTTAAAATATTTTTCAGCTATTTTTTATGGCCACTTTAGTTAAGGTAAACTTCCTTAAACTTGTGCGATGATCGGTTTGTGAGATATGGTCGACTTTCATTTTTAGTTGCCCACCCTGTGTATATAATTAATTACCGAATAAAAACCGGACCTGTGTTTAAACATAATAGGCCACCATTATATTGGAACATAAGTTTGATAGAATACACTCGAATACACTACTTTATGCGTATTTCGCTAACCATGTCAACATCATCGGGAGATGAGTAAGACTGGTTTTCAGTTTACAATTTTTATTATACAACGCTAATATTGACGAGATAATATATCTTTCAAACCAGTCATAGGCAATAGAAGCAAATATTATGAATGATAGTTATACACAACCTGCAGTTTTCTCCATCCATGTCGATGACGAACAATATATACCTAATTGTGATACGAATCTTGTTACACTGCTTATTTCCGTTATCTGTTATACAACGATAAATTCTAAAGGGCATAAAACCAAATAACATCGGTTTCCAGTTATCCGTCAGTGAGCCGAAAAATGCTAGTAAAAATGTTGTTTGAGGGGCCATTTGTTTTCTATCGAAATTCCAGATACCATCATCGTTTGCCTGGCTAAGGGTATCGTTGTTCGATGAGTAATTTCAATACACAGAGGCTGTTTTGATTTAATATCGAGTAAAGGTTCAAAGGGCCTAACCCCGACATTCCATTAAACTGACGGTCCAAATGCCGCTCACTTCGCTGCACTTCATCCGTGGCCTAGCTGGATTTTCCCCGATTTCATATACAGTAACACTACCCTCATATTCTTAACACACCCCCTTTGAATCTAATCACAATGAAGCAGCTTATACAGCTTTAACTTTTTGCCCGGCCATCCTGGAAATGTATTAATAAATATTTACTTGCTTCTAGGATTTAATTTTGAAATATTATCACGCTCACAGGTTTGACTATGAACAAAATTCAAACAAACGTTGCACAAGTTAATTTAGCAAACTCTAGTTATTTGTTTGGTTATGTTTTATATTATTTTGCAGTAGCTGGTAGGTATCGTCATATTGTCAATTATTGTCGGTAAACCCTCGAATAAACCTGTTCAATTATGGGTAAATGGAAAACTATATTTTTCCAGCTTTGGATTTTCATTACTAATTTTCACTTTTGGAAAAGTTATATTTTGCATTTAAATAGCTATTTAAATTTTATTCATATTCATATATTGGAATTATAAAAGAGAGTTTTTGTTATGAAAATAATAATTTTATAAAATAAATTAAAGCAATTATTTCTACTTTTAAATAGGAAAATGATTCTGCAAAGTACTTACTGTGAATCAATAAAAATATATGCAAATCAGCTGTTGATTAATATAAAATTTAATTTTTATTGGAGATTTTATTCTACAATGTGTTAATATAATGGTGCTAAATCCAGTAACTGAGAATAATAAACAGCTTGGCCTATTTTTTAAAATAGAAATTGTTAAGTCAAAAATGTTTGAAAATGAATTACCTGATTTGGAAAATAGAAACGATTTTAAGAAGGTATATTTTACTTTGTTGTATGAAAAATTAAGGGACTGTAATTGAGATGAATTAGAGCATTTTAGTAATGTAAATGAAGACATTAAAAGCTGTTATATACACATCCACTTTTTTAAAATGGAGAGGTGTATTCCCTAGTAGCAGAGTAAGAGGAGGACTGCCTAATCAACTACCTGTAAAAGCGGTAGTTCGCTAGTTTGCCCAAAGATGGCGCCATTACCACACATGGACTAGAAAGCGATAGAATCATCCGGAATGACAAACCAAGAGCAAAGATAATTCGCCTGGAACAGTCTAGAGTGAAATGGACAAATCGAGAATAAACTCCACGGATATACAGTGTGTCTCACTTTTCACCACTACACTCTAATATCTCGGCCATTTGTCGATCAAATTTTGTATATTTATTGTGTTTCAGATTGTGATTAAAAAGTTTTTTTTTCGAAATTAAATACGCCTACTATGATCAAAACAAATTTACAAAAATTAGGAATTTATATTAACGATTAAGATAGGGTTTTTGTTTTTACAGAGTCTTGTTGGGCATGACCTAAAACCCCTGTATATCAAATTTCTCTTGTAAAAAAAATCATATCTAGGATTTCAATAATAATCACCCTACTGTTAGACTGTTAAACAAAAATATAATTTTAAAAAATAAATATTAAATATAATCTTTCTCCACTAGTCTTCCATCAATTCTGATACATTTTTCAATTGTCTTATCATTTTTAAAATATTTTCTTAATTCTTCAAATGTTACTTCATTACATGCTTCTCAAATTTTGTCACATAGTTCCGCGCTATTTCGTGGCCTATTTTTATAGACTTGGTTTTTATGGTACCCCAAAAATAAAAATCCATATGGGTGACGTCTGGTGATTTAGGTGGCCACGCAATTAAAGGGCTATTTCTTCCAATCCAACGCATAGGAAACTTATTATTGAGCCAATTTTTAACTATTACTGCATTATGAATGGAAGCCCCATCTAATTGGATATAGAGGTTTTGTTGTACGGCTGAAGATACATTTTTAACGGCATCTAGAAATTCATGTGTTAAAAATGTAAGAATCTCACACTATTTAAAGTGTCTTCAAAGAAAAATGGTCTCGTTTAAAATTCCACACCGGACATTTACTTTTTCGGAGTATTGCCGTTCATTTTAACAGACTAAGTTTTTTCTATTTTTCCTATTAATATACACTGATAGATGGTAAGGAAGAAAATATTACTGATCAGATATTTCTAAAATCGTGTAAAGCTTATTTTAAAATTTTATTAATACATAATGATAGCCAAAAGCAAAATATTGCAGGTTATAAATTATTGTTGAAATCATGTGCAGTTAATGTTCCAACATTGTTTTCACAACAATACAACCAAAAATCTGAAGCTGGATTTCACAGTTGGAATCTATGACGGGACTTGTTGTTGAAGAAAAACTTTATTTTCCAAACGTAGGTAGATAATTGATTAGATAATTGATTACTTTACTTGAATTTCTATTTTGTCTTTACTTTTAGTAGTATTACTGTAGTAGGGGTACCTTTTTTGCTAGCTGAGATACCCATTGAATTATGCAAAAAAAGCAGCAGCACAAAACACATTCCATATGTAATAGAAAAAATTTGCGCGTTTTACAGATTTCTGATCAGTAATATTTTATTAAATACCATCTATCAGTGTATATTAACAGGAACAATAGAAAAAAACTTTGCTAAAATGAATAAGGGGGTAAAAATGGGCTCTACACGGTTTCATAAATTTTTAATCTGTATTTTGTTGTGGTAACAGCAAAGCGATTTTTGTTACATTTTACTCTCTACCATCAATGCACATTAATTAAAAAAATTAGTCTGTTAAAATAAAATAAATAAGAATAAAAATGAGCTTTCACCATTTCATGAATTTTTAATCTGTATTAGAAAGTAAAGGTGGTCAGAAGGTGCAGGGGACTACGACAACAGTAAAACGCTTTTTGTTATTGTCTTCCAGTTTGGTTTATGCAAAGGTGCTTTTTTCTTATTTTCTTTTAACTGTAATTTTATTTGTATTTATCGTACACTTTAATTCGACATATAAATGAATACCTTATTAATAGTACTAATAAACGGTTCCGATATGGTTCCATTTGAAAAAATTGAGTTTGGCCCCAAAAACAATTTTGGTGAATTTTATTAGCTCATAAATCACGTAATTTCGTGTTTTTAACGGGATTTCGATTTTTGTAGCATTACACGAGTCATTTGGAATAAATCGGAACCGTCATGGCACACTAAAAATTATATTATAAAAAAATTTATGTTTGAAATGCCACTTATTTGGCATCGTTGGATTCAGTAAATTGTGCAGAATTCATAAATGCAATAATATACAGGATATTCTATTTAAAAATCGAAAGTTAGTACCACTTCCGGCGAAACCGGAAGTGAAAAAAAGATGAATTTTACGCCAAAAAGTGCCGTTTATCATGTATGTAATATATCCTCAGATCAGGTCACTGGCATCTACTGGACTATGTTATCGTACGTAGGAAGCATCTCAAGGACGTCCAAATTACAAAGGCGCGCATTGATAGCGAATGTTAGACAGATCATCGTCCTGTTGTCTCTAAAATGAAAATTGTTATGAGACCCAAACACCGAAGAACTCAAGTAAAACGTAGACTCCGTCTCTGTATTAGTAAATTGCGTGACCAACAAACCGTCGAACAGCTAAAGCAAAAAGGTCAAGAGAATTTGAGTGCACTAGAAGAAACCAATTCTGTAGATGTCGCTGCTACCTGGACACAAATTAAAGACAGTTTAAAAAGTGCGAGTGAGGAAATTCTTGGCACTGCAGCAAGTAAAAAACAGGAGGACTGGTTCAATGATAATGAAGCTTTTATACAAGAACTTCTTGACCGCAAACATATTGCCTTCCAAAACGCTATCAACCACCCCAACGACTCATCAAAAGCAGAAGCTTTTACCCAATCTAAGTATGAAACGCAACGCGAAATCAGAAGAATAAAGAACGAGTGGTGGGCAAGCAAGGCCAGAGAAATTCAAAGGTACACCGATTCACACGACTACAGGAATTTCTTTCAAGGAGTAAAAGCAGTGTACGGCCCCAGTCGGAAAAATATGTGCCCTATTAAAGATTTAAATGGAAATCTCCTCAAAGAAGACCAGGAAATAAGAGCCCGATGGAAAGAACACTACTCTAACATTCTTAACCAGCAAAGTCAAGCCGATCACGATATTATAAATCTTATCCCTCAATTTGACACCTTCGAAGACTTAGATAAACCACTAACAACGGAAGAGATCTTAACCGCCATTGGGCAGCTAAAAAATAACAAATCTCCCGGCGCCGACTCACTCCCAGCTGAGATATTTAAAGCTGTGTCGTCAGAGCTCATACCCTACCTCAAAAAACTGTTTGATGTCGTGTGGGAAAGTGGTCAAGCTCTGCAGGAGTTTCGTGATACACTTTTAATCAACCTCTTCAAAAACAAAGGAAGCGCTGCGAACTGTGGAAATTACAGGGGTATAGCTCTCCTGGCTGTTGGAGGGAAGATACTCACTAAAGCGATGGCAAATAGGCTAACACCTGTTATGGAAAAGTTACTTCCTGAAACACAGAATGGTTTTAGACCAAACCGAGGCACATCGGATTTAATCTTCACACTTAAACAGCTTCAAGAAAAAGCACTCCAACATCAAGGAGAAATTCACATTGCCTTCATTGATTTAACCAAGGCGTTTGACTCGGTGGACAGGGAAGTGCTCTGGAAAATTATGTTCCGCTTAGGTATCCCTAGAAAATTTGTGGAAGTATGTCGCAGTCTACATACAAACAACAACGCCCAGGTTATGTATAATAATGAGGCAACCGAACCTTTCCAAACCCTCACTGGAGTTAGGCAGGGATGTGTCCTGGCACCCCTACTCTTTAATTTGTTTACCACTGCTCTAACAATTATTGTTGACAACAAACTGACAGTCAGAGGAATAGGTCTCAGATACCGTTTTGATGGCGGTCTCTTTAACATAGGGCGCTTTAGAGCTTTCACGAAGACACGCACACGATTTATTTGTGATCTCCAGTATGCGGATGACTGTGCACTTTTAGCCTCTACGCCGGAAGAGCTTCAAGAACTTTTAGATGTGTATGCCCAGAGCTATGATTCCTTGGGACTTAAAATAAACATTGGAAAGACTAAGATTATGTCAACTCCTTATCAAGTGAACCAAATAGACATTACAGTTAACGGAAATTCTCTTGAAGTGGTGGATCAGTTCAATTACTTAGGCAACGTTGTTAATGACAAAGCAAACATGGACAGCGAGATTCGCAATAGAATTAACGCTGCATCTAGAGCACTCTGGGGACTTAGAGAGAGAGTATTTGACAACCACGACCTTGCTTTGTCAACGAAAATGGCTGTCTACAGAGCAGTTGTCATTCCAACACTGCTATATGGATGTGAAAGCTGGGTCACTTACCGTCGTCATGTGAAAGAATTAGAAAGTTTTCAGCAAAGACACCTCAGAAGTATGATGAAAATCCGTTGGTTCCATCACATATCAAACGTGGAAGTACTCAGGAGAGCAAACAGCCTTCCAATTGAGGTGCTTATTTCAAGAGCATGCCTAAGATGGGCAGGTCACGTTCATCGTATGCATGATAACCGCCTTCCTAAATGTACACTTTATGGTGAATTGCTAAGCGCTAAAAGAAGGCGTGGCGGTCAACGAAAGAGGTTCAATCCTGCGGTATTGCAGACGAGCAATGGGAACAACTTGCAGCGGACAGAACCGAATGGTGAGGGGTAGTGGCCAGCTATCAAGGAAATGTTGCTGCAAGAAGGCCGAATCCAAGACCTAGCCAAGTCTATGTTTGTCCTGACTGCGGTCGACATGTGCTCTCCCGAATTGGCCTCTATAGCCATAGTCATGTGCACCGTAGATGAATGGGAATTACAATAGACTACACCTTTTACTTGTTTTTTATTGTACACAATCTATCGACTGTAACATTTTTATACTCGGACTCGAGTAACGGCTAATAATAATATATCCTAAATTTGAATCATTTATCTTCAAAACAAAAGGAGAAAAGGGGTATACCATGATCCTGTTACACCCAGTATTTATATTAAAAGCAAAAATTTCAAATTTCAAAATTAAAATGTACGTTTTCTAATTTTACCAACAGATATTGCTTGATCTTTCAGCAATACATTCTATCCAGTGGAGTACTTCCTTTTTAATTGCTATTGCCATACAATATGTACACGTAGAATAACTACGTGTATCCTTGCACCTTTTTTATTATTAACAGTTCAGGTATAGTACGAACACAATTGAAACCGTATAAAAACTAAAAGTCGGCAAAAACAGTCGGCATCTCTATTGTTTTTCTTATAACAAGCATTTCTATTTATCTCCGCCCATGTACAATAAAGAGACGCCGACTGTTTTTGGCGGCTTTCAGTTTTTATACGGTTCCAATAATTATGCTCGTATGCACCATATGTTTTACTAATTCTTACATTGATCAGTACCATGTTAGATCATTTAGTAGTACTGTTTGATTCACTTATTAAATTTATTTTATAAATTTATTATTTGTCAATACCTGTGAAATAGTTTTTTTCTATAATTACGTCTTAAACCACTTGAGATAATTTCGCTAAAATAAATTTTCTATTTAATTTATCTAATTATTATACTATATATTGAATGCTTCTTGATGAAAGGTAAAAATCGTTCCCTTCGTTTTTCTCCTTTTATTGCGATGATATACGTGTATACAATTAATCTTCAAAATTATTTGAATTATAACTAGCTTAGTGTAATTAATTAATTAAGAGAAACATGTTACTAGGTTTATGTAACCTGTTTGTTTCTATAAATAAAATTATGAATAAATATAATGCTATAATCTCTTTCTAACAAATTTACTTTAGTTAAATGTTATTGAACAAAAGTATTGATTAAGTTAAAGTTTGTATAATGTTCTCTATTTTTAAAAAATGAGTAAAGAAACAGCTCTATTAGAAACATGTTGGGCGGTTCAAGCCATCTTTTGTGTATATATTGGTAACAGCCCAATCCGCTCGCTACACAAATTGCTAAATCACAAAGCTTTTACCAGGTGGCCGGGCGCCCAGCAGTGTATTGCACTCCCGTGTGTATATATCGTCGTACACCATGTTTAATCTGGCACTGTGCGACTCCCATTTTAAAAGTGCTAGTGATTTTATGATACACAATTGGAAATTGGTGTTTAATGCTATAAATCGAGCTCCATTTTTCTCAATTTGCATGCCCGCTGCATATTAAAGTGCAGTTCTAACACATCGTAAAATAGTGTTTAATGTTTCGTAGTTTTATAATGATAACGCAGTGCATTTTAGCACTTTGTTCTAAAGCTACTTGATGTAACAACAGCCGTACAATGTGTAAATTGGTAGCGACTCAAGTTTAATTTGGCAAATACTCAAAAGTAGAAGACAACTAGAAACTATTTGAATTTTAATTTTTATTCGTCGCAAATTCGAAGTATTTTATATGGGCTAGGTATTTGTTAAAAATCATAAATATCGCTTGTAGAGAAGACAAATTTATATACTTACGTTGTCATCGAGTTCTAAATCACGTCCCTCGCTGTGTCACATTAGTTGTACGCACAGTAACTTAAAAAAGAAAAGTTCTATTGAGAGGTGAATAATGAGCTGAAAGCAATGCTCTGTCTCTGAAAAAAATCAGTAAGGATGAAAGTTATCTAGCATCTGTTCAACGAAGCGTAAGCCAGGAAATGAGGGATATGATATGTGTTTACACACAAAATAATTTTAGCGGACGTGCTGCAAAGAGAAGATACTCATTGCAATATCCAAATAGAATACAGCCAGACCATAAGATTTTCAAAGATTTGTTTCATTGTTTGGGAGAAACGGGTTCATTTCATAAACGATGTAGGACGTCTGAGACGAATTACTCCAGATCAAGAACTAGAAATTTTAGTTCGTGTTGATGAAGACCATCAAGTCAGCTCAAGTCGTTAGCAGCGGCAACAGGGTGAGTAAACAATCTGTCCTGAGTCTTACGTAAAAAACGCTTCTACCCATATCATCTCACTTCTGCACAAGATTTACTTCGAAGAGATCTTCCATAAAGGCTACAATTCTGTCAATTTGTTCTAAATAAACACAACAGGGATCGAAGTTTTGTTAAGAACACTTTATTTGCCGACGAAGCAACTTTTACTCGTCGAGGGGTTTTTAACTGGAGAAATACCTATTACTGACAAGTAGAGAATCCCCATGCCGTTAAAGAAAGGTGATTTCAGCAAAAATTTAAGATTAAAATTTGGTGTGGTATTATGGCGATTAATTATTGGGATCATTTTTCCCTCCTCCAAATTTGGACAGTCTTATCTGTTTTTTCTTCAATATACTCTTGCTGATATATTACATGCTTACATGCTAGACATACGGAACAGAATGTGGTACATGCAAGATGGAGCTCCCCCTCATTTCTCCATTGAAGTCGGAAATTATCTTGATGAGACTTTCCCACGCAGATGGATCGGTCGAGGAAGTGAGTTTGCTTGGTCAACAAGGAGTCCCGATTATAATCCTTTGCATTATTATGTTTGGGGACACATGAAGTTCTTAGTCTATGCAAGTACTATCAACTCAAGAGAAGAACTGTGGGACAAAATACAAAACCCAGCGAATTTTATTAGAGGAGAGGAAAATAAATTTTACGGGTGGTAATAAAATCAGAGACTGGTAAAGATAGAATTCACAAGACAGAGGAAAGAAATTGACAACGGAAGAACTAAATCAATTCTTTGGAAGCGTGAGAAATAAAACGATGAAGTCGCTCGGTAAACCAGCGCAGTCCTACAGTAATCTATTAAGCAAAATAAATATAGATAATTCTAAATCAATATATCTAGAAGAAGTAGACGAAACAGAAATAAGGGAAGCAATAAAGAAAAAGAAAACCAAATATATATACGGACTCACAACGGATCTTTTAAAAGAAATAGCAGACATCATAGCAACACCACTCACTGTATTAGTAAACAAATGTATAGATGAAGGAGTATTCCCTATAGAACTAAAACACGCAAAATTAATCTCGGTACACAAAAAAGAGGACATTAATATAGCGAATAATTATAGACAACTATCAAGTACTACCTGTATTTGCAAAGATATTCGAAATAGTAATAAAAAATAGGTTATTAAAATACTTCGAAAAGTCTAACTTCTTTAACCCACACCAACATGGATATCGCAAAAAGAAATTTACTATAACAGCATTAAACGAGACATTTCAAAAAGTAAACGCAGCCCTAGACAACCAAGAAGAAGTCGACATAATATGCTGTGACCTCAGTAAAGCATTCGATACTGTTAACCACAAAATACTAATTGACAAACTTAATTATTATGGCATAAGAGGATGCGCGCATAATAATAAAATAATTTGTCACTAACAGAAGACAAACAGTATATTAGAAAGGAAAATTGTCAGAAGCCACGGAAATGGAACAAGAAATAGCGCAAGGATCGATACTAGGTCCAATAATGTTACACGAATGATTTTAATACCTAACATAAATGCCTATGGAGCATGTATATATGCAGACAAACACCTCATTTCTAAACAAACCTGCAAATAATGAAGGGAAAACATCAGAGAAAATACTAACAGAAGCAAATACTTGGTTCACCAGCAACAAATTATTGTTGAATGAAAATAAGACGCAAACAAACACAATCTCAACAAAAAGAAATCAGGAAGAAAACATAAAATTCCTAGGCATATATGTAGACAATGAATTGAACAAATATCCACATATCTAACAACAAAAACAGCATATTTCGCTAACTTCCATAGTGTGGCATCATACGGAATCATATTCTGGGGTACAGCAATAGAAGTAAATTTAATATATATATTAAACTGCCTAAAACACGTTCATGCTAATCCACATAAATATAAAAGAAATGCTGACTACCACGAGTACAACACGAGAAAACAAAATGATATTCACATACCCCTACATAGAATTTAAAAAAACCTGCAAGGAGTAGACTATTGGGGGGGCAAGCTATATAATAAAATACCACCAGGGATTAGAAATAGAAATTCTATAGCATTTAAAAATTGGGTGAAATACAAACTACTTAAAGGGGCATATTAATCAATACAAGAATTTTTAGAAGATAACCTGTTACTGAAATCCTTAGCACTTTGTAAATTATCACTATTATCACAAGCCATTTCATCTTTACTGTGATAGAAAACTATATTATTTTATAATGTATGTGTTTTAATTAAATGTATTTTATGTATACTTAGTATAAATGTATTGTCATGTACTATATTACTTATGTGTGATATACTGACGTCTTCCTGTAATAATCTTTTACATGAATAAATAAGTAAGTAAAGTAAGTAAGTAAGTATAGAGTGAAAAGTCCTTTCAACTTTTCAGGTTCTTCCTCTAACGAGAATTTAGCCATATCGTTCACTTGAATGTCATTACATTTCTATTATATTTCGTTCTATTTCAGATCTACTGGCTTTGGTAGTCATTGATGTCGTCATCTATTAATGCGTCCTATCCAACTGTCCTCGAAATAATTTCATAAGGGTGGGAAGAAATTTTCGTTTTCCACGTAAAAATCGTTATGAAGAGGTTGGCAACAGTTGATAAATTCACTGTTATTTTAAAGCTTCCCATTGAAATTAAGATCATTGAATAACTTTTCATATGAAGCCTTATAAAATTGTTATTTTCTACTCCGCCTCTGCCCCATGTATTTATATTATTTCATTAAACTTATTAGTAATTGCAAATACGAAGAACCCACACGCACACATTCAAAGTTAAACGGTTTGGCTTCAGCTAAAATTCAACCATTAAAAAAATTTTAGCGTGTGTGATCAAACATTTCTTTGCTATTCAGACCATTGATATTTACATAACCGGCGTGCATGTCACTGGTGTTTTCCGAATACAAAAAACTAAAAGACTGCAATATTTCATGATTTTATTGCAAGGTGGATCGATAAAAAGTCACAATAAAACAAATTTTGCGGAAGGGCATTTCGGAATTACCGAATCATGTTTCAGTACGGATCATTGCTTTCACGAAACGGATATTTGAGCATCACTAAGAGGGAGACGCAGACATTACATATTAGTACTTCCTCCGTTCGTAGTTCAATATGAAGTCGTTTTCTAGTAAAATTGCATCTTGAGAAGTTCCACATTCAGCTAAAGCCAAACTAAAAAATAATACTTTCAGTAAATTGGAAAAATAAATTATTCCGGCGTCTCTTTTTGTCCTTCAGACATTGCAGATTGCTTGAAGTTACTTCAAAACTTCAATACTTTATTTTAAAAAACGATGTAACTCTTATTGAACTATCGCTTTTGCGTCATCATTTAACGTGCGTTGCCTCCTGATGATGACTTTCTTGAAAATGTGTCTTGCATAATAAATATTAAGAAATAAGGGTTGCACAATAATTGTTAACTGGTACTCAGTAGTGAATTATTTATTTTTATTATTTGTACTTAATTATAAAAGAGGGCGTCAATTAGCTGTAACCAAGTGAGTTAAAAATGCATTAACTCATAACTTACTCACAAAATGACAGGTCGTTGGGGTAAGAGGGACACCATACAGCTGGGCAGCCTCATAAAGCTGGGTTAAATAAAAAACCAGAAACGTAAATCTAGAAGTGCCTCAAGGCTGAATTCTGGGACCTTTGTTTGTTAACGATATACCCAACATGTATCACTTCAAATCAACTTCCCCTTTATACAGTGCAGATGATACAAATATGCTAATGTCCCATAACTCTATTGAACAGATTGTCATAAATAGTAACAATGTATCACAGGAAATGAATTATTACTGTAGCAACAAATAATAATAATAATAATAATAATAATAATAATAACAACCGGACGGACCGCCCGTTGACGAAATTGGCAATGTCCAAGGACGCTTTGAGTGGACAGATGAACTGAGAGATGAACTTCTGCATTGCTATGAAAGCAGTGAGCCCGCGCGGAGGGGATACATGGCGCGGATGCATGCTCTGTGGTGTGAGAGGCTACCAGAGCATAGCGCCTTCACGCCACAAAATCTGCGTGACTATGTATCCCACCTTCGTAGTAGGGGCTACGTGAGGGCTGCTCCTGGACCGGTGAATGAGGTGGCCGAAGAGCCGCCACAATCACCGGTTGAGGACGTAGCACTCCTCGTTCCGCCAATACCAGAGGGCCTCAGTACCAGAAGGGGGTTACACCATCTGAAAACCCCCGGGCCACAAGACCTGGCCAGAGTGGACGCTGAACTTCGTACAGCGCTACCAGAAGAGGCTGACATCTGGCACATAAATTGTGCCGTGTATGCCGCTGCTCAACGCTCTTCTCAGGTGGAGAGGCGAAATACCTCTTCCCCACAGGAGAGAGCGCAGCGGCGCATACAAAAGATGGAAGCCAAGATCCGGTCGGCGAGGCAACACGCATCCCGTATCCAATGTGTGATGGACTATATGGCGGCCAACAGGCCGTTCACGCCTAAAGTGCGTCGATTAGCCGCCAACCTAAGACGCGTCCATCACACACTCAATGAGGCAGTGCTGCGAACCACCAAACAGCACTGTCTCGACAGGATACGGATGCTAGTGACTTGTAAAAAATCACTAGTGAGGCGGGCGAGAGGGCTTGCGGAAAATAAACTGTTCCGCGAGAAGCCCTCGCGCCTTTTCCAACCGCCTCCGCGTGTTGTAGACAATCCGCCGACTGCAGATCAGGTGGAGAACTTCTGGAAAACGCTATACGAGGAGAGGCTTCCACTCAACCGAGATTCTCCTGCCCTTGCACACTTTGAAGCCTTTTGTCAAAGGCTTCAGCAACCACAGGAAGTGTGCGAACCAATAACCCCAGAAGAGGTTCGTAGGGCTCTTGAGGGCTCTAAGAACTTTGCTGCTCCAGGTCCCGATGGGATAAATAACTTTTGGTGGAAAAAGTTATCGAGCACCCACCACCATTTGGCCAGAATTTTTAATTCCTGGTTAAATGGGGAGCAGCAAATCCCTTCTTGGGTTGTTGAGGGGCGGACAGTGCTGATCCCCAAGAACGGAGATTTGTCCAACCCAAAGAACTACAGACCGATAACCTGTCTAAACGCATGCTACAAGGTGTTTACACGCATTTTGTACATGCGGGTGCTCCACGCAGTTGAACCGGTTTACGAACGGATATATGAGCAACGAGGGTCGAAGAGAGGTGTCGCTGGCTGCAAGGAAAACCTGCTGATCGACAGATGTGTCACGCAGGACTCCATGCAGTATAAGCGGAACCTCTCTATGGCCTGGATCGACTACCGCAAGGCATTTGACATGACATCGCATGAGCTCATTGTTCACTTGCTCCGATGTCTTGTGGTACCAGGCCCCGTAGTGAGATGTATTGAAGAACTGATGCCGCTCTGGAGGACTCGTTTTACCATAACATCGGGTAACGATAGAGTCCAAACAGAGTCGGTAACATTCAGAAGAGGAGTATTTCATGGAGATTCCCTCAGCCCCCTTCTCTTTTGCATCTCACTACTGCCATTATCCGTCTCGCTCCGGAAAACCCGTGGCTACAACGGCGGTACCCCCGGCGACAGGAGGCATAAGGTCACCCATCTATTTTATATGGATGACCTTAAACTTTATGCCTCTGGAGAGAGGGATCTCCAGCAGTCCCTTAGGGTGGTACAGGAGTACACGCAGGCTGTCGGTATGCAGTTCGGGTTGGACAAATGCGCACTGATCCATCTCAAGAGAGGACGATGCGGTGACTACGGAGAGGACGCGCAGCTCGTGGACGGAAGCATCTTACACCATCTAGATGCCGGAGAGTCGTACACTTACTTGGGTGTCGAGCAACGCTCCACCCAAGAAGTGAGTGTAGTGAAAAACGCTCTCCGCGGCAAGTATCAGCACCTACTCCGACAGATCTGGTCTTCAGAACTGTCGGGGAAGAACAAGGTGTCTGCTACAAATATGCTTGCCGTTCCGATCCTTCTCTACTCTTTCGGAGTAGTGAAGTGGACTAGAGAAGAGCTGCGTCAACTCGATGTAGTAACCCGCAAGAAGATGCATCTCAATAGGAGCTTGCATCCTAAATCGTCCGTTCCACGGTTATATCTCCCACGACATCGGGGAGGCCGTGGACTCTTGAGCTTGGAGAGTCTCCATAGCAGGATGGTTCTGGATGGAGCATGTAAGGTCATCAGGAGTTCGGATCCCCTCCTCTGCATGGTCCGAGACCATGAAAATGCAGAGGTAGGAGCTTTTCTCTTTAAGGCAGCACGCAGAGCAGCCGGTGAACTTGGTCTCATCTTCGACGTCGAGCGGGTAAACCCCGACTCTGTCACCGAGTTGGAACCCGTTCGACTAAAAGCCCACATTAGAGCTGCAGAACACAACATCCTTCTGCAGCTCCATAAGGATAAGCCATTGCACGGGATCTTCTATAAAAATATAGAAGACCTCGGCTTATCCGAAAGGCTGACCTTCGCCTTCTTAAGGTCAGCTGGGCTGAAGTCTGAGACCGAGGGATTCATAATGGCTTGCCAGGATGGTGTATTTAACACTCTCGTCTATCGACGTCGTGTCATGGGTATGGAGGTCCCTGATGTCAGCTGCAGGGCCTGCCGCAGGGCGCCGGAGACTGTAATGCACTTACTGTCGGCTTGCCCGACTTACGCAGTCTCGGCCTATATTCATAGACACAACGCAGCATTACGAGTGCTTTACTATCATCTAAGGCACTCGTATGGGATAGACGAAACACCAGTGCTGCCTTACGTTCCGGGGGATATTGAGTCCGTTGTGGGGAATGAGAAGTGCCTAATTTATTGGAACTACTCGTTTCCCACCGTCAGGCAAATACAAGCCAACAAGCCTGACATAGTACTCCTCGACCACCAACTCAAGACAATGTATGTCGTGGAATTCTCAGCTCCCGCTGAGAGCAACATTGTCTTGAAAGAGGAGGAAAAACGGACAAAATATCGAGATTTGCTCTTCGAACTCCGCAGGCTTTATCCAGGCCATTCTGTTAAAATAGTGGTACTGATTATAGGAGCCCTCGGTGGAATGAGACAGACGCTGCTTTCAGAACTAAAGATCATACCGGCATGCCGAGATTCGGCAGAGATCTTAGCCGGCAGAATGCAGAAGGCTGTCATCCTCGGTTCATTACGTCTACTCAGGGCACACGATTCGCGGACCCGGTAGTCACTCACCCCACGGGCGTGGGGAGTGGCTATTGGTATTACCAGCTCCCCTCTGTGAGGGTCGGAGCCACAGAGTAGGGTGACTGGTTTTTTGTAAAAAAAAAAAAAAAAAAAAAAAAAAAAAATAATAATAATAAGGGGGCGAAAACCGGACCGGCAACCTCCTCGCGGTGCTACCCGGGCAACAGGCAGAGGTAAAACTCTGCCTGGCTGATGTCGGACGTGGGTCTCAGGGCTAACCACCCTGAGATTCCTGACTTGGTTATGAACAGCCAAGAACGGGCCCCTCACAATCGACCCCAGTCGGATGGGGGTCAAGGACATGTGGGAGGGGCCAGACCGGACAGTCCTAATGATGACAACCATGGCAATGTACAAGGGCACTTTAGGTGGACGAGGGAACTGCGGGATAATTTGCTGACCTGCTATGAGAGCAGCGAACCTGCGCGTAGAGGATACATGGCACGATTGCACGCACTTTGGTGCGGAATGCATCCAGAGTATCGTGCCTTCTCTCAGCAACATCTGAGAGACCAAGTATCCTTCTTGCGCAGGACAGGTTATCAACGCGTACCCCGTCAGCAAGTAGCTGTACCAGCCGCACAACCACCGCGGCAAAACGCTGACGGGAGACTTCCAGCAGAGTACACCGAAGCCGACTTAAGGACGAGGGTAAGTCTTATCACCAGGACTACCCTAAAGGCCCAAGACCTGGCTAGAATGGACGCGGTCATCGATGAGGACCTCCCAGAGGATGCCGACATCTGGCAAATCAACTCTGCGGTGTACAACGCCGCTAGGCAACTCGTTCCTCGCGAAAGGCAAACCAATGCCTCTAGCGGAATCGAGAAAGCTAAGCGGCGGGTACAAAAAATCGAAGGCAAGATACATTCGGCCAGACAACACGCTTCTCGAACTCAGAGTGTGGTGGAACACATAACATCTGGCAGGGCATTTACGCCTAAAGTCCGGCGAGTGGCAGCCGGACTGAGACGCCAACACCACACTCTGAATCTGACAGTGTTGCTTACCATCAAGCAGCACTGTTTAGATAGGATTCGCACACTGATGGCAATAAAGAAGAAGTTGAACAAGCGGGTGCGAAGTATGGAACAAAATTCAATGTTCCGTACGACTCCCTCCCGCCTGTTCAAGGAGCCACAGCGTGTTGTCGATAATCCGCCGAATGTAGAAGATGTCGAAAGATTCTGGAAGGGAATCTACGAAACGACGCGTCCATTCAACAGCAGCACTCCAGCAATAGCACACTTCGAGGCTCTGTGTAACAGAACCTTTGGAGAGCAAGACGAAGTGTGTCCGGCGATCAGTACGGAGGAAGTCCAACAGGCACTTGTTGGTACCAAGAACTTCGCTGCTCCTGGCCCAGACGGCATTAACAACTGGTGGTGGAAGAAATTTCCATCCACCCACCGTCGTCTGGCGCGGGTTTTCAACTCTTGGTTGAACGAGGGGCAGCAGATTCCGGACTGGTTTGTCGAAGGACGTACTGTGTTAATCCCCAAGAAGGGAGATCTGTCCGATCCGAGAAACTATAGGCCAATCACATGTCTGAACTCCTGCTACAAGGTATTTACACGTATCTTGTACGCTAGGACACTACGGCATGTTGATCCGGTCTTTCAGCAGATAAATGAGCAACGTGGTGCGAAGAAAGGCATGGCAGGCTGCAAGGATAACCTGCTGATAGACCGCTGTATTACACAGGACTCTGTGCAATATAAGCGGAATCTATCTATGGCCTGGATTGACTACCGTAAGGCATTTGACACAACATCACATGAGCTCTTGTTACATTTGCTCCAATGTCTTGCGGTAGCAGCACCACTAGTGAGATGCATAGAACAACTGCTGCCGCTCTGGAAAACTCGCTTCACCATAACATCCGGTGCACAGCGGGTTACCACAGAGCAGGTAGCATTCAGGAGAGGAGTATTCCAAGGGGACTCCTTGAGTCCTCTCCTCTTCTGCATCTCACTGTTGCCTTTATCTGTTGAACTCCGCCAAGTCCGCGGATATCAATGCGGTCCACCCAGCAACCGGAGGCATAAGGTCACCCATTTATTCTACATGGATGACCTTAAACTCTACGCCTCCGGAGAGCAGGAACTGCAAAATGCTCTAAGGGTGGTCGAACGGTATACGCTGGCTATTGGAATGGAATTCGGATTGGACAAGTGTGCAGTCGTCCACCTCAAGAGAGGACGATGCGGGGACTTTGCTGAAGAGGCGCAGCTCGCAGACGGAAGCATCTTGCGACATCTAGATGCCGGAGAGACTTACACATACCTGGGTGTGCAACAACATCACATCCAGGATGTGCAACAAATTAAGGAATCTCTCCGCGGCAAGTACAGAGGCCTACTCCGAAAGATTTGGTCATCCGAACTTTCGGGGAAAAACAAGGTGTCTGCCACTAATATGCTTGCCGTTCCTGTTCTGCTCTACTCCTTTGGAGTAGTGAGATGGACTGTAGATGAGCTGCGTCAGTTAGATAGAGGTACCCGCAAGATGATGAATATCCATAGGAGCATTCATCCAAAATCGTCCGTTCCTCGTGTGTACCTCCCACGTCATCGGGGGGGCCGAGGACTCTTGAGTTTGGAGTGCATGCATGGCCGGGTAGTCCTGAGTATAGCATGTAACGTCCTTAGGAGCTCAGACCCTCTCCTGCAATTAGTGAGAAATCATGAAAATGCAGGAGTGGGAGCAGGATTATTCAAGGCAGCAAAGAGGGTCGCAGATGAACTCGGTCTCGTATTCGACATCAGGCGAGGAGGCCGGCGAGGTGCCGACCCAGAGTCGGTCACTGAGCTTCCGCCAAATCGCCTGAAAGCCCAGATTAAAGCCGCTGAACAGGAGAATCTGTTTAGACGGCACGTCGATAAATCCATGCACGGTGTATTCTATAAGAACATAGAAACGCTGGGTTTATCGACCAAGCTGACGTTCGCCTTTTTAAGATCAGCTGGG
Organism: Leptura quadrifasciata; assembly: GCA_963675555.1. Lineage (NCBI taxonomy): Eukaryota > Metazoa > Arthropoda > Insecta > Coleoptera > Cerambycidae > Leptura > Leptura quadrifasciata. The sequence goes on from OY776673.1 coordinate 20,868,144, forward strand.
CTTAAGTCGGAGACCGAGGGATTCATTGTGGCCTGCCAGGATGGTGTTATTAACACCTTGGTCTACCGAAGCCGTGTGATGGGTGTAGGGGTTCCTGATACCAGCTGCAGGACCTGCCATCAGTCGCCGGAATCGCTCATGCATTTACTGTCTGCATGCCCGGTATATGCGATTTCGGCCTACATCCATCGCCATAACGCGGCATTACGAGTGCTTTACTACCATCTACGGCACTCGTACGGGGTAGACCAAACACCAGTGCTGCCTTACATCCCCGGAGATATTGAGTCCGTTGTCGAGAACGAGAGGTGCAGGATATACTGGAACTACTCGTTCCCGACCGTCAGGCTAATTCAAGCTAATAAGCCTGACATAGTACTCCTCGATCATCAGCAGAAGGCGATATACATCATCGAGTTTTCAGCTCCGGCTGAAACAAATATCGTCTTGAAAGAGGAGGAAAAACGAGCTAAGTATCGCGATCTCCGGTATGAGCTCCTAGTGCTGTATCCAGGCTACTCGGTCAAGTTGGTAGTCCTTATAATCGGTGTACTTGGAGGTATGAAGCCCACGCTGCTCTCGGAATTACGAACAATACCGGCCTGTCAACATTCGGCCGAATGGCTGGCAGGCCAGATGCAGAAAGCTGTTATCCTGGGTTCTCTTCGTTTACTTAGGGCACACGATTTAGGAACCTACGGTCGCTAACTCTGCAGGTTGCAGGGAGTGGTCGTAGTGAATTCGCTGGCGCTTCTTCCGTGAGAATGTCGGAGACACGGCAGAACTGACCAGCATCGCTCTCGCGATAATAATAATAATAATGTGTCTTTATTAAGAGCGAAGTTAACCTTACATTTATGGTTCTCTTACATTTAACTCTAAAAACAAAGGAGTAAATTTAAATATAGATAAAACATATGTGTTTTTTGCCGAAAAATATTGTGGCTAACTATGATCTGTACCTGAAAATTTTAAATAAATCCATCCCAAGTATAACAACTACTAAGTTCCTAGGTGTTACCTTGGATCGGAAGCTTACGTGGGAAGCGCATATAAATATGGTTTGTTTAAAATTGAGCACTGTTTGCTATATCATAAGAAATCGTAGAGATACTGTCTCCATAAACGTTCTAAAAACTCTAATATGGGTTGACTCAGTCTCAACTACAGAATGGACTCATTTCCTGGGGCAATTCCTCACATTTTAATAGAGCATTTGAGTATCAAAAAAGGGTGTTAAGAATCATGTGTAAGATCCATCCCTTAACCACTTGTAAAACACTATTTAAAGATTTACAAATACTTATCTTACCTAGCTTATATATCTACCAGTTAATAATGTACATAAAAAAATTAATCTCAATTTGCTAGAAATAGTGATATTCACGGATATTATACGAGAAACAAGAATCAATCAATCAATCAACAGAGATTTATTAACATTAAAAGCATACAAAATAGTTGCTTAACCAGAGCCTGTCCTGAGACCGACCTTGCAACCACCGCGCTAACTGTGTGGCGGGTTACAGCATCGGGCGGAACAGGTCTGGGTCACCTTTGAACAAAAAAAATAAAAATAAATATTAACATTAAAAAATTTCCGAAAAAGGGAATCAACAAAACTTAAAACTACACAACATTTAAAAACACTGGCTTAAACTTGAATTGACATTAATTTAGAAACAAAAATGTACAAAAAGAAATGAAGAAAAACAAACGCTACAAAAAGTGACAAACAGACAGAAAAGATTAAAGATAGTCGAAAGGGATGAAATACTAGCGAAAGAATGATATACCTTTTTTTCGTAAATATGAAACTAACAATTATAACCTCTCAAAATTTTAGCTTTGCCTTTTTAAAAATTTAAGGGTGTTTTTTTCCGCAACATTATTCAGCCATATCGGCCATTTCCTTTTTGGAAAGGTATAAATTGTCATTCCAAAAATTTACAGCCTTGCTAAAATGCGTATCTGAAAAGGCCAGTAGCTCTTGGACTATCAGACAGATCTAAATCTTCTACACTTGAGATAGTCTTTCAGATGACTTTGAAGGCGATAAAACAAAACTATTTGTTATATTATGTCGACTACGTAAAAAAAATTGGATTAAATGTGAGTCAGGCGATGGCTGTTAGGCACTATAATTTCATCCCAATAAAGTAGGGAACTGATGAAGTGTTGATAAATTGTTATTTAATGTATACGAGTGCAAAGTTATAACTAAATCACATAAATAATACCCTTATCCATACAATCATAGAGTATGTTGTGTGGGTACAACTAATTAAATGTTCTTCAGAAGTAGTTATTTATTAAATAAAACTTTAACAAAAAGTGGTTACGAATCTTAAGTATAAATATACGAAGTGAATTGTTTGAGAACAGAAATATGACTGACCTCTTTTGCCTGCATTTCGGCGGTCTCTCATATACCTATCGAGGGATGGATAAATGAGCGTAATTTCCAAACTATGGTCGGCTATTGTAGTTGGCCATTACTGAATTCAGCTTGTCGGCATTTTTACTTTAAAGGTATAACCTTTGTTAGTTTTACAATTGTGGTATTTCCGTGCTTAATTGTGGGAAAGTACGCTACAAGTACATAAAGTGAACTTGCAAGATGCTCTTGCCCCTTCTGAAGCCAAACTGGGACGCATCGTCGTGTGGAGCTCCTCCTGAACAGCATCTGGTATGGTCAGGACGAGCTTCTCTAGCAACTTAAGGATTTAGCGACTACTTCTGACATTTATCTATGTTAATTAGGTATACTGATATATTAGCGATACATTCTGTTAAAACTTTAGGCTTCATGATTCAAAATTGTGGACCATTTTTCAATGAATTGATTTTAATGACATATTACTCCTTAGTTCGATTAAAATTGAAGTACCGCTCAAGATTATTTTACCCAATTTTTAATTTCTGCTTAATAGCAGTTGAATCAGTGCATTTTTTAAATTCTTGCTGTTCAAGTGTAATCAAACATAAAATAAACAAATTCATATACTCATAGTTTCAATATATCCATATAATATTCTGTATACTATTTCGTACATATTATTTTTTTATGTTCTGTTGTAGAATGTATTTCAATTTAATTTAAAATAGCTAATAAATATTTGCTTCCATACCTACGTACCCTTTTATGTAATGTTAACACGTGCATGCGAAGTAATATCTGTATTAATCTGATAACCTGGGGATACATCCGTATTAGGAGCACAGAAACTTGGCTTATGTATTTCCGAAGCCAATTTATTTTATGGAAGGTCTTACCCTCTACCAGAACGACATAACGTGTAAGAAATTGGTCCTAATGACTGTAACCCTCAATGTTCATCCACTTTATCGAAGTGGCTGATATATTTTTCATAAAACAGCCCTTATAAAACAATAAAACCGCCGAAAATCTTAGAATGGGGGAACAAAACAAAAGACGTGTTAACAAAATGACAGATAGTACTCTTAGATAGACTTCCCTAAGCGTCTAGATGAAAAATAGATATATTGCCTCAGGAGCCGGAAACTGGCGACCCCTGTCGGAAGTGCACGAACTCAGCAAATAAATAAATCACCAATTTAAAAGCAACTGTGTGAAACCCGAAACAAAAGTGAATGCTTAATACTATTTTTTATCTGAGTAAAAAATATAAGAAATAGTAATGTAAGTAAAGTAAATTAAAGTTTATTGTAATCCACAACTATTACAGAAATGACAGATTAAACAAGTTGTACATCAAATAAATACAATAATATTTTATTTCAAATTTTCATATTATTTCATGTTGCAAAGAAATTACCTAAGCATAAGATGTGCTTGTTTTGTAAAAATTTCTTTATAACATTATCTAGTCGAAATACGACTACTCTAGGGGAAGTTGGATGAAATTTTGGTAAAGTAATACAAGGTAAATAAAAAATAACAGGGAAAAAAATTGACAAAGTGCGTTTTGTGTTTGAAAATACAAAATATTATTAAGAAACATCAGAAAACTATACGACCGTACGCACACCGTGTATGCACGCATACATAGGTAAGTGGAGATTTGTATTTCTACCGGGATTTCTATCTAATATCGTTAAATATATTCTTATTTTTTTAAATAAATATCCTAATTTCTTTCTTAAATTTATTTATACTCTTTATTTTTTCAGATTTACAGGCAATACATTATAAAATTTAGGGCTAAAATAAAAAACGAACCGTTGTGTGTGGGTTCTTCTAAATAAGGGAACCTTTAAAGATTCATTTTCGACACCTCTTGTTTCATAACTGCAGCCCAATTTTAAGGAACTACGAGATTTAAACGTCCATACAAGACACTGGTAGGTATGTAGATTTTTACATCTAATATTTCGGATTACCGATATAGAGCTTCGGTAGAGTAACGTCTGTTTTTCTTGAATATTATTTTTATTAATATATTTTGAGTAACTTGCAAATTATTCAGAATGTTTTTAAATAGGCCACCCCAGGCTAAAGTACAGTATCGTAAAATAGAGTCCACAAGAGAGTTGTAGACTATTAATAGATTCTTTAAATTTAATATTTCTCTTAGATAATAAAATTTAGGTATTAACTGCCTCATGCGTTTACTTATATGAGTTATGTGTTCATTCCATCTTAAATGCTGATCTATCATGATTCCAAGATATTTTATTTTATCAGTTTTCTTTATAATCGGGCATAAACAATCATTTTCTTTGCGGCAATTGTTTTTGTGTACAAATATATTGCCAGTATTGGGTAAGTCTTTCTTCAAAAGAGTAAAAGCCAAAAATTTATCTTTTTGAATGTTTAAGGAACGCAGGAAGTTATACTCAGAGATGAAGGCAGATCCCTTTCTAGGTATGTACACAGACGTAATGGTCCCAAGGTACAACTTCAATAGGAATTTTCAGGCTATCAAACCTAACAGGGAGGACTGGAAAAACGGTCCTCCTATAACAGCACAAACAGTCTGGTACACTTACTGAGCAGGGGATCAGAGTCGGAATATACGGGACAAGATCAAAAACCAGTATTCCGATAAGCCTAGGGAAATACGCAACGGTATTTCAGGCTGAAGTAATAGGTCATACACTGTTGCATAAAGGAGATAATAGGACAGGGCCCTGTTAACCAGTCGATTGCCATTTTCAGCCAAGCGACAATAAAAGCAATCAGTTCCATGCAAATCAATTCAAGAATAGTGTGGGACTGCTTGATGGCTCTTATAATAATAATAATATAATAATAATAATATTTTTATTGATCTTTTCAGCTATAATAAATTATAGATAAGATATGTCAAAATACTGCCATGTTAATGGTTTACAGAAGTAATATATTATATACATATATAGTTAAAAAGTATAACATACAATATTAATGTAGTAAGTCATTTGGCTTGTAAAAAAACTATAAACTCACTTACTGAATAAAATGATTTTTTTATTAAAAATTTTTTTAGATTGTTTTTAAAACTGTTCAAAGATACGCGGTCTTTTATTTTTTTTGATAGAAGGTTATAAATGCGACAACCCGAGTTAATAGGCGACTTTTTGTAAAATTCGTGTTTATGTTTACTTAAGGAAATTAATTTTCTTCCTCTTGTATCATAATTATGATAATCTCCGTTAAGTATACATTTTTTTTTTATTTACATGGATACATGTCAACAGTTTTATCAGATATATAGACGTCACAGTAAGAATTTTAAATTTTTTAAAGATTTCGCGGCACGATTCGTTATAGCCAAGACTAAACAGAAGCCTGAGTATTCTTTTCTGAAGTATAAATATTCTGCAAATGTCACTAGCTTGTCCCCAGACTGTTGTTGTATGCAATAGGGGAATATACGAAAGCATAGTATACGTTTAAAAGGGCTTGGTTGTTTAAAAAATTTTTGAGAGAACTTATTACATAAAAACTTTTGTTCAACTTTGCAGATAGAATTTCGATATGTGACTCCAATCTAAATGGCTATCTAGAGTTATTCCTAGAAAAGAAGCTGAGTTTTCTGTTTTGATGTCTGGTTATTAAATGCAAATGTGAAATCTTTATCTATCATTCTGTACCTGTATTTAAATTCAATGCAAACTGCTTTTGAGTAATTAATTATTAAACGGTTTTTATGTCACCAGTCGCTAAATTGTTTTAAAAGTTCGTTAACTTTATTTTTAAGATTTAAAGGATCTGCATCAGATACTACAATCGTAGTATCATCTGCATACATGAAAAATTTGCCACCAGTTATATAATTAGGGTGACCGTTCTCAAATAATAAAAAAATTAATGGACCCAATACGGTCCCCTGCTGGGTTCCAATGTGTATGTCATACATGTCAGATTCGACATCTTTTATTTTAACAATTATTTTTCTTCCCGATAAAAAAGATTTTATCCATGTATTTATAGGCCCACGTAAGCCCATATTAAAGATTTTTTCACACACAAAAGTTTTGTCTATGGTGTCAATAGCCCTTGTAAGATCAAAAAGGATAGCTAGTACATAATGATTTTCATCCATTTTGCTGTTCACATATCGAATTAGATCAACAGTGCCCGATATCGTTGAAAAAGATTCTATTGTAGACAACTTTTTCGAAGATTTTGGAGAAAATACTCAGCAATGATATCGGTCGGTAATTTTCAATATTAGTCCGGTCGCCTTTTTTAAATATAGGAATTATAGCAGCTTTTTTTAAGGACTTTGGAAACTGCCCCATTGAGATTGACACATTAATTATATCAGCGAGAACTTCAGCTAGTTCGCTGCTACATTCCTTAACTAGTTTAACCGGTATTTCATCAAGACCTGTGGATTTTTTATTTGGTAAATTTTTAATAATCAGTTCGATTTCTGTTTTCGTAACCGGGGTAAAAAACATGCTTTTATAATTAATTGAAGTTGATGTACCTATTGCTGAGGCATTGTCACCAAAATGATCTCGAGGTTTTTTTTTCGACTATATTTGATAAATATTCCCCGAAAATATTTGCAATTTCTATTGGTTCATTAATTGCAGAATTTTCACAATTTATTGATGTAATAGTATTATTATTATTATTAAGAGATGTTTGTTTCAATTTGTTGACTAAATTCCACACAGTTTTTATTTTATTTTGAGAGTTCTCAATGATAGCATCATTATGAGCTACCCTTTCATTGCGAATATCATTCTGTACTTGCTTTTTAAATTGTTTATATTTTTCCTTTAGTTGTTCATCTTATATGCTTTTTCTGAGCCAGGTCAGTTTTTTCAATTCTTCCATATCCTTCAATAATTTTTGTGAAAATTTAATTTTACCTGTTACTTGTTTCTTATTAGGTGTGGCTTTAAAACTGCATGACATATTAAAACACCAGCTAAAATATTTAAAAAAAGTCGTCAAAAATTCTATCAATGTCAGTATTATTAGTCTGCAAAGAGAAATTTTTAAACAAGTATTTAAATTCGTTGCGGCTGTTAATTTTTCTATAATAGTTGTTGGCTAAATTAGTTATGTTTTCGGGCAAAACCGGAGCCATTTCAGAAGGAGGATTACAATATACCATCTGACCAAGGTGATCGGACAGTCCGGGGTCAAAGTTTTCACATATAGTAAATTTAGGGTTGTTGGTAACAACATAGTCTATAATAGTTTGCGTGGTGCATGATTTATTTTTGGCTATTCGAGTGGGTTCAAAAATTAATGAGGTAAAATTAAGCGTCGTAAATATATCCGACAAAATTCTTGAGTGCAAGTTGTTAGTATTATTATTTATATTCAGGTCGCCACTAATAACAACAAATTTAAATTCGAACGATGCTTTCGATAATAGTTGTGACAATTACATGAAAAACGTTTCAAGGTCCCCTGAAGGAGGTCTGTAAATATTTAAAATACAATATCTTTGTTAAACACCACAGCAGAACATTTAATACATAATTCAATTGATAAATTGTTAAACTGTTTCATGGGTTTACAGAGAGAAACTATATCTTTCTTAGCAAATATAACTGTTCCACCATGTGCATGAGCTTGACGACAATAATCGCTAATATAAGTGGATTGTAAACTTTCTCTGCATTGCCAGTGCTCAAGAAACTAGGATTGTATTTGCTAAGAAAAACTTCTAGTAAATTACTGTATATTAATATGGAAAATATTCCATATTTCACCTTGAGGTACTTCACGCTTCGATAAGACTAAGGAGTTGGCTGGGGCATCAAGGCTCGTTGGTGAAATTTTTTTCCTCTAGGAAATTTGAACCTAGTGACTGCTGCACCATTTGGCCAAATATCTGGGGCACACACTTCGTTATAATGCTTCATAGGAAAACACACTTTAAAGGAACGTGTTGAATTGTTTTTTTTCCAATTTTTCACAGGTGGAATTGATATCTGGAGCAGTTATCTTTAAACATTTAATAAGTGTATTTGTAGTTTCTGGACCTAATCTATAGACATGCAAATATCCAAGTTTAGGTGTAGTTGTAATTTGATTTAAATTATTATTCGTGCCCATAACTGGTTTAGATTTTTTTGGTTTATTTACTCTATTTGCGGTCAATGAACTGCTATGAGTTTTTGTGATCGGGTGAGCATTCAGAAGTCAGTCAGGGTACCAGGTGACGAGGAACAAGAGAAGATGAAAAGGGAGATGAATTGATCAAAGATGGCGCACTCAAAGCCCCAATAGAACCGGAGGCCTTCTGTGGCGTGGCAAAGCCATACATACGAGCATCCATTAAGGAATGGGCGCAAAATAAATTTGTAGAATGGTGGAGGAACCTGCCAAGACAGAGACAGCCAAAGAGTTTATTAAAGAACGATCGGCCAAATTCTCGGAAAATCTACTAAGCCAAAATATTAAGGCCACTAACTGGGCATTGCCGCCGGCTCAGTAGACACATGTGCCTAAAGGGCCTAGTAGAGGACGCAACATGCAGGTTCTGTCAAGAGGAAAAGGAAACCCCACTTCACGTATTGTGCCCCTGTGAAGGCCTAGCGAGACTCCGATTCCAAGTATTCGGAGAAGAAAACCAAAGGCGGACAGCTACACAAAATGTCCCTTATCAAAGCTGCGGAGTCTAGTACAAAGGACAAAGCTGGATGAGGTACTGTAAGGAATGTTTTCTAGGCGCACCACAATAAACCTAAAATGGTCAAGGTGCTAAAGGCTAAACAACCAGTTCCTCTATTTATCTATCTAACCATGTATATTTGTTTTTTGTTGCAAATAATACAGAATTTATGATTTTTTTATATTTATTTAAAACTATACATTTTACCATCTTAATTCCTCAAAAAATATTACATCATTTTTGAATTTGGGGAGTGGCTTAACTATTTGTATTTAGAAAATAGACTATAGTAACCTCTATATTGGACTACCAAATCATTTCTAAAGTAGTCACGAATAGAGGTAAATGGCGCGGATAAATTTAAATAAAGCACTTTGGAGAGATTATAGGCGGATCTTAGTTCCCACATATCACTGCATGTACTTTTGAATTGGGGAATATATATATATATATAAAATATACATGTTAGTGACATAAATAATATAGCGCCCTCGTAGGTCCCCCAGCAATTATTCCGGCGCGACAATTGACTTTATCGGCGATTCTCTGCATATCATTAAATAAGCTTCGTTTTAGGGTTTAAACCCTGAACAGTCCTCGGTTTTGCGGAGGGTGAAAGAATGGAAGCGCCAACGTGTCCAAAACGGATAGCATTAATTTAAGAATGCTAATATAGTGTGACGTTTTCTAGCAATTGCTTGCAGGGCGATATACTAATACAAAAGGCGTTAAAAGTTGGGCAACGTCTCATTATTTTTTGTCGTGCCTTTGAGAGAAATGATAATGTTTGTTTTTTATTTGGACCGAAAGGGAAGAACGGCAAATATTTGCATTTTTATGCGAGTTGTTTTTTCGTGGCTGTGACTACACAGTTATTTTAAATTAAGATAGATCTTACCAACTTTTTATTACTTACGGTTTTGTTATTTTTACGAGAATCCAGTAAGGTTTATCATTTCTGGCCAAAGTTCAGCTTTTACTAAAACAAATACCTAGTAATTATACCGGTTTGTTATAACGATTTGTCAACGTTAAACATAACTATTCTAATTCAACTTAATTTATTTATACTCTAAGTTGATTTTGTAATTGGTTCTTTGAAATGTTTCTAAATATAACAGAAACATGACCCTTTTAGCGTCTTAGAAATGTTATTAATTTTCTACAGCAGGGTTGACAAAAATTATGAGTCTTTTGATTTGGAATTCACAATAGCAAAATCACACAAATCAAATGCTTTGTACCAAAAAAGTAACATTACCACAAGATGTTCGATTTAATACAGTTTCCAACTTCCTTGAGGTTAACATCACTGAATGGTCCAAGTTACTTGCTGATGTTCACAACGTATGTGTTTTGCTCCAGTTTTTGTGCATTAAATTGAGAAATGAATCATTGTTAAAAATGCTAAATCCGTACTAACTGTTGTTTATAATATTGTGTTACACAGTTATTTCGTTTGGGGTAATAGTGAAGAAACAGTTTTATCTACTTAGATCAACTAGGAATGTCCAAAATTGCAAATTTTATTCATCGTTGGCTGGAAGCTGTACAACACCAAGCCTTGTGTTTTTTGTTCCAACGTTTATCATATCAAGTATTTGAATTGAACTAAACCCAACACGAAGCAATAAATATCGTACCTAGCTGTTTTTTGAAATGTACCAGGTGTATCGAAAAGTTTGTACCTGGCGACACTTCTGCTGAACATAATATTAATGATTTATTAAAGGCAATTTTAGCAAACAGTAATTATGCTACAAGATGAAATAAAGCAGTTAAAAAATGGAAGTCTACTCGATGATTGTAAAGTAATTATCAATGAGATTACTGAAAGAAATAAAAGTGAAAAAAACATAATCATTTTCAGATTGAATGAATCAAATAATGATCAAAACCATAAAATTAACCAGATTAGGTAAATCTCAAGTTGATAAACCGGCTCTGCTAAACGTTGAGCTTAAATCGCGTAATGAAGTATTTGCAATACTAAAAAGGAAAAGGAATTTGAAGGATCACGGATTCGACGTATCTATTACTACAAATCAAACAAAAATGAAACAAAACTACTTTAGAAAAGTAAAAACTGAGTTGGATGATAGGGGAAAAATGGTGAACAAAATTTGTTGATCAAATATATAAACAATATACCGTTTATTGCCATATCCAAAAACTTTTAGTAAAATGTGCCCACATAAATATTCGCTCATTAATACCTAATTTTGTAAATTTGAAAAAAAGTGCTTTGGACTGTAATTTTGAAATAGACTGACACGTGGATGAGGTATTGTAGTATATCTCAAGAGTTATTTTAAATATAAAATTTTAATATCCAGCGTGACTTAAACAGGACTTGATCAATTACGGCTTGGTATGTATTCATAATTTAAAAGTCGGTGTTGGCGTAATATATGCACCACAAAGTGTAAATATAGCAAGTTTAATCGAATTTAATGATTCTATCTGTCATTTCAAATTTTAATATGTTCTGCAAATTGTCACAAATCCGACAAAGATAACTGACACATCTGAGTCACTAAAGTAATTTGCGTTAGTGAACATTTATCTTATAATATTTGTGACACTTATGATATGTTATGTGTCACTGATCACTTGCTAGTATTTTGTGAAAGTAAATTTGTAGGATCTAAGTCTAAACCAATTGCCATTTACTATAGAAATTATAAAGATTTTAATATAAATAGCTTTGATCTTGACGCTACTAGAATACACTTTGATTATACTGACACTATTGAGGACTTAAATATTAGAACTGAGATGCTGAACAACACCATACTGTTCCTTTTTGGTGTACATACCCCACTATGTATAATTCAAATAAAGCGATATTACCACCTATATATTACATACAATTTAAAATAGATGGCTCAACAAAAGAATAAAGCTCATTTAAAATATCTAAGAAATAAATCAGAGACTAGTAAACTTATGTTACCTAAAGGAACTATGTTAATGATGCTATTAAACGTGAAAAAATGCGAATATTCTGTTTATTCTTGAAAGAGATAAAAAAGGTCCCATAAAATATGGAAAACCTTAGACAATTGGGAAGTTTGTAATGGAAAGAGGGACTATATTACCAATTTAACTCAAGATTTAATGAAACTAAATGAGATAAATCAATATTTTCTAAGCATTGCAGACGGCTCGATTGTTAATAATGAATTATTAAATTACTATAACAATAATAAATTAAATGATGGGCAATTTTCAATGAAATACATCAATAATGAGAATATATATAAAGGCTTAAAATTTATTGAATCAGAGGCGTACGGAGTAGATTATATAAATATTAAATAAATATTGTATTGCCATATTGTTTAGATCTAGTAAGAAATCTTTTTAATGACTCTGTAAATCAGGGCACCTTTCCTCTCATTTGGAAATCTGCAGACGTCTTACCCTTGCCTAAATCGCTATATCCAACCTTATATAACGACTTAAGACCGATATCTATACTGCAAGCATTCGCAAAACTGCTGGAAGAAATCAAAAATGATTTAGAAACAAATCAAATTCTCCCTCTGATACAACCAGGTTTCCGTAAAAAAATTAGCACTAATATAGCTTTATAAGTGGTTGATGATATAGCGATGGCATTTGATAAGTCATCCTCGACAACACTATTTTTTTTGGATCAAAGTAGCTTTTGATTTAGTTAATTTTGATCTATTGCTTGCAAACTTGTCCTTTATAGGTTTTGATGCTACCATCTTAGCTTGGTTTTCTAAATATTTGTGTGGTCGTTCGCAAAGAGTGAAAATCAATTCACTCTGACTTTGGTCGCACACTAATTCCGGTGTACCCCAGGGTAGCATTTTTGGCCCATTGTTATTCTAGATTTTTACATTTGATCTGCCTAATGCTGTAAAATAGATAATAGAGCTAATGCTAACGAGGTTGTAAATTTAGTAAATCTTGATCTAAAAAGTATCTTTGACTGGTGTAGTAAAAATGGTCTTAAAGCAAATCCAACTATAACAGTGGCTTTTTGTGTAGGTCCTGACTGTCAACTAATAATCACCTGGAAATTAATAACTCCACAATAGAGTGGATATCTTCAGCAAAGAATCTCAGCCTTTTTATTGATAACGAATTATGTTTTAATGACCATGTTGGCCACATTGTCAAAGCTTCATTTCTTAAATTGAAGTTAATATACTACTTAAAATATCATGCAAATAAAAAGACAAAACTTATACACATATCGATTATCGCTGTATGGGGTACGTCAATTTTTTATCAAATTACAATCAACAAAAGCTACAGAAAATACAGAATGCATGCATCCGGTTTGTTTGCAACGTTCTTTATGGAAATCATATAACCCCCATTATTCACAGATTATCAGAAATGAAAATTAACAATAGAGCAAAATATGTGTACTTATTTTTTTTATATAAGATCCTATCGTTTAAGATCCCTACACATTTATTTAATTTGCTGATTAGGAGATCTAGCGTTCATAATGTTAATGTTAGAATATATTCTTTTACAATCCCTCAGCATAACTCCATTAAATCCGAAGGATGTTTCTCGTGTAGTGCTCCATGTCTATTAAATACTATTTTAAATGAAATAAATTTGACACGCGGAGCATTTATTAAACATATAAAGCAGACTTTATTATGGAAGTGGTTTGAATATTATTTAAAAAACAGGAGGCAAAGGGTGAAATGTGAAAATATGTTATCAAGTACCTATATACACATGGGAGTGCCTCAGGTGAGCATACTTGGTCCTTTGTTATTTGTAATAGATATTAATGACATGTCAAGAATTTTAAAAAATTGCAAATACCACTTTTTTGCTGATGACACTATTGTCTACATTGATGAACATGATCCTAGAGAATTGGTAAGGAAAATAAATCACGATTTAGAACTTGTTTCTAAATGGTTGGAAACAAATAAATTAAAACTGAATATAAGTAATCAGCAGAATCGCAAAAGATACAAAGATACAAATTTGTCATTTAAGCTTCAAGAAGTAAATCTGTCAATGGTCTCGGAAATCAAATAACTAGGAGTTATTGTTGATTGCAATTTAAATTTTAAGTCATGTGGATTTTACTTGTAAAAAAAGGTGTCTTAAACGTGTCAGTTGATACTTGTCAATAAATGCAAGAAAAACTGTTATAGTACCGCATTTTATCTATTGTAGCACAATCCTGTATATGGCTAATCAGACCGATCTAGAACCATTACAAAGGTTACAAAACAGAGCGATGCGAGTTATATTAAAATGCAGTATATACACTAGGATAGATGATGTGTTAAAATGTTTTAGTTGGGTGAATATAGAGAACTTTTTAAAGTATAACGTTTTCATTTTCATACATAAAATTGACAAGGACCTAGTTCCAGATTACATAAAAAATATTTTAACAAAATTACGAGAAGTACATGACTATAGCACCAGAGGAAAGGGAAATTTTGTAATTAAACGGGCCAATAGTGCATCAATGCATAGCTCAATTTTTTATAAAGGAGTTGTTGAATATAAACGATTGAATACGGACTTACGTAGAACTGATCTAAATACTTTCAAAAGACTATTAAAACATACCGTGATGTGAATTATATACAGCGTGTCGCAACTTTCATGGAGCCACTCTTATATCTCAGAAACTGCTCGTGCAATTTTTTTGAAATTTGGGCGATTGATCACTGCCCGCAATTAGAACTTAATGGCGTAGGAAAATTTGATAATCATCATTGGCGTACCTATACAGAGGCTTACGTAAGGGGTGATTTTTCGAGAACTTATATTAGCGATTTTTTAAGATATAGGTTCAAAGGTGGTTGAGATATAGGCCGCAAAAAAAAACTTTTTCAAGGAAATTTTTTTTTATTTGCATAACGGTTACCCAAATGTGAAAAAAATATTCTTAATTTTTTTTTTTTTTTTCAGAACAATGTATTTTACTAATGTGATTTGGATTTGAATGACAAGTCCTATTTTTTTAATAATGCAAAAATTCGAATACAAATATTACATCTAAAAATAAAGTAAGATCGAGAACAAGAATACAAGAAAATTATATTAATAATAGGGAACTAAATAAACTTAAACAATTCTGTCCATATCTATAAAACCACCATCATTTCGAATACATTGTTCAATTCTTTTTCTTGTATGTCGTATAACTTTCCGAATTTCACCAGGAGTGATTTCAGCACATGCCTGCCTTACTCTGTCCTCTAATTCTTCATGGCTACGGGGTCTGTTCTTGTAAACTTTATTTTTTAAATGACCCCACAAATAGAAGTCAAGAAGTGTGAGATCGGGAGACCTCGTGGAAACTCCTGAATTGGACTTCTATAGATTTATAAATTGATGTACTTTCAATAATAAATTGGCACATGTCACAACTTTTGTTTTCATTGCCTACTTGGGTTTGCATTTGTTAATAATAGAATTTTTGCATTATTAAAAAATTAGGAATTATCGTTCAAATCCAAATCACATTAGTAAAATACATTGTTTTGAACAAAAAATGGTGAATATTTTTTTCACATTTGGGTAACCGTTATGTAAATAAAGAAAATTTTTCGTTGAAAAAGTTTTTCTTTTGCGACCTATATCTCAACCACCTTTGAACCTATCATAACGAAATTTGGTAAAAAGGGTTTTTTTAAGGTGCTGATTAAGAATATCCAACTAGATTTTATCTTAAAAAATCCCTAATATAAGTTCTCGAAAAATCAACTCTTACGTAACCCTCTGTATAGGTACGCCAATGATGATTATCAAATTTTCCTACGTCATTAAGTTCTAATTGCGGGCAGTGATCTATCATCCAAATTTCAAAAAAATTGCACGAGCAGTTTCTGAGATATAAGAGTGGCTCCATGAAAGTTGCGACACGCTGTATACATATTTTCTTTTGTTTTCATTTTAAATGTTTTTATTTTGTTTCGTTTATATGTGGTCTCTAATGTAAAACAGAAAGTATACTATGTTTTCTTGATTGTATAGCCAAGGGCTAAATAAACGTGTTATCTATTATCTACTAATATGTAATAGTGTTTCTTCTCAATCACATTGCACGTCTTGCATATGATATTTATATTGAGTTTGTTTATTTATTGTGTATTATTCGAACTTTTGTGAACCTTTTCTTATATGGATGGAATGGAAAAATGGTCCTGCCAAATTCCCATTCTTTGTGCTGTACATTTCTTTTTTTTGTTAGCGCGATAAACATTTATCCCTACCAAAAAATATAAATATCCCGAAAAGGTTCAATGAAGAAAAAAGATTGAAAAGTACGAAGAAACATAACTTTATCAACGGATATGTAAATAATGGTATGAACAAGACACACGGATTGAATCCATATTGAATATGCTTTATTTTATGTTTCCATGCCCTAATAGTAATGTAACAGTTATGAATATTAATTAGATAAGAGAGATGCGCACTGCCGCAAGCTTATTGAAGGCCTCCATATCCGCTTCAATGGTAAACTGATCTTTAATACGTTAAGCAAATCGTAAACTTTTTATATCCATATTAACATCTTCTTAGGAGGAGTTCTAAAGGTTTGACAAATATTTACCACTTTTTATTACTTTTCAGCGCCCTCATAAGATCAAAATTGAAATATACATCTCTAATCTGGGTTCCCGATTACTTAATCTATATAAAAGTTTAAATTATTCTCCCCTAAAAAACTGACATTTCTTTAGCGGGAATTCAGTCTAGACATGCCAATACATTCGGTCTCGCCATACCTCGAACAAATCTCTTCAAGTTTTCTCCCCTTCATTTTATTTGTCATACCTTCAACCGCCTGCCGGACAAATTTGATGTTTTTCACGGAAATGTAAAAACAATAAACTTGAAATTTATGTGTTATTTTTTATCCATTAATTTTATTTATATACTGTTCAGTATCATATGAAGAAAGGTTTATTGTATTTTGATTACTTTTTCTTTTTTATTTATTAGCTTTCTTTTTTGTTTATGCGCTATTCTGCATTTCATATGGCATGATCAATTCCCAAGTCTCGTTGAGTTACAACTAGAAATAAATCATCTTCGTTCCATATATATATATATATATATATATATATACAACTGGCCTCCTTTTCTCTAAGAAGCAAACGAATAAAAATTATACATCGTTGATGGTTTGGACCTTTACTTGATGAAAATCCATGTTACAAGTACACAAAGAAACAAGTTTAAATATTTGATCTTCACAAATTTTAACTTAAAACATAACAATTGGCTTCATCAGATGTTGAGTATAATACTAAATTACTAAGCGAAGTACAGGGTATTTATAGTCTAGACAAGATAATAATCCAAGAAAGTATATAAATAGCTTAAGACCTTAATTTACAAAGAAAGAAAGTGTATTGTAATCTTCTAAGAAAAGCACTCCGTGCATGTTAGTAGTATGGAAATGACAGAGGGTCGGAGCAGGATCAGAATCATGATCAGTGATCAGATTAGGGGTAGGGGTAATGAGAGTGGTGGGAGGTAATTAGGGAACGGGACGTTAGAGGGCCGGGCCTAGGAGTGGAGGCGGGGGACAATTATAGAGGTGGGAGGTAAAGGAAGTGCTGTGGTAATTAGAGTCAAACAGTGTAGTTTCAATATAGAGATTATTACTTGGATATCTGTAACTTTTTTCATTCATCTTTTTGATAAATAATTTTTATATGATTTCAAGGCTCTTTTTGTTACAGTTTATCGCTCTCCCCAAGCAATAATCCCATAAGTAAGCTTAGATTGAATTAATGCGTGATATATGGTTTTCACATGCTTTATATAAAAGAAATTTGTTAAATAATTAAGTTTACCTATCAGTCCGCTTAGTTTTTTTTATTAAATTATTTATGTGTGAATCCCACCTAAGATGGGAGTCTATTATAATGCCTATATATTTGATATTTTTTACAGATGTAATTTCCATTTCTTGTCCATCGTGATCTATATGAAGAGTCTCAAAATTCGGCATATTACAAGATTGGGAGGTAAATACTAGGAAATGAGTTTTTCGTTATTAATAGTAAGCAATTTATAATCAAGATACTGTATTATTTTTAATAATCAATTTCTACCTTAAGTTTCAAAGAGTTCCAGTTAGTGTCTTTAAAAAAAGATAAAGGGAACACTTCTGCCGCCTATGTCACTCCCCATCTAATTTTTCTTTGTCACGAAATAAAGTGCCCACTATCTCCCCCATCATTTCCGCTGGAATTGCAGAAGGGCGGTTCTTATATATCAGGACCCGATCTTGACCCATCGCCTCAACAGATTCCTGTCAATTCCCTCACACATTCCAATTATCCATTCTGGACTTCTTATCGCAACTTTTGTAGGTCATAGTTACTTTCCGGGAATCTTAGAGAGCTAAATTTACCCCTTCCCTTCCTCGTCTCCTGTTTTCTTAACACACCATCTCTTGACTGTTACGTATTCTCTGTTGAGGTTGATGATTTTATCTGTCAACCAGTACACTCTCTTTTGATCATCGCCATTAAACTAATCACCATTGCTTGATCACAGGCTCTAGGGCCTTTCATCAGGATGCAATAATGTCCTGGAGCCACTAACCTCAGGGTTCTCGGATATTTCAAATACAGAAATATGCAATTTGCAATTTCTTTTGTTTTACCATTTACAAAATTTTCTACAAATCTACGTTTAGTGTAGGTCTTAGGAGCGCAACATAACCTATAAGAGTGAAGAAACTGG
This sequence comes from Leptura quadrifasciata, assembly GCA_963675555.1. Classification (NCBI taxonomy): domain Eukaryota; kingdom Metazoa; phylum Arthropoda; class Insecta; order Coleoptera; family Cerambycidae; genus Leptura; species Leptura quadrifasciata. The sequence continues at coordinate 20,886,935 of OY776673.1, forward strand.
CAAAAAATCTTTTTTTTCTCTCACTTTACTGCCAGAGCCGCTGGGTGAACCGATTAGCATCAAACTTTCACAGAATCTGCCTTTGGCACCAACAAGAACACCCTGAAAATTTGGTGCAAAAATATTGAATCCAGTGTGCGCAATTGAATTTGTTATTTAAAATTTGAATTGGCCGCCATTTTATGCCATTAAGTCCAAAACGGATCATTTTTCAAAAGTTAGGTCTCGACGCCAGCCGTAAAAAAAATTTTTAAACATACCTTGGCCAATTCTTTTTAAACTTATTGACCAAAATAAACAAATGCGAAAAATGGCCAAAATAGATTTAAACAAAATTTCTTACGGCATCAAAAAGCTGGCATCCAAACTTTACTTTTGAAGAAAAATGATCCATTTTGAACTTAATGGCATAAAACGGCGGCTAATTAAAATTTATAATATCAATTTCAATTTCAAAACACTGGGTTTAATATTTTTACACCAAATTTCCAGGGTGTTATTGTTAGAGTAAAAGACAGACTTTCTGATAGTTTGAAGCTAATCGATTCACTTGTTTAAGAACATGCCAGACCCTCGATAAATTTTTCTAAACCATAACAAAATCCGACATGAAAAGCGTTCTCCACTTAAAAACGCCATTGGAAGGGGTTTTTATCAATAAATTAACATTTTCGCTCTACGGAGCGTTTTTTATGCAAAAATATCGAAAACATACCAAGGAGTGTAATAGTGTAATTTTAGGAAGTATTTTAAATGTCGTTGCACAAGGGCGTAACGCCGCTCCGATCACAAAATTTTAGAAACTACCACGAAAACTGAAAATAAAACTGTTTTTGCGAATCCACATTGTATAGCACTGCAACTCATACGTTATGTTAAATATAAGGACGAGTTAAAAATGTCTTTAGTCAAAATTTTTCGGGGAATTTGGCGTGAAACACTAAAAGCGTCGAGGGTGTATTTTCATTTTTAGCAGTCTATTTTGGCGGAAAGATGATGGGTTTTCCGCGTATTTGCCCAAAACAGATTCCTCAGTGATTCGACGGGAAAAAGGTTTCATTACCATGCACTCATATGTGTATGGGACCGCCTTGTCTGAGCGTATGAATATATAAGTGCCACATTATTATTCAAAGCAATTGCCTTTCAAGCATTTTTAAGCTCTGAGGAGCGACCGAAATTATTATTGTAATAATACAAAAATACGTAAATTGACAGGCAAGCAAAAGCCCACCTATTCATAAATATTGAATTTTACATTGAAACTTTTTGTGTAATCGTTTGCTATAAACTAAACATTGGATGGTAGTTGGAGACATTGTCTAGTCGTTCCGTTCCTCACCATGTGTTGTACATGAGCCAGACTATTGTTATCATACATATTTCTTGATATTTTGTAAAAACATATTTTTTTAAAAGACCAATATATATTTTTTGAACTGTAAATATCATCTTTTTCTTGTGTTTCAAAATTCCCTTTCAGGTTAATTAAGAAAGTGTTAGTATTTACAGTGTTAGACTTACGACAGTGACGACGTCCAATTGATACCATCAGTGCAGTTAAGCAAAACAAACAGTAAGTATAGGTTTTTGCATTTTTCGTCCGAATCAGTCGCTTTGAACCATTTAGGTGACCAATATAATATCCACTTTAGGAAGGGTAATAAAAGTCCTTCAGAGATCATAAGATGGGTCGCTCACACATTCAGCGGCTGTGGACAGCAAAATTTAAAAAAAAACGATTTTTGGTCAGTTTTTCACTTTTGTAGGTTATAGTTGCGTTTCTAAGACCTACAGTAAACATAGATTTGTAGAAAATTGAATTACAAAGATTCTATTTTTTTTTGTCCCGATCGGATCTGTATGTCTCGAGTTGTTGATTTTTTGTGCTATTTTGACTGATGCGCTAATTAAGAAATATTTTATTAGATTAGTCCTAAGCAGATACATTAAAATACATTTTTCCATTGTTTTAATTCTGTAATAAATCACGATATATTTAACCCACAACTACTATGGTGAGAATGAACTATACCAAAGTTCATTTTTGTCTTGGTAAAATAAATCATAAAAGGCGATAAGAAAGCAGTTTTAAAATTTAAATAACCATTTTGCATTTAGAGAAAGATAATCTACAAAATCTCGTGTAAACTTATGTATATATAATATATCTTCCGCCATTGTTGAAGTCTCTTGCAAAATATCGGCTTAAAAAGATGACTAACGACAAGTAATATTTCTCATAGAGAGTGCTGCGGTGGAAGCAAGAACCCCATCTTGAAGTGACTTAGAACATTTAAATACATAATGCAAGGCCAGGTATCCACAGAATTCATGAATAAAACTCATATCCCGCAATCCAGCCTTTCAGTTGCCAGGACTAAGACGCCCTGCGAAAGATGCCGTCTTTATCTCAGAGCTCCGCTGAAAGAAATTATTCTATGACGTATTTCCAGCCGCCCCATTGTCATATTGCATCGTGAAAAGTCTTTATTACTCCATTCTTTAGCCTCCTCTTTGTGTATTTTTGCATAAGGCTTAATTTTTTGTTAGGTAATAAATTCGTAGAACTTTGTGGCAAGCTTGCAAACTTCCCCTGAGCAACCTGTAATAAAAAAGACCAAATGTCAATCAACCAGCTTGTAGACCACTACTTGTAGGTAATAAAACGGGATGTCGCTATAAAACGAAAAAAGATGTAACTTATTAAAGCAGCGTAATGCGGGAATGGCGTACTTAATTTTAAAGTTTTTTTATATCTCCGCTTTTTATGCTTATTATTCAATTACATTTTCATTAGTTTACTGCTGAAGTAAAATCCGTCGTGTTTCTTGATATTTTTGTTTTATTATTACCATAGACAAGTATAGTCGTTAAAAGTTTTTCACTTTTTTACATTTTAATCATAAAAATGGAGGAACAGTATCTAAATTCGTTATTCACGGCTTTACGCAATTAAAATATAGTCTGGCAGATATCCCGCACTTTACCGTAAATTGCGCCTTCATACTCAAAATTACGAATGGCTAACCTTTCCGTTTAACGAAATGAAAAATTAATTTATGTCCCACTCGCTCAAGCGTAGGTAGGGTAGTCAATGTAATTGTCAGCAAATCACCTTTCGAGATTCACTCGAATCTTCATGATTCATAGTATTTTACAAAAGTATTTATTGGTTTTTCAGTTTCGTCGGAGACTCTGTCTGTTGACCTGTCTCTTGGTAGGCCTATCGATGTTTCAGTCAAATCTGCATGGCTTTAACTAGCCACAATTTAATCTCTCTTTCCTTTATGATATTGTTAAAAACTATGTATATAATGTAAAGTTTATTGACAGAACAGATTTTAAAAACTTAATTTTATCATTTTTGTCGGACAGAGTTCAACAAACAGTACTTAAAGCGAATTTAGATTATGCACTTTAAATCGGAAAGATAATCGAAAAAAAGAAAAATCGCCGTCCACGTCGTTGGTGGGTAAGACCATGGATTAAACGAAGAAATTTATTTGGAGCATCTAGTCAATTATTAGTTGAATTAGCAGGACAAGATTCTGACGCATATCAAAAAAATGTAAAAATGAGCGAAGCTCAATTTTCTGACTTACTAATGAAAGTTGGTCCTTCTATTCAAAAGAGCGTTGCTTGCTTGAGAGCAGCATTACCAGCAAAAGTAAAACTGCACATTACGCTTCATTACTTGGCTACGGGCTCTACTCTAAGTGCTTTATATGGAGTACCAGTTTGTAGTATATCACTAATAATACCAGAAGTTTGTGAAATAATTTATAACGTCCTGCAGGAATTTATTCAGGTAATTATTCATATTACAATTCGTCACGTACAGTTTGGTGTAAGTCCACCCATACTTTAAATAGCTTGAGTTAACACATCGACCCCTACTTCATAGGAAGTATTGTCAAATCTATATGACGAGGCCGAAGAACAAGTATTTGACAACTCTAATGGAGAAGATGGGTTCAGTGTAATAGGTGTGACTGCAGATGTCTCCTCTGAGAGCAATGATGACCTTTCTTGCGTCATTGCAGCTTGTAATCGTTTTTGACAAATGAGAGCCCATCGAAGAGGCATTTTTTAAAATTGAATTGCCAAGCTATTACAAAAAACATCAAACTCGTGTAGTTACTAGGCACTCTTGTTGTCATCTGATATTTTTTAAGTTTATTTAAAGCCTCATTGATTGAATTTATAGATTCGCGTTTTTCGGGTTTTTGACAGCAGAAGTAACTGACGATGATGGAACTGCAGTTGCTGGGGATGACGGTACTGCAGTATCAGCTGAATTATTATTGTCAATAAATAACTGTTCTGTAGACTGGTCATTTTGAGTTTCCTCATTTTGATTTTCTTCAAACTCATTTTCCTCTTGTTCCGTTTATACTGATTGTGGATTTGTGTCATTGGTCTTCGTCATCAACTTCTGAAAAAAATAATTTTTAGACTTTGATTTTTGTATCAGGAAAGCAAAAATTACTATAGATATAATTATATTTCAGGTTCCCACATCTGTACAAGATTAGAAAGTGATTATGAACGAGTATAAAGTAACATGGAATTTTCTCTAATTGTTGTGGCGTTATAGATAGGAGATAGGATCTGAATAAAACAAAATTAGTTTTCAATTACAGACTATCAAGAGCTCGTAGAATTGTTGAGAACGGTTTCGGCATAGTGACTCGATTTCGAATCTTTGAAAAGCCAATTCCACTGTGTACAAATACAGTCAAAAAATTGTAAAAGCAACTTGCGTTTTCCATAACTGGTTGAGAAAAACATCAAATACTACTAATCGATATCTAAAATCAGAATTGATGGATTCTGAAGATTGGAACCAAGGAACAGTGATGCCAGGGGAATGGCGATCTCTTAGAAGTGATGGAATGACTGAAGTAGTAAAAGCATTATCTACCAATAATCACAAAAAGTATGCTGCAGAAGTACGTAACGCTTATGTAAATCAATTTGTAACAACCGATATTGCACCATGGTAATGGAACATGATTTGATTTCAAATACTTATTATGTTTGTATTTGTACAGAATATTGTTACATGCCTACTTTCATCTTTAAGGTACCAGTTTTCGGTGTGCATGTGAACGATCCATCTTTTCGCGTCTGAAGGACTTCTACTATGTTTTCCAAAAATGAATATTAACGTTCACAAATAAGGGTTCAAAAAGTCTGTTTCAGACGGAAAATAATACAAAATTTATACTTACTGTTCGTTTATGCTTAACTGCTTCTCTGATGATACCAATTGGACGTCGTAACACTATAAATCTAACACAGTAAGTACTAACACTTTCCTAAAATTAAACCTAAAAGGGAATTTTGAAAACACAAGAAAAAGACAATATAAAGTTCAAAAATATATATTAAATTTCTTTAAAAATTCATGTTTTACAACAACTTCAAGAAGAATGCTTTACACAAACTATAGTCTGGCCCGTGTACAACATATGGTGAGGAACGGACGACTTATAATGTACCAACTACCATCCAATATGCGGTTTTTTGAGCTAACGATTACACAAAAAGATTCAAGAAAAGTTCAATGTTTAAAAATTTTTGGTGGGCTTTTGCTTGCCTGTCTATTTACGTATTTACAGTTCAATATCAATTTTGATCGCTCCTCGGAGCTTAAAAAATGCTTGAATCGCAACGACTTTGAATTATATTATGCAATTACAATTTCGTACGTTCAGGCAAGGCGGATCCATGCACATATGAGTAGATGGTAACTATACTTTTCTGACACCGAATCGCTGAGGAACCGGTCTGGGCAAATCCCGAAAAAATCCATTATATTCCCGTCAAAATCGACTGCTAGGAAATGATAGGGGTCCCTTGTCGCTAAAGGCTATTTTCGCTAAATCTCTCTGTATATTTTGAATATAGACTGGATTAACTTGTCCTCATATTTAACACAACGCATGAGTTGCAGTGCTTAACAACGTGGATTAGTAAAAGGGTTTTTAATTTTGAAATTTCCGAAATTAAAGTCGGTTATTGTTACACTTTCTAAATTTTGGTGGTCGGGCGACATTACGTCCCCGTGCAAAGACATTTACTACACTTTCTAAAATTACACTCCTTGATGAGTTATTGAAATTTTTGCATAAAAAATGCTCCGTAGAGCGAAAATATGATTCAAAATATTTGTTATTTGATATTTTTACGTGAAGCACGCTTACGGATTTTGTTACAATTTCGAAAAGTATATCGAGGGTTTTATAGTGTTCTTTAACAACACTGCACTTAAAAAGGAGTCCGCTGCTTTAATCCATATGAGCCGAGGTATAAGAATTTCATCTGTACTCTGCACCAGAACGGTCCGATTTTCTTATTTGTGCCAATTCAGCACAGTACGGATTCCTACTCGTTTTAATTTTTGCTTTGATACTGTTAGTTTTGGCAGCTGTAAATCTTGCAGTAAATTGTTGTAGGCTTTCTCATGTGCATTTGCTTTATGGTAAGTATCACTACTATTATTTCACAGGCATGGGTAATTCTTATATATTTCTAAAAATAATATTGTTTTTTCATCGCTCCATCGAAAACTCATTGTGACAAACATACGATAAATATTTCATCGTTTAACAAGTATTCACTGTTCACCAATTCAAATTTACACTAATCAAAACAGATGCATTCAACATACTGTTTCAGCCAATATAGGAATTGGTTCTACCTCGTTCATTGTTCACTGTCACATTCATCCTGGATGAAATGCCAGTGAATGTACAATTTACACTATTCATTAGTGATGAATCATCCGCAGTGTATATTTAAAGTGCATAATCTAAATTCACCTTTAAATAATAATACTGCAACCACTAACGGTATTTTCAGGAGTTTCACAGGGAAGTATACTTGGCCCATTTTTATTTACTATCTTTACATCATATTTTCATAATAATTCTATAATTACCACTTATATGCGGATGATACACAACTTTATTGTTCATTTCACATGGAAGATCTACATGAAATGGGAATTTAATTAATACTGATTTAAAGAATTTGATGTGAACTTCAGCTAATCACCTACTCAAAATTAACCCTAGTAAGTCATTTGCTATAATATTTTATAATGACAATGTAGGTGAATTTGTATCAATCGGAAATGATATTATCGCCTTCAATTGTAGCTCTAAAAGTCTTATTATTGATAAAAAATTAAAGTTTAAGCAGCATATAACGAGTAAATTAAAATTAGCATACACTGCGCTACAAATGATATATACCCAGAGACATTTTTTAAATATTGATGTGAAAAAAATGTTATGTGATTCTTTAGTTTTGTCCCATTTTAACCACTGTGATACGGTTTATGGCCTGGTCCTTATATTGACACTTTGAAGTACGACGTATACAAAAAGACAGAATACTTGCTGAATATGTTCAATCGTCGCAAACTTCATATCGCCTGTTTTTTTCATTGAATTTTAAAATTTAAATCACTACCTTTCCTCCTCAAGAAGCGTCATTTCGCGCTGGTGTTCATAACATTAAGCAAGCAAGCATATTCTTACCGTACTTCAACATAGTCCTTTTTTTCTTCTATCTCCTCTATTCTTAAACTTTCCTCTCTTTTCTCTCTGCTCTATCTGTTTTTCTCTTGTCTTCCTTTCTGCTTTGATGTATTTCTCTAATTTAATTATATTAGGCATTTTATGATTGTTTAGATATGAACTGAAAGCCACATTATATTTTTTTTGTCACATGGTTTAGGCTGTAGTGGAAGAACAGTTGCTGATTGTGCCAGTAAACTGAACTATTTTACCTTATATTTACCTATCACTTGTATTGTTACTTATATAATCTATTGTCAATTGTTGTGAGTTTGGGTGAATAATAAATGCATTATTATTATTATTATTATTATTATTAAGCAACTGTAGGAAATTAAAGAATCTTCTAAATATTAATAGCGTTCAAGAAGTTTATGAATTTTTTTTACTGAAATACACCGCGAGTATGTAAAATTTGTACAATAAAAAGATAAATAACTAATAAATATAAAAAATTATATCCGTGGGTTACTGCAGGCATCACGAATTCTATCAGAAATAGAGATAAATTATAACTTAAATTAAATATAATTAATACCGAACATGCCAACCTAAATTATTAACAATATAGAAGTAAATTAAATACAGTTATAAAAGAAGGAAATGATGAATATTACAAGGTGAAAATTCATGGAGCAAACAATGATTTTAAGAAAATTTGGAATATTACGAATGAAGTATCCAATACAATGAATTAAGAAGTTTATTTACTTGTCTACATCATACAAACACAGTTTATATTTAGGGGATCTCTGACACAATTTTATTTATAGGCGGGTTTCTCTAATTGTTTTTATTTATTATATTTATTGTCTTAGATTTAATAAAAAACAAATTATTTATTTATATGATAATATAAAAAAATAAGATATGAAGTACAAGAAGTATATGTATATAACAATTTTCTGAGTTTTTTTTATTTCTGATTTCTGACTTGTGACTTCTAACTTCTGAATTCTGACTGCTGACTTTTGACTCCCATCGCCTGACTTCTGGAATTTGACCTGTGACTGCTGATTTCTGGCTTGACTTCTGACTTCAGATTTCTAATTTTCCGATTTCCAGACCGAATTTCAACACATTGATTTCATTTAATAAGTATTGTTATATAGAAAAAAACAAAAACAAATATAAAACAAAACCGACAAAAGAAATCTTTGGATCTGCACGATTGAATTATAATTTTTTTCGTCTCTAAAAATAGACTGACTAGACAGCTAAAACAGACCAATACTTAATTTATATATTTTAAAAAATCATTTTCCTCTGTGTATACGGTGTTCATCCTCCAACCATGCACCATGTAATAAAACAAATGCCGAGCTCGTGCAAATGAGTTTGTAGGCGTGAATTACATTAATTCATCTCCATTTTACTCGTCCTGTACATTTTATAAAGATTTTAAGTACTTTATCATTCCTCATAAACGACCAAAATCAAGTCAGAGTAAAGGTCAAATGTCAAATTATTACAAGCAGGTATTCCCTTATGCCTTGAAAGTAAGCGAGGAAAAGTGAGGCGACAAAAGCTTGATGCAAGCACATATGTCGAGTCCCTTGTAACAATCGGGCTATTCTTTCAGCATAGTCAACAATCCGAAATATTTCCATACATAAAAATTATTAACCTATAACTATAATCTATACATAAATTAAAAAAGAAAGATGAGCAAATTTAATAAACCAGGGAGAGATTTACATTACGCTAACTGTAATCCATATTTTCAGCTTTCCACTCGGTAGGTGATTGTTGAGAAATTTTATTCAAGCGTCTATTCAAGTATCGACTTAGATTACATAAAACTGTAAAATTTATTCTCCAGCTGTAATTTCATTTTAGCTTCTGTCTTTTCAGTTAAAATTCAATCTTTTTGAATTAATGTTGAAATGTTTCCAGAGAAAATGCTTTAAATATTTCTCATTTCAAAGTGTTTACTTTAGAAAATACAGAAACCTAAAATAAATTAAAGCTATCTTAATTTTAATAGAAGTAACCGCCAATAAGGGAGAAAGTTTTTAATTTATATTATGAGAAGTATTGTGTGATTTGTAATTCTATTTTACGTTTTATCCAACATTATTAATATCATACAAAATGTAGTTTAATTACTTTAATCAAAAAAGTATACTCATTACTGAAGTGTTACATTTGTATTGCAGCAAATCCTCACAAATAATTTATATTTTTCTAGCTTCCCAGAAGATAATATCACAACACATGAATTAAAACTTAGCTATAGACAATAATATGTAATTTATAACAATACCAAATCAACTCTACTGAATGTTAATACTTTCATTCCACGAGGTTCAATTCTGGAGCCCGTAATATTTAAAATAAAATCATCAATTTCAATACATTATACACAATTATTTATAGTAAGACAAGAAATATTTTGAAAATGACAAATACTGGTTCACCGACACCTTGTTACAAAGTAAAATAACATAATTATAGAAATGGTCATTCATACCAACAATAATACATACATTTTAAAAATACCTACAGTAAACATGCCACTTGTTCATGTCATGTCATGTCATGTCATCTCAAATTGACAAATCTAAAGAACAGCAGATGGCTATATTTTTTTACATTTATGGTTTACAGTTTATAATACACCTCGTAATACACCTTAAAGATCTATCTCCCAATCCCCATTTTCAGCTTTTTCAGAATACGCCAGTTTGTCTTCGGAATATATCACAGTGGATATGTTTTTTTTTTTTCGTGAACGCCCAGATATAGTTTATCAATACGAAAAACTATCCCGCCCCGATGTGTCTAGGCTCCGTGAGAGAGCGATTTTTTCCAGAAAATTAACGCGATCCATCCACGAGTGTTTTAGGACCAAAATCACTCAAATGATGTTGCTGAAATCATATGAATTCTAACTTTAATCCTTTCACGTGATAAAGATACTACAATTCGATTTTGACAACCACACCAAAGATCATATACTATATGAGTCTTTGCACACACAAAAGATTCAAGCGGAAAAGTTATTATTAATAAAATAAAGCGGGTTATAAAGTAAACAGGAACAGGAGTTCTATTTTGCAAGTAAAAATGGAATAAGAGAGGGCGGTCACTGATACAATAGTGGTATAACTTTTTCACCAAAATATTTGCTATTTGATATAGTGGGGTCGATCTGGATTTGCAAACGGACTCATTTTTTCGAACTTCTTTTTATGATGTTATGAAGCTGGACCCCCTCTATCATCGAGAAAATTTTCTGGTCGAATTTTCGCGGGGGGGGGGATCAGTTTTTCAGACATAACTCGCTTAGTTTGGATCGGATCGAAACAGTGTAAAATGGATATAATGAAGAGCTCGCGAAAGCGCGTAAACTGAATTTTGACTCGTCGAAATCGGTCCAGCGGTTCTCGAGATATTGCAATTTGAATGCACGGATTTTTCGCTGCGGAGGGAACGTACCGAGAGCCGTTTTCGCGTTTTTTCTCGGGGCAGAAAGTGACGTGGCGATTTTTTTTCCCTTCTCCCGATAGACACTCAGGATCTAGATTGTAGATTGTGTAGATTGTTTTACGGGCTTTTTTTTCTTCGAACAGCCTTACTTCACTTCGACCTAAAAGATCTTTTGTGATTTACCCTACATCTAGTGGTTATCCCAGGATTCCCAGACTTTTTACAAAGCTTGTGATTTTCCTGGGGGCTAATTTCCCTATGTCTTCCGGCGTTAATTCCGCCTGTTCTAGGAATTTTAGCCCAGTGCGGACTAACACCTTGCATTCACAAAGTATGTGTTCCGCAGTTTCAATTGCAGTATCGCAATATCTGTATTTATTATCTACCGCCTTGCCCATATTCTTGAGATGGTATCTCAAGGGGCAGTGGCCAGTTAGAAGGCCTGTGATTAGCCTTAATTCGGACTTTTCCAGTTCGAGAAGCCTTGTGGCATTCTTTGTCGAATAAGTTATAAACTTTTTCGCTTGTCTTTGGCTTAGAGTATTCCTCCAGTAGGACTTTTTCTGATCCTTTTCCCATTCTTGGATCTCCTCCGCTATATGTCCCTTGGCTAGGCCACAAAACGGTTCGGGTCCAATGAACGGTGCTTCAGCTCCTTTTTTTGCAAGGCTATCAGCAAGTTAATTTCCTTGTACTCCCTCATGCTCTGGCACCCACATCAAGGTAACCTTGTTGTTATTAGCCAGTTGCTTCAGAGATTGTCTGCATTCCCAGGCAATTATAGATTCAAAGGTATAGGACCTTAGAGCCTTTAGTGCTGCCTGGCTATCTGATAGTATGTAGATCTTTGCCCTTCGGATGCCTTTATTTAGGCATACCTGGGCACACAGATCTATGGCATAAATTTCTGCCTGAAAGATGGTTGGGATGTTTCCGAGGGCTTTGGATGGCCTACAATTCGGCCCTGCTGCTCCCACTCCTACCCCTTCAGCCATCTTGGATCCATCTGTATACCAGATAAGTGACCCCTGTTCCAATCGCAGTGACTCCATCTTGCTCGTCTGACGACTTTCAATTAGCACGTCAAACGGGCAGTCAAAGTCTTGTTTGACTGGCATTGAGTCAGTGGGTTTGGTGATGGACTTCAGATGGATTTCCTCCAGAATCCTTAAGTGACCAACCAGATCACCTGGTTTGAATTTATGTGCCTGGTGCAGTCGTAAGGCACTGAGTGCCGCCTCCTTCCTTACATGTAAGTGCAAGGGAAGTAGGTCAAGCATAGCCTCCATAGCTGCTGTGGGACACGAGTGAATTGCTCCTGTAGTCCCTAAACAGGCAAGGCGTTGCAGTTTCTGCAACTTTCCCTGTGCTGTTTTTTCTTCTCTTTTTGGCCACCATACGCATGATGCGTAGGTTACCATAGGTCTGACAACCGAAAGATAAGACCAATGTGTCATTTTCGGTCTTAGACCCCAAGTCTTACCAAACAACCTACGGCACGTCCATATTGCTGCTGTTGCCTTAGTAAGAGTCCGTTCCGATGTGGGTTCCAGGTAAGTTTTTGATCCAGGATTACTCCTAGATACTTGACTTCACTGGAAAAATTTATTATCGTTCCATTCAGTACAGGAGTTCTAAGATGGAGTCTTCTCCTTTTAGTGAACGGGACAATAGTTGTTTTGCTCGGATTGACATTGAGTCCCTCTGACGAGCACCATTTGGATATTATATTTAAGGCAATTTGCATGAGGTTGGAAATCATGACCTCATTTTTGCCTCTCACAGTAACGACCAGGTCATCTACATATCCCTGGACGTTAAAGCCTGAATTACTCATTTTATGTAGGAGATCATCGACCACCATTGACCACAGCAAGGGTGATAAGACTCCACCTTGTGGACAACCCCTGACTGCAGTCACCGTAGCCGACTCATCCCCCACACTTGAAGTAATAATTCTGCTTTTGAGCATGGATTGTATCCATTTAATTGTAGGTGACTGTATTCTCCTTTTTTCCGCGGCTTTTTGTATGGATTCATAGGAAGTGTTGTCAAAAGCACCCTCTATATCTATGAAAGCACACATAACCACTTGTAAATGGCTTTTCAATGCCTTGAACCAGGTAATGTAGAGCATTTACTGTCGATTTGACAGGTTGATAGGCAAATTGTTTTGTGTGAAGCGGTGTTCCTGTAAGGATTTCGCTTCTAATGTGTTGGTCTAATAGTTTCTCCATTGTTTTTAGGAGAAATGAGGTTAAGCTAATGGGGCGGTACGACTTAGGCGCGTCTGGTGGACGTCTACCTATTTTCTAAATAAACGCCACCTTAACTTCCCTCCAAGCTTGAGGAATATACCCCAGTGTATAAATTGCTATAAATATACTTGTCAGGCATGGGACAAGCTCCTCAATTCCGTATTGAAGTAAGGCAGGAAAGATACCATCTCTGCCCGGTGATTTAAAGGGTTTAAAGGTTGATACCGCCCATTTAATTTTATTGTGGATAAATATTATTCTAGCCAGGCGTCTTCCTTCTCTAGTAGGACGATGAACATCCTCATCCAAGTAGTCCTGCAGAAATTCACCCTGAATTATGCGAGAGCCTGGGAAATGAGTGTCTAAAAGCACCCTTATGTTTTCCTGCTGACTCTCGGTGTGCTTACCATCGGGCTTTTTGAGTAGCCCTATTCTATTTGAGTGGTCTTTTGCAAGGACTTTTTGTAGGCGTACTGCTGGGGCTAGTTCATCTATCCCTTCGCAGAACCGTCTCCATGATCTTCTTTTAGACCCTCTCAATTCTGTGTTGTACTCCGTAAGTGCTTTCCTGTAGTCCTCCCAGTTTCCAGTGTTTTTAGCTCTGTTAAAAGCTTTCCTAGTCTCAGCTCTGAGACGGCTGAGATCCCTATTCCACCAGGGCACATCCCTTTGGACTGCCCGCTGTTTAATGGGACAGCTTTTTTTATAACATGATGTCATGATGTTTTGTAGTTGATATGAGGCTATATCTAATTCCTCTATTGTATCGATGGAATGTGTTACGCCTTCGACCTCCGCCCTCAAGTGTTCTTTATAAACACTCCAGTCCGTCAGTCTGGGTATTCTACATTCCCCGAGGCTTGTTACAGCCGCCTCCAAGTCGAATCGTATGTGTCTGTGATCTGACATGGAGGGCTCGTCTGCAACATACCAGTTTTTTATTAAATCAGTTATGAGTGGATCCTCTTCCCTGACCGCATTAATAAAGATAGGTTCGTTACCTTTGTTGATGATGTCGATGTTGTTAGCGAACGAATATTCAAATAGTCACTCACCTCTAATGTTAGTATCCGTGCTACCCCACATATGATGATGTGCATTAGTATCACCGCCTATTATGTAGGGTTTGTTCTTTCTCCTGCACCAGCTGATAAGGCTTCTTACTTCCTCTGGGGGTGGATTTCCTTCCTCGCCGGGAAAGTAGGCCGATGCCACTACGACTTGCCTTTTTCCCTTTTCCGTAGGCACTTTCACTGCTGCTGCTACCAGGTCCCTCAGGATCTAAGTACTGTGTCCAAATTTCAAGTCCCTAGGTTGACTAGGGGGGGAGGGGGAAGGGTAGACGTAAATAAAATTAAAACTGCTGTAACTTCCTCAATTTTTTCCGCAATTCCCGCAGCAAACGTGAGATTGTGTACTAATGTGCCTACTTTGAGTTCCATTCATGTATTTTCAATGTTATTACTTTTAGAAAAAGTAATTTTTCACCAGGAAGGAAAGGGGCGAGGGAGATTTTTTTTCGCCATCGAATGTGGAATTTTTTTCTCTTTGATTTAAGCCCGACCCCAAATTACGATCGAATTATTAGGAGGGAGAGGGGAACCCGCAAAGTTTTTGTCCTGTAGAAGGCAAGGGAAAGGGTTAGGGGCTTCTATCCGGGCTCATTTTCAAGGGCAATTAATTCTCTTTCAAGATTTTTTTACCCCGAAGCTCTAACTTCATTAGGGCCTGTGCGCGCGCGTGATACATTTATAAAAAGAAACAAGCGGAGTGGGACGTGTATTTCTGAGAGAGAGAAGGGATACGAGTGGAAGCGCTAGGCCCCTCCCCCGGCATCTTGCTGCACGGCTGCTGAATTACCGCACTCGTTTTGGGGATCCGGTTTCATAACATCACAAAAAAAATTCGAAAAAAACGAGTTCGTTTGAAGCCATTTTTAATGCAAAATCGACCCCACTAATATACAGATAGCGAAAGCCACGTTCGTAAACGGGCGAATTTATGGGCAACTAGACATTTTATATTCATAGGTGCTAAGCAGATTGAATGCACAACTATACAAAGGGGAGGCGAGCCTAGGTGTGTCTTTACTATTATTATTATTAGCCGTTACTCGAGTCCGAGTATGAAAATGTTACAGTCGATAAATTGTGTACAATAAAAAACAAGTAACAGGTGTAGTTTATTGTAATTCCCATTCATCTACGGTGCACACGACTATGGCTATAGAGGCCAATTCGGGAGAGCACATGTCGACCGCAGTCAGGACAAACATAGACCTGGTTAGGTCTTGGATTCGGCCTTCTTGCAGCAACATTTCCTTGATAGCTGGCCACAACCCCTCGCCATTCGGTTCTGTCCGCTGCAAGTTGTTCCCATTGCTCGTCTGCAATACCGCAGGATTTTAGATTTTCATGGAGAGCGTCTTTGAACCTCTTTCGTTGACCGCCACGCCTTCTTCTACCGCTTAGCAATTCACCATAAAGTGTGCATTTAGGAAGGCGGTTATCATGCATACGATGAACGTGACCTGCCCATCTTAGGCGTGCTCTTGAAATAAGCACCTCAATTGCAAGGCTGTTTGCTCTCCTGAGTACTTCCACGTTTGATATGTGATGGAACCAACGGATTTTCATCATACTTCTGAGATGTCTTTGCTGAAAACGTTCTAATTCTTTCACATGACGACGGTAAGTGACCCAGCTTTCACATCCATATAGCAGTGTTGGAATGACAACTGCTCTGTAGACAGCCATTTTCGTTGACAAAGCAAGGTCGTGGTTGTCAAATACTCTCTCTCTAAGTCCCCAGAGTGCTCTAGATGCAGCGTTAATTCTATTGCGAATCTCGCTGTCCATGTTTGCTTTGTCATTAACAACGTTGCCTAAGTAATTGAACTGATCCACCACTTCAAGAGAATTTCCGTTAAGTGTAATGTCTATTTGGTTCACTTGATGAGGAGTTGACATAATCTTAGTCTTTCCAATGTTGATTTTAAGTCCTAAGGAATCATAGCTCTGGGCATACACATCTAAAAGTTCTTGAAGCTCTTCCGGCGTAGAGGCTAAAAGTGCACAGTCATCTGCATACTGGAGATCACAAATGAATCGTGTGCGTGTCTTCGTGAAAGCTCTAAAGCGCCCTATGTTAAAGAGACCGCCATCAAAACGGTATCTGAGACCTATTCCTCTGACAGTCAGTTTGTTGTCAACAATAATTGTTAGAGCAGTGGTAAACAAATTAAAGAGTAGGGGTGCCAGGACACATCCCTGCCTAACTCCAGTGAGGGTTTGGAAAGGTTCGGTTGCCTCATTATTATACATAGCCTGGGCGTTGTTGTTTGTATGTAGACTGCGACATACTTCCACAAATTTTCTAGGGATACCTAAGCGGAACATAATTTTCCAGAGCACTTCCCTGTCCACCGAGTCAAACGCCTTGGTTAAATCAATGAAGGCCATGTGAATTTCTCCTTGATGTTCGAGTGCTTTTTCTTGAAGCTGTTTAAGTGTGAAGATTAAATCCGATGTGCCTCGGTTTGGTCTAAAGCCACTCTGTGTTTCAGGAAGTAACTTTTCCATAACAGGTGTTAGCCTATTTGCCATCGCTTTAGTGAGTATCTTCCCTCCAACAGCCAGGAGAGCTATACCCCTGTAATTTCCACAGTCCGCAGCGCTCCCTTTGTTTTTGAAGAGGTTAATTAAAAGTGTATCACGAAACTCCTGCGGAGCTTGACCACTTTCCCACACGACATCAAACAGTTTTTTGAGGTAGGGTATGAGCTCTGACGACACAGCTTTAAAGATCTCAGCTGGGAGTGAGTCGGCGCCGGGAGATTTGTTATTTTTTAGCTGCCCAATGGCGGTTAAGATCTCTTCCGTTGTTAGTGGTTTATCTAAGTCTTCGAAGGTGTCGTATTGAGGGATAAGATTTATAATATCGTGATCGGCTTGACTTTGCTGGTTAAGAATGTTAGAGTAACGTCAGGCGCATTTAGTAGTTGGATGGGTGACCATTCCAACGGAAACCGCGTCCTCGCCTCACACATCTTCCAGCGGCTTGTATATCAGTGTATGCGCGGAAGCTATACAACCTTAGGCGAGGGTTGTATAGGAGATATACCATCCTTCGGAGGGGATGTAAAGCCGTCGGTCCCTTGTCTATTAAATGTTAAGCAAGTAAAAGATCCCTATTCTTCTTAAGGGAAGAGGTTCGGCAAAATAGGCCGACGTTAAATAAATGTATATATAAAAAGAAACTATACAAAGGAATGTAAATGGTGGGGGCTAGATCGAGACGGCTACGGCTTATCGTATGCTACATGAAATTATTTACATTTATTCCACTTTGAGCAGAAGCGCATAAACGTTTGTTTTGTAAAATATTTTACATTGCTAATTTAATAAAATAAATAGTTATCAGGTAACCGAAAAAAATCCAGATAATTAAGTAGTATTATGGCGGCCATCCAATGCGTGCAATTAAATATTTCAAACTTTTTTAAAACACACTCAAACACATCAATTTTATTTTCGAGAAGGGCATCTTTTGCAACATAAATAACTTGTCTCCATCTCATCGCACTGTTACCACACCCCCACCAATAAGTTCAAAGCAGAACGGGTACATAGGACATCTTTTATATTCTGTACTACTGTGAATAATTTGTAAAGAATAAGATCGTAGTAATTCTAGTAGCAGATGAAAATGTGAAAGAAGATAAAATAATTGAATAAAATAATTTTAATTAACTAGTTTCCACATAATTTCTAAAGTAAGCTATACAAATATTGCTTAGAAAACAATGTTAAAAATAAGTAAAATCACACCTAAATAAAATATGTCATGATGACATACCAACGAATAAAACTTTGACTTTTACTTCAAAACAGTGTCGTTTATTTTTATATTTATTTGAATGTAATTTATTATGTATATTTAAATTAGATGAAATTAATTCTGAAATAACTTCAAGTGGCCGCTATTCCAAGCTTATTGGGTTAACAGTATAGATACAAATGTTAAAAAAAGTAAATAACTACTTTTTTAGTTTAGTTGTAATAATGCAAACAATATGTTATTATAATGAGCAATTTTAAAATTTTATTTTTATAAATAGGGGTGGCAAGGGTCATTAAGTTTTGATTTAACTTTTATGTATATCTGTAGATGACACGCCCTAATAAAACGGTTCGAATTTCCCTACATAAATATTACATAAAGGATGTTGGTATGGAATAGAGTAACATAGTATTAAAATAATCTGAAAACTGCAAGACTTTAATCGTCGCTTAAGGAATAATATAATCTGGACTTTAACACAAATATTTATTGATCATTTTAAACCGTTATCATACAATCTAACTTCTACAAGTTCTTTTCCATATTGTACACTGCCACGACCAAGTTCCGGAAAAAGTATTCATATTTACTCAACTTAATACGGGTGAAATTTAAAGATACATTTGTGTATCCATTATTTTCCTATCAAACAGGTATATTATGTTAGGAAAATATCAGTAGTCGATTTGCGTAACGTACGCGTGTGCTAGGAAAACGTCAGATGTCACGACAAACGTCATGTCATATATTAAATTATTAAATTGTCAAATTATAAATAATTGTTTGGGTTGTAATGGGAAAAATGTTGTACACAACTCGCTGGAAAGTGTCTTACATCTTGCGGCCTCGAGCGTCAACATTTCCACTCGTGTGTAATGAGGCATTTTTCGTTATCGAAATATGCACGGAATATTTTTATTTTTGTTAACATCTTCCATAGGAATGATTCTATTATGCTTATTTATTTTGCATATATTGTACCACCTTAAGCGAATTACTTCAAGAATGAATGAGAGTATTCATTTGTAGAAGCACCGAATAATCATACCAGTTGTAAGGAACATAATTGAATATATTCGACAGTCAGTTCGCTAGCTGCCACCTAACACGATAGACGCACTTTCTATTTGCTCCGGTCTGCGAAGAAAATATTCTTTCAAAAGTCTTGCTGATTGAAGTATTTTTACTAAGCCTCGAAATATTCGCGAACGTCCGCTTGACGTCACGTCGATCCATCGCATACCTGTTACCGCTGTTTCTCCCACCTGAAAGTATTGGAAGGAAATAACTAAATTTATTCCATGTTGGCAGTCAGCCAGAACGACTCGTAGAAAGCAGACGTGTCCACTCCGAGATACCAACCTAAGGTACCGTTATATATTGATTCCGAGCCGCAAAATTTTTGCAAAGTCCGTACTATGTCATCAATCAACCGCGCATCCATCTGGCGCCACTTGCAAGTATTCGAAGGAAATAATTGAATTCGTCCCGTGTTTGTAGTGAGTCAGAGCGACTCATCCGCAGCAGACGTGTTCACTCTGAGATCAGAACCTAGGTAAGTGCCACATATATTCAGTCAACCCGTATCACATCATCGACCAGCAGCGTATCGATCTGGCGTCTACTCCCACCCCGATAGTAAGTTATTTCAGTCAGCAGACGTGCCCGACCGTAACCACAGGAAGTAAATAAGTCCCTGGAGTAGTAAGTAAACTGATATATTAGCCTAAGTAAACTGATATATTAGCCAAGTACTGTATAACGCTGTATCATCGCTTACTCTGTGCTAACGCTTTACCACGTATTTTTGTATTACTATTTTTCAGCTTGCTCTCCCTGTCATTTGAGTCATCTGGTACTTTTCGTTTTCGTTGGCCGCTGACTGTGTGTTAACAAGATCCATCCTTTGGTGTTCTCTCAGTTATTCCTGCTGCCTGGCGCCAGCCTGCCGGCAGACAGACCTGTCGCACGTCGCTCTCTATTTTTGCAAAGACAGTTCCCTTATACACGCGCCCAGAATTATTTTCAGTACTCATTCTCGACATAAAATATTTCCACTGCGTCGTGTTGTGTCAGTTTCACGACGAACTTACTTGATGTTTTATGTTTAGTACATATTATTGTAAAATGTCTTTTTCCACTCTTTCATACCCTGCCTACAAATTTATTTTTGCAGGGTTTATTGCACCGTAAAGTATTATTAACTATAAATATTATATCAATGTATTAAATATATTTAAATTTTCATCTTCAATAAAAAACCTATTATTATTATTATAAAAAGTTAACCGCTAGTCGTACAGTTGCCCACAAAGGGATCTATTGCAAATGAAACCAGCATCACCTAAGGAAAAACAATTATTTATTAACCAGGGGAATAAGAATATGCATGTTTCCGATGCAAATATTCAATACAAAATGAAACTAAAATAAAATATCCAATTAAACTAGAAGATAACCGTTAATTATGTACATTTTTATCAAGAAAATGTTCAAAGGGATTATTATTTTCTACAAAATGTTTCAAGTTGAAGCAATATACATGGCTCTTCTACCACTCGTGTCTAAATTCTCCACGGGGAGATTTATTAAATAACTCATATTTTACATCACACCCCTTTTATCTTGTATCTACATCCATTAAAACATAAAAATCTACAGAGCTTGCAATACGAGAGGTCTCATTACATCAATTTAAAAGGCAATCCGTAATATTTACGTATCCCTGGATTCAGAGATTCCCTCCGGATGGGTAACAGCTTCGCTTTTACGATTCCCAACAAGCGCATAGGTTTTATATACCTCCTCATAAAGACAAAGATAGCGTCAATGCGAAGCCTTAAAACTGAAAGCAAGTGTCACATTTCAATATAAATTCTTTGATAAGTCCCTAAGCATCATCGGTTCGTTGGACATTTTAAGAAAATCAAAGAAGAAAATATATGTAGTTGAGTTAGAGAAAATATATTGAACGTAATATAAGGAGTTAGCGTATGTAAATAAATAAAATGAAATAAAATAGTCTTGCAACAAAGTAAATACAAATTGTCACAAAAGGTACACAGTACCGCTAAGAATATTTTTATGTGTAAAGACTTATTATCGCCGCTGGCCATGCGGCATGCCTGTCATCAAACGACCCGACGCAGATTAAAAACCTATAAAGGTAAGCGAGTCAATTGCGGTCTGGACAACACAAAGGGTGACGGTATTTTAATGAGGTCATAAAGTTATTGTTGCGTTTTTTATGAGCCGGGAACTGATTACTTCAACTATACCTATTTACATGTACAGTAATATTAATTTAATTTAAAAAATTGCATAACTAAAATGAAGATAAACGTAAGTATATATACCAAAACACACAAATTGTAGAAAAATAAAAGTAAAAAATACAAACCTATTGTTAAATCTAATATAAACTTTTTATTTTGTCTTTAAAACTACTAGCATTAAATTATTTCTATGCCTAGTATTTAAGTCGTGTATATCACCATGTTTACTTAATAGATCGCTTAAATATCCCGGACAATTAGTGATCATAACTATGTTAATTAGACAACTCATATGCACCAATCTTAAAATATTTGCACCACGTAGATGCGGGGTCATATGACCATATCTATTTAATCGACAAGCAAATTCAATAATAATAATAATAATAATAATATATTTATTCGTGTAAGCCCTATTACAGGATATGAACAGTCATTGGTAGAGAATAAATTTTAAAATACATGATACATACACTTTAGACATATTAGAGAGACAAAATATATATAAAATTATAATATACTAATAAAGATAAAACATTACCATAATAAAATTTAATTGACTACATTGAAATTGTAAAATTCTTCTAGAGAGTAAAAACAATTTTCACAAAGGAACAAACGAAGTTTTTTTTTGAACTTATTTATGTTTATTTCCTGTTTTATTATAGTAGGCAATTTGTTGTAGTCTGTTCCACATAGATAGAAAGGTCCTTTCTTGTAAGTACTTAGAATGAATTTATTAATATAAATTTTACTACATCCTCTTGTTAAAACATAATATTTTTAGTCGCAAACTGCTCTATAAAGTTCTTATTTTACTATAAGGAACGTAACCAGACTGCAAGCAACAGCTACTCTCCGGGCTATGTGCTCCGCCGAGCGCTGAATTACAAGTTACAAGCCTGGCGCGTTAAGTGTAATATTTACATATTACTATCAAAACGCTAATGCTACGATTGCACAAACACCAGCCGAAAGACTAATCCTGCTTAAAAGGAGCTCTCGTTCCTTATAGTAAAATAAGGATTTTATAGAGGAGTTTGCTACTAAAAATGTTATGTTTTAATATTCCGCCCTCTAAAGGCACATTTGAACTATGCTAAGCCCAGTCAGGCTATTTATTTATCGATTGCAACAGACACTGGACCGCTAGATGGCGCCTGCTGACTATTTTACATGTCGCTATTCCAAAGATACCGAAATGTACTAAATGGTCAAGTGATCTTCGTGTCGGTCGTTACATGCCTACCTTGCACTAACGAGAGCCAACAGCTCGAAACTGCAGTCTGCAAGTGGTGTGTGACGACTGGCACGAGAGCTCCTTTTAAGTAGGATTAGTCTTTCGGCTGGTGTTTGTTGCAATCGAAGCATTAGTGTTTTGATTGTAATATGCAATTATTACACTTAACGCGCCAGGCTTGTAATTTGTAATTCAGCGCTCGGCGGAGCACATAGCCCGGAGAGTAGCTGTTGGTTGCAGTCTGATTACGTTCCTTATAATAAAATAAGGATTTTATAGAGGAGTTTGCGACTAAAAATATTATGTTTTAATATTCCGCCCTCTAAAAGCACATTTGAACTACATCCTCTTGTGTCGTGATCATGCATACTATCGTGTTGAGGAAAGTGTGATAAGTTAAGTTTAACAAAAAGAGCTGCCTCATAGATTAACAGGCATGGTAGGGAGAAAATTTTATTATGGAAAAGTTTGTGGACATGATTGCAAAGGATTTAATGAACCTGATAATTTTTTTTGATGAATAAATATGCGTTGAAATTCACAGCTAGTTGCCCAGTATATTATTAAGTATTTCATATGTAAGTATGCCAAAGCAAATATATGTTTAACAGATATTCTTTGACCATAACGCTCCTTACATTTATAATAGCAAAATAGGCAGAGTTTAGTTTTTTGCAACATGTTCAATATGAAACATAATATTTTTAGTCGCAAACTCCTCTATAAATCCTTATTTTACTATAAGGAAAGCAACCAGACTGCAACCAAAGTTACAAATCTGGCGCGTTAAGTGTAATAATTGCATATTACCATCAAAACGCTAATGCTTCGATTGCAACAAACACCAGCCGAAAGACTGATCCTACTTAAAGGAGCTCCCTTGCCAGTCGTCACACACCACTTGCAGACTGCAGTTTCGCGCTGTTGGCTCTCGCCAGTGCAAGGTAGGTATGCGACGAGAGCCAAAACGCTAATGCTTCGATTGCAACAAACACCAGCCGAAAGACTGATCCTACTTAAAGGAGCTCCCTTGCCAGTCGTCACACACCACTTGCAGACTGCAGTTTCGCGCTGTTGGCTCTCGCCAGTGCAAGGTAGGTATGCGACGAGAGCCAACAGCTCGAAACTGCAGTCTGCAAGTGGTGTGTGACGACTGGCAAGGGAGCTCCTTTAAGTAGGATCAGTCTTTCGGCTGGTGTTTGTTGCAATCGAAGCATTAGCGTTTTGATGGTAATATGCAATTATTACACTTAACGCGCCAGATTTGTAACTTTGGTTGCAGTCTGGTTACTTTCCTTATAGTAAACTAACGATTTATAGAGGAGTTTGCGACTAAAAATATTATGTTTAATATTCCGCCCTCTAAAAGCACATTTGAACTATGTTCAATATGGTTTGGCCAGGTGAGTTGTTCATCTAAATATAGACCTAAAAATTTCACAATGCAAGACTTTTGAATTTTTTGGATACGATACTTATTTAAAGGTATTAAAAATGGTCCATACACACAATCCATATAGTTAGGTATTGATAGAACCAATAATTCAACTAGAGTTAGTTTTACTACTGACTTTCGCAACAAATCATGATATTCATATGTTTTTTAAGGCAAAATATGATTTTTAGCAGATTTTATTTAGATGACAACTAAAATTAAGACTTTGTCAAGGTGTATACCAAGATATTTGACCTCGTCGCACCACGTGAGATCTGTACCATCAATGGGAAGGCTGTGGCTTGAAGTATCAACGTTATTATTACTAAATATTATAGCTGTAGTTTTATTGGCGTTAATCAACAGTGAGTTGCTACTGACCCAATTGTTTATATTTACAAGGTCAGAGTTTATAAGTCGTTTTGCTGTTTCAAACTCTTGATAATTGAATGACATGTAAATATTGAGATCATCAGTAAGTAGTTGGTAAAAGATGAAATGTCTGGAATTTCTATTAATTATCTATTTATTTTATTAAAGAAATTGAGACAAAAATTTCTGATAACTATTAGACGTGCAGTAATTATAAGCTCCAATTTTATTTCTCAATCAAATAGCTTTAGTTAACCATGTAAATAATTATTTTAGTAAACAAGTATATTTAAAAATAATACTTTGCTATTTCTAAAACCTACTTTCAGCATATAATAATATTTTGCTTCTCCATTTTCTTACACGATATATTGTGACTCCTACGTTATTCAAAATGGCTTGTACTTATTACTTACAGCATCACACCATCTCTTTCAGTTAATATTGTTTGATAATAATTTTTGCCGTTAATTAAGTTAATTATGATATTTTATATATCTTTATTAAAGTTACCATCAAAAATAATTTTAATTGTGATTACTCCAAAGGTAAATCTACCCTTTGTTGTTCTTTTTGCAATCGTTGTAGTTACTATTGTAAAATATCAAGAGCTACTGTAAATGAAGAACCTCCTTTAGCTTTTATGGTGCGTAGCCTGCTTTACATCTACGCATTGTCGTAGTCCTGGCGGAAGGGGCGTTTTCGTATGAGGTCTATTTTTGCATCTAAAATTACTTTCATTAAACGCCAAAACATTTGAATGCTACATCAAATACATACACCGATACGCGTCTTGCTTCTTTCCCTCATACTACTAACCAATCAAATTTAAAGAGTTATAAGCAAAAATAAAACTTTCAACGGTCACGATCTTTTCTACAAGCGATGTTCTTTTCTTATACAGGCTAAAGACCACGAATAAAAGGCAGACAAGAGAGTAAACATATAATGAAACGATAATTATTCTAAACCTATAGTCGTTGGTTTGTATTACTCAGAAAACGCACTATTTCTCTATGTATGTGTACATTTTCCAGAAATAAGAGATGTAAAAGATAAATTGGAATAGACATCTTCAGCTTTAATAATCGGCATTTGCAGCTTAGATGTAGCGCGAACAGCCCGAAAAACATATGAACTAAATCACAAAAAACTTCGTCATCGTCTTCTATTCTTTTCAAATGTTGTGGAAAGCAAGTGTGACCAAATCTTAATCTGGAAACGATGGTACTAAGATTTTTACTTTCTAATTTTTGAAACCAAAGATTTTTATTTACCTTTTCTCAATTTGGGTATATCAATTATTTCGGTTGTTATTTTTAAACTGACTAATATTTACTCCTGTAGTAATCATAGATAGTATATTAAAGTTTAGAGTATCCGATAGGCATATGTCAGATTTTTGTCAGACTTAGCGGCTTCTTTGGCGAAAACAAAATCATAACACCAATTTCGATCTGAGGAACAACATTCCAACCAAGAGATGCGTGAAGTACTTGGAGGTCAGACTGGACCAGCGACTGACTTAACACACATATAAATGAGATATTACGGATGATCTACTTCCTGCCCAAGAGTCTGTATCCGCTCATGGTCAGGGTAGCAGACAATACACAAAATAAAAAAATGTTGTATACAATGGTAGTCAGGCTATCACATACGCGGCATACTGGTCACGACAATGAATAAATTAAAAGAGCTCGAGTACAAAGTTATGCATCACATCAAATTCTGGAACGTACACCTCCCTCAGAGACCTATACGTACTTTGCTACGACATAACCCCAATAGCGAATTCCGTCCAGGAAATCTCTCAAAAATTCTATTCCTTTAAAATGGACGATAGTCCGCTGGAAACATAACAGAAATTAGAGAGCATAATGCCCCATTTTGGATTAATTACACCCTACCGTTCCAGACGTTACCAATCTTCCGGCAACCCCTGTTGCCAAAGTTAACCGACTATAACTTCCGTTTACCCTATCCACCTTTACTGATATTTCATACCTTTTAAATTTTTTCTGTCCCCTTCTTCCTTTCTGTTTGTACCCTTTTGTCGCGTTTGTTTCCTGCTTTCTTTTTGTATATTTTTGTTTTTCTAAATTTATTTTGCATCAAAATTTTCGCAAAACCAAAATCTTGTAAAACAAAAATTTTAAAAATCAAAGTTTAGGCCCACCACACGCAGCCCAGCATTGACATACCACGCGGAAGGCACCTTGTACAAGTTAAGGGGCTTACGTCAGAATCAAAATTTAATTAGTGAAAGTGCGTGAGTTTTAAAAAATGTGTAGTAAGATTTATTCAATCTGTTTTACTAGATATAGCTAATTTTAATACCTGTTTTAATCCATTTGTAACAGAAGGTGTCTAGGCTGTAAGTTTTATTTGTCATTTTAACTAAACCAGACCTACTCTGCCCGATCCTGCATTCCACCACCACGATAATCGCGGTGGTTGCACGGTCGATCCTGAGGTAGTTTCTGGGTGAGGTGCTTGTATATTTTCATAGGAATAAAGCTGTTTTGAATTGAATTGAGTGTATATTTATAGATGACTGGCGTATTTCATTTTTAAATTATTAACCATCAAGTTCTTCACAGTGGAGACTTCTTAATAGAATGATATTATTTATTATACGAAGTTGGCATAAAAGATCGAAATATTCCAGCTTAAAATGCGATATATCTAAGTATTTCTAAAAGCCTTTCTGACTCTGGCGCAATAAGATCTTATTATTTAACCACCAATCCACTATGTTTATCAAAACGCAAGATAATAAGGATATTTTGTTGCTTTAAATGGTTTAAAAAAGTAGAGAAAGATTTATTCATGCGAGATATTTGTATGCACACGTCAATTAATTGTGCTATGTAGATCACGATACAATAAAATATAATATAAAATAAATAACAATGCATAACATATGAACCTTTAGAGCACACTGTGAGCAGAGCCACAATTATCTTAGGAATAACATTATTAACGGTTATATACAGAATAATACAGAATACAAAACCAGTAAATAATTTAAAATTTATTAATTTGAATACGTGCTTTGCATATGAAACAAGCCCCAAACGATCGTCTAGTAGCAGTGATCCAGAAATTTGCAATAATATTGTAAATTTTTTATACCCACAGTTATCGCAACTGAAGTTAGATCCGTAGAAAAAACAGACTCTTTTATGATAACTCGTCAAAATATGCAAT
Source organism: Leptura quadrifasciata (assembly GCA_963675555.1). NCBI lineage: Eukaryota > Metazoa > Arthropoda > Insecta > Coleoptera > Cerambycidae > Leptura > Leptura quadrifasciata. Next base: position 20,914,594 of record OY776673.1, read on the forward strand.
GTATAGCAAATAAGATTCAACAATTAGATATCTTTTTAAGTGTCCATAATACGGATGTATTATTATTAAGTGAACACTGGCAGTCAGATGATGAAATAGACTTAATCAGCCTTCAAGATTTTAATTTGTGTGCATCGTTTTGTCGACCCAAAAAAAAGCATGGTGGAGTGGCAATTTTTTGCAGAAATAATGTTAAAATTATGCATTTACATCATTGTAAAGTTTTATCTTTAGTTAACATTTTTGAGTGTTGTGGTGTAGAAATTAAAGACTACGATATTATTGTAATAGTTGTGTACCGTCCTCCAAATGGTGATATTAATATATTTCTCTGGAACAGTTTGGTAAATTATTAGATATATTCTTATATAGTAATAAGTTTTTAGTAATAGGTGGGGATTTCAATATTGATTTTAATGTAAATAATACTACCCTACGTGAACTGTTAAATGTTCTAAACTGTAGAAACATGTGTTTAACCATTCATGAGCCAACTCGAGTTACTCCTACATCTAGTAAATGTATTGATAACATTATAGTTAATAACAATGAAGTAATCTCTGAAGCCAATATAGCTAAAAATAACTTGTCAGATAACTTTGCCCAGTACATCCGGGTTTCTATAAATAGAGTAGTTGAGAATACCAGTCACTACAGACGTTTTTTTAATGACAACAATATTGCAAATTTTTGTACATATCTACAGAACACAAGTTGGGACGAGGTTTGGGCCACTCAAGAATGTAATACCGCTTTTAATTCGTTTATGGACACTATTTCATACTATTTCGAGATTTGTTTTCCTGTCACTAAAATAAACAAAAATAATAATAATAAAAACATGCAAGTAAAAACAGCCCTGAAATAATTGCCGCTAGAAATAGAGTACAACTTTTTGCTGATCTTAGCAGGAAATATTCTCAGTTTAAAGGACAATTTAAAATTGTTAACAATGAATATCGACAATTATTATCGTCAACACACATAAATAAAAATGATCAGTTAGTGGCAAATGCGAGGAACAAATGTAAAGCTATGTGGAATTAAATAAATAATAGTTTAGGCAAATCTAAAAAGAATAACTTGCAGATTGAGATAGAGGATAATAGGAAAATTTTGAATCCTACTGAATGTGCTGAGGAATTTAATATTTTTTTTATATCTGCCCCTAAAAATGTATTAGTAAACTTATCTAATGGTATAGATCATCAATTTCTAGCATCATGTATAAAGCCCTGCAGTAATTCATTGTTTCTTAGAGCCATGACAGAGGGCGATGTTCTAGATTTAATACACAAGTTGAAAAACTCAAATTCTTCTGGCATTGATGAGATTTCTAATACATTATTAAAAACTATTTGTGTGTATATAGTTCGTCCTCTCACATATATAATTAATCTATCAATAGAACAAGGCATATATCCCGAGAAATTGAAAATATCTAATGTAATACCTCTTTTTAAAAAAGGTGATCCAAACTTAGTTATCAACTATAGAGGAATCAGCCTGTCACCCAGTGTATCAAAAATCTTTGAATCTGCAATTAATATGCAGCTTGTAGATTTTCTTACAATTAATAATATGCTCTCCCAAAATCAACATGGTTTTACAAAACAGAAAAGTATAGACTCAGCACTAAGCGAGTTTGTAAATGGGATAGTAAATACACTGGAGAAATGAGAAATGGCTATGGGACTTTTTGTAGACTTCTCTAAAGCGTTTGACTGTGTCGATTAACTAAACTGGAAAAATATGGGGTTAGGGGTATTGCTCATGAATGGTTCAACTCCTATTTGTCAAATCGCCTTCAACAGGTTAAAATTAAAGATACTCTTTCCAGCTTAGCAGCTATTAATACTGGAGTTCCGCAAGGATCCATATTGGGTCCAACGCTTTTTGTTGTTTTTATTAACGATTTGATAAATTATTTAGAACAACCACTGTGCTCAATAGTATCATATGCAGATGACACTAATATTTTGATTAGGTGTAGGAACTTGTCTGATGCGGAGAATTGTGCCATTTCAATCTATAAAAAAATCAACTATTGGGTTGAAAAAAACAAATTATGTATAAACCGTGAAAAGACAGTGGTCGTAGTTTTTAAAACTTCACAGTCTAGTCTAAATGTAAATAGTAGTCTAGTTTTAGATGTCAACACAAATATTAAGTATTCTGATAACTCAAAAATGCTAGGGTTAAGGATTGATTGTCATCTTAAATGGTCTAGTCATATACAGGATGTCTGTATTAAATTGTCTAAAGTATGCTATGCTTTAGCTTTAACATCTAAACAATGCAGCGTATCAATTATAAGGCAATTGTATTTTGCATCTTTTCATTCTGGCATTAAATATGCCATTGTTCATTGGGGCCAATCACCTGATGCGCATAGCGTTTTTCTCCTACAAAAACGAGCAGTGCGTATCACGGCTAATTTAAAATACAATGAATCTTGTAGGGATGCTCTCAAATCATTAAATATTTTGACTATGATATCTGTATATATTTATGAACTTACTTGTTTTGTGTATAAAAACAAAGCAAATTTATTTGAAAATAGAGCTCCACATCTGTATAATACCAGAAAGAAAGATCTCCTTATACCACATAAACACAAAACAGCGTTGTATCAAAAAAATATTTTTTTTAATGGATGTAAATTTTTTAATGCTCTACCTGAAAATGTTAAATGTATACCAACAATCTATAAGTTCAAAACTGCAGTAAAATCGTTATTGTTAAACAAAAATTGCTACACCATTGATGAATTTTTATCGACTACTTAAAACATAAATATGTAGATCTTTATACTATTGCAAGTCATACCTAATAAAAATATTGTAAATTTTATTATTTATATACTATGATTTTATTTGTATATATATTTAGTACTTAAGGCTTTCTAAAAATTTTAAATTAAATGTACCACTTTTAAAACTAGTTTTTAGATAACACAATTTTATTGTATGTATATTTTTAATTATTTGGACAAAATTTCTTAAACTCCATTAATGTAGTTTTCTGAAATTAATAACATTATTATTATTATTATTATAACATTACAAAATGATACAGATTAAAATTCAAGATTGAATATGATCAAAAAATTTCTGTAATTCGTAAAAAACATGTTTCTTCAGAGAATTTTTGATATTTTTTTGTATTGAATAGTACTTAGATTTTTCCAATCATGGGGTAGAAGGTTGTATAATTTAATAGAAATATATCTAAATGAAGAAATATTCTTCGAAAGCCGAAAATATGGAACAATCAAAGGTTTGTGTCTAGTGCCACATTTATTATCATTTTGATAGTTGGAAGTATGTTTTTTAGCATACATTATGCATTCATAAATATATTGACTTCCGCATGTCAGAATACCTAAACTTTTAAAGAAAGATCTATAAGAATCTTAATTTTTTGAGCTAGCTATTGTTCCGATAGCACGTCCTTGAATACGTAAGATTTTCGTTATGTGTGCAAAGCCTTCCCAGAGTAGGATACCATAATACACACGCTGTGAAAAAAGGTATGATAAGCCATTAGTATGATATCTTCATTTCTTGATATGGTTAAGTTTTTTAAAAGATACACACAACTAGATAATTTTTAAGAAAGTGTGGCTCCCGTGATAGCCGGCTGTCTGATGTTACACCCCAAACATTAGGCTGGGTTATTATCGGTGATATTGATAAAGTTATTAAGACTAAAGTTTATGTTTTGAGTTTTTTCATTATTTAAACATAGGTGTCTGTTATTATAGTAATCTTTTGCTTGCAATTGTGTTTCTTGGTTCACATTAGTAAGGACATCTATTTTTTTGTTGGTCGATAATAAGGTGAAAGCATTTATTGAAATCAGCTATGTCATTTACATAAACTATAAATAGGACTGGCCCTAGTATTGATCCCTGAGGAACACCATAATGAAGCTGTTGTAAAGAAAATATATTGCCATAAACGTAAACCATTTTATACCTGTCAGTACCATAGCTTTTAATGAATGATAATGCTGAACCTCCAATTCCATACATATCTAATTTAGTTAGTAGTAGGTTATAAGAAACACAATCATTGATATTTCACCAGTAGTATTTTAGACAAAAAAATTTATTAAATTATTTATCAACTGTATGTTCTTTTCAACAATGGATTCAAATAGTTCCTAATTAGCTTTATCCACATTCCATTTACTTTTGGGATAAATGATATATTAAATATGAAAATTGATTAAGTATTCCATTCCAATATGCCTGGTGGTCGAGAGGTGAGCGCACTTGCCTCTCACCTAAAAGTTCCGGGTTCGATCCCCGGCCGTGGCAGTGGAAAATACTGTGAGAGGGATTTTTTCACTATACACGGATATTGGGTGTGTGTCCCTTGTCTCTAAATGTGTAGCCCCCTCCCACACAAGGCTCTTCTAGAGCCTTCCGGGATAAAGTGGATCGTAATTACCTGTGGTATTATATATATTAGTATCGGACCAAGATAATCCGAGAAAACATTCCAACTTCCAAAATATTAACTTTAATTTGCGAAATGTATACAAATAGTATTAAGTTAGTGTTTTTATGTCAACCATTGAATTTGGCTTTAATAATTTAGTTTTTAATTGAAATTGGCTTTAATAATAATAATTATGGTGGTGAACACTCATTAAAGGTTTTAATCTCATTTCTATGCGCTGTATCTTTAATAAATGATAAAAACTCTTGTTTCCTTGAACTGCAAAATGTGGAGAATTCCAAAATAATAAAAAACGAATGCGAGGCAAGTTGTTATAAAGTAGGTATATACCACACAGTATATGACAATACAGTGTTACAACGTTCGTGTACGTTCTTATCTCCTCTCTTAAGTTCATGTATTTGTATCCAATATTTAAAGAGAATAATTTTGTTTTCACAAATAAAAACATCAGTATTTATGAAACAAATAAAAGGAACGTTCTTTGAGAGCAATAAAGTGCATTTATGATAAAAACTTGGTTAGAAACACAAACGTGAGCATCTAGAGAATATTTCTTAGCAATTCGAAAGTTGCCTTGTCGGTATTTACAACTGAGTATGCTTTTGATATTGGTAAGCTTCGATCGCTTTACCAAGATATAGGACATCCTTTTATTTCGGAGATATAAAATACTTCAGATGTCTCAGCACTTTTCTGAATATTATGAATAATTGTGAATATGCACTTGGAATATAAAATATAAACCTCTTTAAATTTTAATCGAGTTCTTTGTGCAATTTTAAATTCTTCAGCACAAGGATTCCGCTGTTTACTTAATTGCATAAAAGTAAGAGATTCTTCACTCCCATAAATCTCTGACATAAGGATTTTCTAACTTTATTATAAACTCAATAAAATGACTACAGTGTACTTTTATCGCATGCAAATATTTTATGAGATGTTACATTAAAGATACTCCAGATAAGCGCATTTTCCGACAATATGTTCTCATGCAAAATAAAGAATGTCATAGAACTTTGCTTCAATTCTATAATTGTTACAAATAATGGAACCGTAACAATATTATTCTAAAAATATATTTATCTGTTAAATACACAAGAAAAAAATATTTTCCTACTTTTAAACTTAAATGCATAAGTTTATGCGTGTATCAAAAAGAGTTGTTTGATGCATTTACAAAATTGACATTTATTCCGCAAAGAAATAACTGAAAAAAAAACTATATTATTGAAATTAGCGAACTGTATCCTAATACATATATACAGTAAGCACGTCCTTAAAAAGGGGATAATAAATTTCAGTTTTTCTGTCGACTCCCTTAAGATATCAAATTTTTATATTAAATTTAGTCACAGGCCATCCAGACACTAGTTTACATAGTATCAGTCGAACCATTTCTTCTACTTAATTGGTAGTTTTAGGGGGTGATTTTCAGAATTTTCTTTATAGAGTCTAAGTCTAAGAAGGACAAATGGAGAGAACTATTCCAGGATATCGATAACGATATATAGGGGGATGGGTATAGGATTGCTACTGCTATGCCAGCAGAAAAAATGCGGGTAATTGTGAATGCCTTATTCCCAATCAGGGAGGAGGTAAGACGGAGGTTAACGAAAGTGGAAGAGGTCCTTCCCTTCACCGAAGACGAACTGAAGGTAGTTGTAAACAGGCTAAAAAATGGAAAGGCTTCAGGACCCGATAAAATACCTCTTGAAGTAGTTAGATTAGTGGTGGAAGAGCAGCCGGTGGTAGTATTGTCAATAATGAATCGAGTGTTAGAAGGTGGAGTATTTCCCGAGATATGAAAGAGGGCGAGGCTGGTGTTATTGAGGAAGGAGGATAGACCTCCGGAGGAACCTTCGTCATATAGACCGGTGTGTCTCCTGAATGCAATGGGGAAACTGTTAAAATACCTGCTGCTAGGAAGGTTGGAGGAAGATATAGAGGAGAAAGGAGTGATATCAGATTCTTAGAAAGGGGAGGTTAACCGCTGGTGCTATACACTCGCTGATAGAAATCCCAGGTGAAGCCATGAGAACAAAAAAGACATGTATCGTAATCATGCTGGACGTGAAAAATGCATTTAATACGGCAGAGTGGGAAGAGGTAGCTGTGAAACTAATTTGGATGTGGGTGGCTCCATATCTACTGATAATAAAAACCTACCTGGAGAACAGGTATATAGGTGTGGAGATGGGGAGAAATGTGGAGTGAGGTCACTTGCAGTGTTCAACAGAGGTCGGTTCTTGGCCTGACTCTATGGAACCTGTTATTCGACGGTGTCTTCTAAATTCGACAGTCGTATAGTACAACGATGACTGGGTGCGCAGATAGCCTGGCGGTAACCGTCACAGGTAGCCTCGTGGCACTTAAAGTGGATGAAGCAAATACTGCGATAGGGAAAAATTGGGGAGTGGTTAAAAGTTGGAATTTGCCACGGAGAAGACAAAGGTGGTGATAATAACGAGGAAGAGAAACCTCCCTCCAGTCAGGGTAAGAGTGGGACAGCTCGAAGTCGATCCCAGCCCTGCTATAAAATACTTGGGAGTGTGGCTGGACTTGAAGCTTAATTATACAGAAAATGTGAAAAAGTCCGCCTAGAAAGCAGGGAAGGCTACCACGGCAATCGAAAGGCTGATGTGTAACACCAGCGGACCGAAAGCGAGTAAAAGGAGATTGCTGAGCTGTGTAGTGAACTCTATACTCCTATATGCGGCTCCGGTGTGGGTGCAGGCAGTAGAGAAGGTGGCGAGAACTAGGAGTAAACTGAGCACGATACAGCGGAAAGTAGCATTAAGGGTGTGCAGCACATACCGTACCGTCTCGTACGAAGCGATACTGGTGGTCGCGGGGATTCCTTTAATAGACCTCCTTGCCAAGCAGTGGAAGGAGGCGTACGATGGAGCGGCTAAAGGACAGGCTATGGAGGTCCTACTGACGAGACAGCAAAGTAGGTGGGAATGAGGTATAAAAGGAAGGTGGACATTCAGGCTGATTCCGAGAATAAGAGTGTGGGTCGATAGAGGCCACAAAGAAGTGGGCTACTACGTCACGCAAGTCCTTACGGGACATAGAAGTTTCGCCGAGTAACTCTTAGGTATAAGAAAGAGGGAAACTAGGGATTGCGTCCACTGCGGAGAGAGGGAGGATGCTGAGCACACGATATTCTATTGTAATAGATGGAATGAGGCAAAGGAGGTAGTAGGAAGACTGAGAACAAAAGATCTGGTCAAATTTATGATGCAGTTTGAGGAGAGCTGGAATGCGGTAGAGCTGATAGTGAATAGAATTTTGATTAAGAAAGAGGATGACAAAAGGGACCCGGATTTGGGGCATATTTGAAGGGAGAGGAATGAAAACAAAAGAATAAGAAATAATGATTGAAGATGTCCTCTGATGGGAAGCGCAAGCAGTATCAGAATGCTTAGAAGCACTGAGAGGGCAAATACCCCGACCTGCATTGAATTACACCTTACAAATCATGAAAGAATGGTAGCCAATATCATTTGTCAATTCCGTGACCAGACACATATTATAACAGTAGGTTACGCCCACCTAGGACTAATAGGTCGCCGCTCTCAGGTACTTGCAGAATCGCAAGTCGCTATGGAGACATCTATGGTGCATAGTAGCGATTGGCCATATGAGAGGACCTCTCACCAATACTCAGGTACGTTCTTGTTAATTCTTCACGCTCATAGTGTTTTTCAAGAAAATTTCATAATAAATTGAAGTTTAATTTTTGCTGTACATGACAGTACATGGTTGCCTGTAAAAAAAATGGCCGCAAGTAGTGGTTGCCATAATTTGAATTATTAATGTGAGCGAGAGAGAAGGAATGTGTGCACTGTTTCGTGTTGTAAACAAGGATTCGGTGTGTTGTAGTTAAAGTAATGTTGTTTTTTAATTTATTACCTGTGAAGTAATGATTTTTGAGCAAAATGGAAATGTTTCCCGTATAAGAAAGGAATCATGTTCTGTTGAAAAAATCGAGATCACGGTTTGATGAAATAGATGTGTTTCATCAAGATACAAGAAAGACGTTTTGTGTACTTGAATTATTATTGTTGATGGATTAAATAAAAACTTTATTCTACATTACCAATTTTACAAGAAGTTTAGTATTTATTTAGTGAGTATCGTTTAGGAGTGTTATAAAACAAGCATTATTTAAGTATTTTAATAGATAATATTTTTTTCCATTAATTAAAATATAGAAATGTGATTTTAATATCTGAGTAATCGCTCCTCATTAATTTCAATTTCTTTTCAATAACTGCAATTCAATAGGGTCCATTGTAATTCGTTACTGCTTATTGTCAGAATTTATTTATAACTAAACTCGTATTAATGAAATGATATACGTTGATAATAGTTTATTTCTATTATTGAAGACCTCTTCCCAATTCAATTCAATTCAACAAAGATTTATTAAAATTAAAGCATACAAACAGTTGCCTAACCAGAGCCTGGCCCGGGACCGACAACGCAACCACCGCGCTCACGCGGTCGCGAATTGCAGGCCGGCCGGAACAGATCTGGGTCGGCGAAAACAAAAATGAATAACTAATCTAAGCACCTTTTGCAACAAGCAAATAAAATTAGGTAATACTATTTCAACATAAAACAATAAAGATTTTTTAAAACAACTTAAAACTACACATATTTTTAATAACTGATTGTAACACTTTTTTTAAAATTTTGTAGTTGACGCAGATACCTTAATCTAAACGAGGCACCTTCTGCAAAATAAACTTTTGGCTTTAATAATTTTGATTTTCAGAATGTTTAATTTATTTGATATTCGTGATGAGAAGTGAATTTGGAAAAACAAAAATGTACAAACAGAAAACAAGAAAAACAACAAACAAAAGGGACACAATGGTTGGTGAAGCTTGGCTACAGAGGTTGCCGGAAAATCGGTAACGTCTGGTATTGTAGGGGGTGTTTAATCCGAAATGGGGCATTATGCTGTCTAATTTGTGTTATGTGTCTTGTTAGCGGGTTATCGCCCAGCTTGAATGAATAGAAGTTTTGAGAGATGCGTTGGACGTAGTCCGCTATCGGGGTTATGTCGTTGCAACGCGCATAGAGATCTCTGAGGGAGGTGTACCTTCCAGAATTTGAAATGAGGCGCATAAATTTGTGTTCAAACACTTGAAGTTTTTTCATTGTCGTGGCAGGTATGCCGCACCACACCGGCGCCGCGTATGTGATGGACGGCCTAATCACCATTGTGTACAACAATTTTTTATTTTGTCGGTTAAGTCTGCTACCCCTGACCATGAATGGATACAGATTCCTGGACAGGGAGTAGACCGTCCGTATTATCTCATTTATATGGGTATTGCTTCACGCATCTCCTGGTTGGAATTTTGTTTCCCCTGATCGAAATTGGTGTTAAAATTTTGTTCTCAGTAAAACGACGCGTGAAGACTATCGCCTCCGACTTCTCAGCGTTCACCCGAATCTTCCACTGGGAAGACCTCTTCCCATTGCCTTCTTAACTGTGTTAATTGTAAAGCGATAATTGAACTATTAGTATTGTAGATTGTAGATTGTTTTACGGGGTCGTTTCGATTCGAACAGCCTTACTTCACTTCGACCTAAAAGATCTTTTGTGATTTACCCTACATCTAGTGGTTATCCAGGGTTCCCAGACTTTCTACAGAGCTTGTGATTTTCCTGGGAGCTAATAATTTCCCTATGTCTTCAGGCGTTAATTCCGCCTGTTCTAGGAATTTTAGCCTAGTGCGGACTAACACCTTGCATTCACAAAGTATGTGTTCCGCAGTTTCAATTGCAGTATCGCAATATCTGCATTTAATTTCTACCGCCTTGCCCATATTCTTGAGATGGTATGTCAAGGGGCAGTGGCCAGTTAAAAGGCCTGGGATTAGCCTTAATTCGGACTTTTCAAGTTCGAGAAGCCATGTGTCATTCTTTGTCGAATAAGTTATAAACTTTTTCGCTTGTCTTTGGCCTGGAGTATTCCTCCAGTAGGACCTTTTCTGATCCTTTTCCCATTCTTGGATCTCTTCCGCTATATGTCCCTTGGCTAGGCCACAAAACGGATCGGGTCCAATGAACGGTGCTTCAGCTCCTTTTTTTGCAAGGCTATCAGCAAGTTCATTTTCTTGTACTCCCTCATGCCCTGGTACCCACATCAAGGTAACCTTGTTGTTATTAGCCAGTTGCTTCAGGGATTGTCTACATTCCCAGGCAATTTTAAATTCAAAGGTATAGGACCTTGGAGCCTTTTGTGCTGCCTGGCTATCTGATAGTATATAGATCTTTGCTCTTCGGATGCCTTTATTTAGGCATACCTGGGCACACAGATCTATGGCATAGATTTCTGCCTGAAAGATGGTTGGGGTGTTACCGAGGGCTTTGGATAGCCTACAATTCGGCCCTGCTGCTCCCACCCCTACCTCTTCAGCCATCTTGGATCCATCTGTATACCAGATAGATGACCCCTGTTCCAATCGCAGTGACTCCATCTTGCTCGTCTGACGACTTTCAATTAGCACGTCAAACGGGCAGTCAAAGTCTTGTTTGACTGGCATTGAGTCAGTGGGTTTGGTCATGGACTCCAAATGGATTAACTCCAGAATCCTTAAGTGACCAACCTGGTTTGACTTTATGTGCCTGGTACAGTCGTAAGGCACTGAGTGCCGCCTCCTTCCTTACATGTAAGTGCAATTATTGGTATTATTATAATGATAAATAAACAAGTAATAATACTTGTACTGATACAGTACTGGTCATATACAATCGAATACAATTATAAGTATTTGTAAACAAAAAAATGCCATTTTTATGCTAATTACTCTGTATATTGTCTTTTTTTCTATTTACCGTGTATTGCCATTTTAAGTACAATTTCATCATTACATTACATGGTATAACATTGTAACCCTTCATGGGTATTAATAGGTCTTTATGGCAACCACTACTTACGGCCATATTTTTTATAAGCAACCATGTACTATCCTGTACAGCAAATATTAAACTTCTTATTATACTAATATAAAATTTTCTTGAAAAACACCATGAGCGTAAATAATTAGCAATAAAATATCTATTTATATCTGGCAACCAAGAGATTGCGGCAGATTTTTTTTTTCATTCTTCACATCATTTTCTATAGAACGGCGTTTAATTTACTTAAAAAACATACAATTGGAATTCATTATAATAAATTTAATTAAAGGTTAATTTTTGATAGGCTACCCGGCAGTAATACATTACACTGCCATTAATCATTCATTTGAATTAAGTTTAGCTAAAAAACAGATACCTGCAGGAATCAGTTGTCAGATCTTAGACTATATTAAAGACTCACATTCTGCATCATTTTTGGGGATAAAAGTTATTATTCTTGCGAGATTTCTACTATCCTCTTAAAAATGACTTCAACGTCTGTCCAATAAAGGACTTTTATGTTCTATTGTAAGCAAATAGAACAAGTGAAAATACCAAAAGAAAAATATATTTTTAGTTTATAAGCACCGTTTTATTCCATTTTTATAGCGCATAGAAAAAAGGAAAATCTATTTTTATTGGTAAATATTCATCCTGTTATTGACAGAAGAATATAAACAAACAAGAAACACGATAATAGTGCGGCCATAATCGCGGAGCAGTATACGATATAATACGAAATCGATGGGCCACCGCCGACTGACTCAATTACCATTATTATTTTATTGGTATAAGTAAGTCGTGCGACGTCATAAACTTGAATGACCTTTTGGCATCCGGGACTTGGTTATTTGACGATTCTACAGTGATATTTCAAGGCTTATAACCTTTTTATTGCGGCAATCAAAATTCTTTTCTCATATAAAAACTATGTACGTGTTAACTTTTATATTGTGTTTCTCATCATCCTCACTGCGGTAATAAATTATTTTCGAGAGACAAACTGACTTTTAATATACAGGATCTTTGGTAATATACAATCATACGGTCATTACAAGTAGATTATTTGATTTTAAATTGATAATGCGTAATAAGAAAATAATATAAAAATATTAAGAAGAAGAGAAGGCAAACTATTGAGACATCCATTGTTTGTTTTCTTTTAGATAAAGATAAATAAACGAATTGGCCATTTACGTGATCGTCTAGTTTTGAAAAAGTTGAGACCTGAATTACGTTGTATTCGTAGTAACCCTTTTAACTCGCTTCTCTTTAACTCACAATGTAGTACTTTTCAGTTTTGTCTTAATATCTTGCTTCCTTTATTTAACACACTTCCCGACATAATCAGTTGATGAAATTTTTCACAGTTATTAACATTCTACTGTTACTTTTGTAAATATCCACACGTAGGGGGCGCGGGATGAAAATTGATTAAATATTCTGTCCAACCGGCACCTTCGGCAAGACGTAGAATACAAAAGGTTTTTTTTTCACCTGATCAGAGACTTCTACCTCCATTTTTCTCCCTACAAAAGGCATGATATTGGTTCCGGTGACATAATGGAATGCCGTTAAGTTTGTACCTCGTAACTCAGCTCCAATGAATGAATTTATGTAAATTGGTTCTATACGTTATAAATAATTAAAGTCTGACTGAAAAGTAGGGAATAAAAATATATATATTTTTTAACTTACTTTCTTACAGAAAAAGAACAAAAAGGGCATATCAAAAAGTAAGAAATAATTTCTTTGTCAAATACTTGCAAGAAGAGCAAGGTGTGCGCACTTTGTATGATAGTACGCATGATTGTATGAAAGGATTGGAATCGTGGTACACATATTGCCTTCAATCATGCGTACATAAAGATGATAGATATACTTATATACAAAAGTGCGCACGCCTTGCCTTTCTTGCAATAACATCCCAAAGAAATAATTTTTTACTTTTTAGTACGCTTTTTTGTTCTTTTTCTGTAAGAAAAGCAAGTTTTAAAATAGAAAACAATTTTTTTTATTTGTTATAATTTCCACATATTCGATAATGTAAAGTTTTAAAATTGCTTGTCTCTAGCTCTAATACGATTTGCCTATCACTTTAATTTAATCACTTACGTAATAAAATTCACACACTTTGTAAAATTGGTCACATTGTCTATTAGGTGAGGAATTTATTTAATCATTTATTTTATTTTGAACCTGATTTACTACCCAATATTATACTATATTTATGTTTAAAGTTTGTTTTGATTTTAATATTATTGATATTAAGTTATTGGTAATTGTTTAGTTTATTGATTGAATTTATATAAGTTTATTTAATTTAATACTATATGAAACTTGTTTATTGAATTCCCAGAAAAAACGAAGATGCAAGAAAAAACAGAAATCGTTTAAATACATATATTATAGAATTGGGACAACGGTCACACGAACAATTTATTATAAAAAACAATCATTGGAGCAAATAACCTAGACATAAAAATAATAATATAATAATATTTATCCACCAAATAATTAGACCAAAATGTAACATAACATAAAAAAAGTATTATAGGCAATAAATATAGAAAAAACCATAAAGGAAAACCTGCACGTGGATTAAACTGTGAGTTGACATGCACATAATAAATAAGTATAGTACAATAATTAAGTGGTAAAAATAATCTGTAGAGTGTAAAGTAAAACCTATTATTTATCCTAAAATATTTTTTAGATTTAATAAAGCAAAATAACAACCTATCATAAGTACATATAAGTGTATACTATATAAACATTATTTTAAAACAGGAAAGCTTTTTTTTTACATAATAATTATGAGATTTATTGTTGGGTATAGGAAGGAACACAAGTCGGCATATGTATTTTTGATTATTTTCATGACTGGGCAGGGCTGTTTTTTATACCACTTATGAGATGCACTGATAATCGTGAAATTTCCAATATCCATTTTCTACATTTTTTCTTAAAAAGTTGAAACGAGTTTATATATTTTAAAGATATCGGAACTTCATTATATAATTTGGGAGCTAGGTAAATGTTATAGCGTTGTCCTACTGTTTTAATCATTCTAGGTACTGAAATTGGTTTATTCCTGTGTCGTGTATCATGGTTGTGAGCTTGTCCTTTGTATTTAAGTTTTTATACTGATATAAAATTAAATTCTGAAAAAACAACCGTCTCATATCTAGGATTTTAGATTCTTTATAGAGATCATCAGTCGGGTAAGTATAACTTCTGCCAAATATTATTTTTAGAATTCACTTTTGTAATACTTCAAGATTTTTAATATAACAATTTGTTACAATTTGTTATACCCCAAGCAATGATACCATAACATAAGTGTGGTTGAACTAAAGAAAAGTATATGGTTTTTAAATGGTTTATGTCAAAGAATCTTGTAAGGAATTTAAATTTAGGAAGAAGGGGTCTTAATGTCTTAATTAAAAAATCTGTGTTTATTCCATCTATGGTGACAATCAAGCATGACTCCGAGGATGTGACAGGTGTTAATTCAATATCTTTGTTATTAAATTTAATGTTGATAACTGAGAAGGTTGGAAGTTTATGAGCTTAGCTAGTGAATGGTAAGTAGCATGTTTTGGTCTTGTTATTGTTAATAATTTGCTACTAAAAAATCCATTACTACTGGAAAGTCATTCTCGATGTTTGTTTCTATGACATTCCAGGTTTCTTGTCGGCAAAACTGATCACATCCCTGTAAGAGGAAGCTTAAATAAGTTGACATATAATGTACATAATATTGGTCCCAGTACGGTACCTTGCGGTACACCGCAAGATACTAGTTCCATTAAGTTAAAATGTTTAAGATAATATTATAGGAAAGTTTACATTGCTGTAGCAACGACTATACTGTATATATTTTAGAGTAGCTTATGCAAAAAGGAGCCATGTTACGCAATAGCATTTCCGTGTTATTTTGGTTAAATAAGAGTTGCGGCAATTGCCAATATAATATAAAACTTAATGTAAAACAAATTACAACAACCACGTCAGTGTTCTAGCAATATCGAATTCAAGTTATAAATTAGAGTTAAATACTCATGTAGAATATCGTAGAATGTTGGGAAAATTTCGAATAGTAATTAAACAAATAGCAACTACCAAATTGTGTATGAATGCCTAACAACATAAAATGCGAATTGTAGAAGTATTTTGCAGAAAAGGTCCCGGTTCAGAATATCGGTGAAAAAGAAGGACTAAATTTAGAGGTTCTAAAGGTGGCAAGCGCCCCAGGCAGCATGTTAGGGGGCGGCAAAATGCGGAAAAAAGAAACAATGACTTAAGAAAGATTGTCAAAATTTGGCATTTCTCTATTGGAAATGATAAAGCAACAATGTTGCAATAATCCCTTTTGCGAACTTTTTTTTAGATGTTGCGGACATTTTTAGGACCCCCGCTTCCGATCTTCATATTTTTTTAACGACCAGGATAATACAAAATATAATGACTACCCCGCTCTTTATATTTTAAAGAGAAACAAAGAAGGAAAGATCTTTCTAACTTCACTTTCTAAAGCATACGATAATTTAGCGTATACAATATTATTTTTCGAAACATTTTGTTGGGGTCCGACAAAATCCAATTTTGCCCCCTTAAGAAATTTCCAGATCCGGCACTGTGAAAAGGTATCCCCCTAAATAGCGGTAATTTGTGATTAGACATGTAGAATATAGGAACATAATTTGATTACTCCTAAAATGAAGTGTATAGATCAAATTTCAACAAATTGAACAATTCTAATTGCCAGAATTACCTAACCATTTTGAAAATAAACAACTTCTGACAGTTCGCAAAAAACTCGTCAGTTAAAAAACACAAATAAAACACAAAATTAAAGTCATTTCAACAAATCGCCAAACGTATTAGTAAAAGGGAACACTTAATTAATTTTACACAAAGAAGCTTTTAGGAAAGCTCTAAAATTCCTTAAAACTTGGGATAATTAAATAACCTCCAATGTCACAAGAACTTTTGACGCCCACGGATCTAAAGTTGCAGCTGATTGTGACGGGAGCTGCTAGTACTCCATTGACGATTTTCTAACGCGAACTCTTAACCAATGACACATAAAGAATACGTTTTAAAAACGTATGCGTATTTACTTTACCCCGTCCTCAACTAACTATTAATAGTCCCCAGTACAGCGTCCTTTTTTGAAAATTATTACAAAAGTGGTAAAAATGGTCTTAACGGCTTCATTTTAAAGAGTCTACCATACTGTAAAATTTTCAGGGTACGGGTTGGGCGCTTTTCCGCACGTGCAGCACCTAAACCGGTCGTTCCAGCACGGTTACGTTTTTTTATTACAAAACTCAAATTTTTTATTTTAATGGAAAGATTGTGCGTGAAATCAAAAGAAGATTTTTTTGTCCGAAAAAAAAGAGGGCGCGATTGTCGAGTCCGACACCTGCAACATGTCACTCTAGCGCGGTACCGTTTTGTTATTGCACAACATCTAATTTTTAATTGCCTAAAAAAGTTAGTCCATAACTTGTGCCACAAATTTTCAGCCGACAACCTGAATAAATCAGTTATGACAGGTTACGTTTTGCGATTACAAAAGTTATAATCTTAATTTTTTTCAATTTTAAATAAAATATGTATATTAAAAAAAATAGGTGTCCGGCAAAAAAAATGACGCAAACTTATAAAAATTAATTAAAATTGAAAAAAAAAACTTGTTTTAATTTTTGAAAGTAGTGCCAAAGTACACGCAGTAAACTGTACTAAAGAGTGTGCGCGGGAAGAGCAGCTGATCAATTCATCGCCTCATGATCCGCCAGGCTTTTTTTTTGCTCCATGTGACATTTACAAAAATCAAAGTGTTAATGGGTGTATTGGTGTATATATATTTTTTAATTATGGAATGCTACTTGTGTAAAAGCCGGTGTGAAGATGAAAATTTCCGTCCGAAACGAGAGAACATTAAAAAGTTTGATACAAAAATTTTGGAACTTTGTAAAATTTTATTGGATGCAAGAAAACATCATAGCCATGCTTTCAACGTCTTTTTACCCGATTCTCCGGATGATTATTGGGGGTATCATTCCTCCGATGATGAAGGCGATTCAAGTAATGAAACTGACAACGATGAAGAGTACGATAATGAAACTGATGATAATTCGAGTGGTGATGATTCAGATTCAGAATAGTCTTAATTTTGATGGTGTTGACATTTTCAATAAATTAATTTATATACCGCATTGAATAACAAAAGTTATTAAAACAAAATATGGTTTGATTACATTTCATTTTTTTTTTTAAATAAAAATAAGTAAAATTGACCGATATATAATAAATATTTATTCATTTATTAGTATTTATTTACTACATTGCACAGTTTTGCTATATAAGGGTATGCATTAAATAAAATATAAAAGTTGTAATGAACAAAATTTGGCCTGGTTCCTTTTCATAATTTTTTTCACAAAGAAAACAAAAATTTACTTGAACTGAAAATCAGAGCTTTTTTAATATTTATTCATTCTTTACTTAGGAAAATTTCCAAGTAGCTTAAAAATAGGAAAAGTTGTACCTATATATAAGAAGCACGAGTTAAATATGGTTGAAAATTATAGACCAGTTACCGTACCGTCGGGTATCTCAAAAATTTTTGAATATGCTTTTTTACATAGGCTTATGAACTTTTGTGAAAATAATAATATTTTGACGAAAAATCAACATGGCTTTCGTTCTAATAAATCCACACATACTGCTATGTATGCCTTCTTTGAGAGGCTCATTGATTATATCGAGGCCGGGGAGTGCCCTGTTGGGATATTCTGCGATCTCAGCAGGGCATTTGACTGTGTCGATCATGATAAATTATTAATAAAACTTTATGCCTATGGAATTCGTGGAGTGGCTGGGGATTGGATAGCCTCTTTCTTGAAAAATAGACAACTGTATGTATCTGTGACATACTCCTCCGATGGAAATACCGGGAGTGTCAGCTCGGGGTACAAGATAAATAATTTGGGAGTCCCCCAGGGCTCAATTTTGGGGCCCATTCTATTTTTACTTTATACCAACGAACTTGATACCTTGACATCTGAGGCCGACTTGATAATGTATGCAGATGACCAGTCTCTACTGTTACCAGATAGATTTGATAATTTCTTGGAGCGGAAATGCAACGTTTCTTTAAGTAAATTTTATAACTGGTACTGTTTCTATAAACAATTTGTAAATGCTGATAAGACCCAACATATAAGATTTCACAACCGACAAAAAAATTGCTTAGATCTTGACATTAAAATTAATGACAATAGTATCTCAAATAGGAAAAATGTTAAATTCTTGGGATTAACATTAGATGAGTGTCTCAATTGGAAGGCACACTGTGAGCAATTAATATCAAAACTTAATTCGATCTCTTATTTGATAATAAACTTAAAAGAAATTCTATTAAAAGATCAACTATTAAATTTGTATCATGCACAAGTAGGGTTTAGACTCAGATATGGCATCGCCTTTTGGGGAAACTCCACCTTATCAGCGGATGTTTTTATTGTACAAAAACGAATTTTAAGAAACATGGCAGGGATTTCTAGTACCTGTTCCTGCAGAGATGCTTTTAGAGACTATAAAGTTTTAACCCTTGTTAGTATTTTAATTTTTGAATTGTGTGTATATGTTTACAGTAATATGGCTAAATTTATTATGAATAAGAAGTTTCATGCTATAGACACGAGACAAAAGGAAGAATTTCATGTTCCTCTTTATAAATATAATATATCCTTAAATGCACCCAACTGTCTAGGTTTTAAATTGTTTAACTGTTTATCTGATGATATCAAACAAGCAAAAAATGTAAATAGTTTTAAACTAAAATTAAGACTATATTTATTAAACAATTGTTTTTATACGTTAGAAGAATTTTTTGTAGCATAATTGTGTGCCAAACTGTGACGATTCCTGTACATGTATGTACTGTCTGAAAGGAAAATAAAGGTATTATTATTATTATTACTATTAGTATTTATTTATGTATTAAGTTGCATAATTATCTTCTCTAAAGGTATGAATTTAATAATATGTAAAAGTTGTTATGAACAACATTTGGCCTGATTAATTTTTATAATTTTTTTCACAAAGAAAATTAAAATTTACTTGAACTGAAAGCCAGAGCTTTTTTAATATTTATTGCATAATTGTCTTCCCTAAAGTTATAAATTTAATAAAAGATAAAAGTTGTTATGAACAAAATCAGGTCTGATCATTTTTCATATTTTTTTTTACAAAAGGAATTATTTTATTTATTAATTAATTTATTAGTTATTATTTATTTACAATACATTGCACAATTATCCTTTATCAGAGTATAAATAAATTAAAATCATAGTACAACATATCAACATTAATTTACATAATATTTGCAGCTAAATATACACGAAATAAAAATTCGATTAAGGATTCGATTAGTATTAACCTTTTTTTTTTGTCGGACTGGTAATATGATCCACTATTTTGTCGGACAGTGCTATATTTAGTTCAAAAACGTCAATCTATCACTTGTGATTTTTGTCAGAAATTTTGCAATCGCAAAACATAACCTGCCATAACTGACATATTCAGGTTGTCGGACTGAAAAAACGAGGCTGAAAATTTGTCGGACAAGTTATGGACTATCTTTTTTAGGCAATTATGAGCAGTTGCAATTGAAAATTAGGTGTTGTGCAGTAACAAAACGGTACCGCGCTAGAGTGACATGAGTGACAAAAATTGTTTTTATTTTGATTTGACGCATAATCTTTCAATTAAAATTAAAAAATCGAGTTTTGTAATAAAGAATCGTAATCGCGCTAGAACGACAGATTTAGGTACTGCGCGTGCGGAAAGCTCCCATCCCGTACTCTGATAATTTTACAGTGTGTTAGACTCGTTAAAATGAAGCCGCCAAGACCATTTTTACCACTTTTGTAATAATTTTCAGAAAAAGACGCTGTACTGGGGACTATAAGAACACATCTGTTTTATTTTGCCTACTCATTCCTGCTTTATATACCATTTGACATAACAAGTAAAATGTTAGTAATTTCCAAGATTTTCCAGCGAGTACATTTAAGTAAATTACTTGTAAATATTATATTTCTACTGTGACGAAATTAGTGCAATGTATGAAAATGCGCAACTCTAGCAGTGTCCAAATGAAGCGCGCTTGTCTCCCGGATTATAACATCTCAGGCATTTGCATATTTCTATCTCGGAGGCGCCTATAAGCATCATCTTATGTTGTAGCTACCGAATTAATGACGAATTGTTCCCTTATTACGTATTATTAGGTTATCTAACGGGGAAATGCGATTATTCTGAAGGCAATTCATCTTCCTCTGTGTTTCATCAGAATTTCAAAATGGTACATATGTATTAGAGCTCATCGAGCTCAGTGAAAATATAGCTCTGTGAAAAAGTAAACGTAATCAAATTTGAAATCTAAATGATATTCCAGCAGCACTAGAAATTCAGTTAAAAGCGAACTAAATTATAACAAAAATGTTGACTCAATAGAAAATAGATGGAAATTTAATTTTAGTATGAAGTGTTTACCTAAATACGTGTGTTCTACTACTGCTAGAACTTGTTGATTATTAATTTAGTTATTAGGATAATTAGAACTTTAACCCTTGAGAGTCCGAACCTATTTCTTTTTATCTTATTTCGTGTTTTTTTTTTCATAACTATTTCGTATCAGTCCAAATAAACGCAATACCCAAATTTACAAATTCTTGCTGTACTTTTTGAGACCTGACTTTTTTATTGTTCTTAAAAATACGACTAAAAGTTTGAACTATAAAAAAATTCTCCATAGTGTTACTTTTAGTGAGTGAATACTATCTTCTGATATCAGTTCCGGGTCTTACTTTACAAAATAAAATTAAACACTGTCCATAAAACACCCCTTATACAGGGTGTCTCACCGGGAACTGAATCGATCAATATAGAAAAAAGTACGCATCAGAAAACTTTTAAAATTTAGATAATTACTAATATCGGTGTGGATAATCCAACTGAAGTAATTACAAGCAGCTGGCACTTCCACTTATGCCGGAAGTCGATACCAACTTGCTTATTTCAAATCGAACAACCTATATATTTTAGAGTTTTCGAAAAGAACATAAAATTCTGAGTCGAAAATATGTAGCATATCCTATACCTAAACCTAGCCGTTTCAGAGATATTTGACATTTTATAGAAAATTTGACAGGTGCAACGGTTTGCAAGAACCGCTATAACTTTGTTCGTGTAAAAGAGCCTCATTTGCTTCTTGTCACGTAAAAATAACACAAGGAGAACTACATTCTAAAATTAAATTCAATAATATCATACCAAGTGTTCCGTTTTGGCGTTACATTTTGTCAACTTCAAACCGCAAGAATTTGTTTAGGTCAAATAGAACACCCTATATTTGTTTACATCAAGTTGTGTAAAACTGAATTCCCTTTTTTCTCACATTAACATTGTGGGGGTTAAAGTTACAACTGTTTGAAATATTTGCGATTTTATTAGAAATACATGAATTGTTGTAATCATTTCATCAAAATAGCCATGATTAGAAACAATCAGTCATTATCTTATGTCAAAAAATGCCAGCACGTTTAAATTATACCAACGAAAACTTTTTAAATTTGTTTATTATTTATGGAGAATGTGATAAAGTAATTACAGCACTTGCAGCACATTTGCTACTCGATATCCATAAAAGCGCAAAATAACACTAAAACAGTAACATGCGCATTAATCGAATTGAAGATATGGCATGAACTAAAAGGGTAGAGATAAGATAAATTTAAAATATGATTTCATTTTAATTTAATAATTGGTCAAAATTCCGCCCTCGAACCTCGACACATTTTTCGCACCTTCGGATTAGTTCCTCATGGGTAGCTCTTCTAATTGAATCCTGTGATATGTTTTGAAATGCTTTTCTTACTTTTTGCATACAACCTTCAATGGTTGTTAATGGGCTCTCATAAACTTTATTTTCAATAGTTCCCCAAATGAAATAATCCAGAACTGATAAATCGGCCGAGCGAGGAGGCCATAAGAAAGGTCCATCATTGGCAATCCATTGATCATAAAAAGTTTCTTGTAAATAATTATTAATTAAATATGCGTTATGTGGGGGAGCACCGTCGTGCTGATAAAAAATGTATCTATGTTCGGCAACAGGTAAATTTTCTAAATAGTTGTTATTCAAATTTTGTAAGATATTCAGATATCTTTCACCCAAAGAAAAAGAAAACAAAAATTTACCCCTATACGTATTAGTTGAAGAGAAAATTTAATTTCCGTTTAAATTTTCCTGATAAAATTGTAATGCCACCACTCTATCGTTTCTTATAGCACAGTAAACATTGACCTTCCAACTTTCCTGAGAACATATGAACATATGAGGATTTGAGTTACTCCAATAATGCGAATTGTGTCTATTAAAAAGTCCATTTTTAGTAAATTTTGCTTCATCTATTCATATAATATTTCCCAAATAAGAATCGTGACCTTCAGACCTTATTAGAATAAACTCACAAAAATTCTGTCTTCTTAGGAAATCTGTTTCTTTTAATCCTTGAAGCATATGGAATGAAAACAGGTGAAACTTATGTTTTAATCAGATTCTGTGAATTGAATCCTTGCATAATCCCGATTCCAGAGCAGCTTGTCTTAATGACATCCTTGGAAATGCAGAAAATATCCCAGAATGACTATTTCAATGTTTTCGTCACCAACAATAGGCTTTCCTCTTTGCATTTTTGCCTTGACAGAGCCATAATTTTTAAAATTTTCCAGTATGCGTTTTACAGTGTTTGGTGACGGTTTCCGTTTTTCTAGATATCGAGTAGCAAATGTGCTGCAAGTTCTTGATATTACTTTATCACATTTTCCATAAATAATAAACAAATTTAAAAAGTTGATGTAATATAAACGTACTGGCATTTTTGACATAAGATAATGACTGATTGTTTTTAATCATGGCTATTTTGATGAAATGATTACAACAATTCATGAATTTCTAATAAAATCGCAAATATTTCAAAAAGTTGTAACTTTAACCCCCACAATGCTAATATCAGAAAAAAGGGAATTCAATTTTACACAACTTTACGTAAAAAAATACATTTAACCTAAACAAGTTTTCGCGGTTTGAAGTTGACAAAATGTAACGCGAAAAACGGAACACTTGGTATGATACTATTGAATTTATTTCAATTGTATAACGTAGTCCTCTTTGTGTTCTTTTTACGTGACAAGAAGCAAATGAGGATCTTTTACACGAAGAAAGTTATAACGGTTCTTGCAAACCGTTGCACCTGTCAAATTTTCTATAAAATGTCAAATATCTCTGAAACATATTTTCGACTCAGAATTTTATGCTCTTTTCGAAAATCCTAAAATATATAGGGTGTTCCATTTGAAATAAGCAAGTTGGTATCGACTTTGGGTATAAATGGAAGTGCCAGCTGCTTGTAATTACTTTAGTTGAATTGGTCATACCGACATTAGTAATTGTCTAAATTTTTAAAATTTTCTGATGAGTACTTTTCTCTATATCGATCGATTCAGTTCCCGGTGAGACACCCTGTATATATAAATATAAACATCCATTTGCTACAAAGTTTGAGTATTGAATGTTGAATAAAAGCTAACAAGCACAAGTTTCTAAACCTATATTAATTATTGTATTCGCAGGGCTTTAACCAAATTTATGTTTCATAAAATAAACACATATACAGGGTTGGGTAAATGTGTGGAAATACCTGATTATTCACTAAACTGTAATTTCGGAAAAAGATACCCTTAAAAAAGTTTTTATAGTATTTTTATTCTATTCAGTGACGTATTTTGATTTCCAATGGCTATCCTATTTTTCGAGGCATGATGTCATCGGTAGTTTTTTAAATGAATTACCCTGTATATTTTTCCATGTTCAGATAGACACTTTTTTATAAATTATAATGGTATACAGTTTGGCGGGCGTGCGACTTGTGGCTTTCTAAATATTAAATAAAATGATAAAATAAAAAGATGGCTGTTTACATTTTAATTATTAAGGCTATCTGACAAAAAATATTCTATTTTCTGAAAGTTATTCGTGGCATTCTACGAATATTCTTTCCCTTTATTTGGGTTTTCTACCACATGTATTATCCTCTCCAAAAACAAATGACCGAATCTACAAAATAATAGAATTATTGGAAGAAGCCTCTCCGCCTGTGACGTTTACGTCAAAGGAACAGTCATAGGTTAATTTTTACAAATAATATAAATCGGAATAAACACAGAAATGTATTTTGCTGACATTTCGGAAAGTAGTCTCTTTCCGTTTTCAAAGCTCTTTTCGAAGAACTCTTATTTGTTGTGTATGTTAAATACACAGCTTTAAGATTATTTCCATAGATACTTACTACTTACACAGAACTGATGATATTTTCTATTTGATAATGTTGAGTTTGTTGAGTTTGTTAAGTTCTTCTTTTAACATTGGTAGCCAGGTTGTACAAATATCTACAGATCAATTCGATGCGCATTTATCTTCATTCAATAAGATTATTGCTGACTCTTTAATTTGTCTTTTTTTGTTATGTGGCTCTTTTGTTAAATTTTTGCCGAGTCTCAGTTTATTCTATGTCCGTTTTCCCAAGCATGTTCACAAATCTTTGATTTCTGAATTTCATTATTTCTAATGTAATTCTTGTGCTCATCCAACCTCACACTGAAAGGTCTGGACGACTTACCCACATAGCATTTCTCACATTCGCACGAGACATTGTAAATACAGTTTTTTTAATTCTGCTCCCGGTTTATCGGTTTTGTTTTTGTTAAAATAGATCTCAAAGTTTTCCCCGTTTGAAATACCATCCTAACATCAAATTTGTCGCCTATTATACGGTGTAGCTTCTCCGATAGTCCGTATACATATGGAATTGTTGCTGTATAATGACGTTCAGGATTTTGTCGTACATGATTGTCAATATTTTCAACATTTATGAAAACTCTATCAACAAAGGCTTCAGAGTATTGATTTTGTACTAGAAACTCTTTGATACATTTTTTCTCATTATTTAATATTTCATTATTAGATGAAATTATTTTGGCCCTATCATATAAATATTTTACAACATCCCTTTTAACATTTATTGATTGATTTGAGTTAAAATTTAAATATCTGTTAGAATGTGTTGATTTTCTATAAATGCTTGTTTCAATTGTATTATTTACCTTTTTAATTAAAACATCTAAAAACGGTAGTTCATTCCTACTTTCTACTTCTAATATCAGTTTAATAGACGGTTCCTTACTATTTATATTTTCTAAAAAAACTTTCTAGTAAATCAACACCATGAGGCCAAATTGCAAAGATGTCGTCAACATATCTCCACCAGACAACCAGTTTGTTTATACAATTTTGAACATGTGTGTTCTCAAAGTTCTCCATAAATATGTTGCTTGGTTGCTGGTGATAATGGAGATCCCATTGCCATACCAAAATCCTGCTGATAGAACTCATTTTCCAATTGAAAATAGGTTGTTTTTTTACACATTGTTAATAGTTCCATTATACTATTTACACTTAATTTAGTTCTAGTTTCCAAATTATTATCATTCAGCAACCTATGTTTAACTATTTTTAAGATTTCATTCACCGGGACAGTAAAAAGACTGACTACATCAAAACTAACCATCAGGTGTGATTCATGAATATCATTTTCATAAATTTGTCTATAAGATGTTTACTATTTTTGATATATTAATCGGTATTTTCAGATAATTGATCGATAATTTTAAGTGAACATTTTTGCCAAATCATTCGAATTATTGTCAGTTAAAGTCAATACTGTCAGGTAGTTTCCGTGTGATATATTAATATTATTTTTCAATTGTGGGTGAACTAACTGAACGCGAAAGAATTACGATGTTAATGATGATTGGGTTTGAAGACAGGCAGAGATCTCTAAAAGACTACTACTGTTACTATTTTTAATACAACGTTCCCTGATGGAAATTCTGAAATTTCTGAATCAACAGTGTCAAAGGTTGTTCAAAAGTTTCACGAAATGGGAAGTGTTAAAAATCGGCCAAAATCCAGTCGAAGTAAGTCGGTTACAAATGAAGATATTTCACTTGATATTCTCCATAACCTGCAAGAAGAATCAAAAACTTCAGTACCAAAACTATGTAAAATATTTTTTATCAGATAGCCTTGATAATTAAGATGTAAACAGCCATCTCTTTATTTTATTTAATATTTAGAAAACCACAAGTCGTACACCCACCAAACTCCATATCATTATAACTGATGAGAAAGTGTCTGTCTGAAAATCTAAAAATATACAGGGTTATCCATTAAAAAAACTGCCGATGACGTCATATCTTAAAAAATAGGGTAGCTGTTGGAAATCAAAGTACGTCACTAAATAGAATAAAAATACTACAAAAACTTTTATTAAGGGTATTTTTTATTCGAAATTATAGTTTAGCGAAGATTCAGTTGTTTCCACACATTTTGCAAAACCCTGTATCATTAAGGGAAAACATATCAGCTTTTAAGGACATTGACTTTATTATTTTATTGTATGAAATATAATCAGCAACCCAAGAACACCAGAGTGTGGATCTCAGCCGCACACAAGAATGTTCACATATACACACATAAGCGTTAAAATTCTTCTATAAATTATCAATAATATAATAACAATCTACGTACGTAGCTGGCTGTATATTCCACTCATTATTAAATTTTCTCCATATCTATATAAAAACGCAACCAGATCAGATTTTGCAATATACATTTGCACATTACTGTTTAGACAAAATGAATCTTACCTAGAAATTGGATAAAAGTAGACATAATATTTTTAGTCGCAAACTCCTCTATAAATCCTTATTTTACTATAAGGAAAGTAACCAAACTGCAACCAAAGTTACAAGTTATAGAGGAGTTTGCGACTAAAAATATTATGTTTAATATTCCGCCCTCTAAAAGCACATTTGAACTATGGATAAAAGTAGGTTGCATTCCAAAACCAAAAAGACTAAATCTGGCTTTGGAGATGTTTTGTGTTGATAAATTTATTTATTTATTTTATTTTATTTATTTATTAGATACAACCACCCAACAGGTAACCAGTTACAGGGTGGGAACAATTACAATAATAATGTATATAAGGTACAAATATACTACAGATCAGTAGAATATAATACAGTAAACAGAATGTAGAGTTATAGAAAACAGAATAAGTGAAAAAGACAGAGAAAAGAGAAAAGATACAATTATCATACAAATAGTATTACGCTTATTATACACTAATATTCATGTTACACAGATAATAGATTTATTATCGAGGCAAGGCTACAATTAAATATATCAAGCTCATTTTGCAGCGAATTATAATTTTTACACATACAACATATGGGTGAAGTTTTTAGTAGATTAGTCCGAGGGGTAACGAGATAAAAAGTTTCACGATTTCTACTTTCTATACTGTACTCGAAAACATAGTTGTTCCAAAATAGATGATCAATCAAATATATTGTGAATAATTTTATATATGGATACCACGGAGTGTGCTATTCTTCTGTTTTGTAGGCTCGATATGTGAAACCTTTCTAACATAATGCTTTGTGGGTAACCGATTGTAGGATAATTGCCATGTTCAATAAAACATAAATACTTAACCAGACGACGCTGGATGTTCTCTATATTATTTATGTATGTAGCATATCCCGGAGACCATACCAGTGAACAATATTCTAGTTTCGACCGCACAAAGGAAAAATATAACAGTTTCATAATGTCCGTATTATTAAAACCCTTATAATTCCTAATTACGAACCCTAAGTTTTTTAACGCTGACGATACAGTTAAGTTCATATGCTCATTGAAACTTAGATTTCTGTCAAAAGTAACACCAAGATCTTTAATGATATCAGGTCTTTGTAACTCTTGGTTATTTAAATGGTAATTGTAGGTGACATGAGTGCGGGCTCTACAAAATGTAAACGCGTTGCATTTAGATACATTAAGAGGCAATTGATTTAATATACACCAATGATTTATCTTATCCAAGTTATTCTGCAGCTTATCACAATCTGCCTCAGTTTCAATTACATGATAGATTTTCCAGTCATCTGCGTGTAATAGACTTGAAACATCCAGGTCTATAACAATATCGTTAATAAAAATATTAAACAGTAGTGGTCCCAGTACAGATCCCTGAGGAACACCTGAGCTAGCTATAATATCAAAAAACTTGAAACCACGGTATTCTACATACTGTCGCCTGTTTCTTAAATATGAAGTGATTAAATCTAATAATGCTAACGATAATCCGAAATTACTTAGTTTCTGTATCAGAATACCGTGGTCCAAGCGATCAAATGCTTTAGAAAAATCAGTATAGATAATGTCAACCTGTTTATTGTCATCAATCATGAAATCAATTTACGACATTTAGACCGTCGCGTCATTTTAAACATAAATGATACCCACTAGTAAATTTTCCAGCTGCTTACTGGAAGCTGAGGGGAAGCTTTAAA
The DNA here is from genome assembly GCA_963675555.1 of Leptura quadrifasciata. Classification (NCBI taxonomy): domain Eukaryota; kingdom Metazoa; phylum Arthropoda; class Insecta; order Coleoptera; family Cerambycidae; genus Leptura; species Leptura quadrifasciata. The sequence goes on from OY776673.1 coordinate 20,943,552, forward strand.
TAACTTAGCTGTGTAGCAATCACTAGGTAAATATTCGCTTACAGTTATCATCATTAAGTGTTCCAAAAAGAAACCTGAATTTTTATTGATAACTAAATTTTTTTGAATTTAGTTCCATAAACGGTGGATTCAAATCAGCTTTTCCTACACATGAAAATACGTGTTGTATTCAAAGATGACACATTTAAAGCTGTATAAGAAGAAAACTTTTCAATGTCTGATTCACATACGCCCTTTAAGGGAAGCATATTATTATGGAAATCGTTGAATGAGTTGTGCAATGCGATATTTTATAAGTTCCCAACCCTCCTGGCTCTATCTTTCAAAGGCTTATTACGGACGCAGACAGTGCTTTTCTCCTTCTGTTTACGTATCTTGCGCCCTAACACCCACGAAATGTGTTGAAAGTGCCTTGAACTGCTCGAGAATAGGGTTTCTCGCTGAATAATTGACCGTGTATAAATTGAGGTCTAAATAAATTTGACTGTGTAGTATACTTACCAAGAGTTCTGGTCCGTATTTGGTTTGTCTCACAAAAAATAGTATAGAATATTGTTTCTTTTATTATATTTGATTGACATTTTCTAGTTCTTAGTGTCGGTAACTGAGACAAAGTGTAATGATTGCACTAGTTTTCTAAAATGTTATACCATTATTAATGATCGCAGGAATATGGTATTATGTAATTTAATTATCTTTTCTAGATTTTTTTTCTTTAAAATTAAAATAACGGTTCATTTTGATTTTATTTTCTCATCTACAAAAATTCAAATTCCAGATGACGACTATGGGCATTTACATTTACGAATCAGTTTATCATCTAATAGTAACTGAGGTTGCCATCTTTCTGCCTATACTGAGACCCGAAGAAATGTATGCGTAAAAGAACAGAACATTGGTAAATAAATAAAATTGTTCTCTTCATATTGTAATCTATCCCTCCGTAAGTTTAGTTAGAACCCACAAATAAAGCTACTTCGGGAAAAACTAACTCCATCGGAGTGACCCCAGATGTTGATCAGGCAAAAAGGTCCACCCCAATGTAAATTAGGCCTCGGCTAGCCAGTTTTATAGGAGGCGAGGATGTGGGCACGGGTGTAGCTAAACAAATATGTGCTGCTGCTAGAGATGGTAGAAAATTGCAAAAAAAAAATCAATTATTCGTAGGCAAAAGTTCAAAAGTATGCGAGGGCGCCAGGTCCTAGAGGAGGACCGTAAAAAAGGAAAGAAGCGACACAAACAGTTAGTGAAACAGCGAAAATACAATATTATTAGTTTAATATCTGATTAAATAACCCTAAAAATATACAATAACAGCTTTTCAAGGATTAAAATCAAAGACACAAGGATATTAGAGTAATAATGCTAGGTGATAATATTCTTTCTGTACACTTACATAACTATAACCTTATATCGTATTTTAGTAGAACAGTTGCTATACATGGTGGTGTCGCGATATACGCCCTTAAGAAATATCAATGTTCCTCGATGAATCAAATTAACAAATTATCTGTAGAAATACATTGTGAACTGTGTGCTGTGAAGTTCTTTGATTTAGTCATTATGACAGTTTACCGATCACCTATTGGGGATCTAAATGTTTTCTTAGAAAAGCTCTCAAGTGCCTTGGATATTCTATTGAGAAAAAATAAAAATATAATTGTAACAGGTGATTTAACGTTCACTTCAACACTGAGAACAATAATGTGCATCTCGTGCTTAACACTTTTAGTTCTTTTAGACTGACCGCACTAAATCTAGAAAAAACGAGGAAAAAAAAATTGCCTTGATAACATATTCGTTGACGTCGATCCAGGTACATGTATTGTGAGGGTAATTGACACTAAGCTATCAGACCACCTAGCTGTCAAGCTAGGCCAAGTAATTATTAAGAGCAGCAATACGAGAATAATCTATAAACCTATAACCGATACAGGGTTATTCGTCTTATATAATAATCTAAGCAACATTAGATGGGACTTTATTAAAGATCCAAATATGTGTGTGGAAAACAAATTCGAACTATTCCTACAAATTTTAACACAAGGAATCGAAACCTCATTCCCGGAAAAATCAAAGTTAATAAACGCAAAGTCATCATTTAAATTAAATTGGTTTACTGAAGATCTCAGACGAAAAAGGAGTACTCTACATTTTTTTCAAGACTGCTGTGCTTGTAATCCTACCGAAAATCTGCGTACTATTATAAAACACCATAAATATAATTACCGCAATGAATTAACAAATGCAAAAAAAATTGCTCATGACAATTTTATCTCAAATTCTAATAATCCACAGCGTGCGATGTGGAGAATAATAAATAATAATAAGTTAAAAAACCAACATATGGAAATCAACATATCTCCCAATGAATTAAATAACTACTTCACAAACGTTGCAAATAACATAGTAGAAAAACTTCCCTCATGTAAGTTAAATCATAGTGACTTTTTAAACAATGTAAAACTGGATACTCCTGTAGAAAAATTCAATTTTTCTGAGGTAACTTATAATGAAGTCGCCGAAATAATAAGCAGGCTTAAAAAACTAATAGTAGAGACCCTTATAATTTTAATATGAAAATTCTAACTACGATTAAATACCTCATTTTAGTTCCGTTAACAAACCTTCTTAATCTGTGTATAAGAAGTAACATTTTTCCAGATGTTTTAAAAATTTCAAAAGTTATCCCCATTTATAAAAATAATTCTAAGGATAATCCGTCAAACTATCGCCCAATTGTTATTATTCCCTTTCTGGCAAAAATCTTGGAAGCTATACTAAAGGACCAAATTACTAACTATTTCGAACAAAATAATTTATTTAACTCTTATCAATTCGGTTTTAGGGCCAAACAGTCAACAACTCTAGCTATTAATTCTCTAACTAAGCTCATAAACCAAGGGTGCGAGGATGGTTTGTTCACATTTTCAAAATTTTTAGACCTGACAAAAGCCTTCGACTGTGTGTCATATGGAATATTAATTGATAAATTAAAATTTTATGGTTTTAGTAATAATAGCTCCGACTTACTTAACTCGTATCTAAAAGATCGTTATCAATTTGTATCTTGTCGAAATATAAACTCAGATATCTTGCCAATAAAATATGGAGTTCCTCAAGGGTCAGTATTAGGTCCGACATTTTTCTTAATTTACGTAAATGACTTACCAAGTGTCACCTTGGATGCAAACTTTGTCTTATTTGCTGACGATACAACTGTGACAAAATCCTTCAAATATATTAAGGACTTAATTACCGAAATTAATTCAAAACAGGAAACAGTTCAAAATTGGTTTATAGCTAATCAACGGGCTCAAAATGAATCGAAAACTGAAAAATTGGTTTTTGCTCTGAGAAATACAGATAGTGTGGACGCCAACATCAGTAATGAAGTAAAATTTTTAGGAGTATACCTTGATAAGAAGCTATCTTGGGAACCACACACAAATTATATCTGTAAAAAAGTCTCAAAAAATATATATCTGTTACGTAGTCTTTCTTATAATGTCTCACAAAGAACATTACTTAATGCCTATCATGGCTTAATTCATTCAAGTATCTCTTATGCCATCTTGATTTGGGGGCACTCATCCGCCAGTAGCTCGGTCTTTGCTATCCAAAGAAAAGCAGTCAGGATCATTGCTGGTCTTAATTATAGAGAGGACTGTAAAGCTGCATTTATTAGGTTAAGTATTCTTACATTACCATGTACCTATATCTTACAATCCCTGTTATATGTAAAAGAAAATGAGGAAAATTACACAGCGCACAGCCAAATACATAGCTATCCTACAAGAAACCGGGACAAAATAAACATAGATTTTTTAAGGCTAAGTAAGACACAGAATGGTACCAACTATTATGGTATAATATTTTATAATGCCTTACCCACGCCCGTGAGGCTCTTGAATATTAGCAAGTTCAAAATCTCGGTAAAGAAATTCTTACTCAGAAATGCATTTTATACATTTGACGAATATTTGGACGCTGATTTTACTGATTGGTGAATTGTTTACGTTACCGTGCATCATTGTATTCCCTTTTTAGCTGTATTGTATTTATTGTTAACGTCATTTAATATTATCTATTTATTTAGCGTTAGTGTTATTACACATTTATTATCTGACTTGTACATGCACTGCGAGTATGTCACCAATGAATTATTAAACATTATTTTGTGTACTGCTTTGGTTGTATATATGTACATATTTTGCAATGTTTTATTGTGTACTGTATTCTATTTGACTTGTGTAAAACATTTATTGTTACATACACCAACAAATATTAAATAAATAAATACCTATTTGTTATACTGTTGTATTGACGTTTGATAATTACTGTTATCACTCTTTTATTTTTATTATTAGTGTTAAGTGATTATATATTGCATTTTATTATTATTATTTTTTTTTTTTATACAATTATTTAACGTCGGCCTATTTCCGCTACTGAGGCCTAACACCGACGCCTGTAGACGAGCTACCCCCAACCAGGAATTTTGCCGAACCTCTTCCCTTAAGAAGAGTAGGGATCTTTTACTTGCCTAACATTTAATAGACAAGGGACCGACGGCTTTACATCCCCTCCGAAGGATGGTATATCTCCTATACAACCCTCGCCTAAGGTTGTATAGCTTCCGCGCATACACTGATATACAAGCCGCTGGAAGATGTGTGAGGCGAGAACGCGGTTTCCGTTGGAATGGTCACCAATCCAAGTACTAACTGCGCCTGTCGTTGCTTTACATCGCATACCGAAGTATGTACATAGTAAAGACGCACCTACGCTCGCCCCCTATTTTATTATTTAAATTGTTGTTTGTATCTATCTGTTTACTGTTTGTAATTTATTCTATTTATTTATACATATTTTCTTACACCATATTTATATTTCTATGTATTTTTTTTTTTGCGCCTACATGTACTAAAAAAATTTTTTTTTTATGTATTACTTGACTTGTGTAAATACTCTGAGTATAAAACACCAATAAACAACTTACTTACTTACTAATATTAAATAAATAGCTCTTACAAATATACAGTAACAGCTTTTTCCAGGGTTAGGACGGAAAACAACAACATTAGATTAATATCAAAATAAATAACTCTAAAAAAATACACAGAGACAACTTTCAAGAGTTAGCATAGCTTCACGTACATTAAATAGGGTTAGCCCTTGTCGAGCATTAAGCGGGTATGGGACAAACTCCACCGTAAGAAACACAAATCAGTGGTCAATATAGAAATACACGCTTATTACTTGGCAATCAAATAAACAAACAAACGCATCATATAAGCAAATCATATAAAAACACCCGAACTATCACTATTTAATATACCTGCATATTCCCCAAAATTTAGGGTGAGGCAGTACTACTATCCATCAGGGCACGACTCTACAGTCAGCAATAAAATGAACCTAACCTAAATTAAGTTGGTTTAGAACCAACCGATAATTAATAATTAAGGGGAGAAAACGTGAGGCGAAATGCCCCTCCTCGGTATTGTGACAGTACCTAGCACAACCCACGCCACACGGCAATTTAGTGAACACTTCACCAAAGGTACTTTGCCACTCCAAAGAATTTACACTAACTGAATAAAAAAACAATGCATTTAGGTCGCTTAGGGCTACTAAATAATTGGGCACGACTCTACAGTCAACAAAAAAATGAACTTAACCTAAATTAAATTGGTTTAGAACCAACTGATAATCTAAAATTAGGGGGAGAAAACGTGAGGCGAAATTCCCCGCCTCGGTATTGTGACAGTACCTGGCACAAAACCCAAGCCACACGGCAATTTAGTGAACACTTCACCAAAGTACTTTGCCACTCCAAAGAATTTACACTAACAAGTAAAAACAATGCATTTCGGTCATTTAGGGCTACTAAATAATGGCTCTCTGATTTAGTGATTTCTTATAGCACGTAGTAAATGAATAAAATTATCCTTCCTGAGCAATTTCGGCTATAAAAACAAATGTTTTGTAGGAAGTAGTTATCAAAATACAATAAATACAGATGGTATTAAAAAAAGGCACTTAACTTTGACTTTCTATACTGCTAAACTGATATTTTGGTTAGAACCACAAGCAAGATTGGAGGTTATGGCCTATTAATTTATTTCCATTCCGGAACCCAGTGCTACCAGATGTCGTGCGCGAAATTTCCCCAAAATAACCAACTAAACCATTATGTACATCCCAATATAAATCGGCAGTCATCCAGGGTTGAATTTCACGTTATAGTAAATATATCCTCGATATGCGATTATTAAAAGAAAATATGGAAAATTGTGCGAGTGGATTTAATGTGATACAATCTGCGATTTAATTCATATTTTAATCCTTAAGGAAAAGGAATAATTTATATATTCAATCGGAAACTCTAAGACAATACAGCACTATTAGCATTAAATCATCAAAAGCCAATAATAATTTTACTTACAAGCTCCTCATTCCATTTAAGTGATTGAATATGCCTAAAGAATTTAAAAACGTGGCTACTACGTTGAATTACTAGACCGGAGAGAGCTTGCCTTCACTTCTTCCTTACCAACTAACCGTCGCGATATGTGACAATTTGCGGAACTTAATTTAGCGGCCCCTAGAAAATTATATCTGTACTACTACCGTAACATGAAAAGGAAACTTGCCGTGACCTCTAACCAATTGTGACTTAAAAGTTTTCTATAAAAGTTTTCTATAAAATGTTCAATTATATGTTTTTAATGTTTAATAATATTTGAATTTACTGATCAATATCAATAAAGTTCTTGCCCCAGCTTAGCTTACTCTTATATAACTGAATTTTTCTTCCTTCAATTGTCGTGCTTAAATGAAATGTGACGGGCGGACGGACAGATATTTTTTGGAGTTTTTACAGAATTTTATGTTGAAAACACCGATATGAAATATAATAGAAATATTTATTCGCCATGTAGATTGCAAATAGCGTATATGGCATGTCAGGCATAAATATATAGTCATAAATATAATATATGAATAAAAAATGATCAAAATGTAAATTATATAATATACAATTTACGCAAGGGATAATAAAGGAAGTTTTGTGCTTATAAGACACCTTTTTTTTCTACAAATATATTTTAACAAACAAAGAAATTACGTTAATTTGTAGTTGTCCTGTAAAATTAATTATTTTTTGACTTGGTACCTATTATCTCCGGTGTACAGATTTGATAATACATGTATTATGTGTTTATATTATTATTATTAGCCGTTACTCGAGTCCGAGTATAAAAATGTTACAGTCGGTAAATTGTGTACAATAAAAAACAAGTAAAAGGTGTAGTCTATTGTAATTCCCATTCATCTACGGTGCACACGACTATGGCTATAGAGGCCAATTTGGGAGAGCACATGTCGACCGCAATCAGGACAAACATAGACCTGGTTAGGTCTTGGATTCGGCCTTCTTGCAGCAACATTTCCTTGATAGCTGGCCACAACCCCTCGCCATTCGGTTCTGTCCGCTGCAAGTTGTTCCCATTGCTCGTCTGCAATACGACTGCAGACGATTATGTGTTAATAACATTTTATAACGCTCATAGTTTGAAGGAATGAGGAAAACATTATGCGATATTTAAAATTTGCCAAATTTTTAAACAATTCCCTAAGCTCTCCTAATTAACGAATTTTGATCTCCCAAAATGAATTTCAAAATTTGAGTGCTCTTTTACACGTCCAAAAATTTTCAACTTTCTAAATGCTTTAATTTAGCCTCAGCAAAATTTGCAAATTTTCAAAATGAAGTTTAGATTGCAAAATTATTATGCAAAAACTAAGAGTCCGATCTTGTCGAAATTTGGTGGGAAGATTTATTATATTAAAAAGTTTTCTTTAGCTAAGTATGAAGATCCTTCGTATGATATAAGTAACGTATAGTGAAATTATCATTTTTTATGATATTTTAGGAGCGATTAAGCCAAAAATCTGCCATGCTACCCAATTCACTGAATCCAAAACAAATACCACCTGGACTATCTAAGTATAGTTCAAGTAGGAATAAACTGAGTTATAAAAAACCCAACAAAAACTTTACGATATCACGATCAAACGACTCGCCTCACGAGCGGTCGAGGGTCGATCGAGGTAGCACAAAGAGTAATGGTATTTTAATGAGGTCGTAAAGTTTTTGTTATGTTTTTTCTGCCTCAGTTTATTCCGACTTGAACTATACCTACAACAAACAAATAAATAGGAATTGCATTATATACATTACATTTTTTTATTACATTGTAAGATTTATCGAATAGCATTTAGGCCCACCGCATATTGAACCCATTCCAGCACAGCGCAGTCCCCCGTCAGGCGTGGGTGAATTCTGTGAAACAAACCACGCACGTGTGGTGGATGTCGCCATGGGCTGGATGGAGAGAGAGGTCCGATAAGGAAATATTTCTTATTTTTGGCCAAAACTTTTTTAAATAATATATTGTAAAAAAATTATAAGCCTACCTAAGTAGATAAGTCATTTGCAAAATTAGTTCGTTTAAAACTACAAATTATAAAAATTGGCACTAATTTTTAATTTAAATTTACTGGTTTTGCAAACAACTGAAATTATTGAGTGAAAATTCATATCACTACACTTGTCAGTTCCACTTAGGTAGGCTTATACTTTATTTTATGAATATATGTATTAAAAAAAAGTTATGGCCAAAAATAGCAAATATTTCCTTATCGGATATGCCTACCTTAATACATGTGTACACTATAACAATTATTGTAGTTTATGGAAAATAAAATATTTCTATCTATCTATTTATCTAAGGTTTTTCAAGTAAATGACTGCAAGAAATTTATATTAATTTTATATTCATTTTCGTTATAATTTTAAAGTGCCTTAGGATATACAATTACTTACTTTCATTCAAGGATGTAGAATAATTTTATTTGATGCTCAACCTCAGGGAATTTGAGAGGAAAAATATTTTTAATTATAATTTTTCAATCCTTATGTGGCGCGATACGTGGGTGTGGGAATATATACAGTAATTTCATCTTTTGTAGATATAATCCGCAAAAGTCTCGAGGATTCAACAAAAACTGTACTCTAGAGGCGTAACTTATAACTCTGCGCGTGCCGGTGTGTTTCTGCCTTGCTCGAACTTTCCACATTATGTCCACAAAAACTTTTTAGCAAAGGTCAAAACGAACATAACGTAATTGAGTGATTCCTTTTGTTTAGCTTTCAGTCAAACATTGAAATGGATAACCTCTATTATATATTTTGTATCTACTGCTAAACATGGTTTATATTGTTAACAACACATTTGTATTTATTTGAAAGTTTTCTTCTAAATTATTTAGCGATTGTGTTCCAAAAAGTTTCAACTGAAAACAATAGGAAATTTTAAATCTGGTAACATATTTAATAATAATATATTTCACATACACATAGGTACACGTTTTCATACATACATGTTTAATAATACTTTATTTTGAACATTATAATATCGAATATTGTGCCTTATGCTGTACATTATACAGGGTGGGGCAATAGTGCGTCGGAAATCGATATCTCGAGTTCTACGATAGCCAGAAATTTTTTTTAAAATTGCAAGTAAACTAGCTAAAAAAGTCTATAACTAGAAATTATTTTCAAACATACAGAGCGAGCCAAGACGAAATTACAAGACCAAGTGCCATTTTTAAATGGAATGCTATGTATATCAGTACATTTTTTGAATCCTCTTTCTAGGCTCTATTCATTACTATATTAGCATTGAATATCTCCCAACCACTTGGATGTAATGAATATTTTTGTTAAAAATGTTGAAATAATGCAATCTGCAGATAGATATTAAAAAAATCACCAGTCACAATTATGGGTTTTAAGAAAAACTTATGTGAATAATAATGTGTGTAATGGGGTAGTGAAGCGCAAGTTATAGCCTCTCCTACTCAATTGTTAACCTCACCTTCGCGATGAGTTCAATTTGAACTTGGTACGCCCTGTCTTCACTAACGAGGCTCTAACGACCGAGTAAGGGTGGAATAACCCTTACCTTTTCCCGTGAGCACATCCACTTTCTCATGAAGAGTGCGGTAAAAATAACCCACCGCACACAAAGGTTGCTTTTGGAATCGTTTGGTTACCCCATCGTCGCAGTCTCCTTCTGTGCCATGGGACCACACCACCCGCCTTCCGCAACCGAGCTGGTCAGTTGCATACCTGCTCCAGCTAAAACTTCAAATGCAGCTTCGTTTTCAGTCGATTAAGGCTTTAAAAAAATGATGGAGCGTTCAAGTGGGACAAAATCATCCGGAGGTAAAATACCCTCCCGATCGGATCTCCGGGGAAGGGTGCCCACAGGGACACCTCATCGAATGTCGAAAAAACACCGACAAGTTAAATCCAAGAAAACTAATTCTTTCATCTACGGTGCTTGGAATGTTCGTACTTTGAACGACAGCACTCGCACCGATCGGCCTGAAAGAAGAACTGCTCTAATAGATAGAGAACTTCACCGACTCAATGTTGACGTTGCAGCTCTCAGCGAAACTCGATTTTTGGAGGAAGGCTCTCTCAAGTCTCTCACAGAAAAGTACTACACCTTCTATTGGAAAGGTCTTCCCACCAATTCAAGAAGACAACATGGAGTAGGATTTGCCGTTCGGAGTCAACTTGTATCTAACTTAACACAAGTACCACAAAGCCTATCCGAGCGTCTAATGCTGCTACGCTATGAGCTATCAGATGGCAACGCGGTAAATCTAATAAGCGCCTACGCTCCCATTCTGGATGCAAGTCACGAAACCACGGAAAGCTTCTATCAACAGCTGGAAGAAACCCTCTGTAGAATACCTAAAACGGAACGACTCGTTATTCTTGGCGATTTTAACGCTAGAGTAGGGAGAGATGCAGACACCTGGCCAGGCATCATAGGCAAGAATGGTTTGGGCAACATGAACGCTAACGGTCAACTACTCTTAACTAAATGCGCCGAACATGATCTAGTTATAACAAACACCATTTTCCGACAAAAGGATAAATTTAAAGGCACCTGGCGTCACCCCAGATCAGGTCACTGGCATCTACTGGACTATGTCATCGTACGTAGGAAGCATCTCAAGGACGTCCAAATTACAAAGGCGCGCATTGATAGCGAATTTTGGACCGATCATCGTCCTGTTGTCTCTAAAATGAAAATTGTTATGAGACCCAAACATCGAAGAACTCAAGTAAAACGTAGACTCCGTCTCTGTATTAGTAAATTGCGTGACCAACAAACCGTCGAACAGCTAAAGCAAAAAGTTCAAGAGAATTTGAGTGCACTAGAAGAAACCAATTCTGTAGATGTCGCTGCTACCTGGACACAAATTAAAGACAGTTTAAAATGTGCGAGTGAGGAAATTCTTGGCACTGCAGCAAGTAAAAAACAGGAGGACTGGTTCAATGATAATGAAGCTTTTATACAAGAACTTCTTGACCGCAAACATATTGCCTTCCAAAACGCTATCAACCACCCCAATGACTCATCAAAAGCAGAAGCTTTTACCCAATCTAAGTATGAAACGCAACGCGAAATCAGAAGATTAAAGAACGAGTGGTGGGCAAGCAAGGCCAGAAAAATTCAAAGGTACGCCGATTCACACGACTACAGGAATTTCTTTCAAGGAGTAAAAGCAGTTTACGGCCCCAGTCGGAAAAATATGTGCCCTATTAAAGATTTAAATGGAAATCTCCTCAAAAAAGACCAGGAAATAAGAGTCCGATGGAAAGAACACTACTCTAACATTCTTAATCAGCAAAGTCAAGCCGATCACGATATCATAAATCTTATCCCTCAATATGACACCTTCGAAGACTTAGATAAACCACTAACAACGGAAGAGATCTTAACCGCCATTGGGCAGCTAAAAAATAACAAATCACCCGGCGCCGACTCACTCCCAGCTGAGATCTTTAAAGCTACCTCAAAAAACTGTTTGATGTCGTGTGGGAAAGTGGTCAAGCTCCGCAGGAGTTTCGTGATACACTTTTAATCAACCTCTTCAAAAACAAAGGGAGCGCTGCGGACTGTGGAATTTACAGGGGTATAGCTCTCCTGGCTGTTGGAGGGAAGATACTCACTAAAGCGATGGCACATAGGCTAACACCTGTTATGGAAAAGTTACTTCCTGAAACACAGAGTGGCTTTAGACCAAACCGAGGCACATCGGATTTAATCTTCACACTTAAACAGCTTCAAGAAAAAGCACTCGAACATCAAGGAGAAATTCACATGGCCTTCATTGATTTAACCAAGGCGTTTGGCTCGGTGGACAGGGAAGTGCTCTGGAAAATTATGTTCCGCTTAGGTATCCCTAGAAAATTTGTGGAAGTATGTCGCAGTCTACATACAAACAACAACGCCCAGGTTATGTATAATAATGAGGCAACCGAACCTTTCCAAACCCTCACTGGAGTTAGGCAGGGATGTGTCCTGGCACCCCTATTTTTTAATTTGTTTACCACTGCTCTAACAATTATTGTTGACAACAAACTGACAGTCAGAGGAATAGGTCTCAGATACCGTTTTGATGGCGGTCTCTTTAACATAGGGCGTTTTAGAGCTTTCACAAAGACGCGCACACGATTCATTTGTGATCTCCAGTATGCGGATGACTGTGCACTTTTAGCCTCTACGCCGGAAGAGCTTCAAGAACTTTTAGATGTGTATGCCCATAGCTATGATTCCTTGGGACTCAAAATCAACATTGGAAAGACTAAGATTATGTCAACTCCTCATCAAGTGAACCGAATAGACATTACACTTAACGGAAATTCTCTTGAAGTGGTGGATCAGTTCAATTACTTAGGCAACGTTGTTAGTGACAAAGCAAACATGGACAGCGAGATTCGCAATAGAATTAACGCTGCATCTAGAGCACTTTGGGGACTTAGAGAGAGAGTATTTGACAACCACGACCTTGCTTTGTCAACGAAAATGGCTGTCTACAGAGCAGTTGTCATTCCAACACTGCTATATGGATGTGAAAGCTGGGTCACTTACCGTGGTCATGTGAAAGAATTAGAACGTTTTCAGCAAAGACACCTCAGAAGTATGATGAAAATCCGTTGGTTCCGTCACATATCAAACGTGGAAGTATTCAGGAGAGCAAACAGCCTTCCAATTGAGGTGCTTATTTCAAGAGCACGCCTAAGATGGGCAGGTCACATTCATCGTATGCATGATAACCGCCTTCCTAAATGTACACTTTATGGTGAATTGCTAAGCGATAGAAGAAGGCGTGGCGGTCAACGAAAGAGGTTCAAAGACGCTCTCCATGAAAATCCTGCGGTATTGCAGACGAGCAATGGGAACAACTTGCAGCGGACAGAACCGAATGGCGAGGGGTTGTGGCCAGCTATCAAGGAAATGTTGCTGCAAGAAGGCCGAATCCAAGACCTAAGCAGGTCTATGTTTGTCCTGACTGCGGTCGACATGTGCTCTCCCGAATTGGCCTCTATAGCCATAGTCGTGTGCACCATAGATGAATGGGAATTACAATAGACTACACCTTTTACTTGTTTTTTATTGTACACAATCTATCGATTGTAACATTTTTATACTCGGACTCGAGTAACGGCTAATAATAATAATAATAATAATAATAATGTGAATACCAGTTACAAGACATCTAATTAATGTTTCTGCATCATTTTCATTTCCTAAAAATGTTACAGGGTGTCCAAAAATTATGTTTCAATTAAGAACATTTTTAAATTGAATTTTCTGATTTTTTTCGAATGGAACACCCTGTATATTTCTCGATGATGTGATGTAGAAATGAAAAGCTAACATTATTTGTAAGTATTTCCTATGGCTAATTGCAACCAATTTCGTTTTATAAATAAATAACTGTCAAATTCAAGAATAAACTTAAAAAAAGAGGTTCCCTCAAATAATTCATTAGAAAAATGTATAATAGGGGTTCGACGTGTTTTGTATTTACGTATAAATAAATTTTAATTCATTGCCTCAACGGTCGAAGGAAAGTTTTTATAATGTTCAGGTGTCTAACAAGATTTTCAGTTAAGCTAGGTAAATAAGCGATTTGACGCAATGAAGCTTTTTGCTTAGTCTAAAAATAATATTTTCTATAAGCAATTGCTTTTAATAAAAGCTCGACAAAATAATTAATGCCTTTAAGAACCTGCCAACTCGGACTTTCATAGAAACCTAAGTAGTTCAAGTATCACTGACAAATGTCAAATATCCACAACAATAAACTGCAGAGGTGCCTTTACTTCTTGGCATATAAATCTTTCAAAAACAAATCTCTCAAATGTGGGTATTGCACAAAACATTTTAAATAATTTCATATTTTAACGTCTTCCTTGTCACTATATCTCTAGTACTTCATATTCAAAACATAACCTAATCTTTTGTTTATAGTCCAGATAAGCAATTTCCTAAGTAAAACTAAAATAACGTCAATGAACTACTAATACTGTATAATGTCAGTCATCCACAGTTATTATTCAGCAGAGTTACAATATATGAGTTATGATTTTGTTTTATTACCGGGACTAGTTCGGGGTGTTTTTGGATATTCAAGAACCCCTTAATCTACCCAAATTCTCTAGTAGAATCGGCACAGGTTCGAAAAAAAAAATTTATTTAATATAGACAAATTCACAGTAAAACTTTAGACTTTATAGAACTGACAATTCATTTACACTATTCGTTAAGCATCACTTTTCCTCGGTGGTCAGTTTTTAGAATCTCGCTCTCGTCTTCTTCTTCTTCTTCTGGTAAATTTGAATATAAGGCGTGTCGCCGGGGTTCAGAATGGCAAGTGAGGGTGAATTAAAAATGTCTGTTAAAATTTTAGAATGAATAAAAAGGCAGAATTACATAAGTGTTGGGCCAATATCACAACAGTAGCTAAAAATAGTCGCACCCTAAAATACTTTATTTTAGCCGAACATGTAAATAATAGTATATTATTTTATATGGAGTAAATGTGACATTTTTGTTGAGGATGTACTTGAAGGACGAGAGAAGCGAGTCCGGCATGAACAAATGAAATGCAGAAAATCGCTTTACTCCTCATAAAATATGCTATTTTTTCTTCAATTTTCGAATATAAATTAAATAAACACTATTATTTTTCTTCACCTACTTTTAGTACCGCTCATGAGTGGCAGTAAAAAACTTTTACTGCCGCTCAGAATGAGAGCGAAAGAAAAAACTTCTACTGCCTCTCAGATGGAGTGTCAGAGATATAACAGTTTAAATTTATAAAACTTGTCATTAAAATCATGTTCTTTTGACGTTTAAAGAAAAACGCTGCTTACCAAAGCATCTGTTTTCTTAATTGTTTCCAAGGGAGAAGTATATCAAAGCCTATCATGTTTGCAATCATATATACACCAGGTCGAATTTGAACCGTTACAAGGTCTATCGCTTTCTATTAACAAATAAATAAAAGAAAATTTAGCAGGTTAAGGTAAAAAAATTCATTAAAAAAATTTTGGGTAACTATTTTTATTGTACTTTTACAAAAATGATAATTTAGTTTTAATTTTGTCCCTGGACTCAGCTATTCTAGATGCCAATCTGTAAAATAAATGGAGAAATTGATAACTTTAAAAGAAGCACAGTTAGTTAATAATAATAAATGTATTTTCCACACATTTACTTATTTTGATAAATAAGTATAGGCTTTTATGCAGTAGTGTAGCAGACCACGACACTAATAATGAGAGAAAATGCATTACTTAGGAACTATTCAAGTAAAACTTCCACATTAATACTAAAGTATTGACATATGAAAATGTATTGAAATATTTTACTGGTGGCGGTGAATGACTGATGGTCGAAAGGTGAGCGCGCTTGCTTCTCACCCAAAAGTTCCGGGTTCGATCCCCGGTCGTGGTATTGGAAAATACTGTGAGAGGGATTTTTCCACTACACACGGATATTGGGTGTATGTCCCTTGTCTGTAAATGTGTAGCCCCCTCCCACACAAGGCGCTCCTAGAGCCTTCCGGAATAAAGGGGGTGGTAATAACCTGTGCTCGTGTTATTGTGATTTTATTCAAACTTAATAAAATATTAAAGTTTGGAAATAATTTAAATCCTTTGTGGACATCTCCAAGTGTTTTATATACTGTCCATAAATTCGTGGATATTTTTTTATTCATATTTATTAGATAGAACTCAGTCTAGAAGTTTAATGAACAATCATGATATCCTTGGGGCTTTGAATTAAGGGTTTCAATTGTTTTATTCGAATATTTTAGATCTTTGCAGAACATTTTATGGAAAATAAAGCGCCCAAATGCAAACCAGAAGCTATTCGACTCATTGCACAATAAGGCATCTATACTTAACGTCACATTTTTCAAAGTCGCAAAGGTCTTGAAGTTATTATTCTTAACATATTCCCACCAAGCAATGACCTTGAAAGACGTACAGATACCCTATGAACCAAAATAACGAAAAAGTGGCCAAAAATAAGATCATGCTTAATGGCTTGGGAATTACACACGTACCTATTAGAAGAAAAATAATTTTAGAAATTCAAGTGGCGGTAGTTTTTTAACTGGTGTTTTTAAGAATTTATGTGTTTCATCACATGTCGTCTGTTTAGAATGGAGTAACTTGAGTATTTAAGGGGGCCGTTAATTTGGCAAAGTGGAAATTTATGCAAACCTGGTAAACAAATCTTAATATTCATTCAAATTGTTGTTTTTTTAAGAACTTCTTCAATTTCATTTATCTCTTTGGGCATTGCTTGGTAGGTATAATATGTTTGTGTTCAAATACAGCGTTACAAACTTTACCATTAACCATTGTCATCTCACAGATGTGCCAAACTAAAAGATTTAGCTCTTCTGTTTTATAAAGTTTCTTTCTATATATTTTTTTCTCTTGCCTTAATTAAGGAATCCCTTTTTAAGATCCTATTAATCTGCATTTCGCTGATAAGTGACTTGACTATTACTATGTTATTAAACTTTCTCTATTAGAATTTTCAGAATATGAATGTAATGGCACTACCGATGTCGAAATCAATTCGCCGTCACTAAGAAGAAAATAATTGAGGTAGTGGCACCATTTTTCCTCAAGAGGATGTTTAGATTAAAACTGTTGCAAATGCCCTAATAGTGGAGTGGATCGAGCAGGAAAAATATCCTCAATTCGTAGTCCTCAAATTGAAGATTTTCTTTTCCCAATCGACTAAGTCGGGTCGCGGCATTGTTTCCCCAGTTACGTTCCACAGATCTGAGGGTCGAGGGAGGGGGGTGTGAGCATTTAAAAATATGGGAAACCGGTTTTTTCGTCAATAAGTCGGTGGGTGTTGATTTCACAAAAAAAATATATACTTCTCAAAAATGAAGAACTTTGGTTCTTGGCCTCATCGTCGTCGGACAATTATTTAACGAGATATCGCGAATTTACGTTACAGGAAAGAAAAAATTTCAATTAATTTTTTCTCGGCTCGACATGCACGTGGGACTTTCATTATATTTTTCGTAGAAGGGTAAGGTTACCCATTTTAAGAAGCCAGAGACTGAGGGAGGTGGGACAATTAGGAAGGGAGGGAGGGAGGTGGGGCAAATTTCTTTTAAACCCTGATAACTCATGACCGGAGAGGTGGATCGCAAAAAATCAAAGTGACATTTCTTTAATTTTTCGCGTAGAATTCAATAAACTTGGCAGAAATTGACTTTTACGAAAAACACGCGGCTAGCGCGCGAAGGAAATTTTGAACTTTTTTTCAAAACATTTTTTTGTCATGAAGGGAACGGGTGGGGGGAATAATTTTTGAGTCAATCGATGGCTTTATATTTTATCTTCAATTTCCGTCGAACTAGACCGCAATCCAATAATTATTAAGGGAGAGTGCAAAGTTTTTGCTGTATAGCGGGAGAACGGAGAGGAGTGGGGTTTCTAGCAGGGCTCAAAACAGAGTGCAAACAGTTTTCTTTTTATTCATCCACTTTTTAATTTTGCCCTGTCCGTATATTGTCCGCCCGCGCGAGTTACAATTTAAAAAGCGAATGGAAACGGGCGACGATCAGCCGGGGGCGGAATTTACTCTCTCCACTTCACTCTCTCCTGTCTGATTCACACACGCGTGCACTTACTCTCATTGTCATAATTCTCCTGTCATTAATTGAGAGTCACTTGAGGACCAGATAGAATCACTTTCTCCCAATATTCTAACAAATAGCAGTCTGGCACGCTCTTTTTGCAGAATTACTGGTGTATGGTTAAGCATCCATTTACAGTTTTGGAATGTAAACGGAAATAAGTTTGTCAAAGTGCTGGTCTTTCCATCGCCATGTTTGCTAATAGTTGCAGTCCGACACTTGAAACTAAAATGTAAGAATGCCATTTGTTATGAATCGTCAGCTATATTGTGGTATGCAAAAATAAATTTTAGAGGCCCTTGGTTCTCGTACACACACTAAATCCCAATTTAATTTTTTTACTCCCTTTAATAATGGGGTGGAGGTGGCGATAGGGGTGGTAGAGCTAACGCCAAGAAAGTTTTTTGGGACGTTTCGTTCTTGTATACACACTAAATCATATTTTAAATTTTTTTACTCCCTCTCATAATAGTTTGGTGGTGGTATTGGTGGACTTTGCACTCTCCTTTAATGATTATCGGATTGCGGTCTAGTTGGGCGGAAATTGAAGATAAAATATAATGCCACCTATTGACATAAAAATTATTCCTTCCTTCATGACAAAAACATTTTTTGAAAAAAAGTCAAAACTTCTTTCGCGCGCCAGCTGTGTGTTTTTCGCAAAGTCAATTTTTGAAAAATTTTATTGAGTTCTACGTGAAAAACTGAAAAAACATCACTTTGATTTTTTGCGATCCACCTCTCCGGTCATGAGTTATCGGGGTTTAAAAGAAATTTGCCTTACCTCCCTCTCTCCCCTCCTAATTGTCCCACCACCCCCAGCCTCCGACCTCTTAAAATGGATGACATTACCCTTCTATGAAAATTATAATAAAAGTGCATGCATGTCGAGCCGAGAAAAAATTAATTGAAAAATTTTTTTTCCTGTAACGTTAATTCGCGATATCTCGTTAAATAATGGTCCGACGTCGATGAGGCCAAGAACCAAAATTATGTGTTTTGTCAAGTTCTTCATTTTTGGGAAGTATATATTTTTTGTGGAATCAACACTTATTGACGGGAAATCGGTTTCCCGTATTTTTAAATGATCCCCTCCACCCTCTTGACCCTCAGATCTGCAGGACGTAAGTGGGGAAACAATGCCGAGACCCGGCTTAGTCGATTGGGAAAAAAATTCTTCAATTTGAGGACTACGAATTGAAAATCCCGATCCGCCCCACTACTAACACTTTTTATATGAAAGTGGCAAGAACTAAGTACAATATTCATATGTTAAACATAATATTTTCAGTCGCAAACTCCTCTATAAATCCTTATTTTACTATAAGGAAAGTAACCAGACTGCAACCAAAGTTACAAATCTGGCGCGTTAAGTGTAATAATTGCATATTACCATCAAAACGCTAATGCTTCGATTGCAACAAACACCAGCCGAAAGACTGATCCTACTTAAAGGAGGTCCCTTGCCAGTCGTCACACACCACTTGCAGACTGCAGTTTCGAGCTGTTGGCTCTCGTCAGTGCAAGGTAGGTATGCAACGACCGACATGAGAATCCTTTGGCTATAGTACATCCCGGTATTTTTACAATAGCGACATGTAAAACAGCCAGCAGGCGCCATCTAGCTTTCCAGTGTCTGTTGCAATCGAAAAATAAATAGCCTGACTTGGCTAAGCATAGTTCAAATGTGCTTTTAGAGGGCGGAATATTAAACATAATATTTTTAGTCGCAAACTCCTCTATAAATCCTTATTTTACTATAAGGAAAGTAACCAGACTACAACCAAAGTTACAAATCTGGCGCGTTAAGTGTAATAATTGCATATTAGCATCAAAACGCTAATGCTTCGATTGCAACAAACACCAGCCCAAAGACTGATCCTACTTAAAGGAGCTCCCTTGCCAGTCGTCACACACCACTTGCAGACTGCAGTTTCGAGCTGTTGGCTCTCGTCAGTACAAGGTAGGTATGCAACGACCGACATGAGAATCCTTTGTCTGCTGGCTATTTTACATGTCGCTATTGTTTGCGACTAAAAATATTATGTTTAATATTCCGCCCTCTAAAAGCACATTTGAACTATGCTAAGCCAAGTCAGGCTATTTATTTTTCGATTGCAACAGACACTGGACCGCTAGATGGCGCCTGCTGGCTGTTTTACATGTCGCTATTGTAAAAATACCGGGATGTACTAGAGTCAAAGGATTCTCATGTCGGTCGTTGCATACCTACCTTGCACTGACGAGGGCCAACAGCTCGAAACTGCAGTCTGCAAGTGGTGTGTGACGACAGGCAAGGGAGCTCCTTTAAGTAGGATCAGTCTTTCGGCTGGTGTTTGTTGCAATCGAAGCATTAGCGTTTTGAGGGTAATATGCAATTATTACACTTAACGCGCCAGATTTGTAACTTTGGTTGCAGTCTGGTTACTTTCCTTATAGTAAAATAAGGATTTATAGACTAAAAATATTATGTTTAATATTCCGCCCTCTAAAAGCACATTTGAACAATATTCATATGTATTTTATTACAAAATCCCAATGTCACCATCTCAATCTACCTTCCTCCTTTTTATTTGAGCAAGCAGATAAGTTCAGTATCAACCTTGTTCCAAATAGATTTTGTCTTTGCCGTCAACTTTCATCTCTTTAACGTTTTTCGTATCTACTCAAATAAGGAAGCTATAATCCTTTGTGGTTTTCCCATTTTTCAGGTTTTTGTAATATATCTTACAAAGTAAGTTATGGATTTCAAATTTCTTTTTACTGAAATATAACTCACAAAAAATGGGATAACTTTTTCTAAAACTTTATTCTTCTACAATAAATATTAAGCCAGATATTTTGTGTGGTCCTCGTAAAATGGACAGACGGTATAGTAAATGTATGTGATAATAAAGTGTTACCTAAGCAAGTATATCTAAAATCGTAAACACCTAGTTTTCATTTCCAGATTCTCCAGGAAATAATATGGTAAATATGGAATTTGCTTCTACGTTAACAGGACTAGAGTAGTATTTGTCGTTCTCAATTTGTATGGACGCATTGCTGGATCCACTACAAAACAAATTTTATTACTTCGGAAAATTTAAATCAACTATTACTAACTTGTTAAAAACGACCAGGGCGATCAAATTATCTGGTCTTAAAAATGCTAATGATGTGATATTGTCTTGTTTTATGTAAGATGCATCTAAAACATAAGATCCAGGAAGAGCAAATTTGGAAAAATGACCCATGGCGTAAAACATCGGTTGTTTATAAAACTCTTGAGCCTCGGCGTTTATGATGATAGGGCTGTCCGCAGGATAATCTATATAAATTGGACCACCGGTTAGATTAAGTGCCATATTCCAGTCGATCCATCCTACAGCTCCGTAATCTAAATACTAAAACATACATTGATTTTACGATTGGCTTGTGAAACATGAATCAGTATATATAAAAATTGCTTTGAATGCCGCAAAAATATTTTAACTAAACTCTACAGTTGTTTCAGATTATTAGGGCTTTGTTAAAAGTAGGAATAGAGAATACTAAATTGTAATGTGTTTGTTACTTATAAATATACATATTATTATTATTATACTTGGAATTATAAAACTGCTTTAAAATTATTTTTGAAACAAAAAATTTTAAAATTAATCAAAAAATCATATCGATTAATGCACCATGGCAAACCATATAAAAAAGTCAACCAGACACAGTTTACACCAAAAAACTACATTCAAGGTTACGAAAATTTGAAAAAATTCACAAACGCTCGATAATTCTAAAGTAACGTCACCGATATCTCACTTTAAACATTCATTCTAGCCATACAAAATATCCATTACAAGAAACACCCCTTAAAAATACAGCCCTCGTATATTCATCGACAAGACGACAATTACTATCCGTACCGAAAAATTCAACGTTTTACTTCGTTTCGTTAACTTTCTATAAACCATTTCACATTCAAAATCTTATTACTGTTTGACAACCCCTCGTATACTTCAAACTACGTTCCGTACTTCAATTCTTAATATTCTGAATCATTTCATTAACTCTCCATTCTTCATTCTTCATCACATTCTTGTAACTAATTCACATTTTAGATTTTATTACTTTTTGACAACCCCCGTATACATTAAACTACGTTCCGTACCTAGAGTCTTAACGTTCTATTTAGTCTGATCAATTTCTTGCAACCCAATTACTATTTTAAATTATACCACTTTTTGATCACCACTCGTAATACTACATACAATATCTCGATTCTCCTTGCAACCGATATCTCCGCTCAAACTCGTCTTGTGCCTATTAGGAACATTCTCATATCTTATTTCCAGCCGCCTCGCCTCTATCGGGAATATTCTCATATCGTTTCAACTAAGTAAACATCGGACCTCCGTTATTACTTTACGGGGTCGTTTCAGATTATTAATTTTTCGATCAATCAAACTTCAATAACTTCCAAATCCGATTAGATATCAACTTCGTTTATATATCAAAAAATGCCCCTTTTCATAGCCGATTTTTCCATATAACTTTAATTTCCGAAATTTCAATTTTTCAATATTGTGCAATGTTTCGCAATCGATGACTCATCCTCGCCCGCACGAAGCGATATCCAGCTTTTCTAGACGTTTTAAAACGGGGCGCGAGACTCACGGGACATGAAAAACACAACCTTTTCTAAACGTATAAATACTCTAGCACAGCCAAGCGAAGGCAAGTTCAGTTTTGACAGTGACTTCTGTGTTAAGTAATCGCGAAGTGATTTTTGAAGTTAGTTATTTAAAAGTGATTTTAAGTGTAATAAGTTGATTTATTAGTGCTTCCGGTCCGGTTTCTATTTAAGTAAAATTGTAGTTACCCACCGTCTAGTTAGGCTTTCTTGTTTTCAGACCCTGCATACTTTTCGTAACCAGCTGTTCGAACCTAGCTTCCCAGGCCGAAACCTGGTTCAAAAGAGTTAGTTTTAAGTCCGCGCCTTAAGTGGCCCCCTTTTAATTTTAAGTAAATCATCTCGCCTTCACGGCCCACGCATTTTTTAAATGAAAAATGATTTTTTTCTGAAGAATAAAAACAGATATTTCAATAAACGTTTTCGTAAAATTCCTCCAAATCGCAATAACACAATTTTTTTTTAAATTTGACACATATATGCTTCTCATTAGTACCACTATGAGATGACATTACTAATTTCTTCTAGAAAAAGCAGGGAGAAAATTTCAAGTTAAGGGGTTAAGAATTCAGCAAAAATTTTATTAATAAAATAAACTGTAGTGGGTGCAGAAATTTAAAATTGAATGTTTAATGTTTTATCAAGTTTAGTTGAAAAATAATGGAGATTTGGCGAAATAACAACTTATAAATAAAAAAATTTAAAATCAATATTTATCTATTCCTAAATGGGAAAATTGTTCCAGACCTAATTTTGAATAATGGATTATGGAGCGCCAAACTAAGATCTCGCTCTACCCTGAAACCAAGCTCGGGCCGTCGCTGTTTGGCCAACTTGTAATAACCTACCAGGCTATATAAAAATTGTAAAAATAAAGATTACAGAATAAATCACAGTACATACCTCCAAAATACTGCCTATATATTGTGCAGCTCTTTCCCAACTACCAAGTTTCACACCTTCTAGGAAGAAACCTAAAAATAAAATTGAATTTTATATAGGGTGGGTTCGATAAATAAATCAATAATATAACTAAAAGTTGTCATCAGTAAATAATGGCGACACCAATGATTTATTGAACCTTATATAAGGTGAAACAAAAAGGTGCCATCAAACATCTGAGAGAATTTAAAAAAACAGTACTTACATGCCACAAAGGTCTCTTTAAGAAGTTATTATTCTGTAGAAATGGTTACAAAATCTAAAGTTATCACTAATATGCTTCTTTAAATAAAGCTGGAGAATATTTTAAACGTATTTACTAAACGCATTTTGCGTTCTTCTTCTTGGACGAAATTAATTGTTATGGAAAATGGTAAAAAATTGAAAATACATGTATTAGAAAGTATAATTACCCTACTTGATCAAATATGTCTTCTCTGGCAAAATAGAAGAAAGTTGTGCTGAACTAGCTTTTACCCGTACTTCAAATGAATGCAACAGATTTTTGTGTTATTGTTCGTCTCTATGAAATAATAGGTGTGATGTGACCTACCGGGTGGCCCAGAGATTACCTAACCCCCACTTTATTCTACAGTTTTAAAAATATAATTCTGAAATTTGGGAAATCAAATATGGGTATCAATTGCCACATTTTGACCATTCGGTGGTAAAAAAATCACTACGGTCGGAAATTGCCACAACTTTCTTATTTTAAATAGTACGCTGTATATTAAGTCACTTTTCTCATAAAGCTGTAATTTCTCTCTCCAACGCTTTTATCAGATTGAAAATCGGACGAAAAATAATAGTTTCTTCAAAATTCAGGAACAAATTTAAAAAATTTCGAAATAAACTTTGAATTTGAATAAAAGGGTATTTCTCAACAAATTAAATGTAAAATTGGCCTATTTTTATTATAATTAGAACAATACAACACAACTAAGATCCTATAACATGTGCTCAAAATGACGCCCGCCTATTTCAGAACACTTGTTCTCTCTTCAAATAGTTTCTCTTATAATACTTTGTAACATAACCGGAGCTATGGATTCAAAGGCATTTAAAATTTTATTTTGGAGTTCTTCTAATGTTGCGGACGGCGTTGGGTATACTTTATCCTTCAGATAACGCTAAAGAAGAAAATCAAGTGGAGTTATGTCTGGTGATCTAGCAGGCCACCTAATAATTCCATTAGTAGGTAGTACCCGATTGTCAAACTTTGCACTAAGGTAATTTCCCACAAAACCACCATTATGCGGCGGTGCTCCATCTTGTTGGAAGTACTTATTTCCATATACAAATCTTCCAGGGAAAGTTCATCCAGTTCGTGTTCTATTTAATTTTGCAAAAATCTTAAGCAACGCGCGCCGGTTAGTGGTCCTTGAAATATTCTGGGTCCAATAATTTTTGTACCGAATATTCCAGCCCATACATTCGCTCCAATCTATCCTGATGGTTACCTTCAAAAATGTTGTGTAAATTTTCTTTACACCAATAATATAGACTATGTCTATTGTATATACCATTATTCGTAAAACGAGGTTCATTACTAAATAAAATTCTATGGTCTAAGATCAATCTTCTGTTTCCGTCGTTTTCATATAATTCTTGAGGCAACTGGTATTTATAGCATTTAAAACCAAGTTTTTTAATATACATGTTACTGTCTCAATACCAATATCTATCTCTTTTGCCAGTTCTCTTGTAGAAACATTTGGGTACACATGTGTATAAGCCAATACATTTGTCTCAATTTCTTCGCTTACTTTAAATCTGTCTTCTGTCACCTCAATATTTTCTGCTTTTCGGAATGACTCTTCTAGAATTTTAAAATATTGCCGGTATGGCTGACGACGATCAGGATGTCTTTCACAACATAGGCGTGCGGCTGCATGGGCATATTTCTGACATTCGCCATAAATTAAAAGTAATACTGCCTTTTCATTTTCTGTATATTGCATCGTAAATCGTATCTTATTTTGAATAAAGCATCTAATTTTAAGTTTACAAATAATAAATACGCCTCTATTTCACTCAATAAAAACGTTTTGACAGATGCTGTGTGCAATCTGTTTTTTATGGCTTATGCAAGGTATGGACACAATTCGAAACGTTTTTACAAAAATTTTAATATTTATTTTAATTTATATTATATTTTTAATCGGGAAAAACCAGTCTAAAGCAAATTTACCACTCTATCTGAGAAGAAAATAAAACATACAGGGTACTATTTGAAACATTGGAGTTATAACAAATTGAATTTCCATGAAATGGAAAAATGGGGAAAACATTTCTAAATCCAAGCAAATGAACAAAATAGGCCAATTTTACATTTAATTTGTTGAGAAATATTCTTTTATTCAAATTCAAAGTCTACTTCAAAATTTAAATTTGCAAATAGCAAATAAATGCCATTTCCAAGGTTATTTTTTATCCGATTTTTAATTTGAAAAAGCGCTGAAGAGAGAAATTACAGATTTATGAGAAAAGTGACTTGAACATACAGGGTGCTATTTAAAATAAGAAACTAGTGGCAAAAAAGAATATTATGATGAGAACATTCGTAATTCATAGAATAAATCAAAGGCCATGTGGAGCATTATTAAAAAAATACAAGGTAAGAATATAAAAGTAACGGATATAATTATAAGAGTGGACGGAGAAAAAATACAAGATGAAGAAGTAGCAACTGGTTTTAACTTGCACTTTACTACCCTTCCCAACAATAATAATTTGTCGAATGACTATGATTTCCTTATGTCAAATGTACCTTTTTCTGCCAAAACATGTTTTTTAGCTCCTGTATCTGAACAGGATGTTGTTTCCTTAATAAATAAGCTTTATTCCTCAAATTCCAGCGGTTTTGATAATATTTCAAATAATATATTAAAACCCATATTATAAATCTCTGTTTTGGGGAAGGAATTTTTCCAACAATGTTAAAGTTAGCAATAGTTCAGCCATTGTTTAAAAAAGGAGACCCGAATATGTATGAAAATTACAGAGCAATAAGTCTTCTGTCGAGTGTATCAAGACTTATTGAGTTAGCTATAAAGGAACCACTTACGTCTCTTTTGTATCGAAATGACTTGCTCTCCAATTCACAACACGGTTTCACTAATAATAAAAGCACCGAGACAGCATTATGTGTTTTTCATCAAAAAATAATTAATGCACTAGATAGCAAAAAGTATGTGCTAGGGCTTTTTATAGATTTTTCTCGAGCAAATAACTGATGGTCAACACAGTCAAAAACCTGTGTTGACCATCAGTTATTAAAAGCTAAACTTTGTAAGTATGGAGTTAGAGGCACTCCTTTAAATTTGTTGTCCTCATATCTAAAGGATAGGAAACAGATTGTACGAGTCCCCAAAGGTGCATGCAGCAACAATATAGAGGTAAAGCAAAGACTTCCACAGGGATCTATACTTGGGCCTCTCCTTTTTATACTTTTTGCGAATGATTTAATTCTATATTTAAATAAAATACCTAATGTTTTCACAATCTGTTATGCTGATGACACTAATATTCTTATAGTAGAAGACAATTTAGAAAAATTAAAACTTACCACCGAAAGAATTTATAATACAATAATTAAATGGTCAGAAAAAGCTAATTATTTTTAAATAAAAATAAGATGTCTTCAATAGTGTTTAGCTTAAAGGGAATCCAAGATAAATTCCATTTCCCTGCCAATCTTCAAATAATTCCTACCTAATCCATTAAGTTAGGCTGCTAAGGGCTAAAATTTATGTCTAATCATTGTAGCATAGATATTCTACTTACTCTTTATTATGCCAACTTTCATTCACATCTAAAATATGGTATAATCAATTGGGGAAATAGTTCACAAGTAAGCAGAGTTTTCATACTATAGAAATATGCAGTACGCATAATTGCAGGATTGCAAAGTTTGGAAACTTGCAGAAACGCCTTTAAAAGCTTTAAAATTTTGACTTTGGTCAGTATTTATATTTTGAAGATTTGTACATACGTTTTTAATAACAAGTCTATGTTCTTAAACAATCAAATAAGTCATGGGTACGAAACACGACATAAGGAACAGCTTCATACTGTCTCCTTTCGAACAGCAATGTATCAAAAGAGTTTTATATATAATGGCTGTAACTGTTTCAATTTTTTAACAAATGAAATTAAATCATCCCCAAATATTAAGATTTTTAGAGCAAAACTCAAACATGTTTTAGTAAATAAAGTTTGTCATACCCTAGATGAGTTTTTTGTTTGATACAGTTTTTCACCATTTACTTGTGTTGTGTAACTTTTTCATATGAAGTGTTTTAATTTTGTTTGTTGACAACTATAATGTTTTGCTGCTGTATTTATATTAGTTTTAAGAACCGACGTGTTCCACTTTTTTTTGTGTTTATATTTTTTTAAATGTGGAAATAATTTATAAGTAAAAATATATTAAGATTTTAATGACTAAGTATATATTATATTTTTACTTTTTTATAATGTTCTCTTTTATATTTATACTTTTTTTGTAATTTTGTTGGTTATCTTTATGTTTCGACTTGTGTAAAACAATTTTGTTCTATACACCAATAAAAAAAAATTGCGCCCATACCGGAGGTGATTTTTTTCCCACCGAATAGCCAAAATGTGGCCATTGTTATATTTGATTGCCCAAATTTCATAATTTTATTTTTAAAACTGTAGAAAAAGTGGGGGGGGGTAAGTACTTTCTGGGTCACCCAGTATATAAATATTAAACAGTCGGTTACGCGGTTTCAAAGATCTTAGGTAACAGAGGACAAACGTACAGACTTACATATTAGTTCAAATGTGCTTTTAGAGGGCGGAATATTAAACATAATATTTTTAGTCGCAAACTCCTCTATAAATCCTTATTTTACTATAAGGAAATAACCAGACTGCAACCAAAGTTACAAATCTGGCGCGTTAAGTGTAATAATTGCATATTACCATCAAAACGCTAATGCTTCGATTGCAACAAATACCAGCCGAAAGACTGATCCTGCTTAAAGGAGCTCCCTTGCCAGTCGTCACACACCACTTGCAGACTGCAGTTTCGAGCTGTTGGCTCTCGTCAGTGTAAGGTAGGTATGCGACGACCGACATAATAATCCTTTGACTATAGTACATCCCGGTATTTTTACAATAGCGACATGTAAAACAGCCAGCAGGCGCCATCTAGCGGTCCAGTGTCTGTTGCAATCGAAAAATAAATAGCCTGACTTGGCTTAGCATAGTTCAAATGTGCTTTTAGAGGGCGGAATATTAAACATAATGTTTTTAGTCGCAAACTCCTCTATAAATCCTTATTTTACTATAAGGAAATAACCAGACTGCAACCAAAGTTACAAATCTGGCGCGTTAAGTGTAATAATTGCATATTACCATCAAAACGCTAATGCTTCGATTGCAACAAACACCAGCCGAAAGATTGAGCTCCTTTAAGTAGGATCAGTCTTTCGGCTGGTGTTTGTTGCAATCGAAGCATTAGCGTTTTGATGGTAATATGCAATTATTACACTTAACGCGCCAGATTTGTAACTTTGGTTGCAGTCTGGTTATTTCCTTATAGTAAAATAAGGATTTATAGAGGAGTTTGCGACTAAAAATATTATGTTTAAGACTTACATATTGTTTTATGTACACTTTGATATTCCTTTTTCACTTTTTTAAATATTTAGCAGAATTATTGCTTATAAAGTGGTAAATTACGATTAGGTATTTACAGCGGTCAAGTCGAACTTATAAAAATATAATACTAAATGTTATATTGATGCAATTGATTGCAATGACACATAATAATTTACTCAAACACAACTCTCTCAGATTGTTCAAATGCACGACATGACAATCGATAGATATAAATGGTGGTAATTCCAGGGTTTATGTGAATCATTTAAAATTGAAAATTGCATACGAATGAATTAATCCAAAATGAGGCTTTCAACCGATAGAGATGTCGCCTAAACAACCTAAATAAATCTACATTATGTTTCCAAAATAATAGTGTTTCCATTACAACTGATATATATTTCATACTTATTTCTTTATCAATTTTAAAGAGTTGTGTTTTGGGCTTTTCTGTTTGTTGAATTAACCTCACAATAATAGATAGCCTGGGATTTGTACCAAAAATTTGTTTGTTTATGAACAGTATAACAGTTCCAGGATTATGTTTAATTCACCCAATGTGTAAATCATAATATTTTAAAAGTACAGTTTAATAATCCAGGAATTACAGCATAGTCGCATTTCAGATTCATACGAATATCAACCCCTGCCAAGGCGTGATATCCTGAATGTCGCATTGCTATTGGTTGGTAGGACATAAACTCTCGTTTTTATTTACATCGTATGATATGTGCCAAAATCGTCTTGGAAAAATAGGACTAAACATGCTCACGCTACAGAATTACTAACTACTTTTTCTGTTTTGTCAACTCTCTATCTCCTTTGGTATACATATTTTTAATTTGTTGATGTCACATTATTGAGCATAGTTACAGGTAGGAACCTATACCAACTGTTTTTTGTGCTTAATCCTTGATATGATGCTTACTTTACAGTCCGTGATACAGCTGCAAAAATGTCACGCATTAGCTTTTTGCCGGCTATTTGTCAATAGGTGTAGGGAGAGGGGGGAAATAGGGGTCATAGGGGTCATGTTTGCAGTTAAATTCAAATTGAAATTTGACATCGGCTTTTTAACGGGCTCTTTTTTTATCCATGTGATACATGTTTTCAGATGTCCTGAAAATCCAACAAGACCCTTGACAGCAATTTTGGTAGTCAGGTCTGGCTCCCAAGTTCAGCTTCCGGGAATTTCGAAAAAACGGATTCTGGTGCTATGATGGAACGTGTAGCTTTTTTTTCAAGTATCAGTGAGAAAGCTTTATTTAGATCATTGATTTTAATATTACGCCCTCTGCAAAAATTAGCTTGCTTTTTAATGCAGTAAACGAAGGAAACGGTATGTGCATAAGAACATGTTACGACATGTTTGGAATTTCTTTAGTATTTTTCCCGTGATCAGAGCATGTTTTTACATAAAGGGTCCAAATATTTCAAACTATCCAAAATTTTCTCATTTGGCTGCCATTTTGAGCTTCGTTTACTCTAGTATCTGTAATGAAGCTATTTATTTAGGGAATATCATATATAATTTCATTTTAATTTTTGTATGAAGTAATAATTTTTCTTGCCCACCGGGTATATTTTAATAAAGGAAAATAAAAGTGAGAAAATCCGCGTTGTGCATGAAATATGTCAGGAATGTAGAACCTTTAAAAATAAAGTTTGGGGAAAAATTAGAAATAACTAATTTATTTAGATGACGATTAAATTCGATTGTTTTCAGTAACCAGGTAAAGTTCTAATTTCAAACTGATTCCAAGAAGCTTCAATCGCGGAAACCAATTGTTTAAATTAATTAACGCTCAAAATTACAACTATCAACCGGCCTCAAAAATATTCATTTGAGTTACAGTTATAATTGTTAATACTTAGGCTATTAAATTCGTTCTTTTTCCGAAATAATATAAGTAATTTATTTGCAAGCGATCCCACCCATCTAAGTTGTCAAGAAACTATTATTTATCAATTGACGCTACCGATTATCAATATTCCGCTCCGCTGTCGACTGATAATTGCTTGGCTCATATGTGGCCGCGCAATCTACGCTAGACAAATTAAGTTCTAGCCCAGCGCGGTGAGACCCACGGCCCGCTGCTAAGGGTTTTTTTGGTTTTAGTCCCCGAAATGATCGGTTGACCGTTTGGTAAGGGCTCGCTATTTTAAATTCATATTTATTTTTTTGGTAATATTGGAATACTTCCTGTATTTATTTTAGTAATTTAATATACCTTTGTTACATTTTGATAAAATTTCGCCTTAAGCAAGTTGTTGTAACTTTCAAATAACCGATCGTGGTTAGTAAAATCCAAGAAAACATATTGTCGTGAATAATACCCTCTGGTGATGCTGCCTTTAAGTGAGACACTCCAATAGAGAATCACCTTAGTTTAAACTTCTGGATTAGATTCCGGGTTATTTTCCACGAAAACTTTCAGTTTGGGACGCTGCTTTTAAATGGGACAATCCAACTCCGCTCCAACGCTCCGTTCTGCATTGTGATTTTAGTCCTAGTTAAGTATGTGGCGAAATTGCTCATGTGGGGAAGCTGCCTTTAAGTGAGACACTATAATTGAGACGTACCGCCTTGTTTAACAATTAAATATTCAATAACCAAGTTTGCAACGTTACGTTCTAAAATCCGTAATATATACAAGTTAATTTACTGTTGTTAGAAATTCTTAAATTTGATAATTGTCTATCTGTCATAACGTTAGTCCTAAATTACCCAAATTTGCACGTGGGGAGCCACCGTTAGGCTTTGCCTGTCATACCAGCCATTTGCTTTCATTTTTGCACGTATTTCTTATCAGTTACTGGCTTTCCGTCATTTTGTATGAAACCTATTCAATAAACGCGGTAGAGATTTTGTTTAAAACTAGAAAATTTGATCCCATCCCGATACTTGGGTAATTAAAATTTTATTTGCATAAATATCAAACCACCCCTGTATTATTTTTTGGTTTATTGTAAATATAGCTTGACCTATCTATATTCACATTTATATTAAGTTAATTCCTTGACCTGTAGATATTTTCAATAAATTGTTAAAATATATTGAGTTTCTCCTCTAATATATATTTTACTGAAACAGTAAAAGTGTTACAGACATGAGGTTATTACAGCTGTCCATTTCATGAGGACGATAGCCAAAGTTTCGACCCCTGGTAATATACCGTCTTCACTTATTCTACCTGGAGCCTCTATCATACTGCTGATAAAGAAAGTAGTGTTTGAAACAGTAAAAGTGTTACAGACATAAAGTTATTACAGCTGTCCATTTCATGAGGACGATAGCCAAAGTTTTGACCACTGGTAATATACCGTTTTCACTTATTCTACCTGGAGCCTCTATCATACTGCTGATAAAGAAAATAGTGTTTCTACACTTTAAATCAGAAACTGCATTGGTCCCAAAGTGCAAGTTGCAAAATCTACGTAGTGCCGTTACACTTTTGACTACCTTACAAAACACATTTTGACATGTTAACCCTTTCGACAATATAAAAAATTTTTGTCAATAGCATTTCAGCTTCATAAAAGTCAGTAATATCTCGGTTTTTGATAAAAGTGCTCCACGTAACATTACGCTCCCGTAAGGAGACCCATTTTTTTGGACTTTTCGGAAGTGAGTCCTGAGAGCTCGACTTATCAAAATTGCTGTCAAAATTATTATTGCATTTTTCAGGACATCTAAAAACGTGGACATCAGAAAAACCATTTAAAAATCCAATGTTAGATTTCTGTTTAACAAAAAAAATTACCACTTCGGGCTATGACCACTACTAGCTGGGTGGTCAGAAAAAATTCAAAAATTGTTTTTCAAGTCGTAATACCGCGGAAAAGTTGCTAATTGGGGAGACTAAAAAGGATTAAGAAAAGAAATAAAATCGGTTCATATCTTCCGTTCGCGCATGTGCTCTAAAGTTTGCCGAAATTCGGAGAAATACACATTCTTACGATATTTTTTAACATTTTTAAATTAGCCTCTTCCCGAATGTAATAGCTCAAATTCTTATGTATTATAATTACGGATAATATTGTTTAAGTATTATTTAAATCCATCAACATCTTCCGGTCGCACATTGCCTTCAAAGTTAAGGGAATTTTGAAGAAAGTTTACAAATAAAGGTACCATGCCTAACTTCGCCCATAAATCAGATTTGAAGGTACCTTCCTCAGCTAAGAATGGGTGAAAACGAAGATGTTCAATTGTTCAACAATTCAACATGAATTTCTTGGACTTGCGACTCTTCACACAAAAACTTAATTTTTTCAATAAAAAAATCTGTTTATAAATATTACTAATGGTCTAAAATAATTTGGTTTTAAACGTTTAACCTTATATTCAATAAAGAAAACCAACAAAAAAAAAGAAAATATGTAAGTTGTTCCTTAAACTGTGATCCACCTTTATTTATATTTTTTTTTTTTCAAAATTCCATTAACTTTGAAGGCAATGCGCGACCAGATGATGTTGATAGATTTACATAATACTTGTTAAAAATTATCGTAAGAATGTGAATTTCTCCCAATTTCGGCAAACTTTAGAGCACATGCGCGAACGGTAGATATTAACTGATTCTATTTCTTTTTTAACCCTATTTAGTCTCCGCAATTAGTAAATTTCCGCGGTATTAGGACTTGAAAAATTTTTTTTTAATATTTTCGGCCCACCCTACTTCTAGCCCTTCCCCCTGCACGTATTGATAAATAGCCAACAAAAAAGCTAGTGCGGGACATTTAAACAATTCTTTACCAAATAGTAGACTAAATACTAATAACTCTAAGTAAATCTGAAGTGTATCGATGGTTCTTCTGATAACTGTGTATGTTATAAAATAATAAAATGTCTTACATGATTCACTGGATAAGAGAAAAACGTCTTTCTTATCAGATTTTGTGTAACTTAAAACTTCAGGTGGTACTTCACCATCCCAGTACCAATGCACAGCTACTCCGTCAATGTATTTTAATGTTTCTTCATCTTCCAGCATCTAAAATGAAAATAAGCAAGTCCCCTCATTATATATGTTTCACATGTTTAATAATTGTGTAAATTGTAATAAATTCTACCAAGAGAAATCTTAAATCTCCCTGACTAAGTAATATAAAAGTATATTTTATCTCACATTGTTCGGATTGTTCATTGGTTAAGATATGTAAATAATTTAATCGATTTTTAGGAAAATCTCTTGTTGACATAATAATTTGCTACTAATTGTTAAATAGTACTCGCATGTATGCAAACGAGCATAACTATTATATTACTTTTCAGACTAGGTTCTAACTGACAGCGTTGCCTGTGCAATATTTTGCGTGATGGTTAATTATATCGTTTAACTTAAATTGAGCTGATTCAATCTGTAATAGTAATAAAAAGAATTTAAGAAATATGAGGAAATGTTTTACTTTTACATGACGTGCGTGTTATATTGTAAAAACTAATTATTGGGTACCCTTTACCCTGAAACTACTATTTCTTCCACCATTTCTCATACGAATATTTACAACTGACTATGCTACAAATACAGGGCGGGCCGTTATTAATAGGCCGTAGTTCGGAGATAGATTCTTTGGGCCAAAGTATGAGGATATAGTAAAATGTTGCTGTGGAAAAAGGTACAGGGTGTCAATGTTCAAATTATGTTTTCGTTTTATTGCAATAACTCAACAGCCTCTTGACTGATCTTCGCCAAATTTTCTAGAGGAATTTTTTTTATTCTAAGAAACAATAATTTATGTATTACATCACGTTAGATCATAGAGGGCGCCGCAGGACCTGTATCTGATGAAGAATTTTTTTTATATTTTTTTTGACGAAACGTTGTGGTGCCTCTGACCAGAAAATATAATGAGGGCCTCATTTCCACGTATAAAAGGTACACTTGGTAGAACTTGATAACTCCAACCGTTTTCGAGGAAAGTGCCGTTAAACATTCCAATAATTTCTTGAAAGACAAATTCAAATTTAGTGAAACAAAGTGCATTTATATTATCTGAAAGTTATTTGTGGCATTCTTCGAATATTCTTTCCTATTATTTGGGTTTTCTACCACATGTATTATTATCCTCTTCAAAACAAATCACCGAATCTACAAAATAATAGAATTATTGGGAAAAAACCTCTGCGCCCGTGACGTATTTATTGAAAAGTGTACCTTGGTTACGTTTTAGTTCTGTCATTTACGTCATTTAATCGTTTTATTTTGTTCTCGTATTCCTCGAGCTAATTTCTTTAACTTCTTTATTTGCAATGCCTAGACATAATAATTTTTGAAATGGGAAATAAGGGATATGACATGTGTTTACGCACAAAATAATTTTGGCGGACGTGCTCCAGCGAGGAGATACTCAATGCAATATCAAAATAGAAAACAGCCAGACCATAAAATTTTCAAAGATCTGTTTCGTCGTTAGGGATAAACGGGTTAATTTCCCCATAAAAATAATGTAGGACGGCCGAAACGAGTTACTCCAGATCAGGAACTAGAAATTTTAGTTGGTGTGGATCAAGATCCTCAAGTCAGCTCAAATTCGTTTAGCAGCATCAACAGGGGTGAGTAAACAATCAGACTTACGTGAAGAACGCTTCTACCCATTTCATATCACTCCTGTACAAAACTTACTTCGAAGGGATCTTCCACAAAGGCTACAATTTTGTCAAATTGTTCTAATTAAACACAACAGGGATTTACATTTGTTAAGAACACTTTATTTACCGACGAAGCAACTTTTACTCACGGAGGCGTTTTTAACTGGAGAAATATCCATTACTGGGAAGTAGAAAATCCTCATGTTAAAGAAAGGCATTTTCAGCAAGAATTTAAGATTAACATTTGGTATAGTATGATCCGCGATCAATTATTGGGACCATTTGTCCTTCCTCCAAATTTAAATTAACAGTCTTATCTGTTTTTTCTTCAAAATACTCTTGCTGATATATTAAATGCTTTCATGCTAGACATACGGAACAGAATGTGGTTCATGCAAGATTGTGCTCCTCTCATTTCTCCATTGAAGTCAGGAATTAGCTTGATGAGACTTTCCGACGCAGATGGATCAGTCGAGGAAGTGAGTTTGCTTAGCCACCAAGGAGCCCTGATTATAATCCTTTGGATTTTTATGTGTGAGAACATATGAAGTCCTTAGTCTATACACTTACCATCAACTCAAGAGAAGAACTGAGGGACAAGATACAAAACGCAGCAACAGTTGGTATTTTTAAGATATTAGTAATTGTTAATTTTGTTCCCACACACACCTTCTGGCTATTATAAGCAGGATGCGTTGGCGGTGTGTCGAGGAAATCGCTTTTGTAGACAGCGGAGAGGTACCTGCATCCTTTACACGCTTACGTGAAAGCGAGACAGATGATTGTTATATTATCAGTGCACGAATGAAAGTTTCTCGACCTCCAGGCGACAATACCGAAGTGTGGAACGCGCTGGGAGTACTATATCCAACTTTCTGATCCTAATTTTTGTTTTCTTTCTCGCATTCGTTTACTTCAGGATATATAAAACTACTTTCGCCGAATATATATAAATATTTCTACTCTCATCTCAGGTCAATGAAAATGGAACCTAGACAAATTTAAATATGGTCGACGAGCCAGAGGATCAATGAGGTTACTCGTCGATTGTGTTCAAGCGTATAGTAGTTGCGCTCGTTTCGATAGCACATTCAAGAATATTAAACATGTGAAATGACTTGTCAATATCGATTTAAGAAGTCAGGTACAAGTTACTATTTAATATATGATTTGCAGTCCGTTTAACTTGAATCACAATGGCATAATAATATTAAATGTTAGTCTGTCAAATAACTTAAACTATAACAACAATGTCTCTTACCAATGGAACAACATAAGGTATAGTGATTCGGTCGTCATCATGAATCATTATTTTCAGATTCTTGTAAGGAGATGCCCGTATGCTTGGTCCTAAATTTTCTCTTATCCATTTGCTCTATAAATAATACTGAATGTAAATAAACAAATGAACAATCAGAAAATACTTAATGCAATAATTTAAAGAGCATCTTCCTGTTTTGCACAGACTTCAAACCACAAATAATATATCATATAAATAAGATCATGAATATATTATTTGTTTAAATAATGAGATAATATAATCATGATTTTTATATAGTTCTATATAGTTCAATTCTCTTCCCCATTTCATATTTATGGTTTATTGACTTCTTAATGCTGCATCGTTAATAATCTATAATGTTCATTTATTGCAAATTTGATACAATGAAAATACTACGTTAAATGTTATATATTTAGCAACTGAAATATTATTTCTTCAAAATCTGTTTATAAATATAGATATAATCATGATCTTTATATAATATATAATTTCAATTCCTCTGGCCATTTCATATTTATGGTTTATTGATTTCTTAATGCTGTATCGTAAATAATGTATAATGTTCATTTATTTTAAATTTTAAACGTTATACAAGATGTTTTTTAAAAAGTATGTCAATCACTTAACCACGGATTCAGAACATCGGAAAAAGTTGATTCAACCTAATTTACCGCTATCCAGAATTGCACCCCTATGAAGATACAGCCCTCTAATATATTTTATTTACTTCTTAATTTCAGTCCTATATAAAGTACATGTAGCTTGTAATTACTTTCATACTATTTTAAGTTGAAATGTCATTTTGGTATAATAATAAATTGTATACTTAAGTTATTTTAATAGGAGAAATGCAGAGGAAGATCGAAGGCATCTAGTCCAT
Source organism: Leptura quadrifasciata (assembly GCA_963675555.1). Classification (NCBI taxonomy): domain Eukaryota; kingdom Metazoa; phylum Arthropoda; class Insecta; order Coleoptera; family Cerambycidae; genus Leptura; species Leptura quadrifasciata. The sequence continues at coordinate 20,981,671 of OY776673.1, forward strand.
TTAACGAGGCCCCGAACATCAAATGTTTGTAGGATCTTTTTCAATACATCCCCCACCCCACCCCAGTTTTTGAGGGTGGTGGTTTTGAGTTCAGAAATCATTACGTATTACAAAAACCACCCCAATTCCCGAATTCTCGGTCTTGTCCTTGCGAGGACCCGTCGGGTCGGGTTTTTTTTTTGGGAATAATAATAAATTCAGTTAATTTACACTTGTATACTCTGGGGATTGACCCTACCCCCACCTGTAATAACAATATCCCCCTAAAATCATTTGTTATGAGTTTTAGAGGGCAGGGATTGCGATAGTGGCGTTATTTTTCGCCCTACCCTCCCACAACTACTACCAATGCAAAACCCCCCCCCCCATCCATGCTGTCGGTCCTAAGCATGCGGGGATTCGTCGAATCGAGGGTTTTATTGGAGCATCAGGGAAACTAACAATTACTAAACCACAATTGACCTAACCAACCCCCGGGGATTGAAACTACCCTGCTCACAACACCGAAATCACTCGAAAAACGGGAAAGCGGGCTTTTTTAACGGTTTTCGAGGGCGAGAATTACGATGGTGGTGTTTTATTTTTTTCATCCTACACTCTCGTAATTACCCCCAATGTATAAAAACCATCCCCTCTTCCATGCTGTCGGTCTCAGGGATGGTCAGGTTTGTCATTTCTGTCAAGCTACTTTAATGCATATCAATTTATCACGTAATATTCTAATATATCCATTTTTCAGTTTTATTTCAACACTATTTCTCAAATGAAATAATCAGTTGTCCACAGACATATCCAATATTGTTGTATTTTGACTTAGGAGACTATAAAAGTAAGTACGATCGTGAGAAAAAAAATAGGACAAGTCTTATAACGGTATTTTGCTAAAATCTAGTCAATCAATCAATACAACTTTATTAAGAATTAAAATTTACATCTGCCTCCCCAGAACCCACTCCGCGACCCACCGTGCAACCACCGCGTTATTCGCTGTGGAGGATTGCAGGGTTGGGCGCTAAAATCTAGTTGTGTACATCTAACTTTAATTTTTGTGACATTGTCAGTTAGTTGTCATAATTTATTGCAAGTGTGCAAAAAACTAATATGCCTCATATAAGCGATTTAGTTAAATCTGGAGTTATTGCTAAAGCAGAAGATGGATGGTCAATGAGACAAATTGCACTGCGTTATAATATTGACAAAAATTCGGTGTGTAACATTATAAGAAAGTGGAGAATAAACGGTACGATTAGTAGAAATCCTGGATTAGGGAGAAGAAGGATATCAACTCAGCAATAAGATTTGCAATTGGTAAATGCTTTAGTAGAAAATCCATTTTACTCAGTTATTCAGGCTGCTGAAGAAACGAATTTTCCTGGATCGAGTAGTACTGGTCGCCGGAGAGTAAGAGAATCGAAGCTACGCTGTCATGCAGCAGCACAGAAATACTTACTTAAAGCTGAACAAAAAGAAGCTTGAGTAGGATTTGCGTTTGAATTTTTAGCGCATGATGTAAATTTTTGGAACAATATAATCTTTACAGACGAAAAAACTTTCCAGTCAACACACAGCGGTCGTATTCGTGTTTACCGCCCTCCGAATACTCGATTCGATGAGAAATATATATCTATCAATGATAAAAGTGGTAGATTTTCCGTCAATATGTGGGCTTGGATATCGGCACGTGTTCCAGGTGTTTTGTGGCATATTGAGGAACGATTTAATAGTGAAACGTATATTAGGATTTTACGCAATATTATGCTCCCTTCTGTGTCACAATTATTTCCTAATAATGAGTTCATATTTCAACAAAACAATTGTTCCGTTCATACTGCTCATACCGTAACTAACTGGTTTCAAGATAACAACATCAATGTTCTTAACTGGTCCAGTCGTAGTCCAGATCTTAACCCTGTGGAAGAAATATGGGGATTACTCGTAATAAGTATCCAAAAACGAAATGTGAGACCACAGAATGCCGAGAAATTACTGGAAATAGTAAATAATGCATGGGAAAATATTATTACTAATGATTATTGTATAAGGTTATTTAATTTTATGCCAAACAGACTTGAAATTATAAATAGAAATGGTGCAATAACGAAATATTAATAGTTAGTTTCTTGTTAAGTAGGATATCCTTTGTCCTTTGATCCAGGATTTCTACTAATCGTACCGTTTATTCTCCACTTTCTTAAAATGTTACACACCAAATTTTTGTTAATGTTATAATGCAGTGCAATTTGTCTCATGGACCACCCATCATTTACTACAGCAATAACTACAGCATTAAAATAAAAATAAATTAAAAGTGATATCTGTTTTATTTCGGCTACTCATTACATATTCAAATAGAGACAGATTTACATTAGAAAAAAAAGTTGTCCTATTTTTTTCTCCTCACGACAGTACAATGTACTCGTATTTTATGTGGAACTGAAATTAAGAAGTAACTGATAAAATAAATTTATTTTTAGGCAACTGTCACAAAAAATGACGTTTATCGGATCTGAAAGCATTCCTAAAGTGTCATCTCTTTGTACTCATTTGTCAATCTTATTGTTTTGGCAGCTTTTGCTTCATGGCCGTACTTCACGGCCTATATTACTTGATCATCATTAATACTTGAAATATGTCACGGCTTGTCAGTAAACTATGTAGTGACGTTTTCATTTGCGTTCGTTGTTCACTTGAAAACTGTCTTTAGTAATTTATACGAAACAATTTTTAAAATATTTTATTTTAATCGGCTATGCCTCGGCCGCAAACTTCGAATGCAGTCGAGAAAGATCAACTTTACGGCCTTGATACACAAATAACTATTACAGACATGGCCAATGGTCTTAGTATTTCCAGTTTAATTTGAAAATAGTTACACACACGAAAAAAGAACAAAATAAAAAATAGTTACAATTATATTTTATACAAAATACAATATACCAAAAAAGTCATAGGTGTACTACTAAAATAGGGGGTAGGACGAAGGGTCGTTTACCCCCAAATCAACCTTTTAGAAGACTTAATTTTAAAAAGTTTTTACTTTAAACTATTACCTTTTGACATATATTTCAATGTTCCAGAATTGAAAAAAATGATTTGCGGCCATTCGTACAATATTAAAAAAATAAACATTTTTAATTCTAACTTTAGAGCGCTGTACGTTCATAGGGATATGATTTTGAATAAATAGATAAATTAAGTGGTATCAACTTTTCTTGACGTTCTGGGCCCGTAGTTAAGTGATTGACATGGTTTTTAAAAATACCCTGCATATATTTCGCAAGAGAAATATTATTTGTTCAAGATCTGTTCATAGAAATTAATATTGTTATATTTACAGCAGCAACAATTATTATTCATAGTGAACGGTATTCACGAAGATAAAACATCACAACAATTTTTTATAACAGAATTACCTGCATAGTTGGAACCCATCCCATGGCATTAATACGTGAATGAGCATGAGAATAAAATCCATCCATTGGTTCGTTCCCCGTAGTCATCCCCCAGAAGTCGATGCCCTGCTTTTTATATTCATCGAAAAATTTAATGGTGTAATTTGCCCAGAGTTGGTAAAATTCCGGTTTCAGTTGGGCATATCCGGAAAATAAATTGTTAGTTTTCATCCATGGTGGTGCAGTCCATGCACTAGCAAATAGGTTGAGCCTACCACCTCTAAATTTTGTAGCTTGTTTTATGAACGGTATCTGATAATGAAAAAATCTAATAAATAATAATGATAAAACTATAGAATACAATGCAATACTTTTATTGAAAAATTAAGAGGTACAATTACAAATTTTTCAATAGGAAGTTTATCAACAATGCTGCTTTTAATACTTCCAGAATACAGAAATATAAAACTTGTAATGCTATAAGCTGGATGTATGTATACAGCTTATAATTTTTGAACTAATTAAGGAATTAAAAAGACGTAACGCAGTTTTATACGTGTTCCTCAAGCTACGTTATGACGTTTCCAAAAAAAAAAAGAAAACATCATCTTATATTTCAAAAATTGAAATGTCCCGCCCTACCAAATGTTAAAACTTCCACATCATATTTGAAATCACCGTCCAAATTTGACCCTAATTTGGTAATGATGATTTTCGATTAAATCATGGCTGACTGTAGAACATTTGTACATACATCAATATTTCTTGATCCTGATAGGATTGTTTTCCTTTTGTTTATGTTTTTCTATTAGTCCAAACAATGGAGGGTTTTGACTTGCAAAAGGTCAGACAGAAATGAAATTCGTTAGGACGATAAACATAATAATATGCCTCCTAACGGCACACCTAAGTTTTGTTACCTCCTTTCCTTTATTATTTATTTTATTTTTGGGGAAGAATTGAGGCAACATATGTGGACAACTAGCTGGTTTAAGTTGGAGCAAAGAGCCGTGGATTCGGAGTATTCGTAAGAGTCGGGAAACTTACGCTTTTTGAAATGTACAGCATAAATGACAGATTTCTGTTAATTTCGAGAAAAGGAGAGAAAGAAAAATTGATTTTAAATTGGGCACCATCTGTATTGAAAATAAGTAGAATTGTTTCTTTTTCTCGAATAACCAGCCTACTATAGATCAGGCTGAAATTGTTGGTAAGAGAAATAAAAAGTATAGTTTAAAATGAATGATAAAATATATTACATGAATAGATAAATCGGTTTGTATAAAGTGAAATTTTGAAGTTATTTAGTAATATCGGCTAACAAGGACTAATTAAAATTGAAAAGAAAATATATAACAAATTTATAATTGAATTTTCCTCGTCGGTGTAGGACAATAAACACAGAAATTTTACACTATGTCGACGTTTCGATTTATTTTTAAAATCTTCTTCAGGACTGAAAAGTACAGATAATGAGTAAGTAAATAAATACATTCAGTTTTAAAATATAACAAATACTGATTTTTAACATACAGAATTATTAAAATATAAATATAGAACTATAAAAATGTTGTAAATGTCTCGATATATAGCTCTAAATTAAAATTAAGATATAACAAAAATTACGGACAGAGAGACAAAACGGAAAAAACATACACGTGAGCATCCTTACCTAGTATAAAATATTTTTATCAAAAGACATGGTCCTTATCGTTAAATATATATAAATAAACATGAAAAATATATAAGACATACGTTGCCATTTCGGAAAATAATAGTTAATTGAATATATAGCGGTACCTTATCAATACAAAACAGAGACTCGGACAAGAAACACTCCCACATTTACATCTAAAAACTAATGAAATTTTTTATTATATGATCATAAATAATACTTAAATTATCAGTGTCTGTTTTTTTTTATTTTTTTATTGACTGCAATTGCCTTATGTGCTTGTATGCGTATCATTTCACTGATAAGTCTTTTGTTATAATTAGTTTCTTTATCCAAAATAGATACCTCGTCAAAGTTAAAATTATGATTTTCAGTGAAATGATGTGCAGCTAGAGCAGTTTTTTCTTTTTTGTTTTTATGTTTTTCATTGCATGAATATCCATGTTCGTATACGCGGGCTTTCAAATTTTGTTTTGTTTGGCCGATATACACCAAACCGCATTCACAAGGAATTTTGTAAACCACTTCAAAATTGTAATTTATGTCCAATTTATCTTTCATTGTGTTATAAAGATTACCCACCGTTTTTAAGTGAGAGAACACTATCCTGGTATTGTCATTTGACAAAGCCCATTTCAGTTTTTCAGAAAGTCCTTTTATGTAGGGAATTTTTATTTTTTTTTAATTTTCATTGTTATTTTCAGCGTATTCCGAATTGTTACTGTTTAATATTATATTGCAAAACTCTGGTGGATAATCATTGTCAATTAATTTGGATTTGAAATTTAATAAATTTTTGTTGATAAAATTTGAGTGGCTTAATTTAGTAATTTTGTTTTTTAAGGATTTGATTATTGCTAATTTTTGTTTCCAAGGATGTCTAGAATAATAATTTAATAATCTACCAGAGTTCACATCTTTTTCATACCAGTCAGTTATAATTGTTTGGTTTTCAGTTCTAATAAGCCGTACGTCTAAAAAGGGGATGTTGTTATTGTTTTCTTTTTCGAGTGTAAATTGAATTCTGTCATGGAAACTATTAAAACAATTAATGATATAGTTAACTTGGTTTTCTGGAACTGCCATAATGGTATCGTCTACATAAATTTTTAAGAGTGGTATTTCAAAAGGAATGTTTTTTATAACAGTATCAATTAGATGTTCCATTACTATATTTGCCATTATCGGGCTCGCTGGATTGCCCATAGCTGTACCATCCATTTGTTTATAAAACCATTAACCAAATTAAGCCACTCAAATTTTATCAACAAAAATTTATTAAATTTCAAATCCAAATTAATTGACAATGATTATCCACCAGAGTTTTGCAATATAATTTTAAACAGTAACAATTCGGAATACGCTGAAAATAACAATGAAAATAATTTTTTTTTTAAATTCCCTACATAAAAGGACTTTCTGAAAAACTGAAATGGGCTTTGTCAAATGACAATACCAGGATAGTGTTCTCTCACTTAAAAACGGTGGGTAATCTTTATAACACAATGAAAGATAAATTGGACATAAATTACAATTCTGAAGTGGTTTACAAAATTCCTTGTGAATGCGGTTTGGTGTATATCGGCCAAACAAAACAAAATTTGAAAGCCCGCGTATACGAACATGGATATTCATGCAATGAAAAGCATAAAAACAAAAAAGAAAAAACTGCTCTAGCTGCACATTATTTCACTGAAAATCATAATTTTAACTTTGACGAGGTATCTATTTTGGATAAAGAAACTAATTATAACAAAAGACTTATCAGTGAAATGATATGCATACAAGCACATAAGGCAATTGCAGTCAATAAAAAAAAATAAAAAAAAACAGACACTGATAATTTAAGTATTATTTATGATCATATAATAAAAAATTTCATTAGTTTTTAGATGTAAATGTGGGAGTGTTTCTTGTCCGAGTCTCTGTTTTGTATTGATAAGGTACCGCTATATATTCAATTAACTATTATTTTCCGAAACGGCAACGTATGTCTTATATATTTTTCATGTTTATTTATATATATTTAACGATAAGGACCATGTCTTTTGATAAGAATATTTTACACTAGGTCAGGATGCTCACGTGTATGTTTTTTCCGTTTTGTCTCTCTGTCCGTAATTTTTGTTATATCTTAATTTTAATTTAGAGCTATATATCGAGACATTTACAACATTTTTATAGTTTTATATTTATATTTTAATAATTCTGTATGTTAAAAATCAGTATTTGTTATATTTTAAAACTGAATGTATTTAATTACTTACTCATTATCTGTACTTTTCAGTCCTGAAGAAGATTTTAAAAATAAATCGAAACGTCGACATAGTGTAAAATTTCTGTGTTTATTGTCCTACACCGACGAGGAAAATTCAATTAAAAACCCTAAGGATACGAAATAGATAATAACAAATTTATACCAGGATCCTAGATTCCGGGATTCAGTATTGTTGAAGTAACTGGTTCTGGAACAGCAATCCAGGCCCACAATTGTCTCTTGCAAAAATGGAGTCTGAAGGTTTCCTTGGCAATTTAGTTTACGTCTCTAAATGAAATGAAGTTTGAAACTTGTGGGAAAATTATCCAACTATGTGATTTTTGAAAAGTTAATGAATGCAAATGTGGATGCTCAAGTTTTCAATAAAAAAGAAATAAAGCTTAAATTTAAAGCTTAAAGCATAAGCATAAAGTAAGAAGAAAGTCAAATTTTCAATATGAAATTTTTTTTTAAAGTATGGAATGCAGGAAGATATACATAAGCTATGCATGAGCTGTGTAAAACCTGTATATAAATGTAGAAGCTATGCAGAAATGTAGAAATGTATGTAGAAATGTGTAAGCTGATTTCGTAAATTATAAATTGCCAAAAAAATTAAAAAGAAACAAAAAAAAATTATAACCATGTGGTACATATAGTATTTTAATTACTTATTAAATTAAAAAAGAATTGAATTTGAATTTAAATTTATTTTAAAAATATTGAAATTACATTAAAAACAAAAATTGAAGATTACTGAAATTTTAAATTATTAATAAATGAAATTTACCTGGTTGTTAAATATTTGTTAACGCAGATATAAAAATGTAATATTAATTACTGAAGTCCACAGTTAAGTTTATATACGTTCGAACCAGTACAGAAGCTGCAAGCAAATGATTTCTTGGGGAGTTTTACTAATAATGTAAACTTTACTTATCCGACTTTCTGCAAAATAATACCAATACACAAAATTGAAAAAGATAGTTTTAATAATGAAACGGAAAACTGTAAAATATAGGAATGGTACATTACAAATGTAAGAAAAATAACCACATTTACTTACATAGCAAACAGAAATGTAGGAATTGAAATATAGGTATATGAGTGTAAATAAATGTTTTGTAGACAATCGACAATTGTTTCCTGAGATGCTGTAATAGAACGGAAATACATAATAGTTTAAAAAAAACATGACTGAGTTCCTAAGATATAAAAATATGTACATAAAACAGTGTGAGATGATTTAGCAGTTATACATGGAAAATTCTGATAGTTTAAAACAGTTTCACTTACAAAAACTGAATCAATATGCTATACAGATCGTGTTAAGTATAAATAAAATACTAGTTTTTATATAAAATTGTTAAATGCACGTAGGCCATGTAACAGTTTGCGACCTCAGCGGGATGCCGTTCGAGGGGTGGGGGGTGAAAAACTATATATCGCCGCACTTTTTGAAGAATAGCGCCGTTCCTTGGAGCGACATCGAAAAAATGCCCAAATAAGAGATGAAGATTATAAAATGTTGCATCTTTTTGGTCTACGACTAATAGTTTCTAAGGTACAGTGTGCCAAAGTTGGGGGTTGATTTCTAATTTTCAACAAAGTCCTATTTTCATCGCGGATTATTACGAAGATCGACTGCAAACAATTACCCAATATTTTTTTTATGAAAGAGTAATATTTTGTAAGTCTGATGATGCTTGATTTGTAAGATTTGGCTGTATACAACGAAAGATATGTTTTTTTGAAGCGCGCCGCGACCTACTGAAATTTGTGGCTTTTTTAATTTCCATATCTAAAATCAAAATATGTTTATGTGTTTTTGTATAATAGACAAATATATTATATTTTTGAATACACGATATAAAATATATTATTTTCAACTCATTTCTACACCGCACCACACACCATGATCTCCAATAGGCCTAATCTACAGTCAAAATCAAGGTTTAATTCATTTTGCGTCGTTTACGATGATGCAAACCAGACTTGTTTTCATTCTCATAACTTTCAGGCATCAATTCTGGAGCAGGGTCGGCAAAACCGTGCTGATCGAGATGTTCTGCAGCGTCGTTTTCGCCATTTTCGTCCTCCAAAAGATGGTCGGGTATGCAACGCGTACCACTTTCTTCGTATAAAATAATATTCTATTCATCTGGAGTTGAAATATATCAACATATCTGACCCCACCGTATCGCAAAAATTTTTTTATCGAATAGCTCCAACAAAAGGCGCTCCATTGCATTGCAAGTTAAAATTTGAAGAACATAATTACAGGGTTAAGCAAGCAGTCGAAGACGAGATTCTTTAATTGTTGTGGCTGCCATCGAAGTGTTTCTTTCTTTTCCTTCAGTGTTCGTTGTTAGAGAAGACGTAAATTTGCTCGTGTTGTTGACCGCTGGAGCCAGAGATCTCCCAAATGTTTATTTGCAAAAACCGGCTAGGGGGAACAAGGAAGAAGTGTTCTATTCTATAAATTCATTCAACCTCGTCGCGTTGCCACCAAAATCAGACGCTTGCCAACAACATTATTGTCAAGTACAGCGATGGCGGGGTGTGCAAAAGGCTCCCGAATAACACGGATGGCAGAAGACAAGCACAGGACTAGACGCAATACGGATCACAAAGGAACCGCTTCCAGAGGTCCTTCTTAAGAGCATTTCGTGCAGATGCCAGAAAGGATGTGGAACAACTTCTGGTTGCCGTAAAGCAAGATTAAAATTCTGGGTACTGGGCGTGCACTGCACTGGGACGTCCAGTAAGAATATTCCCGACCAACTTTTGGACGACGAAAATGACGAAAACGACACTGCAGGCGGCCCTACTTCAGAATTGATGCCTAAGGGTTATGAGAATGAAAGCTAGTCTGGTGTGCATCATCGTAAGCGACGCAGGGTGAATTAAACCTCGATTTCGACTGTGGATTAGGCCTATTGGGGATACCACATTAAAAGTAACTATACCTCAAGTGTAATGTGTGGTGTGGAAATAAATTGAAAGTAATATATTCAAATGCAAAAATATAATATATTTGTCGATTATACAAAAATACATAAACATATATCGACCTTAGATGTGGATAATTTGAGTAGGTCGTGGCGCGCTTCAAAAAATCATATCCTTTGTTGTATACAGCTAAACCTTACAAATCAGGCATCGACTCACAGAATATTTCTCTTTCATAAAGAATATATTGGGTAATTGTTTGCAGTCGATCTTCGTACTAATCCGCGATGAAAATGTGATTTGGTTGAAAATTGCAAATCAACCCCCAAATTTGGCGCACTGTATCTCTGAAACTATTGGTTGCAGGCAAAAAATTATTAGATCAAAAATATGCAGAATTTTATAATCTACATTTTTTATTTCGACATTTTTTTCGATATCACTCCAAAGAACGGCGTTATTCTTCAGTGCGTCGATGTACAGTTTCCACTTCCACCCCTCGAACGGCACCCCCCGAGGTCGCAAACTTAGGTGTATCATTAGTAGACCTATGGTCTACTATCCTACCAAATTTCATTTCTGTCTGACCTTTTGCAAGTCAACCCCCTTTTCTTGTACCCATTGGCTGGATTATACCACCTACCATATTGTGATATTAGTACGGGGGCCATGAACCTTCCCGTGGCCCTTTGAGTTCGCGACGAGTAAATAGGTGTTTTCGACGTATTTTTTCATGCTGAATCCAAATATGCAACTCAATTTTACGGAATCATGTAAGAAAAATTGTTATTAACATTTTAATTGTTTATAAGGCTATAACTTCAAAGTTAACAATGGAAGGGAGATACAAAAACAAAGAAAACTCTTTTTGAAAAATTAAAATCGACTGATTAGAACCGGAGATATTGCACATTTATTATTAACAAATTGCATAATTACGATTTTTCCGCACTATTTCACTCATAACTCGGCTCCTATTCAACGTAGAAAATTCTACTAGGTCTCATTTTAAAGCTAAAGCTTCAAGATTTAAAATCTTTTGTAGTGAAATATCCCACCAGGCTCTTGAAAAATTTTACAAGTGATGAAAGCCTGAAATTTTTGCGGAAAAAAGATAAGTAATTTGTTTATACGCATTTTGAGGAAAGTTAATTTATAAATATCAGCAATTGAGTTTTACATTATTATTGTACATCTCAAAACGAACATTTTTTGACTTGCTGAATGTATTTTGATTGATTTTTCGCCGAGTAATATTAATTTGTAGTTGAAGCGCTTTCGCGCGCAATGCGCACACTGAGTACGCGTTACATGTAGCGACTACCGTTTTATTCCTGGCTTTACTTAATAAATAATTTTTGAAATATTTACATTAATAAATAATTTGTAAATAATAATAAACAAATACATAAATTTTTCTAAAGTGTAATAATGAAAAAAAGTTAATTCATTCTCTCATACTATGACTTTCTAGACTTTCTAGGCGAGGTAATTGTTTATTATTATTATTATTAATTTTTGAAATATAATACATCGCCTGTATCAATTCTTGCTAGTAAAGGTTGCGTGAATTTTTCAATATCGCCCTATCAATTTTCAGCATTTTTGAATACATCAAAACATATTTTAGATGTAATAATAATTACTCTTCACTATTTAGTTCTTTCGGATGAAACAATTCACATTGATTTGAGAAGAGGAGAGGAATATTTAGTGGAAGTTATGAAAAAAAATGCAGGCTGTAAAACATTTGATGAATTAAGATTCAAAATATATTCTAATTCCAGTAAACACCTCATCGAGCAGTTACCACCCACATCTGCTACCATTAAATTACATATTTTAAGATGTTTATATATAACTTTTGTACAGGCTAACATTTTATCGGTTAATATTAGCCTTGTAAATCCAGAAAAATTTGGATGGATCAAGGAACAAGATTTACTTTTGCCCAAAAAATGCATGATTTGTTGCCTCCGATGAGTGAACTTGTACCAAATTGTACACAACTAAATGGTGTCGCTGTAAAAAAGCTAATTTATCCTGCTGCATGTTTTGCACATGCAAAAAAGACAATACATGCAAAAACAATCAATAAACAGTTAGTATTAGTAGAAAATGAATTAACTTTTTTTTCATTATTACACTTTGGAAAAAATTATGTATTTGTTTATTATTATTTACAAATTATTTATTAATGTAAATATTTCAAAAATTATTTATTAAGTAAAGCCAGGAATAAAACGGTAGTCGCTACATGTAACGCGTACTCAGTGCGCGCATTGCGCGCGAAAGCGCTTCAACTACAAATTAATATTACTCGGCGAAAAATCAATCAAAATACATTCAGCAAGTCAAAAAATGTTCGTTTTGAGATGTACAATAATAATGTATAACTCAATTGCTGATATTTATAGATTAACTTTCCTCAAAATGCGTATAAACAAATTACTTATCTTTTTTCCGCAAAAATTTCAGGCTTTCATCACTTGTAAAATTTTTCAAGAGCATGGTGGGATATTTCACTACAAAAGATTTTAAATCTTGAAGCTTTAGCTTTAAAATGAGACCTGGTAGAACTTTCTACGTTTAATAGGAGCCGAGTTATGAGTGAAATAGTGCGGAAAAATCGTAATTATGCGATTTGTTAATAATAAATGTGCAATATCTCCGGTTCTAATCAGTCGATTTTAATTTTTCAAAAAGAGTTTTCTTTGTTTTTGTATCAGAAATCATAAAAAAATTTGAAAATTCTCCTTTCCATTGTTAACTTTGAAGTTATAGCCTTATAAACAATTAAAATGTTAATAACAATTTTTCTTGCACGATTCCGTAAAATTGAGTTGCATATTTGGATTCAGCATGAAAAAATACGTCGAAAACACCTATTTACTCGTTGCGACCTCAAAGGGCCACGGGAAGGTTCATGGCCCCCGTACTATATTGAATTGGTAGATTATTCATGATATATGCTATTCTGCAAGAGAGGGGCGTCCGAAAAGATGTTTTTTTGTGCTATTTGTAATATAAACGCTATTTTCAACATATACTAGATTTCTGCTACGGGTTTTAATTAATTTTTGTTGCTTATGAAAAACAGGTGTGCCTGTTGAAAATATTTAAAAATTAATCATATAGCGTGTGTTCTTTCGTACATATTTAATAGTTTGAAAATACATAAATGTGAAGTAATATGATCAAATTGGGGCACAGTTGTAAAATATCGTACAGGCAGCAATTTTTTGTAAACGGTATTTTTCTTCTTATGAAAGACAGAGACTGCATATAATTCTACTAAATATATGTGTGATAGAACCATACTTTTAGAAAGTAGTATTTTAGTATTTGTATTCAGATGTTCGATATATAACTTTTAAACAATAACAACCACTTTTGTAAATAGTACTAATGTGACCAAAAAAGCTTAGTAAGGACCAAATTTTTTACCCTATTTTTGTTGCAATAATCTCATGTATTTGAATATTGCTAATATAACAAGCTAATGATAATGACTTGCTCAGAAGCTATCTTCAAAATAGGGAGCAATATGTAAAAATTGGTGAAAGTAGATGTAATTTAAAAACAATAAAATGTGACATTCCTCAAGGAACAAATCTAAGGCCACTTTTTTTTAATCTTTATGCCAATGACTTATTTCAACTCAGCTTCCAATGAATGGGAAAGTGGCAAAGTGGCCGCATATGTAATTGACACTGCGATGGTAGAATTTTCAAAACTACAACAGTCGGTTACGGTAAAGTACCTAACCGTTAACCTAGATAAAGCTAAATTTATGAGTTTTAGTATATCTGACAGAAGTGTACATAATATAGATACACTTCTGTTACATACCTACTCACGGTCAAATTTACGGAAGATCTACTAAGCCAGAATAGAAAGGCCATCAGAGCAATAGTATGCCTTCTAACTAGGCACTGCCGGCTCAATAGACACATGAGTCTAATGGGCCTGGCGAGACTGAGATTCCAAGTACTCGAAGAAGAAAAACCAAAGGCGGACAGCTATACAAAAGGGCCTTGATCAATGCTGTGGAGTCTAGTATAAAGGGCAAAGCTGGATGAGGTACTATAAGGAGTGTTTTCTAGGAGCACCACAATAGACCTGAAAAGGTCGCGGTGGAAGAGGCTAACCATCTCATCTGTTAATCTAATCTAATCTACATACCTACTCATGTCTAAATAAACAAAAGCGTGACTGTATCAGCAAACAAAAATATTAAATATCTGGGAGTGATCAGATCAAAATTTAAAATGGACAGACTACATTCAACAATTAACAAAATGCACAAGTTGGTTTGGAAATGCTACCACTTAAAAAATATTTTGCCCTTAACACTTTAAAGTCATTGTATCACGCTTTGGCCCAATCAATGTAATAATAATAATATGGGAAAGTGGAAGTGCCGAAGTACTTATTCCACAAATTTAGAGCATCTAAATATACCGCAAAAATATATAATAAAAACTATCTTGCATTAAAATAAATACTTTTCCAATGAACTGCTATTCAAACAATTTAATGTATTTAATCTGCAACTCTTATATACCAAGTCTGTTGCATTGCAGAAGCACGGAGATATTTTCGAAATCCGGGCTGATTAGAAAGAATTATTGAGTTTTGAAAGACATTTGGTAATAAGTGGTTCATATATAACTGATTTCTCAATTTTTAGAGAAACCACATGGAAGCTAGTAGAGCATAGATACACGAGTTAGGATTTATTTTCTTGGGTATAGGCTTAATACAGAACGTTTTCCATTGAAGATTTCTTGATAATAACCTATCTGTGTAAGTTACAAAAAGTCCACTAGATATAAATTCCAGTTTTTGTTATTTTATCGCTGAGATCCTATAATTTAACACTGAATACTTTTATTTTTTACAATTATTAAATTAAAGTTTTCACTTTTCTTTATAACGATATTTTGTCACAGTATTTTGATATGAAATTTATACATTAAACTGCAATTTATTACTAAGCTATAAAATTTGAGGAGTTATACACACTTCACATACTTGTATAATTCCAAGGTTCAACATATTGTTATAATTAATAGATAGATTAAACAAGTATTTATATAAAGCAGTGTTGCACAGTTTTATTTTACACGAAAGGGAAAAGACTGGAGTTTGCACCTGACTGTAAGATTGTTTTCTAGCAGATTACTTATTGAGAACTTTGAACTTCTCTAACGGAAGGAGCCGTCTATTGTTTACGTTAGGAAGTATATGGAACATTTGACCACTTAAACTGCCAAGGGGAGTTTAGAGAGGAAGCTGTTACTGCTACTATAAAGGAATGTGAAATAGTGGCCCTCCTTTAGAACTATATATATAACATAAACGCAATTTAAAGTGACATTAATAACACATATTTAAAATACTTACATTTATTGAATATGTCGATTTATTTATATGTATGTAAAATACACTCGCCTTGTTAGACGCTTTCAGAGCGATGTTGTTCTTGGTTTTTACCTGTTAATCTAATTTTGGATTGATAGTGCGTGAGCAGATATTGATGATGGGTCTTTTCAAGGTGTGTAGGACGGGAGATGCATATTTGGGATGAAATTTAAAAGTTGTAGATGTAGTTCAAGAGGGGGGGGAGGGGGGTGGTAGGAATTTGGGGACTGTGGCAAATTTAAGAATTAATATAGTATTTATAATCCAGGTAATGGATAGTTTTACCACGCAAAATGTCGTAAGGAGATGAAATTTGGTGGATCGAAAAATATACCGTCTTGATCATAACCTTGAATTTGTGATATTAGGAGAAGACCGCTCGCGTCGCCGTTATTGGTCCTATAAAAGAAGTAAATTAATAAATAGAAAAGGATAAAATTCTACATAAAATATTATCTTCTATGCATTTTTTCTTCAGATCAAACGTTTTCAAGATACAGCGCGTCAAACGCAAGTAAATATGGTGGAGCATATTGCACCTGTCTACTTAAATGTGGGCTAAGTGATATGTGCAAAGTAATTTCAACATAAATATCTATTGTTATCAAACACATTGACACAGTTTTCTACGACCAAAACGTACTTAAAAGTAATGATTTTGTGGATTAGGCCTTCGGGGGATACCACGTTAAAAAAACGCACCGCTAGGCTGGTGTGGTATAAAATAATAATAACACCACAGGTAATGACTACCCCCTCCCCCCGGAAGGCTCTAGAAGAGCCTTGTGTGGGAGGGGGCTACACATTTAGAGACAGAGACACACACCCAATATCCGTGTATAGTGGAAAAATCCCTCTCACAGTATTTTCCACTGCCACGACCGGGAATCGAACCCGGAACTTTTGGGTGACAGGCAAGTGCGCTTACCTCTCGATGATCAGTCATATAAATGATAAATATCGTACCCATTAAGGAAGTAGGCTTGTCCCTACAAAATACATTGCAGAAAACTGTATCAATGCGTTTGATAATAATAGATCTTTATGTTGAAATTACTTTGCACATATCACTTAGCCCACATTTAAGCAGATAGGTGCAAAAACGCTCCACCGCTACATCGCCATTATTTGCTTGCGTTTGGCGTGCTGTATCTTGAAAATTGTTGGCCTGATGGAAAAAATGCATAGAACATATTTTATGTTCTTTAATTTATTAATTTACCTTTATCCTAGGACTAATAGGAACGGAGATATTTGTAAAACTTAATATCTTTCCAAGACGGTTGCGCGAGCGGTCTTCCCCAATGTCGCTAACTCAGAGGTACGATCAGGATCCCACCTTACGATATTTTGCGTGGTAGACCTCTTTTTCTTCCCATTGAATAAATGATTAGTGTTTCAGCAAAATTAGAGATTATGTAGAGTAGTATATAGTTTTGTATTGTTGGGACTTCTATTTTGTTGCATTGTATTTGTATTTTATGTATCTTGGAAGATTTAACCGACTTCCTATCTTATCGTTATAACTGAAATAGTAATACATGCAGCTTCAAGTTGGGACACACTGTATAAATCCTTCCATCCCTGTCTAAAATCAACAAGATGACGCATAAATTATTCAATATTGAATTATTATTATTATATAATGATCTGGAAAAATTATATTTCATGCAACATTGTCATTGACATTAGAATATCTAAATATTAAATTTCGGTATTAATCCTAAGATTATTGAACTGTTTAGATCTTGGTTCAAAAATACTTCCTAGTATACTGTGGTATACTCTTCGCCTATTTAGTAGGCATAAATTTTCATTGAAATCCAATGCCACGAACCCGGAGGAAGTAAAATTATATGTAGGTGAATATTGTTTCAATATTTAGTCGTCATTAAGTAGTCAAATGTTTTCACTTAGGGGTGGGTGGGGTAAACACTTGGGGTAATAAGAAACATAAAAATTTAAAATAGTCGCTAGTTTTCTAGATGCAGGATTAAATA
Organism: Leptura quadrifasciata; assembly: GCA_963675555.1. Classification (NCBI taxonomy): domain Eukaryota; kingdom Metazoa; phylum Arthropoda; class Insecta; order Coleoptera; family Cerambycidae; genus Leptura; species Leptura quadrifasciata. Next base: position 20,999,374 of record OY776673.1, read on the forward strand.
TTTTTTCTTACATAGGTGGCGAATCATAGTATCCAGAAATTGAGCTCAATTCTGCAATAAAGATGGCATACAAAAAAAATCAAAATTTAATTACAAAGATTTCACCTTATTACCTCGATGTATTTCATGGATGATGCATATTAGAAATTGTCGAGGTATTAAAATACACTTTACACGTGGATCTTATTTCCCTATAAAATTTTGGTAGAGATAAAAAATTTTTTTTATAGGATGGTGGAAATATTTGTAAAGACGCCGTACAAAATGAAGTGTTTATTTACGCATTGTACGTCATCATGAGGAGGCCAATTGAAAGTATTCAAAGATTCTTTGAGGAACTGGACCGTACATTCCTTTTTTGCACCAAGCGATGCCGTAGTAAATGGCATAGCATCGTTCTGGTAAAATAGTAAGATCAAACTCGACATCATCATCATCATCCGAGCACAGAACCTTAAGGTATAATTCTTCCTCAGATATTTCATCATCTTCCATCCCAATTCCGTCTCCACTTCTTAGATCCTCTCTCTTTAGGTTTTACGGTGTCTTTCTATTTCTGTTTCATATTCTTATATGTTTGTTTCGCTGCTTTTACTGCATCTTTTTCTTCTTTTCATCATTTTGTTCTTTTAATCGTTTTAATACTTTTGGGCTTGTGAGAATTTCACCTTCGCCTTGCGAAAATTTTTCCTCTTTTCCATAGGTACCGAACGTCGAGACATTTCCTTTACAGTTTCGGATAGTTTTTTTCTGATAAACAATTCGAAACTCGTGTTTTTAGTTGTTTCATTATTTCTGTCAGAATCGTGTGGATTGGTTGTATGTCCATTATCTTCTATTAAATGTTCACTTTCAATTAATTCAACATCGATTTCTTTGATGTCGTCTCGATTGAATACTTGTTCATTACATTGGGAATCCAAAAGTGCTGCTTCTTCTGTAGTAGTTAGTCTATGACTGGGTTCAGCCTCGGCTTCCTCAGCACTAACACTTGGCTAAGCTTAAAGGGAATAATACTGTTGATTCAAAACCAGATCTTAAATTTCTGGACTTAAATGATTTTTCCCACAATGTATTAATATGTTTGGAAAACTCTAATTTTGGAATTACTCTTCCTGGATTAGTTCTGACATATTCTATCAACAATTTATTCTAATCTGTTTTGATTGTTTTGAAAATAGTTTTGTCCAACAGTTGAATAAAGTGGCTCAAGTTTGGTGGGAGCTTCACTAATATGACATTATTTTTTTGTGCCAGTTAAAATAGATTGAAGCTAACGTGAAATACAACACCATCGAAAAATAATATAACTTTCTGTGTCGCTAGTCCTTATGTGTTATGTTAGGAATAAATGCTTGTTCAAACCACTTGACAAATAACTCTTCGATCCAACCATTTGCCAGCGGAGCGTATCCTGTTCCTGGATAGTCGTTTTTAGAAAACCAAGTAGACCATAATTACTTTCTAGTAAATATTATAAATGGCGGCAATTTAGTTCCATCGGCCCCTCCACACGCAAGAATTGCTGTACTGATTTTTCCACTACTGAGGATAATTCGTGAAACCCGCTTTATACCTTTTTGTGAAATGACCTTCACGTCTCTTGGATCATGCGAAAAAGCAGTTTCGTCGCAGGTAAACATTAAACCACCATCATCCGGGCTAATCTTCTCTTTACGATACATTTTCTGTACATTATCGTAAAACTTTTTAATTATAAATGGATCTGCTCCTATAAACCCTTGACAACTCAAAATAAAGTGTCAATGGTCATTGCCCCAAATAAGATACATGAGTATATACATGAGTATCTTATTACCCCATACATTTTTCAAATTTGGGGCGATAACATACATGACCATATCCACTATAATTTTTGTAACAGAGAATACAAGAGAAATGCACCAGAAAGCCAAATTCTTTACCCACAAAATCATGTAAAAAACTTAGGACTATGTATTGTGTGTTGCCTAGAAAAAAATGTTGTTTGCATGAAAACACTACTTTCACATTTTTAATAATAAATAAATAAATAACACCACAGGTAATTACGACCCCCTTTATCCCGGAAGGCTCTAGAAGAGCCTTGTGTGGGAGGGGGCTACACATTTAGAGACAAGGGACACACACCCAGTATCCGTGTATAGAGAAAAAATCCCTCTCACAGTATTTTCCATTGCCACGACCGGGGATCGAACCCGGAACTTTTGAGTGAGAGGCAAGTGCGCTCACCTCTCGACCACCAGTCATACATTGTAAAGTTTCATACAAGCATTTTGACTGAAAGAATAAACGCAAACAGAACCACAAGAAAGAAATAATTATCTTATTACCCTCGATCTTATTACCCCACCCTCCCCTATCAATAATATTCTGTGCCGTCATTTTGTTTAATTAATTTCTTAAAGGAACCTGTGGTATTATTTATTCATATCTATTTATTTTAATATTTGTTCGATTAAAATCGAATAAAATTAAAGGCAAGACTCTTTTGGCATATTACGGTAAACGATCCCATTCTATATCCAGTACACCCACGTAAAATTTCACGTCGATCAGATGTCATGAAATTGAAATACTGGCGTTTTCATGGAAATGATTCACTTCGCCAATTAAGTAGGCATCATCAGGTTCATATTTCCGGTTCAGATTTACGTTCCGTTGAAATCCAATGCCGCGAACCCGAAGGAAGTACCATTTTATATATTATGTGAATATTATTTCGATAGTTAGGCATCATTGGGTGGTCAAATATTTGTATTTATTGATTTATCAAAAATATTCTGTCTTGCGATTTTTTCAGTACACATGAGGTTCATATTTCAAGTTTATTTAATATACAATGTCATGAATTCGAAGGAAACGATCCTCCTGATCATTTATAACAATGCTGTTCGGTAAAATTTTGCAGGAGTGTAAAGATGGAGTGAAACACACTGTAGATATTGGCATAAATTAAATAAATAATTTTAACAACAAAATTAAGATCTTGCGTGCAACTTTATATTAAAAAAAATTGTGAAATATATGAAATGCCAAATATTGTTAATGAATTTTATATTGGTACCAAATTCATCTACATATTCATTTATCTTCATTTTTTTGGCTTCTAATTCGAATTATAGCGCAATACGTACTCAATGTCAACTTTCTTTATATACAGGGTGTTGCATCATGAGAGGGACATAGCTTAATAGGAGGTAGAGAACATCAGTGGTAACCGGAACCTCCCATAGAAATGTCTCATTGGGCCTTCATTACGAGGTTGCTGGGTGTTAAATAATTTTTGGCCAAACCTGTTTTTTGTCATAACTTTGACAGGGAATGAAATAACGGATTCATATTTGGTACGGCTAATGTACTAACGAGCCCCAAGAGGTACATGTATAAAAAAAAATATATCCAGGTCCGGACTCACTATAATTTATGTTTCTTCTTTGCATCAATAAAACATCACCCTGTATATATTTTTTTTTAAATTTCGATACGATATTCGAAAAGAGCAAGAAAAAACAAACAAAATGGCCTATTTCATTTTTTTATTACACCTTCGTGGTTATTTAAATACGTTGTTAAATGTGCAAGAAAATGGATTACAGAACCCTATTAAATGAGAGGTACGTGAAATAAATAGTTTTATAACTAAAATTTGCAAAAATTCTATTAATCCTAGGTGGTCTGGGTGAATCCTAATTCCGGCACGTTTTAAAGGTCCATTTTGGTAAAAAAACTGTGGTCCTAATAAGTAATCGGGTATGAAATAACAACATTTTTAATCAATCACAGTAGGCTTGTTCAAAGAATAAAAGTGACAGATAATTTAAACCATTTAGGCCTAAGCAACCAGTTACTTTGATCAAGAAAATCATCAACATTTTATACTTAATAAAAATTGGAAAAGAGAACAAACTAAAATCTAAATAAATAAAATATTTTCCATTCAATTAACAATAAATAACAAAACAATAACTAAATGTGTTTAAAAATAAAACGTAATTGACACTAAAGTAAATTTTCAAAATGTCCTCCCCCACATTCTGTGCATTTTCTTGCGCGTTTAGAAAGGTCACCAATTGCTCGACGTATCATTTCTGGATTATTCCGTATTTCGTCGCAGGTTGTAACGATGCGCTGGATTAAATGTTGTCTACTTTCAATTTCAATGCTATAAACCTCGTTTTTTAAGTGGCCCTATAAAAAGTAATCACAAGGGTTACAATCAGGAGATCTAGGTGGCCATTCATGTGGACTCCCGCGTCAAATCCATCTATTAGGATACACATTGTTTAAGTGTTCTCTTACTTGAAGGTTAAAATGTGGTGGGGCCCCATCATGCTGAAACAACATGCCTCTTATACCGATATTTTCTAACATATTCGGTAAAATGTTTTGAAGAAAATCAAAGTAAATTTCACCATTCAATCTTTCTTCAAAAAAATGTGGCCCTATCAAATGTCTATTTACAAGTCCGACCCAAACATTTACAGAAAACCTGTGTTGCGAACGGCGTTGGCGTACCGCATGTGGGTTTTCCTGTGCCCATTTATGATTATTTCGTGAATTGTTTACTCCATCCCTTGTAAATTGTGCCTCATCCGTAAATAAGGTTCTGTAAATGACTGGGCGATGGTTAGACAACCAATGACAAAATGCCAGGCGGGGGATATCGTTGCCTTGTTGAAGACGCTGTGCCTGCTGGATATGATATGGATGGTAACGTTCTCTTTTTAGGGTTCTCCATACTCGCCAATGAGGAATACCAGTTGCCAAACTGATTCGTCTAGTGCTCATATTTGGGTTTTCTTGAACTACGTTTATAATATTGTTTTGTACCTGCACACCTTGTTGTAAAACACGCTCCACAACTGCAGAATTAGGAAACTTTCCGTGTTGTCTTGCATACTGGAACACCGTACTAAAGGTTTTATGATTAGGGCATCGACGACCAGGAAAACGCAGCCGAAACCATAGATGAATATTATGTCAACATATTCCACGTTTGTAAATTTTACTGGCATAGTTAAAATATTTTCACAAGTTTTCACTAACTAAATGCAGATTATTGACACATTAAATTACTAACAAACAATTATTCAACTGTTTAGGAGATTTCTTTTTATTATCTGTCACTTTGAACAAGCCTACTGTGATTGATTAAAAATTTTGTTATTTCATACCCGATTACTTATTAGGACCACAGTTTTTTACCAAAATGGACCTTTAAAACGTGCCGGAATTAGGATTCACCCAGACCACCTAGGCTCAATAGAATTTTTGCAAATTTTAGTTATAAAACTATTTATTTCACGTGCCTCTCATTTAATAGGGTTCTGTAATCCATTTTCTTGCACATTTAACACGTATTTAAATAACCACGAAGGTGTAACAAAAAAATGAAATAGGCCATTTTGTTTGCTTTTTCTTGATCTTTTCGAATATCGTATTGAAATTTCAAAAAAATATATACAGGGTGATGTTTTATTGATGCAAAGAAGAAACAGAAATTATAGTGAGTCCGGATCTGGATATATTTTTTTTTATACATGTACCTCTTGGGGCTCGTTAGTACATTAGCCGTACCAAATATGAATCCGTTATTTCGTTCCCTGTCAAAGTTATGACAAAAAACAGGTTTGGCCAAAAATTATTTAACACCCAGCAACCTCGTAATGAAGGCCCAATGAGACATTTCTATGGGAGGTTCCGGTTACCACTGATGTTCTCTACCTCCTATTAAGCTATGTCCCTCTCATGATGCAACACCCTGTATAAGTATTGCATTACTACGTGACTAATGACGATTGTCTGAGGGCCAATTAATTACAAAAAGCATATTTTACAAAAAAATAAGATTCTAAAAATTTCGAAAAATATTTCGCCTACTGTTAGTATTTAAAAATATAAACTATTTACTGCACTATAACCAAATTTTTCGATTGATCCTAAAGAGAGTACCTTGTCTAGAAAATCCTCTTTTTGCAATCTAAAATGTTCCAAATTGATATCATTAGGATAGTCATCATAAGTATATGGCCTCGGAGAAAAATCTGCGCCGCCAATAGGTACTCTGCACAAACTGTACTCTATACCATCTTCACCAAAGTAACTTTGAAGAATCTTCTTCTGTACTCCATCAGGCAAGCGTCTTAAGTTTTCCCCGGTAGCATCAGTAAATGCTCCACCAAAACCGAAAATCCTTTGACGTTTTATCTTATTTATTTTTATAATATTTGCAAACGAATCCTTTTTTGTAGAAAAATATCCTTTCTCGGTATTAAAACCTGGCTTAAATTTACTTGTCCAATAAACTTTGAAACTTCTAGACTGGATCCTCCCTAATTCTGGAACTGAGTCACAATAAGATGAATTGCAAGCACAGATAAAACCATTTTCAACTTTACGAACGTTACAAGCACTTACTACAGTTACAATAACTACTGCCAAAAATAAAACTGATAGAATATTCATTGTCGGACATTCAGCAAACTACTTCTATACGAACATCAGGTTAACGAACACACAAATAGATTAAAAGTTACAAGACGGTGTCGGCCTTACATATTGACATGTGGCTATAAAAAATTATTTACTTAGAATAATATTAGTACTTGTTATAGATAAGTATGTATATTTTCCTTGGCTTTTCTAGATACAGATAAGTGTTGATAACTAGATATGAAGGTTATTTTACATATGAAGCACATTTCCTGTAGTCGCTGAATAAAAATTTCATAAACGTTCATATTTATGAAATATGTAAATGAAGTTTGACGAAAATAGATGAATAACAAGTATTATTTGCATACAATTTTCAATTTATCCATCAGTTGAAAGCTATACTGATCATTCCAAAGCGAGCTTCATTTTTCCATTCATTAATTGTGTTTATTAATTGCAATTCAGAAAAAGTTTTCTTTTTTCGAAATTTTTCCGTAATTGTCACCGAACACATCCCTGATCGACGTTAGGTGATTAAATTAAACCTTCTCAAGTCGTCGCAAGTTTCGTAAAGAAACAAAAAAGAGATATAAAAATCAATGAAGGAGAAATAAACGATAGACGTGAAAGAGGGAACAAAGTGAAATGTTAACAAGTAACAGACAAACTGTTAATGTAACATGTCCTTTTTTATCTTCAGCATACTTGGAAAGAGTTCATAAAACTGAATGTGCAAGAAAAGTATCGACACACGTCCCTGCTAATAGCTTTATTGTTGCTAATAGACGTATCAAATTGCCCTTTTAAGGCTCATAAGCTCAAATTGTAAATAATTGCAGTGGATAGCACAATATCGAATACAGATAAATAAACTTGAAACACGCAATTTTACGTTCTGTCTTCATAGTAGCTGCTTGACTTAAACAAACTATACACTTAAATAATATGTAGCATATACTTATTAAGTCATTTACAAGCATTCGTAAACTATGGATTTGTTTTATCTTGTTGAGAGACTCTTCAATAGTAGGCACAATCTGAGTTGTCGTATTTGTATGTGTAAATAATAATAATAATAAATGTTGTTGTCCAAGAGATCATACAGTAACATGGTGTGAGACACGTCTAAATGATTGATCAGAGTTGTAAATGCGATAACAATCATAACACGAGTAGAAAAATAGAGAGAAAAGAGAAAATAAAATATATATAAAGATAAAAGAACCTATTACACAAAGTTAAAACCTAATCATCTAAGTTAAATGATTATGTTCTTTATAAAAGAAAAGGAATATCCAGATGGTGCAGAAAGCAATCTGGCTGTATATGAACCCCGGTTTCGTTTTGCTTTCGCATGAGTGAAAGAGCGAAAGGGCAAATTAGCTGCGAAACCCGACCGGGTTTCTTGATATATGTATAATATAAGTATGTAAGTGCAAAATAAAGGCAGAATTTTTAATTTTCTAAATATTTCTCAACAAGAAGCATATTTTGCCACACCTGTTATATTTCTTACTGTTTTTTTTTGTTATAAAACATTTTTGGTGCATTTAAAGAAAAGCTCCAACAAATAATTCCATAGGAAATTCTGGAAAAGAAATATGCATAATAATATGATAATATAGATTATATACTGATAATATTATGTAATCTGTAAATTGCATAGCCTAATGCCGTTAATAACTAAAACTAAATAACTTAACTAAAGGAAACAATTAAATGCTAATAAAAATTAACAAAATAAGTCTATGATTAGTATAGTCCTAAGAGTTGTAATCTAACAGTTTAGAAGCTACAATTGTTGTGCAGAATTGAGAACCACATTTCGCATTTTGGATATACTAGTATTAAAAATATCTATATTATTATATGAAGAATCATAGTTTGGACACATACGGCGCAGGGGAGAAAATAACAACAAATTTGTTCTTGGTGCAGGCAAATAGAATAGAGATGAATGCGAGCGAGTCTGCAAATTAGGAACATGAAATTTAATGTAACTAAGAATTTCAGGGCAGTCAATAGTGCCATTTAAAATCTTAAAAAGAAATAAAAGAGAGTGATACGTCCGACGTAGTTGAAGATCACTCGTGGTGAATCTGTGTAATAAGTCACAATATGGAAAACCTCTCTCTGGATAATTTTCAGAACTTTTGAACCAGAGATATTTAAGAAAACGCCTCTGAGGTTTTTCAATGCTATATTTATGATTTTCATCACCAGGACTCCAGACTATTGAAGCATATTCAAGACTTGATCTCACAAATGAATTAAAGAGAAGTATCAGTGTATTTTCGCTAAATTCTTTACAATTACGGATAATCTAGCCTACATTTTTGAAGGAATTAGCGGTGATTTGATTGATATGGCTAATAATAGATAACTTTGGATCGAACATTACTCCTAGATCTTTGAAATGACCACAGCTTTTCAGTTCATCATTATTAATTGTATAGATACATTTTATTGGATTTTGTGCACGAGTGTATGTCATAAAGCTACACTTTGAGATATTTAACTGTAAATTGTTTACGCTACATCAAGACCATAGTTGTACAAGATCGTTTTGCAAATCGATCCAATCTTCTGCACTAGTGATAGATGTAAAAAGTTTTAGGTCATCGGCATAAAATAATGTTTTGCGGTGTAAGCCAATGACGATATCATTTATAAAAATGTTAAAGAGCAATGGCCCAAGCACAGAACCTTGGGGAACACCTGATGTCGCTGAGATATCCATAGACCAAAATCCACGGTATTGTACATTTAGTCGTCTATTCACCAAGTAGGATTCAAAAAAGTTTAGGAAGTGCTCAGTTAGTCCAAATTCGGATAATTTGTTCAACAAAATTCCGTGGTCCAGTCTGTCGAAGGCTTTAGAAAAATCTGTATAAATGATATCTACTTGGCCTCCAGCATCCAACTGTTCAGCTATGAACTGAGTGATGCACACCAGATTGCTGGTGGTAGAGCGATTTGGCATGAATCCGTGATGATCGAGGCAAATTTGAAAATCGTATATTACGTTTTCAAATAATTTACTAAAATTGCACAATATTACTATTGGCCTATAGTTTTCAACAGGACATCTATCAGTTTTTTTGAATACCGGACAGATCCTAGATGTTTTCCAGACTTCTGGAAAAGTGGCAGTTTTAATAGACAAATTAAAAATACTAGCTAGCGGTTTTGCAAATAAAATGGCACAACCTTTAAGGAGAAAGGCGGGAACACCATCAGGACCTGTAGTGGTTTTGGGTTTAATTTCTTAAGTGCCTTGAGTACGTCATTTTCGGTAATATAGGGAATACATAAATTGTTAGTATTACAATGAATGCTATTTATATCATAAGCGAAGTTTGTAGATGCGGATTATGACTCTTAAAAGTAATTAGCAAATGCGTCAACTATTACTTGTGGTTCGTTTAATATGGAGTCATTATAGGTCATAACGCTAGGAATACTGGAGATATTTTTTCTGTTGTTTATATATGACCAGAAGTGATTTGGATTGGACTTAATTTGGTTCTCAATATTGATAAGATATTCTTTGTGCGCGTTATCAATATCGATTTTTATGTTTACTCTTAGAATTTTAAATTGATTCAATTCATATGAGTTACCATTTTTTTTAAGTTGCGCCAGTGTTTTGATTTTGCCTTTATATTGCGAATGATATTACTATATTATTAACATGTTGTTCCCAGCTAAACCCATTATCTAAGTTTACACTTTACTATCTTTAATAAATTACTTTCCAAAATTGGGGATATTCTTCGTGTAAAATTTAGAAATACCGTCTTTGATATATTTGAGACCAATTCATTATTCTTAAACCAGCCAGTGAATTTGAATATATCCGTTTTAGTGTTATTTAAGGCGTCTGCTAAAGTGGTTAAACAACATAAAAAAAAATTATCATCCGCAAACATAGTCCGGTTGTTTTTAATTAGCTCATTATTGGGCAAATCATTTACATAAAGTAAAAATAACAATGGTCTCAAGACTGACCCTTGAGGAAACCACATAACATATTTTGCCGAATAGATTTAATTCCATTTACTACAACAACTTGGTTTTGATCAGATAGTATTTGAGTCAGTTATGAATTATTTCCCTTAGTCTATATGAAAATAGTTTATCTAAAAGTAAATTTTGGTTAATTAAATCAAAAGCTCTACTAAAGTCCATAAATAAGCCAATGCATTTTTTATCGTTGTTAGTAGAATGCAGGTTTTCACGGCAGTTGTCTAATGCAGTAGTTTCTTCCGGTACTTGCCGTGGTCGTCGAACTTGACTTGACGTTTCGCTGATCATCCTATATAATTTTACTAAAATATGAAGAAGCTGACAGGATGATCAGCGAAACGTCAAGTCAAGTTCGACGACCACGGCAAGACTCGGAAGAAACTACTTCATTTATCGTTGTTGTTTAATTTCCACAAATATTATGAACAAAATTTAAGATTACAGTTTCAGTAGTTCTGCCTTTATGAAACCCATGTTGAGAGTTAGTAAGTATATTGGCTTTAGTAATAAATTGCAAAATCTTATTAAATATTACTCTTTCTAAAATTTTAAATATAGTTGCTAATGTTTTCTTTTAGATTTAGTAAGTCAATGAAATCTTTATTAAAATTTTCAGCAAACAATTGAAGACATGCTTTTTTGTGAATATCATTTGACTGCAGTGGAATCCGGCTTGGTGTATCTTATAGAACATAAAATTAAACAAATTTTGGCAATTTGCAATTTTTTTTTGTTATAAACAAATTCGAAAATCTCGTCAAACATTAATCGCATATAATAGCGAGAAAGAGCACTAGATCGATAGCATTTATAGAAACACAGATTTGATTATTGGAAACGGAAACATGATTTTTTTAAATTTAAAATTAGTATTTAGATTGCCAACTCCATTATTGCTTTTCTAAATTCAATATTTTTAAAGGCCAGTTCATTTCGAATTTGTCAAAGGTACACACACCAATTAACAGCTGTGTTAGATATGTTGATATTATCTGGCGAGGGTAGGTAGCCGTATCGAGTTTCCTCGAAGGTGATAATATAACTGAATAACAATAACATTCTTAATCTCACCACAGCCCCACATTGGGCGCCAAAAATTCCAACCTCTTACAGTTCACCTTCTAGTTAGCTTATGATGTCGGAGGCGGTGCTCGGTGTCGCTGAACATTCAATTCCGTCGACAGTCAGAATTAAAGCACTTACTATTTAAACTATTTATTTATATTTCTGTAACCGGGCGAACAATGAATAAATTATAACAAAAATATCAAAACCAACATGACGCTCTGACAACAACTGTCAATCCCCTCTAACTACTCATCATCGGAGTAAGCGCGTTTCACAATTCGATTTCACTTCGAGGCAAAATTATCCTATACTTTAAAGTATCTGATTCTCTTGTCGAATCATTGACAGACGCTTTTCTAAAATTTTCTGGTGGGTATACAATATCGTGGTATATCCGGTTAGAATAGTAATAAAATAATTTAAAATGTAGAATACGACTAAAAGAGAGTTCATTAAACCATATTGTAATATGTAAAAATTGATATAAAGCAAATAAAAACAAAAAAGTGTAATGTCGGAATAAACAGCGCCTAATTCCATGGTTCAGGTCAGTGTTACAAAGCATACTGCAATAGACAAAGGGACAGTCAGCTAATCATCAAAGTCTATAATAATTATGTTATTAATATGCATGTGGTATTAGAATATTTATATAAAATTAAGATATTCTTGAATAATGTTTTAAAAACATGTTTACCGGAATACCACTTTCACTAAACCTGGAGAGTTGAAAAATTCTGTGACAGGGATGAAACACGGGTGCCCCAGTTTGAGGGCGTTGAACACGATGGTGATATTTTTAAGGTTCCCACTTCTTAGGAACTACCCATAAACTCGGAAACTAACCCCTCCCCTAATACAAAAATATCCCCAAAAAATCAATGCATGAAAATTTGTTTATCCCCGCTTTCGAGGGTGCTCAATACGATGATAATATTCATTACTCCCCCACCCTCTACCAACCACTTTTCATATTTCTTGATACTGGGCATGTGGGGACTAGAATATGTCAAGCTCCATAATAATATCCGATTCAACAAGTGCTCGCATGCCCAGTACCGGTAAGTGTGAAAGGGGGTGGTTCTTTGGATGGTTGGTGGAGAGTGGGGGTTGAAATAGTGTTGACATCATGTTTAGCGCTCTCGAAAACGGGGAGAAAACATTTTCCACTATTTTTTATTTTTCGGTGGATGTTTGGGGTGGTGGAAGTTTCAACCCTGGGGTTGATGGCATGTCTCGTCACTCAATTCCCTTGATAATGTCGAAATACCCTTGAACACCCCGATTCAACGAGTCTCCACATGCCCAGTATCAAGAAATATGAAAAGAGGGTGGTTTTAGAGCTGGTTGGTGGAAGGTGGGGGAGGAATGAAAATTGCCATCATGTTTAGCGCCTTCGAAAACGGTAAGAAAATATTTTCCACTATTTTGTATGTTTCGGTGGATCTGAATGTTAAGGTGGTGACAGTTTCAACCCTGGGGGTGGATAAGATGTTGTATGGTTAAATTTCATACGCCCTACCCGAATCCTTCCCAAAGAACTGATCCCCATGCCTACGGCGAAAAGAAAATGCGAAATAGGGGTGGTTTCACGAGTTTAGGGGTAGATGCTGAAAGATGGGAACCTTAAAAATCTTGTTCAGCGCCCTCGAAAACGGAGGTTACCCATGTTTCATCCCTGTCACAGAACTTTTGTACTATAACCCTTTTTTACAACCTTTTTAATAGAGTATAGACCACACTTAAAATTATGACAAACTGAACCAACCTACAAATTTTGTTACAAAAGCACATATGTTCACATATACCAAAATTAATATATTCATTAACAATAACATTCTAATCCATGTTAAATCATTACATACTGTGTACTCACGTTGATAACACTAACATAGTTTTTCAGATGCTTAATTTACCGTACATTAACTTGCCCAGACGCAGCTGTCTGACTAACTACTTCAAATTAATCCCACACTACTTACAAGCTTACATTTACAAATTTCGTCGCCCAAAAAAATAAAGTGCGGGTAATATACTTTACGTAGAACGAGAGCACTACTTCTCATTTCAGTAAATTTTAAATAAGGCACTATAAAAAACAATTAAGAAATTAGATGCTTTAAGTGTTCTGCACGCTGTTAAACGAAGACCCTTATATTTTAAGACGCAGGTGGCGAACTTTAAGATAAGGGACTTTCGCAAGCCTGCTACCATTATCGAAATTTGTTACCCTAACCAAATAAAATATTACTCTAATGCACTTATAATAAACTTACACCCACTTTATATAATTAGGAATTTAATAAGGGGATGTAGTATTAGGTTTTCAGCAAATATGATTGATTTGAGGAGGAAATCGTTTACATTTATTGTCGTGCTAGTAGATTTATTACTATTTATTCGAATATTATAAGGACTATACCCCAATAAATCTAAGAATGTGTGGTTTTATGCGTTTTTCAAATTCAGCCTCACAAAAACAATTAATTTAGTTGGACAATATCCAAATGGTGCTCGTCAGAGGGGCTTAATGTCAATCTGAGCATAGCGGTTACTACCCCATTCACCAAAATGAGATAACTTAACCTTGAAGTTCCTGTGCTGAATGGAACAATGCTGAACTTTTCCAGTGAGGTCAAGTATCTGGGAGTAATCTTGGATCAAAAACTTACTTGAAACTCGCATTTGGAAGGGATACTTACTAAAGCTACAGCGTCTATTTGGACGTGCCGTAGGCTGTTTGCTAGGACTTGGGGTCTAAATCCAAAAATGACACATTGGTCAGACCTATGGCCCCCTACGCATCATGTGTATGGTGGCCAAACACAGAAGAAAAATTGGCACAAGAAAAGCTGCAGAAATTGCAAACTGTGGAGGCAATGCTTGACCTACTTCATCTACATTTGCATGTGACGAAAGAGATAGCACTTAGTGCTCTTAGACTGCATCAGACACTTAAATTGAAACCTGGTGGTCTAGTTGGTCACTTAAGGATTTTGGAGCGTGTCCATTTTTAGTCCATGACCAAACCCACTGACTCAATGCCAATCAAGCAGAATTTTGACTGCCCGCTTGATGTGCTGATTGAAAGCCGACAGACAAGCAGGAAAAAAGCACTGCGATTGAAGCAAGGGTCATTCATGTGGTACACAGGTGGATCTAAGATGGCTGAAGGGATAGGAGTGGGCGTAGCAGAGCCTAAATGTAGCCTTTTCAGAGCCCTTGGTAACACCCCAACCATCTTCCAGGCAGAAATTTACGCTATAAATCTGTGTCCATTAATGCCTAAATAAAGGCATTCGAAGGGTAAAGATCTATATACTTTCAGCAAGCCAGGCAGCATTAAATGCTCTAAGATCCTGTACCTTCGAGTCTAAAATTGTCTGGAAATGTAGACAGTCGCTGAAGCAACTGGCAAATAACAACAAGGTTACCTTGATGTGGTGGGTGCCAGAGCGTAAGGGAATACAAGGAAATTAATTAGATGGTAGCCTTGTAAAAAAGGAGCTGAAGCGCCGTTTTTCGGTTCTGAACCGTTTTGTGGCCTACGTAAGGGACACAAAACGGAGCAGATCTAAAAATGGGAAAAGTAACAAACAAAGTCCTACTGGAGGAATACTCCAGGTCAAAGACAAGCGAAAAAGTTATTCGGCAAAGACTACCCCATAAGACTTCTCGAATTTGAAAAGTCTGAATTGAGGCTGATTACAGGCCTTCTAACAAGCCACTACCCCTTGAGATATCATCTCAAGAATTTGAGCAAGGCAGTAGATGACAAATGCAGCTATTGTGATACTGCAAGTGAAACTGTGGAACATGTACTTTGTGAATTTAGGACATAGGGAAACTAGCCCCTAGGAAAATCACAAGCTTTGTAAATAGTTTTGGAGTTATGGGCAACAGTTAGTTGCAGGGTAATTCACAGAAGATCTTTTAGGTCGAAATGAAGTAAGGTTACTCAGAGCGACCATAGAAACAACCTACAATCTAGGAAATAACGTAATACTCAACAAAATGAATCAAATATAACTAATATGACACTGTATTGCATTGTACATCATTAGTTGTTAAATTATAGCTTTGATTCTGAAGTAGGACTGGAAAGACACCGTCCATGCCTGGCGGGTTGAAGGGAAGAAAAATATTTAAGAATATTATTTATTATTTTTATGTCGTCCGCTGTCTAGTTTGTGATCTTCCGGTCCGCTGCTGCAGGAATCAAGTAAGATGCTTTGGACCAGTCTATACAGGACTATATAGTACTACCTCAGGAGTTCAGATGTTTCAGAGAGATCGGTTGAAAACCATATATCCTCTCTTTTCATGAATTCTGGTGGTTGTTAAAAATCTTTGAAGACTATATTTTTATCCGAGCTGCTGAGGCCGCCTGGAAATCTTTACACGCCAGTTTTTTATATGATTTGAGATTCCCCGAGAAGCGAGAGTAATATCAATCACGGTTACAATACAAACATAAATTTTAGCCTAAATATTATTTATTTTTGTGGTTACGACTGCCCAGACAGACATCTAATTATAGAGCAGGAATTTTACAAGCATAAAGAAAACTAAATAATAATTTAAGCTAAATAACTTAACCAAAGTAATTAATTAATTGATAATAAAAATTAAGAAAATAAATATATGTTTAGTATAATCCTAATAATTGTAATCTAATATTTTAGAAGCTACAGTTAATGTGCAGAATTCAGAAAAACATTTCGCTCTTTGGATAAACTAGTATTCAAAATATCTATCTTATTATATAATGAATCATAGTTGGAACACATACGGTACAGGAGATAAATTAACAGCAAATTAGGAACATAAAATCTTATGCAACTAAGAATTTCAGGTCAGTCACCAATACCATTTAAAACCTTAAAAAGGAATACGAGACACACAACGTAGTTGAAAATCAATTGTGCTGAATCTATGTAATAAGTCACAATGTGGCAAACCTCTCTCTGGATAATTTTCGGAACTTTTGAACCAAAGATATTTAAGAGAACATCTTTGAGGTTTTACAATGCTATATTTTTATGATTTTCATAACCATACTATTGAAGTATATTCAAGTCTTGACCTCACAAATGAATTAAAAAGAAGATTTAGTGTATTTTCGTTAAATTTTTTACAATTATGGATAATGTAGCCTAAATTTCTGCTAAAAAGATAACTTTGGGTCGAATATAACACCTAGATCTTTGAGATGATTACAGCTCCTCAGTTCTTCAATATTAATTGTATAGACTTTTATTGGATTTTATGTATGAGAGTGTGTCATACTTTGAGATATTTAACTGCAAATTGTTTACGCTGCACCAAGACCATAGCAGTACAAGGTCGTTTTGCAAATCAGCGCAATCTTCTACATTAGTGATAGATTTGATAATTTTTAGGTCATCGGCATAAAGTACTGTTTTGCAGTGTAAGCCAATGACGATAGCATTTATAAAAATGTTAAATAGCAAAGTCCCAAGCACAGAACCTTGGTGAACACCTGATGTCGCTGAGATATCTATAGACCAAAATCCACGGCATTGCAAATTCAGTAGTCTATTTACTCTATTATCATTAATAACTCTCTATTTGTTTTTTTCTTATGATATTACCTGTCAAAAATATGTTGAGGCTGCCTACTTTGTCAGTCATAATAAAACATGCGATTGAAATTTCCTTAGAAACGCTTGTTGTTTGGCATTGTTTTTGACATCTATTTGCAATTTTTATTCTAAATTTATTCTCAAGGAACCAATTTAGATGAATCTCCCGGCAAAATATTACTTCAACCACAAAATAAATGCAAAATTACAGTCAATGTAGTCTAAAGAGAGGTATAAAATTAATATCGGCCATTTTGCGAACGGCATTGGCATAAGGAAAAGTTAACAATGTAAATGACGATATTTCTCTCATTTACTTATCCGAAATAGCAAATGGCAGAAAACATCTTGTACTTTATGAAGTCTATTTTCAATGATGGCGATGAAAAATTGTTTAGTAATAAAAGATATTACGAATGTTAACAATCTTTCGAAAACTGTTGTATTTTGCACAAATACTTTCAATTTGATCTTCGGTAAGCACATTGTCTATGTGAGTGGTTAGTAATTTTACCTTCTCATTGAAATTAATAAACTGCAATATACCTGTTTCAGTTGGCGTTTCTTTGCTTATGTAATAATTCATGGCTTTACTTTAAGATTTATTAAGTATTAGTCGATTGCGTTGGTATTCATTATGTTAGTAAATTCAGATTCCAATTTTCGCTTGGTAATGGTGGTAACATCCGCAAATATTGTAATCAGCCCATTGGTAACATGGTAAGATAAATCCTTCAGATATACCAAAAAATGAGTGACCCAGGACAAAGCCTTAAGGAACACCAAGTTTCACATTGTGTGCTTCATTATGCCCATTAGCATTAATGCAAATCGGTGTGAAAACAACAGACGGAAACATCCAAGCGTACACAGACGTTCGTGTATTAAGGAGTTGTAAATAAAAAAATAAATTACGTAACTTAAACACACCTCATCTCCACTCTCAAGGGGACTTGTAAGCAACTTCAGAAATCATAGTACATATTTTATTGATTTCCAGACGGATCATGAGACTAAAATAACAATTTAGATAATTTTAAAAATCATATCTTTGAAATTCCAACCCGTCGCATATTTTCACATCCAGAGAGAGTTGATAATATTATTAGTAAACTTAATATGTATAGATTATCATTGACTTCCAATGGAATCCTGGGATTTAAACAAATAATATAGGAAATCATAACTCTGAAACTACAAGCCAGGGCACATTTTCGCTGTTAGAAAATATGAATAGTACTGTTATTAATCTTAACATGAATTTTCACTGCCTTCCAAAGGGATCCTGGGGTAGAAACAACCCTCAAAATAATTTAAAAATCAGAAATCTGAAACTACAAGCCGGCGCACATTTAATTCTTAGAAAATATTTATAATAATGTTAGAAATCTTAATTGGCTTCCAATGGAATGCTGGGGAAGAAACAACCTTCAAAATAATAAAAAAATCGTAACTCTGAAACTACAAGCCGATGAACATTTTCGCCTCTTAGGAAATATTTGTAGTACTGCTATTAATCTTAATAAGAATATTTGTTTGATTGCCAAAGGGATCCTGGGGTAGAAACAACCCTCAAAATAATTTAAATAGCCATAACTCTGAAACTACAAGCCGGCGCACATTTTCATGTTCATATATTTTCAGTGCAGATAAAAAGATTATTTCGTAAATTTTCACAAATTTAGTTATCGAGTTAATTATGACTTATTTCCTTGGAATCGGTGTAAAAATAGATAGATAACAAAACCAATCGCATTTGAGCATTCACATTTTAAAATAAAAAATATTGAAAAAAAAAGTTAAAGAGATTATGATCAAGCTTTCATTATTTTTGAAGGTCGCCAGCAGCCTGTAAGATAAATTATATTTTAATATGATTGTTAATAATTTTTACTTAATGCCTTATGTATATACGTCCAAAAAAAGAATGTCCATATAAATTAAAAACAGTGCGCAAGTTTCGCTTAAGTAATTCGTAAATAATGAAGTAATTAAATCTAGAGACAATTTTTAACCTATCGTCAATGATCTTAAACAATTAATTGTTATATTTCATCTTTTACATTATTATCAACGAAACCTACCAGAAAATCAGTTTTTTTGTTGATAATTCCCATAACCATTACATTACGTGTTTATTTAGCACGGAAATTTTGTGTGCTTTATCTGACACTCTCGATGCTGTTATATATTCTACATGGAAATACCGATATTGTGGAATAATTAACGCTAATTGGAGAGATACTTCCAGCATATTAACAAGGCTTAGAAATTAATTTATTAAACGACGACAATTTGCTTTTCTACTGAGATTTTGTAAGTTAGTTTCCTTGCAGATGAATAGAAAACAATTGTGGGAGTTTCACCAAACCAACGAAATTTTTAAATAGTAAATAAATTTAAAAAACTAAACTGAACTAATGACAAAGAAAACATTAGTAGTTTGGTTGTTAAAATACAGTCAATAATTATTTAGTAGATGTGTGCGAAGCTTTAAATTAATTAATAAACAACAAAATACGTAGTTTCTGGTACATGAAAATACAACAAAGACTAATGATTCCGATAATTTATATGCTTTTAAAATAAATGTGTCTTTGACTCAACGGACGGAGTAAATAAAACCAAATGGAGCTATTCATTATCCGCATAAAAAGTTTTCTAGGAAATCACCGTCAGCCAAAGAAAATATCTAATCGACCCTTACGGTCCTACTACTAATGTTTAGATGCACTCTATATCACTTGATCGTCCTGCTTTCATTATTTGTTCTACAACGCATTTCTAGCCATTATAAAGGGAGCCTATAAGATGGAATCGCACAGAAAGACAAAAGAAAAAAGAGATAAATACCAGGAAGCGGGAGGAAGCGGAAGGAAGTTAGTGACTGTGAGCCTGATTCTAGTAGCCACTTACTGGCAATAGCCTCCTTTACACGTCCCTACGTGAACATCATGAGAACTAAGAATGAAAAATATGTTGTACCTGAATGCTCAAGGAGTTTAAAATAGATTTGTTATTGGAGAAAATACATCCAAAGGAGCCCAGCTTATTATTTTTAATGCTATCTGAGAACACCATTTAAAGTTTCATTAAAATGTTTAGTTTAACAACAATTTATCTTCTACAGTTTTATAAATATATTACACCACAACTTTTTACCCACCACAGGTTTTAAAAATAAATGGTAGTTTTTGAATCTCAAAATATTAAATAATAATATCTGTAGTCTCTCTAAAAATTTTTAAAGTCTTGAAATCGTCCTCTCACACTTTAATGAACCTTTTGGATGTATAATACTTACTGAAACTTGGAAAATTGATAATATTAATATGTACAAAATAGAGGACTATGATATTCTATGTAATGGGAGTGGGGGTGTTGAAATTGATAAAATAAGTAACGTTTCAGTTATTAATTCAAATGGTCGATTATAAAATAAATATTATAGCAATATTCGCCTAGCGACTGTATGTATGCATTGTATGTACATCTTTAGCAATAAAGACTTTATTATTATTATTATTATCTCAATATTGATATAAAAAAATTATATCCTAGTGCATTTTTAAACATATTATGTGAATATGGCATAAATCGACAATTAATAAATATACACGAGTAGATGGCAACTATAAAACATGCATCGACTATATATTTATAAATTCTAAACATCCAGATGTGAATGAAAAAATATTGCCTCTCATAGTAGAATCAGGAATAACTGATCATTATCCCGCAAACTAACAACTTTATTAAATTTATAAATTACAACTAATTAACATCTTATAACTAGGATGAATAATTACGGAAGAAGATCTGGACACTGAAAGAAACAAATTTATAAACAAATTAACTACACTAATAAGTAAGCATTCTAAAACAATTGTAAATAAAGAGAGAAAAAAAGGGAAAGTGTGGATTACTGGAGGAATAATTACAACAATTAACGAAAAAGACCGACTGCAAAAAAATGTAAAAATGATCCAAACAACCATGAAAGAATAAAAGAATATATAACATATAGGAATGAGTTAACACAGGTAATAATAAATAAGAACAACATGATTATGGGAGACAATAAATTATAAAATCAGAAATGGTAACAAAAAGGACAAAAGTATAACGTAAATAAGAAATGGCAAAAATGAAATAATAAAAAATAAACCGGAAATGTGTGAAACCGGAAATGTGTGATATATTTTATAAATAGATGAAAAACATTAGCCAATAAAATAAAACGGAAAACTGATTATAAGGACAAAAAATCGGCAGCTACTGGAAGCGGCTGGAACCTCCCCACTCGGTGGATCTTTGAAGCCGAAAAGAGCATTAAATTGTGTGACAAAATGGCATTAAACATAATCCGATCTCATCCAAAACCTTTTCAGATTTACAACACTCGCCTGCGGCTCGTGCTGCAAATTTCATCTATGCGAGTTATTACCTACATTATCGCTCGTTAAATAATTTACTATTAGGATATTAACAACTTTAACATCACTTGAACGACTAAGAAAGTCTAGTTATCCTAAATACTACAGATTTGTAAAGCAACAAACTGAAAATTGGTAAAGTGATAATCTATAATAAATTCACCAACGAAGGTACAGAAAGCATATGATATTGATATTGTTACATCTACCTTTAAAGTTTGTGAGAATCCACTGGTGCAATCACTAAAAGTTACAAATATGCCGGATGACAAACGATGACAATGACAATCGTCAAAATTTGCTCATTGCAATCCGATCGCTCGCGGCTGTCTTTGTTAAATGAAACATTAGCCTTTCAGTAACCTTACTAGATTTTAGAGGAATATTTGTAGTTTAATTCTTCGATTTGTCTATATATATATATATATATATATATATATATATGTATATATATATATATATATATATATATATATATATATATATATATATATATATATATATATATTTAAAAACGGCACTAAACGTAATCCGCTCTACTTCTAGAGCAGTGAAGAAACCCTCACACGTGAATTGTGACGTGATGTGACGAGTTTTACGATGTAACGGCTACGTGCATCGATCATGTCATGCGAAATGCGATCTATGCTTCATATTTGCTTTGTTTTTATTTTTTTCACGGAAACCAAATCGAAAGGGTGGAAGTGTGATATATCATTGAAATCAGAATTTTAACTGCTTTTGAATGGTTCCATTGCAAGTTGAAAGTAATTATAAAATAAACAACTTGTTGCGTCAAAATGGCACTAAACGTAATCCGATTTCAACCACAACCTTTTCAGATCTTCTGGGGCACTAAAGAAACGCACATGCAAAGTTTCATTCAAATCCGTTCAGTAGTTTCGGCGCTATCGAGCTAACACACATACACACATAAACACACACACACACACAGACATTTTTCAAAAACCACTTTTTTGGGTTCTTAGAACCTCAAAACGTAATGATTTGATGTTATCTCAATTTTCGTTTTTAAACCAATTTTAGTAACCTCTCACAATTTTATTGTGGAGAGGTTAAAAGAAAACAAATATGCATTCAATATTTTTATATCCCTGCACTGATGCTGAAATAAAAGGATATATATCTAGATTAAAAAATAAAAAAACTACGGGTTTTGATAATATTCAATCGGAAACTGTTAAAGAAATAGTAGAATATATCATCACACCTTTAACTTATTTAATTAATAAATCTTTAGTACAGGAGTTTGTCCAGACATTTTTAAGATCTCTGTTGTAAAACCAATTCATAAAACAGGTGACAGGATGATACCTTTAAACTATAGACCAATATCGCTTTTATCACGCTTAGCAAAAGATTTTGAAATGGTATTAAAGGATAGAAGTAATAGTAGGTAATGGGCCACTTGAGCCAGACGGTGACGTCATCGCCACCAAGTATGAGATCTTCATTACCGACCGAGATGCGGGAAATTCAAATCGACGTCCTCAATAGTGCCCCCGTACCAACATAACCTAACTAGTGCCCCCCGTGCTGTCCGACGCGGAAAATTCAAACCTCACTAGTGGGTCCCGTACCATCATAACCCAACTAGTGCCCCCGTCCCGTCGTTCCTTGCCATCGCGTGACCGGTTAGTTAGTTAGATATTGTAAGTTATTTTAGTGTCAGATTCATAAATTTAAACGCACGGTAACGACAAAATAAATAACAATACTAAAGTATAATGTATATACGTGTATATATTTATATTGAAGAAACACAGAACGTAAATATCCACCAAACTAGTCAATCTTGGTGTGCAGTTTATTTCTATGTAATACATGTTTAGGTGCTTTTCGTTTATACCTATTATGTATGTTTTAATTATTGTTCTTTAGATGCAGTCACATACAAGGTTCACATTGAGGCTTTTGTGATTTTTTCATAATTATTTGCATTTTTATTTACGCTATATCTTTACCTTGTACATCTTTTTTTGTAATTATATGTATTTAATATTGCCAAATAAACATATTATTAATAAAATAACTAAATTACATAACAGAAATTAATATACCATTTTAAAGACCGCAGCTAAGCATTTTTATATTGTTTCTACATAGCAATGAACTAACAAAAAAGTTATCGCTGCGAAAAACCAAAAAAACCACATGAAATACTTCATTTTATAAAATTTCCATTAAAATATATCGTTAAAAAACGCGTACAAAGGAAATTCACTAAAAATTATTATACGTTCAGGTATATCGCTGTTTCGTAAATAATTTTAGGTATTGTGATTTATAATTTAATTACAGAGGGGTGGCGGTATTCGTTGCGATGGTTATGATACTGCAGAAAATATTGCGTTGGGGTGTTACTGCCATTAAACACAGCAATTATAGAGGTTATATTTTGTGGTACCCTCACACTGCAATTTGATTAAATTTGTAATGAGGGAAGCATATTAAATTTTGCATGCACAATGTTAATCTACTTAAAAGTCGATCCCTAGATGAATTAGTCACAGAAGAGTATGTCGAACTAATAAATCTATTACTATTGTGAAAATGCCTTTTTCCTACTTTAATTACAATATTTGTAACTCGCAAGAAGCAACATATTTAATCTATTTCAGGTAATAGCAACGCCCACGCCTTGCCAGTATGAATTATATCATCTTCGTCTATAAATTTCTTATCCTCAGATAATATTTTCCTTTCAAATTTTGAAACGAAGTGAAACATAATACAACTGATACATTACATTTTTTCCTTTATCCGGTCATAATACCTTTTAAGCAGTATTAAACTTAAAAATGTATTGTCTTCATCTAAAATTAATTTCCTTAAATTACTTCTTCCATCCCAATTAATACGCCTCTCTAACGAATGCTGTTGCGAATTTTTTTTAATTGTTTCATTAAGGGAATTATAAAGGCACCTTTATTTTAAATTTTCGAATTATCTGGAACTCCATCTCTTAATTAATGATCGGTCGAGCCACGTGCAACCCATTTTAATTCACGAATGAACCACCGACTTATTTTTTAATCGCCAAATTCTTTCCCCTTATTTGCCGCTTAAAATTGTTATCGATCTTATTTTCCTTGCTGAATATTCATTGTTGGATACTAATATTGAAAGATTACAGCTTATTTCTTTTCGGTATTCAACAGTAATTGATATCTCCCCCCGCGATGTTTTATGATCGTCGTTGTAGATTTATTGCCATTTGTTTTGCTAATGTTATTTCAAGAATAACGCGAAAAGATATATTTGTTTTTGTTTAGATGTGAATTTGGACCCCTCAAAGATATTTTCTCCATTTTTTTAAATCATTAGTACCCCAGCCTATATAAAAAATAGTTGTTTTAGTTTATTACATGTATCTGAAGGTTGTAAGTCATAGGGCGGGGGATTTGTAAATGATGAATACGTATAAACGTATAGCCAGATTTGCCCTATTTCTTTATAAACAGCGACTAAAGTAGGAAAACTCAGTTTTCGAGCCGTAGAATTTTCCAGTTACGTTTTAGAGAAAAGTTGTATTAGTAAAAGTTGTAGGTATTAAAAAGACCTTTAATTTAATTTTTTTAAGTATGAATAACTTAATATATTGTAAGAAATTGAACGTATTACTTTCGGTCAAATAATCAACCAGGAGATCTCGAGTAACAGTGGACTATTCGCAGTGCCTTGTTTACAAGAAGTGCCCAGTGTTTACTACGCATAATCAAGCTAATTTTGATAGATACCTGCCCGTCTTCATTAATAGTCATTACTGTGACCACTAGTATCAGATTAGGTATGTACACGTTTTAAGTAACCAACAACATGGATCATGGAGACTTATTAGCCGCGTCAAGCAACTCTATTCATGATTTAATAAACTACTATTTAATAAGTGGCTATGATGAAATACTTGCTTTTCTGTATTTAACACATAATGAAGAGATAAGTTTATCAATACTTAAACGTGCATTGAAAAGGATGAAATTGAATAGGGAAAAGAAAATTCCGGATTTAAGTACAGTTATCGATTTTATCCAATATCAGTTGAAGACTGGACCAGTCTGGTCAATTATGTGGATATCGCTGGATGCATCAAAGATGTATTCAGAATAGACTTGTTGCGACGCAGGCTACAGTTAGAGTGATGTTACAAGAGCTAGATCCAGAAGGCGTAGAATACAGAAAACGTAAACACTACGTCGACATAAATATGCATCATATGGATGCATATGATAAATTAAAACCTTACAGGATAGCCATTAGTGGATGTATTGATGATATTTCAAGACGAATAATATGGCTGAGAACAGGCACGAGAGCAAGTAATTCAAAAGTTATTGGAGGATATTACATCGATGCAGTTAAAGAAATTGGTGGATGCTTAGACGAGTGCGCTTTGATTGTCTTTGTGGAAAGAATCCAACAAATATTCAGGGAAGCACCAGTTGATAACTTCGATAAGGTTTTTAAAGATAAAAGTTTTATGTGCGAAACTAGTCAAAACAACCATCGTATTGAAGTATGGTGGTTTATATTGAGAAAACATTCTACTCAGGTCTAGATGAATCTCTTCCAAGAATTAAAAGAAAATGATTACTTTTCGGGTTCAGAACTAGACAAGTCCATAATACAGTTTTGCTTTCTAAGAATTACACAGGTAATTTGGATTGTTTTTATTAAACATGAATTTAAGATTCCTTACAGATTTTTTTGTAGAATGATCTAGAGCAAGTTGTTTATGGAATACTCATAACATTAGTGGATCATGAAACGCAATATCACTACGAGGACGTCCTGCAATAATATTTGAATTACCACAAATATATATAATACCATCAATTTTATATGCAATATTGATGTACATCTTGTAGAAGCATGTGAGAGTCAATGTGTTTTTCGTTTCAAAATGCCATGTGAAACCGATATCTATGAACTATGTACAATTAAAAGATCCATGGTCAAACAGAACTGTATGTATATTGAGTTAAGAACGTCTTTTAACTTAGAATATAATATTTACTAACACAAATTTATGCACCTACCTATTTCTTTGGCAAATCTATCAAAAATTATTCCAGGCACTCAAAACTGAAGCGATATATTATGCTGAAATTAGTAGTTCAATAAATACTATAACATACTTTTCAGAACTTTATTGCATACTTATCTTATAAAAATATTCATAAAAAAGACAGCATAGAAAAACATAAACAAAATACCACGACGGAAAGGAAACAAGATAATATTTTATGTATAATATAATATAACAAAAAAAAATGCAAATAATGTAGGTGGAACAAAAAATCAGAAAAAAGCACAATAAAACATTGCCAATGACTGAGTAGATATTATCATCAGTAAGTTTTGCGCTAAAATATCCAATTAATTCCTTTATACCAGGTCCTTCTGTTGAATTGTGATTAAAACATCTCTGCACAATGGGATGAAAAAATGGTGGGAGAACACTAACATTTGGACTTTCAAATTTCTTTTTCGCAGCTTCAGTGAAATCTTCCGCTACATCTGGCCATACATCTTCTTCAAAATACATCTCTAAGATCGTTCATCCTGACGATCATATATCTGATAATATCGTAACAGTCCATGAACGCGACGTGACTTCCCTCTATTGAACCGACAACTGTCTGAAACTCTGTCGCAATATTTTTCGGCTTTCCTAGTCTTAGATTACATAATTTTACAACAAAATTTTTGGTTACCAAGATATATCTGGTTTTGTCTTGATATATAATTGGATTCGTTTGTCCATGTAAATAGCTAATCACTTGATAAAAGTTTAATTTTCTTTTTATTGTTTAAACTATATTTCTCCTTCTTTTCTTCACCGTTACCTAGATTATCATCACTTTTCACTACTTCGATGGGTTTGTCTGTTTTCTAGACAAATGTCCATTATTTGTATGAAATTCTTGCGAAGAGTTTAACTTCTCTTAATTCTATTTCCGTCAGTCTTCCAGTCTTAAAGCTTTTTATTGCAATTTCCGTTCCCAGCCAATTTCCTTCTCGCACTGTACCTTGTGGCCCAACGCCGAGGATTTTCTCAGAGAATTTAATATCCTTCCTTGCAATAATAGGTAACAAAGTTTGATATAAACTAGCAACTACTGATGAATTAGCAGAGTTAGGTAAGTTAACTGATGAATTTGATGTATCCAGTTATAAAAATTCAGATTCAAGGCTCAGCGTAACTACCCCATTTTCCTCGATTCTGGCAACTGCGTAATTGAAATCTATAGGTTCAAAATGTTCAAAACTTACCGAACACTGAAACAACCTATCACTTTTGTTTGTGCTATCATAACTCTGATCAATGCACCAAACTCATGAGTTCAGATATCATCGGTGCACAAAACATTCTACATATTGAATTCAATTTTTTCCCAATATATTAATTACTTTTCCAATATTTTGAATTGTTTTCCAAAATATTAAGTTATTTTTCAAATATGTTCAAATTTTGTTTTCAATATATTAATTATTTTTCCAATATGTTAATTTTCGTTCCAATATAATGAATAAAATAATTTTACTATAATTTTGTGACACTTAAGCACTTTCGTAAATGAATGTATCACAAAAAATATCCACATAATTTTTTAATGAAATATAAAAATGATTTACCTTTTTTGTTCTTCGATTTATATGGATTTTCTTTGCATTAAATTTGTTATAAATGATATTCATTATTATTTTTAATATAATAAACTTTAAATTGTTACAATCGTCTTAAAAATGAATCGTATGATAAATGTATTTGATAGATTAAAAGGAAAAATTTTGTATTTTCATTTAAAATAACAATACGCACATGCTGAAAACAAAGCCAGTTTTCAGCATGTGTGTGTATGTAATAATACAAAAAAGACGGAACTTTATCTAGTCGGGCAATAGCTGCCGTGCCCTTGAATATCCAAAATATTTCAGTGGTTGAAGTGCTGTTGAAGTAATCGTACGGTTATAAAAATTATTTTGTTGTTTTTTTTATGTAATTATCAAAAGGAAGAACACTTTCTCTTTACAAAGATTGTAGATTTTTTGTAATACATTCATTACTGTTTATTATTTTGCGTAAAATCGATCAATTTTCTGTACACAGCCTGGATTATAATACTCCGAATGCATACTTAAGTTGTCAAAAAATATTTTTACAAGCCCAAATGAACGCTTACTTTACTAAGGTATCATAGTTTTCGTGAAAGTGAGAAATATTTCATTATGCGTTTGAATACGCCACAAATAAATAACTTTAGACAACGGAAAATCTTTAAAAAATCATAAATCTGTGCAGTTTTGTGGAAAATAAAAACATAGATGGAATACTCTTTTAAAGCTAAGAAAAACCAAAAGCCAGAATTTAGCTTTTTCAAGGCTTTCAAAAGGGGTAAGAGTTACTTTTCAAAATTGTATTTGAAATTAATTGCATCATCAACTTGGTTCTAATCGAATATAAGTTAAATTTATAATATTTTATATTCCTCTTGATATATTTCGTATTTCAAAATATGTTTTCACATTCGGCAATAACTAGCTGCAATTACCACAGATTTTGAAACTTACTTATAAGTAAATACTATCTACCTATTTTGAACGTAAATACTTATGTTCCGTACGGTATATGTAGCTAAAAAATTTGTTATCGTCAGTACGAATTTTTTATAATTACTCTTATAAAAAGCATTTTTTGCAATGTATTTAAAAAACCGCTGCGCAAGGAATCACTACTTCCACATCCAGATTTTGTATCCAAGTCTTATGCACACTACATCCCAATGTAATATTTTATTCCCTTTAATAATAGAGTGGGGGTTTTAGACGGGTATGGCTAATGTAA
This sequence comes from Leptura quadrifasciata, assembly GCA_963675555.1. NCBI lineage: Eukaryota > Metazoa > Arthropoda > Insecta > Coleoptera > Cerambycidae > Leptura > Leptura quadrifasciata. The sequence continues at coordinate 21,028,821 of OY776673.1, forward strand.
AAAAAATTAGATGCCAAAAATTTTTTTGAGACCTTAGCTTTTCGTGCATGCCCTAAATTGCAATTTTATGGACTCTTACTTGCTTATTTTGACTATTTACCCTTATTTACCCCCTAACCGTTCAATGGAATTAGGTCAAAATATAATCCAGTTCCAGATCTCGTTACAATACATAAGTATCCCAAATTTCAAGTCAATATCATAAATGGTTCCCGAGTCAACGTGCGCACAAAAAAGTTACAGACAGATAGACAGACCGACAGACAGACAGACAGACAGGCCGACAGACAGACAGACAGAAAAAATTTTCCGCTCAAATTTAAAATCTCGACGTTTCATGACATTTTAAGCCTATTTCAAAAAATATTTTTTTTTTTGCATTACTATACTTCCACTGGACGTATAATTTTTATTCAATAAATTTTTTTTGTTGTTATTTAAAAACAAAACTTATCAAGTAGACGCTATTTGTCATGAAATCAATACTCGAGAACTGATTTTGCTTGCCTGGTTTAGAAACAAAACTCATTTATTAAAAACACCATCTCAAGGTAAGGAAAATATTTTACACATTTCGTGAGCTACTCTATTAGAGCCGTTCACTAGCTTTAGTAATTTTCACGTTTGATTATCTCAGCAGGGAATCTCTGCGGCATGGAATATGGGTCAACAAAAATATATTCTGGACATTTCAAGAGCAATGAGTAATGTTACACGTACCAGCCATATATACCAGTGGCTATTTTAGAGTTTTAGTAATTTATACGTCATATTATCGCAACAGGACACCACAGCGGAGATTATAGTGTAGTCCTTAAATCACACTGTTTAAGGGCGCGTTATTAGTTATTAATTTTTCACGATGTGACGTGTGGCTTTTCTAGGCTTTTAAATACTTTATGAAAATGACTAATTATTTTCACTATCATTTATACTTTTACCTGGAAAGAAAAGCAAACAGTGTGACGAAATTTTATTTTAATATAAATTAAATATACATTTTTTATATGTAATAAATTTTTTCTGTCGTGCATAAGCTTCACATTTATTTTAATACCTGAAAATATCTAAAAATTCTAAACAGAAATGACGAATACGTAGGTGGAAAAATTAGTGCCATTCCGGTGACATAGTTACTACATCAGTAATTCGTATATAGGATGGTGTGAAGAAACCACTGAATGATTTTACAGACTTTGTATTGTAATGCACACGATCGGAGACCACTCGCCTCAAAAAATCAAATCAAAATATCTAAAATCAACGAAAAGTTTTTCACTAGGTATCGATTTAACATCAAAACATATAAATATATTGAAATAAACGGATTCTTAATTAACGCTATAAATAGAATAAATCCATGTATATAAAAACAATTGCTTTTTTTAATTCAACTAGATGCGAAAAAGTCACATATCCTATGAAATTCAAACATATTATTAGTGACCAAGTTGTTAGTGCTGTAAATAATATTAAAACAAATGCTTCAGGTGTGGACGGTATAACTATTGAAATGGTAAAGTTATGTTTGCCACACTGTTGTAATGCTCTTACACATATTATAAATTTTTCATTACAAAATAGTGTAGTACCTACGCGATGAAAACATGCACTAGTTACACTTATATCAAAACAGAAAAAATCACTCAATTCAATGAACTAAGGCCTATAAGTATTCTACTTTTTTTCTCTAAGCTGCTGGAAGGAATAGTCTACGACCAATTAAAAAATCATGTTGAGATGCATAATATATTGCCCTGTAGGGCTTTAAAAGTGGCTATAGTACTTCTACATATCTAACTGATATTGTAGATGATTTGTTACGTGAGGTTGACCATTCTGTGGCAACTGCAATGATCATGTTGGATTACTCTAAGGCCTTTGACTATTAATTATTATTAGCAAAATTAAAATACTACGGCTTATCGGTTGAAGTCCGTTCAACCGTGACGCCGGACTACAGCTACCATTGACATGGAAATAAATATTCCGGTCCACTGATCATGTGACATCACCAAAACCAAGCCACGCCTTCTGAGTATACATATAAATAGAGGAGCTCAGGCCAACAGAGCTCACTTCGCTTCAGAAGAAGACCACGACAAGATGGCCGAAACGTCAAGTATTCAAAACTATCAACACCGAAGAAAACCCGGAAACCTAACTGTGGTTCAATATGTATTTGGTAAGTCGACAACAACAGGTAAAAATTTCAATTGATCCTGTAAGTATTAATTCTGATCTTATAAATATTATTAAGTGGAATGCCTCAGGGATCTATCTTGGGCCCATTATTTTTTATTATTTATACTGCTGATGCTCGTCAAGTATCAAATACAAATGTGCACCTATATGCCAATGATTTTCAATTGTACTTGCCTTTTTTTCCTAGTAATATTGAAGTAGCTATAGAACAAATAAATAGTTTATTTATATGGTCATGCAACAACGCATTAAATCTTAATCCACAAAAAACAAATGCAATGTCAATTGGAACAAATATACAACATAATAAGATGGACTTAGAGAATAAATTATTTTTAAATAATACTGTATTACCTATGAAAACTCACTGCGAAAGTCTCGGAGTAACTCCAGATAAGAATTTATCTTTCACTGTCCATGTTGAAAATGTAATTAAAGCTGCCTGTACAAAATTGAGGTCGTTATATAAATTTACCTCAGTTAAGTTAAAAATCACGATATCTTCAGTTTTATCAATATTTGATTATTGTGATGCAGTATGTGGCCCATGTCTTTCAGTTCATGATTCACATCGAATACAAGTGATGCAAAATCCATGTATGACATTTTCAACAAATTTAAAAAGACGAGATCACGTTACACCTAGTTATACTCAATACAGTTGGTTAAAAATGAATATTAGAAGAGACATACATTACAGTTGCCTCGTACAAAAAATTGTTTTAACAGAAACTCCCTTACACTTAAAAAAATCTAGGCGGAATATGTACTTATTACACATACCTAGACACACTTCCTCTTCCTTCAAAATTTTACTTATTATTCATCATCTTTGTTCAACTCTCTACTACCAGCTTATAAAATGATAAGAAGTTTAAAATTTTTTAAAACTTAGTCTAAATATCATCGTACTGTAAATCGCTCTAAAAAAATTTGTATGGTATATAACTGTAATCGAAACAATCAGCTTATTGTATATGAAATGCAAATTTAGTAGAAAAAAGTTGCAAGTCAAACGTTCCTTCCATTTGAGCTATTTTAGAGAAAAAATTACTATCGATTTTTAGGAGCCACTTCATTCTAACTCCCTCCCTCTGCATTTGAACTAGGACCGATTTTGCGATTTCGCCTCGAGGTGTGGCTGTCCTGAATGCTAATAAAAAAATTTAAGCAAAGTCGATCTAGTGGTTTAGCCGCTAGGTGCGACCACAGACAGACATTTTATAAGAATCACTTTTCTGGTTTCACGTGAGGTTTCAGGGGACTTGATGATGTGTAAATCCATCAAAAACTCAAAGTTGATTTTTGCATAATATTGTGATCATACAAAAAATCAACTTTCATGGCAGATCCTCCTTTTTGTCCTTATTTTTCAGAATATCAGAATGAAACTTGGTACGTAGAGTACTATATCACCAAGAAGGCGGTTTCTACCATAACTGTCATTTTTCCCCTTCCGGTTTCACCGGAAGTAACCTCAACGTTTGACTTTTAAATGAAAAATCCTGTATATTATCATATTTTTTTAATTCTTGAAAAATTCTGAATAGGTGATACCCGATAAGTGACATTTCGACTCTATGAAAAAAATTTCACTCGAAATTTGTTGGTGCATCTAGAGTACCTCGACCAGGAAAAAATTGCCTTTGGGCACATCCACGGATTCCTCAGAATGTCTGCTATTTTGTGGTAGTACTACTCTACCATTATGTTAAAGTTTTCAGGTCATAGCATTCTAGATTTTTCAAGATTCCAAAACTTTTTAAGACCTCTTCAAAACTTTAAAGCAACAACAAACAACAAACAAAAAACACGTGTTAAATATTTTTAAAATATCTATCCAATGACACCAAAGTTGACTCCCCCCACCCCCTCTGGAGGGGGAGGGGGGCAAGTTGAATAAATTGGCAACCTCTTGGTATGACCTTTCCCTATAGCTATACCCACGCATCATAAGAACAGTTGTCCTTTCCCTCTCTGACAAGGACATCGTTGATTAGAAAAAAAGTACTCACATCTTAGAAAATTTTCACTTGAACAAATTGAGCTCTTACCTCCAAGAAAGTTGGAAGAGGAATAAATATTGAAAAATAAATATAATGAAACTACATGCGATACTTCGCAGAAATATTTTTATCAACAATTCAGGTAAAAAGAACCAAACAAACTTTTTTTTACAAAAAACAGGTTTTTTTTCTCTGAATTGTTGTTCTTCCGGCTTTCTTGGAAGCAAAACCTCAATTCGTTCAAGTGAAAATTTTCTAAATTATGAGTGCTTTTTTTCTAATCAACGATGATCAAAATATAATCTAGTACCAAATCTCGTTACAATACATAAGTGTACCAAATTTCAAGTCATTATCACAAGCGGTTCCAGAGTAAACGTGCGCACAAAAAAAAAGTTACAGACAGATAGACAGACCGACAGACAGACAGACAGACCGACAGACAGACAGATAAAAAATTTCCGCTCAAATTTAAAATCTCGACGTTTCATGACATTTTAAGCCTATTTAAAAAAAAATATTTATTTTTTCTTGCGTTACTATACTTCCACTGGACGTATAATTTTTATTCAAAAATTTCTTTTGTTGTTATTTAAAAACAAAACTTATCAAGTAGACGCTATTTGTCATGAAATCAATATACTCGAGAACTGATTTTCCTTGCCTGGTTTAAAAACAAAACTCATTTATTAAAAACACCATAGGACCTCTCAAGGTAAGGAAAATATTTTACACATTTCGTGAGCTACTCCATTAGAGCCGTTCACTAGCTTTAGTAATTTTCACGTTTGATTATCTCAGCAGGGAATCTCTGTGGCATGGAATATGGGTCAACAAAAATATATTCTGGACATTTCAAGAGCAATAAGTAATGTTACACGTACCAGCCATATATACCAGTGGCTATTTTAGAGTTTTAGTAATTTATACGTCACATTATCGCAACAGGGCACCACAGCGGAGATGATAGTGTAGTCCTTAAATCACACTGTTTAAGGGCATGTTATTAGTTATTAATTTTTCACGATGTGACGTGTGGCTTTTCTAGGCTTTTAAATACTTTATGAAAATGATTAATTATTTTCACTATCATTTATACTTTTACCTGGAAAGAAAAGCAAACAGTGTGACGAAATTTTATTTTAATATAAATTAAATATACATTTTTTATATGTAATAAATTTTTCCTGTCGTGCATAAGCTTCACATTTATTTTAATACCTGAAAATATCTAAACATTCTAAACAGAAATGACGAATACGTAGGTGGAAAAATTAGTGCCATTCCGGTGACATAGTTACTACATCAGTAATTCGTATATAGGATGGTGTGAAGAAACCACTGAATGATTTTACAGACTTTGTATTGTAATGCACACGATCGGAGACCACTCGCCTCAAAAAATCAAATCAAAATATCTAAAATCAACGAAAAGTTTTTCACTAGGTATCGATTTAACATCAAAACATATAAATATATTGAAATAAACGGATTCTTAATTAACGCTATAAATAGAATAAATCCATGTATATAAAAACAATTGCTTTTTTTAATTCAACTAGATGCGAAAAAGTCACATATCCTATGAAATTCAAACATATTATTAGCGACCAAGTTGTTAGTGCTGTAAATAATATTAAAACAAATGCTTCAGGTGTGGACGGTATAACTATTGAAATGGTAAAGTTATGTTTGCCACACTGTTGTAATGCTCTTACACATATTATAAATTTTTCATTACAAAATAGTGTAGTACCTACGCGATGAAAACATGCACTAGTTACACTTATATCAAAACAGAAAAAATCACTCAATTCAATGAACTAAGGCCTATAAGTATTCTACTTTTTTTCTCTAAGCTGCTGGAAGGAATAGTCTACGACCAATTAAAAAATCATGTTGAGATGCATAATATATTGCCCTGTAGGGCTTTAAAAGTGGCTATAGTACTTCTACATATCTAACTGATATTGTAGATGATTTGTTACGTGAGGTTGACCATTCTGTGGCAACTTCAATGATCATATTGGATTACTCTAAGGCCTTTGACTATTAATTATTATTAGCAAAATTAAAATACTACGGCTTATCGGTTGAAGTCCGTTCAACCGTGACGCCGGACTACAGCTACCATTGACATGGAAATAAATATTCCGGTCCACTGATCATGTGACATCACCAAAACCAAGCCACGCCTTCTGAGTATACATATAAATAGAGGAGCTCAGGCCAACAGAGCTCACTTCGCTTCAGAAGAAGACCACGACAAGATGGTCGAAACGTCAAGTATTCAAAACTATCAACACCGAAGAAAACCCGGAAACCTAACTGTGGTTCAATATGTATTTGGTAAGTCGACAACAACAGGTAAAAATTTCAATTGATCCTGTAAGTATTAATTCTGATCTTATAAATATTATTAAGTGGAATGCCTCAGGGATCTATCTTGGGCCCATTATTTTTTATTATTTATACTGCTGATGCTCGTCAAGTATCAAATACAAATGTGCACCTATATGCCAATGATTTTCAATTGTACTTGCCTTTTTTTCCTAGTAATATTGAAGTAGCTATAGAACAGATAAATAGTTTATTTATATGGTCATGCAACAACGCATTAAATCTTAATCCACAAAAAACAAATGCAATGTCAATTGGAACAAATATACAACATAATAAGATGGACTTAGAGAATAAATTATTTTTAAATAATACTGTATTACCTATGAAAACTCACTGCGAAAGTCTCGGAGTAACTCTAGATAAGAATTTATCTTTCACTGTCCATGTTGAAAATGTAATTAAAGCTGCCTGTACAAAATTGAGGTCGTTATATAAATTTACCTCAGTTAAGTTAAAAATCACGATATCTTCAGTTTTATCAATATTTGATTATTGTGATGCAGTATGTGGCCCATGTCTTTCAGTTCATGATTCACATCGAATACAAGTGATGCAAAATCCATGTATGACATTTTCAACAAATTTAAAAAGACGAGATCACGTTACACCTAGTTATACTCAATACAGTTGGTTAAAAATGAATATTAGAAGAGACATACATTACAGTTGCCTCGTACAAAAAATTGTTTTAACAGAAACTCCCTTACACTTAAAAAAATCTAGGCGGAATATGTACTTATTACACATACCTAGACACACTTCCTCTTCCTTCAAAATTTTACTTATTATTCATCATCTTTGTTCAACTCTCTACTACCAGCTTATAAAATGATAAGAAGTTTAAAATTTTTTAAAACTTAGTCTAAATATCATCGTACTGTAAATCGCTCTAAAAAAATTTGTATGGTATATAACTGTAATCGAAACAATCAGCTTATTGTATATGAAATGCAAATTTAGTAGAAAAAAGTTGCAAGTCAAACGTTCCTTCCATTTGAGCTATTTTAGAGAAAAAATTACTATCGATTTTTAGGAGCCACTTCATTCTAACTCCCTCCCTCTGCATTTGAACTAGGACCGATTTTGCGATTTCGCCTCGAGGTGTGGCTGTCCTGAATGCTAATAAAAAAATTTAAGCAAAGTCGATCTAGTGGTTTAGCCGCTAGGTGCGACCACAGACAGACATTTTATAAGAATCACTTTTCTGGTTTCACGTGAGGTTTCAGGGGACTTGATGATGTGTAAATCCATCAAAAACTCAAAGTTGATTTTTGCATAATATTGTGATCATACAAAAAATCAACTTTCATGGCAGATCCTCCTTTTTGTCCTTATTTTTCAGAATATCAGAATGAAACTTGGTACGTAGAGTACTATATCACCAAGAAGGCGGTTTCTACCATAACTGTCATTTTTCCCCTTCCGGTTTCACCGGAAGTAACCTCAACGTTTGACTTTTAAATGAAAAATCCTGTATATTATCATATTTTTTTAATTCTTGAAAAATTCTGAATAGGTGATACCCGATAAGTGACATTTCGACTCTATGAAAAAAATTTCACTCGAAATTTGTTGGTGCATCTAGAGTACCTCGACCAGGAAAAAATTGCCTTTGGGCACATCCACGGATTCCTCAGAATGTCTGCTATTTTGTGGTAGTACTACTCTACCATTATGTTAAAGTTTTCAGGTCATAGCATTCTAGATTTTTCAAGATTCCAAAACTTTTTAAGACCTCTTCAAAACTTTAAAGCAACAACAAACAACAAACAAAAAACACGTGTTAAATATTTTTAAAAAATCTATCCAATGACACCAAAGTTGACTCCCCCCACCCCCTCTGGAGGGGGAGGGGGGCAAGTTGAATAAATTGGCAACCTCTTGGTATGACCTTTCCCTATAGCTATACCCACGCATCATAAGAACAGTTGTCCTTTCCCTCTCTGACAAGGACATCGTTGATTAGAAAAAAAGTACTCACATCTTAGAAAATTTTCACTTGAACAAATTGAGCTCTTACCTCCAAGAAAGTTGGAAGAGGAATAAATATTGAAAAATAAATATAATGAAACTACATGCGATACTTCGCAGAAATATTTTTATCAACAATTCAGGTAAAAAGAACCAAACAAACTTTTTTTTACAAAAAACAGGTTTTTTTTCTCTGAATTGTTGTTCTTCCGGCTTTCTTGGAAGCAAAACCTCAATTCGTTCAAGTGAAAATTTTCTAAATTATGAGTGCTTTTTTTCTAATCAACGATGATCAAAATATAATCTAGTACCAAATCTCGTTACAATACATAAGTGTACCAAATTTCAAGTCATTATCACAAGCGGTTCCAGAGTAAACGTGCGCACAAAAAAAAAGTTACAGACAGATAGACAGACCGACAGACAGACAGACAGACCGACAGACAGACAGATAAAAAATTTCCGCTCAAATTTAAAATCTCGACGTTTCATGACATTTTAAGCCTATTTAAAAAAAATATTTATTTTTTCTTGCGTTACTATACTTCCACTGGACGTATAATTTTTATTCAAAAATTTCTTTTGTTGTTATTTAAAAACAAAACTTATCAAGTAGACGCTATTTGTCATGAAATCAATATACTCGAGAACTGATTTTCCTTGCCTGGTTTAAAAACAAAACTCATTTATTAAAAACACCATAGGACCTCTCAAGGTAAGGAAAATATTTTACACATTTCGTGAGCTACTCCATTAGAGCCGTTCACTAGCTTTAGTAATTTTCACGTTTGATTATCTCAGCAGGGAATCTCTGTGGCATGGAATATGGGTCAACAAAAATATATTCTGGACATTTCAAGAGCAATAAGTAATGTTACACATACCAGCCATATATACCAGTGGCTATTTTAGAGTTTTAGTAATTTATACGTCACATTATCGCAACAGGGCACCACAGCGGAGATGATAGTGTAGTCCTTAAATCACACTGTTTAAGGGCATGTTATTAGTTATTAATTTTTCACGATGTGACGTGTGGCTTTTCTAGGCTTTTAAATACTTTATAAAAATGATTAATTATTTTCACTATCATTTATACTTTTACCTGGAAAGAAAAGCAAACAGTGTGACGAAATTTTATTTTAATATAAATTAAATATAAATTTTTTATATGTAATAAATTTTTCCTGTCGTGCATAAGCTTCACATTTATTTTAATACCTGAAAATATCTAAACATTCTAAACAGAAATGACGAATACGTAGGTGGAAAAATTAGTGCCATTCCGGTGACATAGTTACTACATCAGTAATTCGTATATAGGATGGTGTGAAGAAACCACTGAATGATTTTATAGACTTTGTATTGTAATGCACACGATCAGAGACCACTCGCCTCAAAAAATCAAATCAAAATATCTAAAATCAACGAAAAGTTTTTCACTAGGTATCGATTTAACACCAAAACATATAAATATGTTGAAATAAACGGATTCTTAATTAACGCTATAAATAGAATAAATCCATGTATATAAAAACAATTGCTTTTTTTAATTCAACTAGATGCGAAAAATCACATATCCTATGAAATTCAAACATATTATTAGCGACCAAGTTGTTAGTGCTGTAAATAATATTAAAACAAATGCTTCAGGTGTGGACGGTATAACTATTGAAATGGTAAAGTTATGTTTGCCACACTGTTGTAATGCTCTTACACATATTATAAATTTTTCATTACAAAATAGTGTAGTACCTACGCGATGAAAACATGCACTAGTTACACTTATATCAAAACAGAAAAAATCACTCAATTCAATGAACTAAGGCCTATAAGTATTCTACTTTTTTTCTCTAAGCTGCTGGAAGGAATAGTCTACGACCAATTAAAAAATCATGTTGAGATGCATAATATATTGCCCTGTAGGGCTTTAAAAGTGGCTATAGTACTTCTACATATCTAACTGATATTGTAGATGATTTGTTACGTGAGGTTGACCATTCTGTGGCAACTGCAATGATCATGTTGGATTACTCTAAGGCCTTTGACTATTAATTATTATTAGCAAAATTAAAATACTACGGCTTATCGGTTGAAGTCCGTTCAACCGTGACGCCGGACTACAGCTACCATTGACATGGAAATAAATATTCCGGTCCACTGATCATGTGACATCACCAAAACCAAGCCACGCCTTCTGAGTATACATATAAATAGAGGAGCTCAGGCCAACAGAGCTCACTTCGCTTCAGAAGAAGACCACGACAAGATGGTCGAAACGTCAAGTATTCAAAACTATCAACACCGAAGAAAACCCGGAAACCTAACTGTGGTTCAATATGTATTTGGTAAGTCGACAACAACAGGTAAAAATTTCAATTGATCCTGTAAGTATTAATTCTGATCTTATAAATATTATTAAGTGGAATGCCTCAGGGATCTATCTTGGGCCCATTATTTTTTATTATTTATACTGCTGATGCTCGTCAAGTATCAAATACAAATGTGCACCTATATGCCAATGATTTTCAATTGTACTTGCCTTTTTTTCCTAGTAATATTGAAGTAGCTATAGAACAGATAAATAGTTTATTTATATGGTCATGCAACAACGCATTAAATCTTAATCCACAAAAAACAAATGCAATGTCAATTGGAACAAATATACAACATAATAAGATGGACTTAGAGAATAAATTATTTTTAAATAATACTGTATTACCTATGAAAACTCACTGCGAAAGTCTCGGAGTAACTCTAGATAAGAATTTATCTTTCACTGTCCATGTTGAAAATGTAATTAAAGCTGCCTGTACAAAATTGAGGTCGTTATATAAGTTTACCTCAGTTAAGTTAAAAATCACGATATCTTCAGTTTTATCAATATTTGATTATTGTGATGCAGTATGTGGCCCATGTCTTTCAGTTCATGATTCACATCGAATACAAGTGATGCAAAATCCATGTATGACATTTTCAACAAATTTAAAAAGTCGAGATCACGTTACACCTAGTTATACTCAATACAGTTGGTTAAAAATGAATATTAGAAGAGACATACATTACAGTTGCCTCGTACAAAAAATTGTTTTAACAGAAACTCCCTTACACTTAAAAAAATCTAGGCGGAATATGTACTTATTACACATACCTAGACACACTTCCTCTTCCTTCAAAATTTTACTTATTATTCATCATCTTTGTTCAACTCTCTACTACCAGCTTATAAAATGATAAGAAGTTTAAAATTTTTTAAAACTTAGTCTAAATATCACCGTACTGTAAATCGCTCTAAAAAAATTTGTATGGTATATAACTGTAATCGAAACAATCAGCTTATTGTATATGAAATGCAAATTTAGTAGAAAAAAGTTGCAAGTCAAACGTTCCTTCCATTTGAGCTATTTTAGAGAAAAAATTACTATCGATTTTTAGGAGCCACTTCATTCTAACTCCCTCCCTCTGCATTTGAACTAGGACCGATTTTGCGATTTCGCCTCGAGGTGTGGCTGTCCTGAATGCTAATAAAAAAATTTAAGCAAAGTCGATCTAGTGGTTTAGCCGCTAGGTGCGACCACAGACAGACATTTTATAAGAATCACTTTTCTGGTTTCACGTGAGGTTTCAGGGGACTTGATGATGTGTAAATCCATCAAAAACTCAAAGTTGATTTTTGCATAATATTGTGATCATACAAAAAATCAACTTTCATGGCAGATCCTCCTTTTTGTCCTTATTTTTCAGAATATCAGAATGAAACTTGGTACGTAGAGTACTATATCACCAAGAAGGCGGTTTCTACCATAACTGTCATTTTTCCCCTTCCGGTTTCACCGGAAGTAACCTCAACGTTTGACTTTTAAATGAAAAATCCTGTATATTATCATATTTTTTTAATTCTTGAAAAATTCTGAATAGGTGATACCCGATAAGTGACATTTCGACTCTATGAAAAAAATTTCACTCGAAATTTGTTGGTGCATCTAGAGTACGTCGACCAGGAAAAAATTGCCTTTGGGCACATCCACGGATTCCTCAGAATGTCTGCTATTTTGTGGTAGTACTACTCCACCATTATGTTAAAGTTTTCAGGTCATAGCATTCTAGATTTTTCAAGATTCCAAAACTTTTTAAGACCTCTTCAAAACTTTAAAGCAACAACAAACAACAAACAAAAAACACGTGTTAAATATTTTTAAAAAATCTATCCAATGACACCAAAGTTGACTCCCGCAAGTTGAATAAATTGGCAACCTCTTGGTATGACCTTTCCCTATAGCTATACCCACACATTATAAGAACAGTTGTCCTTTCCCTCTCTGACAAGGACATCGTTGATTAGAAAAAATGTACTCACATCTTAGAAAATTTTCACTTGAACAAATTGAGCTCTTATCTCCAAGAAAGTTGGAAGAGGAATAAATATTGAAAAATAAAAATAATGAAACTACATGCGATACTTCGCAGAAATATTTTTATCAACAATTCAGGTAAAAAGAACCAAACAAACTTTTTTTTACAAAAAACAGGTTTTTTTTCTCTGAATTGTTGTTCTTCCGGCTTTCTTGGAAGCAAAACCTCAATTCGTTCAAGTGAAAATTTTCTAAATTATGAGTGCTTTTTTTCTAATCAACGATGTCTTTGTTTATTTGTAAAAAAAGTATTAATTGTAAAAGTATTATTTGTAAAAGTATTATTTGTAAAAGTATTTATTTGTAAAAAGGAATTCGTTTATCAAATTTGCCGCAAATTCGAAATAATAAATGTTGGTTCCCATTTAACTTTTCAAAGTTGCCCCCCCCCCCTGAACAGGGGAATGAGGGGTCAACTTTGGTCTCATTGGATAGGTTTTTTCCAAAAAATCCAAAAAATGTTCCAGACGAATCTTACGTAATGTTAGCTGTACAATCCGTTTGTTCAATAAAAAATGGGGGCTCCCATTTAATTTTTCAAAATTGCCCTCTCCCCCCTGCAGATGGGGGGTGGGGGCAACTTCGGTGTCATTGGATAGGTTTTTAAAATATTTGTTTTCCGAGAATATTAGCAGTTTGCGATATATTTGACCGTTCCGGGACTTTTGGGACACCTCGTATAAAAAAGTTAGACTGGTACCATCTTATAAAGAGAATGTTCAACAAAATTGGAGCAGTCAATTTTCCTCATTCTAGAACAGTCCTGCTTTGTGCAACAAATACAATATTTAAGATTGCATTAATTCGTCTTAATTTATATGGTTTAAATTAGTATATACATTTGTGCAAAATATCCGTGGTAAGTTAAATTAATACACCTCTCATTGTAGGGATGATTAATTTCAACCAATTTTATAATGACAAAAGCTCATATCGTGACCATTGTGAATAGATGCTTATCACTTTCTATAGGATCATATCAGGCCATGTAATAGTATGTTTCAAGTTGCCTCGTCATATGTCTCTAATAAGACATAAAGCGATTTTGGTAATATTGTCCTCCTAGTCATTTACGATGTTTCACTATACATTTTAAGCATACTTGCAAAAATATCCGACAACCAGCGTGTAGTATTTACATATTGTAAGAACGTGTCTTGTTATTATCGAATATATTCAATATATGTGTAACATATCTTTACAGTCATGTTAGTAATATATTGTACATTAGTCTATTGTATGTATATAATGCTGCATACGGACTTAGTATAACGTAACATTCGATCAAGTTCCTTGAGGGTATAGTCCGACAATAGGACTAGTATTGTTCTAATATCTAATTTAGAAATAAGAACTAGTATAACATATACAGTTGTTAAGGGTAAAAATAACACAAATATTTATAGTTTTTCTGATAAATCGTTTGACATTCGACTGGATTTTCTTCATTCATAACCGAGTTATTGGTTTGGTGTCTTTTCGCAATATCTTCATAACACAGCACAAGAAAATAAATAAACAGCTTTATTTCCATCAAAAAAATTAAAACAAAAACCACAATCTTTCATTAAAAAAAACAAAAAAAAACAAACAATTTATATATATTAGAAAAATACATTTTCCACTGACAACAGCTGCTGAGCATTGAATATTATGTTGATAAAGACCAGATGTGCAAAGTAATCTTCCTGATAGTAATGTGGATTCGTTGCGCCGATTTTCTGAAACAATTGAAGTCATTTTTAATGGACTATTTATTTTGGATCACGCATTGGTTAAAAATGCTTTAATATTAAAGTTCGCTTTAATGTTTTCTGTATTTGATACACGTTGAGCATACTCAATTGTGGTTTTAGAGTTCAAATCTTCTTTACTAAATTTCTATTAGAATGAGTATAAAATAATACTAAACAATTCATTCATTTGAAAATATTTTCTTAAAGATTTTTAAAGTCTTAAGCCATAAATCATTTAAAGTGAATACTATGTTCTGTTATAAGGATATACCCATAAATTTCATTGAATTTTATTGTTACTTTCATCAGGACCAACAGTGTTAAAATCACATTTCTTCTATTTCATATCTTTTGTGATTTTGTGATTATGCCATTTTAGGTGATTATCAAAAATAACGGCAAGGTATTTGATAGTAGCGGTATTTAAAATGTAACTACTCGTTTCTCTATCTATAAGAATAGGTTGCACTGTTTGGGGTAGTCCTGCCTTCGTTACATTTGGTTTTAACAAATTTGTGTCTAGCCAATTTCTTACTTTACTAATTGCCTCAGCCGCCTTTTATCGCACATAGTTCCAGGTTTTTCTCGAACTTGTCAGTCATCTGCATATGATTGTGTCACAGGTGCCAAATACTGATAGCTAATTTTCAAAATTTTAGAGCTGGGGGCCAGCTCTGCCAGGCGAGGAAGATGTGTCACAGATACTAAATACTGATAGCTAATTTTTTGTGTTAATAAACTAATAGAAGAACCTATTGATAAATTCCCTATCTACAAAGGTACATATTTTAATCAAATCATTTTCAATTCCAAGTTAATAAATAAATATTCTAAATTAAATAATATTTACATTTCACATTATAAAGTATACAGTTAATAAATCATAATTTCCAGTAGCCAGCACAATTGCCCTATTCTTGTATAGGGAATGTGCTGAGCATACATTTACAAACGATATAAATAATCTGGAAATCGATAGAAAAAGCAAGTGCTATCTGGGACTTGCTGGTAGACGCATCTCCTCTGGACATGGACGAAGAGTAAGAACATAATTACATTGTTTTATATAGTTTTTATCTGTTATTGTGTTCACTGATATATTTGACATTTTCCTGATTATTAACTTAGTCAAAGGAATACATATTAAATAAATGGTAATAATTTAATCGAATCTTAATTTTGACCTCAGACGTTACAAGCAACTCTTCGTTGTGGCCATCATTAGCAGTGGCCTTGACAATAGATAGATAGATAGATCTTTATTCAGTTGTAAACAATAAATTGTTATAACCATGTCAGGCAATGTAGTAATAATATAATAAAAATAAAATAATAATATATACGGTACTATTAATAACACATATATCTAAAAATACACTGAATATATACATACATTTATATAAAAAACACGCATAGTGAAATATTATATACAAATATAAACAAATGAACATATATATACACACATATATACACACACACATACACACAAAACATATATATGCATAAAAGACATTTAGTAACCAGGGAATGTAAAGTTGACAACACTATAAACTGAAATACACCCATAATGAGACATAAATATATTTTGATATTAGTTGTCAATTTCTCCAAAATCAGTGTCAAGATATTCATTGAAACTATAAAATGCTTTTTTTGTTAGGAAACTTATCCATGATTGACTTGAATTTTTTCAACTCTAAATTTTTAATATGTTGGGGAAGCTCATTATAAAATAGTGGACTATAATAGTTGCAAGCATTTCGACTGTGCAATAGTCTTGTACAATCAATATGTATATTGTTCCTTTGCCTAGTAGGATAGTTGTGAATTTCAGCCTGAATTGTATATGTATCTATATTGCTCTTTATGTGGACTAAGCACTCCAGTATGTATATGCAGGGTAAAGTAAGTATATCATGTTCGATAAATTTTGATCTCACATCCTCTCTGTAATCTAGTCCAGAAAGTGCTCTAATTGCTTGTCTTTGAATTATAAAGATTCTATGACTGTGGGGTGAATATCCCCAGGATAATATACAATATTTTAGCACTGAGTGGAAAACCGAAAAATAGCATGTTTTTATTGTGTTTAGAGGTAGTAAGAAGTATAGTTTCCTTAATAAATATAAGTTTTTATTTAATGTCTTACTTATAAAATTTGCATGTTCATCCCACTTTAAGCCAGGGTCTAAATAGACTCCTAATAATTTTACATGCTCTAAGTTCAGGTACCCATGTAAGTTTCTATTAGTGAATAGCATTATGTTGGTCTTTGCATCATTTAATAATAGTTGGTTTGAGGGAAACCACTGAATTGCAAGGCGTCTATTTTCAGTCATATCAGTAAGGAGAGAATTTAAATTATGGTTTACATTTGTGGCGGTTGTGTCATCTGCAAAAAGCACGAACTCAGTACTGGGAATTGCAACAGGAAGATCATTTATATAAATAAGGAATAATATAGGTCCCAGAACTGAACCTTGCGGAACACCATGTTTTACAATTTGTCTCTCAGAGTACATTTGATTATAATAGCAACTTTGCTGCATGCCTTTCAATATGATATAGCATCCAAAGTTTTGTCCAGTAAATCGCTGATACACAGCAGAAATAAGGTAGAACCTAAGACTGTTCCCTGTGGGACTCCAGTTTTTATTATTTTCTTAGTACTAAGAGCATTGCCACTTTTTACTTGCTGGGGTCTATTTGACATATATTGTTTTAATAAATTGTGGGCAATACCTCTAACTCGCATCTTATATTGTTTGTCCACTAGCTGGCAAGGTGACACCATGTCGAAGGCTTTTTGTAGATCCAAAAATATAGCTATGACTTTTTCGTTCTTTTCAAAGTTTGTTGTATAATTTCAGATAAAATATACTTTCTGTTACGTGTCGGCAACACTGCACATTTAGTTATGAAAAGGATGCGGAACTGTGATATTCAAGACACGGCACAACAAAGAATATTAACACTAAACCAGCTTTTATTATATATCCATGATTAGATATGAAATAATTCTTATCATTTCCTCCATAAATTTTACGGAATATATCCTTGATTCTACGATTTGGTTAACGCATTTAAATTTGGAGAATAAGTTTCCCTAAAACAAGCATTTAAATGAACCGAGCAGTCATATTTTAGTGGAGCATCTCGCTAACAATGTTAATAATGTAGCCAGACTTAGTAATTTTCTTAATTCAGTTGTAAATTCGGCGAATAAGAACGGTTGAAGAACCTTAATTGCGCTTATGCACGGGACACGGGGGTAGATAATGGCAGCAGGGTTTGACAAACCACCGCCCATTATCCACTGCCTTGCCATGATTAACTCTTTAGGTCCCCGATTCAGTCCAGAGTAGGCTTTTGTTGCCAAACAAGGTTGCCAAGTTTGTACTTCAATCCTCGAATAAATAATTTGTTGCTTCAATTGATATTTCGAATCAATATTTTTTTGTAGTACTTAAGGAACGACTAATTAACACAACAATTTACTCTCCACTAATTTGGAAGGATTAAGCACCGCCGATGCGATATATGAAGTAATAAAAGATGTAACAGATCACCTTGGTAAAAGTAAATTATACAGGGTTACTGGTAATTCGATACATTCCTTTGGAGATGTGATGGGGCATGATCTAAGAAGTAAATTTAGCCCTAACATATATTATGCAAAACTTAATAGTTTTTGAGATATTTCATTTTTTTTATTTTTCTAAAATAGTAGATCTTAATGTCCTAAAAGTTAATTTTCGGAAAATCTATTTGACATTTTTAATTTTTTTTTTACTGGATTACTTGTCCAATATTATAGAAATCCGTTTGGAGTGAAAAATATCTGGAAACATTTCGATCATGTGAACATCTGAAATAAAAACTTTAAAAAAATTTTTTTTTTAAATCAGCTATGAAATTTACCTATTAGGTTTTTTCAAAAAAATATTAACGTAACACGCGTATAAATTATTATAAAAACTGCCTTATTTCAATAGCTCTCTAACAAGGTACAAATGTTCAATGTACCCTTAATAGTTCTAAGAAAATACTAGTAAAAATAACACAAGTAGTACGAATTCTATTTTTAGATAAACAGTAAAAAACATTTTAAAAGTAGAGTTTAATTCTTCATTAATTTCAAAGTTGTACTTTATTTTTTATGTCTTGCTCAAAATGGGAGCTCCTATTCCGTATACAGACACGGAAGCGTCTTCTTATTTCCGTCCTTGTTACTCTGGTTGTCAGATTATGTCTTATGTGTTGGGCAGCATCTACTATCCTTTGTCTAAGGTTTTCTATAGTATTGACTGGTGTGGCATAGACCATCTCCTTCATATGACCCCATACGTAATAATCAAGGGGTGTTAAGTCAGGGCTTCGCGCTGGCCAAGGTATTGGGCCCGCTCTTCCAATCCAACGGTTAGGGAAACGTTGGTCAAGTAACTGTCGTACTGTCAGCCGATAATGTGCTGGACAACCGTCGTTCTGAAACATCATGCGCTGTCTGACGGCGAGAGGAACATCTTCTAAAATCACCGCCAGATCATTTCTTAAAAAATTTTCATAGATTTCCCCGTTTAAATTTTGAGGAAGAAAGTGTGGCCCTATTAAATAGTGGCCAATGACTCCCATCCACACATTAATAGAAAACTTCATTTGGAAACTAGTTTCACGTGTTAACCTGGGATTTTCCTCTGCCCAATAATGTAAGTTGTGGAAATTTGTTATACCCTCGCGATTAAATTTCGACTCGTCCGTCCATAAAATACTTGTTAAAAAATTTGCACTTTCTGCATCTGAATTTAACATAAAGCGGCAGAATTCCACTCTCCTTCCAGGATCACCTTACTCCAAGCCTTGGACAGGGGTATAGTGGTAAGGATGACATCCAACTCTACGTATCGTAGACCAAACTTTCCATTGTGACGCTCCGGTTAGTCTTGCGACTTTAATAGTTGAAATAGTTGGGTCTTCCTCAAAATACCTCAATATTTCTTCCTCATCATCTGGTTCATAAACGGGAGGAGCACCAGCGTCACTTCTTCTACATTTCACGGAGCCAGTTTCAGCGATATTTCGATATGCCGTACTGAATACATGTGCATTTGGTAAGCGGCGATTAGGATACCAAAGACCATATTCTGGGCGAGCTTCAGCAGCGTTGCCGCCACAGTATCCATAGACAAACAAGATATCAGTGTATTCTGCGTTGGCATAAGCGGCCATGGCACAGAAAATACAATAACAACAACTACGAGCAAAATCAAAATCTTCGATAACTAATTTAACAAGATCAACAAAGAAGATAAGAATGTCAGTTAATGACATATATGCACAAACGTCAAAGTCAAGGACTGACTGACTTAAATGAAAATGAACGATTAGTCGTTTAATAAATTCCGCCACCAGCATTATCTTTACTAATTTTTTATTAGAACTATCAAGGGTACATTAAACATTTCTACCTAGTTAGATAGTTATTGAAATAAGGAAGTTTTTATAATAATTTGTACGCGTGCTACATTAATATTTTTTTGAAAAAACCTAATAGGTAAATTTCATAACTGATTTTCAAAAAAAAATTTTTACAAGTTTTTATTTTAAATGTTCACATGATCGAAATGTTTCCTGAAATTTTTTATTCCAAACGAATATCTATAATATTGGACAAGTAATCCAGTAAAAAAAAATTTAAAAATGTCAAGTAGATTTTTCGGAAATTAACTTTTAAGACATTAAGATCTACTTTTTTGAGAAAAACAAAAAAATTTAAATATCTCAAAAACTATTGAGTTTTGCATAATGTATGTTAGGGCTAGATTTACTCCTTAGCTCATGTCCCATCACATCTCCAAAGGAATGTATCGAATTACCAGTAACCCTGTATATATAGCAGTCTTTTTAGATTTGTAAGTCTTTTGACACAGTACCTCATGTGATAGTTCTCAAGGATTGTGGGATTTTTCGTCGGCGTTAGGATAATGAAATTTCAAAATTTTACGGCATGTGGACGTTTCGATTAATTTTTTAATTTTCTTCAAGATTAGCGTAAAATATTCTTAGCAAAGAACGTAGTCCTTATTGTTAAAGAACATAAAGACGATAAGACGTATGAAGGGTTTTAAGCCGCTTCGTTGTTCAGGAAATTACAAACTGGAACCGGTATTAAAAAATCAGCAACAATCAGTAGATGCCTTGAAAATAACAGGGATGACAAATTGTAAAATGGGGTGAATGGAGTCACATTTCAAATTTGATGCTCTGTAATTTTCTTGGAAATCAAACTAAAAATTTAATTTTTAGCAATAAATATGAGTCTTGACCTGTAGTTTTGATAACCGCGATCCAAATATTTATTTACTAAAAATTTGCGTATATGTATTTTTCTCAACAGAATCACTCAGTTTAAATCCGTCAAAGGCTTTTTAAACTGACAAGGTGAATCCGATCAACAACAGTTTAAAAAAAATAAAAAACGGTATTTTAATCAAAAGTAGGTGTATTTTGGTTAAGAAATAAGAAAATTCAACAATAAATTATACTCCAGTAGTGCTCAAAAGAAGGGTGTAGAGAACATGGATTATGCGAGATTTTTTGACCTCAGGATTTCATTAGGAGTTGTTAGTAGGTGAACACACTAACAGTCCCCGTCCCTAGGAGGTGAGTTTACGGTGGGAGGGGGGGAAGGTCCCATTTTTCAGTTTTTCGATTATATCTCGGAAACGGTGGACTCTAGAAACAATATGTTTTAAATAAAGATGAAAGCTAATTAAATTTCCGATAAAATTTTTCCGTACATATTTGTCGAATTTCCAACGGTTTTCGAGATTTACGTTATTGAAAATCGATATTTTTCGAAAAAATCATTTTTACCTACATCTTTTTGTCAAGAATTTGCTTCTAGCGCCTCCCACGATCATTTCTCAGTATCTAGTTTTGCTTGGACCTCCTTGAATCCAAGTTGAATAGAGATGTTTTGCTTTGTAGACACACATAACACACGTAATAATACACCATCTCCAGAGGAAGCATTCTTCTGTACTAGCGTAAAATATTCTTAGCAAAGAACATAGTTATTTTTGTCAAAAAACATAAAAATTATAACATGAACGACATATGAAGGATTGTAGCCCAGGGATGACAAATTAGTTTTATTTTAAGCACGGAAAAAAGTGTTTATCAATTCCCTAACTTTAGATATCAATTTTATCAACTTTATATTTATGTTCATGATTTGTCTCTGGAATGACCTTGAGATCCGTTTTTTTTTACTTATACCCTATTGATTTGAGGTGCTAATTTTCTCCTTTATCAAGTTTTTTTATTAAAGAATAATTTAACTTGCTATTTAAAATGTTTCTCAGAATTATTATAGATGAAGAAATAAATGTGAACACAAAACATTGTTTTATGCAGAAAAGACGTGGAAGAATTTTAAAATAATACGGTGGTGCTCCAAGGTCTGTGCTTGTCGACAATAAATTTACTATCATGACTTGTTAATATCTCATAAATTTGATATGATTTTTAAGTATTACCACTTTGCTTTTGATTTACAGTCTAATGTATTCTACCTCAACAAACTCAATTTTAAAATTAAGCTCTTTATTAAATTTATTTGGTGTAAAAAATGCAGGGAATTAAATTATACTCGAGAAACTAATTATAATTGTAATTAGGTTTAAAAATGGTAAATTACACTAAATAATTTATCTTAGCCAAAGTAAATTAACTGTTATAAAATACTACTACAGTAACATTGAAAATTAGTTATTTTATGTTTTCATTTTAATTGAACTTGTTGCTGTTAAATAAAATAATAACGCTTCACGAGTAATATTTGTCACATTGCACAAACTCAGAAACATATTGAGAGCAGGCTTTCTATAAATTTAAGGTCTTCATATATTTACGCAGTAAAGTAAAAAACGTAATAAATACAAAAAATAATAAACTGTTCATTGTTGTGGAATTATCGCTCTCTCAATAGACAACTTTTTAGCTTGAAAAAAATTCAAAAGAAGAAATAAATCTCAACACAATTTCTTTGTTTGTTTTGTATTAGCTAAACATTGTGGTACTTTTTTATTTATCGTCACAAGTTTACAGACTATGTAATATAATATTTAACATAACTTTAACTAACTTAATGTAGTAATGGGGTAGTCATTTATAATTTTCCTTTTTCCCCCCCCTTTGTCATTTTATTAGCAAATTTGTTATTCGTAAAAGCTAAATTAAACATTAATACTGATATTACTATTTGTCCCTAGCAGAAAACTCTATATATTTGTATAGTCTAGTATACTTTAACTTGGCGTGTGTATGTATGAGTTAATATTTCCGTACGATTTCATTTTCTCTTGTACACAAAGATCCAGAAATATTGTCCACGTAGACAATGTTTCTGGGCTATTGCTTTAACTTTGTGTACAATATGGGAGAAAATGAAATCGTACGGAAATATTAACTCATACATACACACGCCAAGTTAAAGTATACTAGACTATAACATAGTGCCATAAATGTTTATTAACCGCTGCCCAGGTCTCGTGTGTGATACTACAGTTTATAATGGGATCCGAACCACTTCTTGGGAATAATTTGTATTTGAAAATTACTTCGCAGTAGGTGAGGCTTGAATCCAATGTAAGGAATGCACAGAGAGAAAGTTAAACGCGCTAACTCCAATATTTAAATATTTTATCCATCTGTAAATTTATTATATCTGAAATAAATTGTATTTTTAGAACTGTTTTCTTTTATTATTTCTGACTCACTACAAGGATTAGTAAGACCTATTACCTCATATCTTTTTGTCAACTTTAGATCGCAATAATTATTAAGAAGGAGGATACAAAAAGATAAATAAAATTTATACTGACACTAAAATTGATATAAAATACCTGGTGACACAGGGGACATGTAACACTCTGTAGCTTTGCTATTTTAGAAGTTAAAATTTAGATGGGAGAGTTGTATATTACATAATTGTCCTTGTTTTGAGCCAATGAAACATTTTCTTCAACTTTCGGTTTAAGCCGAAGTGACCCAAAATCTGTTATTGTAAATGGTACTATGTATATATTTTTAACTGTCTTATTCGTCTTTAAATTTTCGTTTCAACCATGTATTGTAACATGGTATTTGTTTTTAAAATGACAGTTAATAACCATTTTATTGTATTAAGTCTAGATAGCCATGACATGAACCTTGGCAGATATTGAAGCTTAGTGTGCCATGATATCAAAAGATCTTTGGTACGCAACTTTGTGTCTCATATTTTTTTGGGCATAATCAGTATCTGAACAAACTGACTAGATTTTTTCTTATTGAAAAAGAATCTCTAAACAACCCAAAATATCATAGAAACCAAACTAGGAACCCCAATTTTTCATTTGACCTACTTAAGAAATACCCATTTCTCCTTTGTTTTTGTCCAGGAAGTTGCATTATTTTTTTTATATCCCACACAGTTAGACGACAGAAAAATATTCTTCTTAGAATTTTTTCTTTTTGGTAAAATTGAGGGTGAAAGAAAATATTTATTTCAGCTGAGAATTTAAAACCATTAAAACGCTCTATCCCTAACAAATGACGTCAACCGGTAGTGTCACATTATTATTGTTAAAACGTTGAAACATCTAAAAAGAATGCTGTGGTTATAGATCAATACGACTTAGGGCTGTTATGAAATCATTACCCGTCACAGTAACCAATAATTAATAACAAAACTACGAATAACAACGTAAATTAGCAAATTCAAGTCAAATTAGTGACGTCAAAATGACGTTAAAGCAATATCTAGCGTTTTCAGTCACGTGGTTTTGTTTACACAAAAGTTCAAATTGTAATGTGGAATACTTACGATGCGAAATTTTTGTATAAGTTTCTTTCATTATATTATCAACTTATATAGTACATATTATGGGGAAAAAATAAAATGAAGCATTTTTAAAATTCATGAATCTTCCTCATTGCTGTACCTATCCTATTTTGCTGCCTTCATTAAAATTAGTATCGAAAATTATTGCATAAGTAATGAGCATTGTTACTACCTACTGCAACAAAAATATGTAGTAGGCAGGTGATGGAAACAAAATAAAATGAAAAAAGACGCGTCATTTTGATGTGATAATTAAGGATTGTTTATTTGACAAAAATTTAATAAGTATTTACTGTTAAATTATACCTAAGTTAGCACGTTGTAAACTGTATTTTATCATGTATTCAAAAAACGAAAAAGTAAGTATATGCTATTAACCTATGGCGAATGTAACAAAAATAGCAAACGGGCTGCTCAGTTATATCGAGGAAGATTTCCCGAGAGAAATCATCCACCGTACAACTATTTTGTAAGAGTTGAACAGCAATTCAGAAGAGAACTAAATGTACCCGAAAATTATTTTATTATCGATGAAGAGTCGGAAATCAATGTATTGACAATTGTCGAGGTAGATTCCACAATTTCGATAAGACATTTGAGGACCAAACTGGTGTAAATCGGGAAACACCTCGACACATTTTGAAAAAACATAAATTTAAGTTGCACAAGTGCCAAATACACTACCATTTATACGAAAATGATGAAGATTATACTATTGCAATTGGACAATAATTTTCATCAACAAACTTTATTCAGGATGACTAATTTGGAATTATTCGATCATAACATTAACACCATCAACAATTTTACAACAGAATAGGGCTACACACATAACTACAGAGTTGCAGATTATTTAAAGGAAAGAATACTAGATGAGAACAAATAGGCTTGTTAGATGGCCTGTAAGGTTACCAGACCATACGGCGCTTGTTTTTTTATATCAGGCCATCACAAGAAAATAGTTTATAGGACACCCCAACAAACAGAGAAGACATGGAAATTAGAGACAAAAAAACAATTGATGGAATTACTGAGTTACAGTTAGATAACATGCTCAGAGCTACCGTCACAAAAACACTATTGTGCAAAGATAATAATGGACAATATTTTGAGCAACTAGATTAAAACATATTTCTTGTGTTTAGTGCTTCAATAAATCTTTTATTTAAATGTATTACGTAGTGTAATGCTTTTTCATTAATTTTGTTCAACTGTATTTTACTATAATGTCTCTTATTTATTAAAAAATTTTACTTTCCTTATTTAAATTTCACCACCTGCCTACTAAATATTTTTGTTGCAATAAGTAGTATGTTCATTATTACGCAATAATTTTCGATAAGGCGAATATAGATTCATCTGCAGTGAAATGTGTAAAGATTGTTTTCATCTGCGTGTCGTCTAAAGTGATCATCCAAATTGATCAGTAAATAGTACTTTAGATGAACTCATATTCGCTGCAAATGAATCATCCGCGATGCACATCGAAAGTCTATATTCGCCTAATTTTAGTGGAGAAAGCAAAATAGGTTAGGTACAGCAATTTTATTGGACAAAATTAAAAGATAAGTATGTTTTAAGTAGGGCAAATTAAAAACAGGACAATTATGTAATATACAACTCTCCCAACATTCAAAATATTAATTTCTTAAATAGTAAAGTTACAAAGTTTTACATGAGTATTTGAATATTTTCAATGGTTATAGAAAAACAATAATAAAAAATCATTATCCTCAACTTGTAATTAATATGTACTTTTAGTATTATTTTGAGCCACACTATAGACTGTCAAAATATTTCCTGTACTATTGAAACACCCTGCATGGATTAAGATATTTATCTAGCAAATTTTAATTAAATCGACTATTTAGAGGCTTATTTCTGATATACTTTTGGTTTGTTATTATTCATCACGGCGGTCGCTACAGTTTACAATTTTTTTTCGAATGTGACACTTGTGCTGTAAAGCTTATAAATGGGCTGGGCGCTAGTCTATGCTGAGCTGAAGAAAAATAGAAATGAGTCGGCTAGGATAATAGCTTTCTTACTACTTAGCTTTCAAATGTAAAGTGGACTCGGTAAAAGAATGGTGAAACGTGTGAGGAAACAACGTAAAAGAAAATAAACATTCGCACATCCAATTTGTAACTGTAACATGCTAGGGTTTGCAGCTGATATAGGTCTTTTTATTCCACACTGCTTAGTACGAGTTCATATAAATCAGGCGCTAAGCTTAAAGTTAATTTGTGATAGATTTTCATAAAAATGTGGTTGAACATAATCATCATCTTTAAATTGTTTAATAAAAGATTAAAGCTTTTTTTATTCATTAATATATTGTTACGTATTTATACTCTTCAGTAAACACCTCTAAACGTAGGTCTAAAAATTGCAACACAGATTGTCTCTAACCACTGATGTATTATTCACTAAATTACAATAATAAGTCCTTATAATTATACACTAACTAATTGTCACCGTACTAGTTTGGTCACTGTTTCTTATCACATCTAAAATATAATTGAACTCCGTGCGTTGGATCCGCTTCTTATATATCCGTCTCGCTTTATTCTCAATTCGCCCAGACCGTTCCGGACACTTCTCGATCCTTCGAATCTGTCCTTCCAGATGATTCTACCATCTTCTAATCCTAACCGTGGTAATGGTAGTTCGCCAGTTGATTCAGAGATGGCGTCGTTTTATTGGTAGCTAATTAGGCAGGCCTCCTTTCACTCTGCTACCAGGGACTAAACCTCTCTTCGTAAGAGGGCGGCACATAAAAATATCATTAGTTCATATTCATTAGACCAAATTTACAATGCACTGAAAACGTATGACCGATTAACCCTTAGTAAATAAATGCTGTACTTTTATTTCTATTATCTATTTATTACTTTTGTGAATTTGTTCAGTAAAATATTTTTTATTGTACTGCGATACAAAAATAAATTATCAAGAAAAATATATTTGATCAAAAAAATGACAACTACCCCAATAGATGTAAAAATTAGTAGTAGTAAATATTTTCATAATGCGCTGGTATTTATATAATATATCTTCGAGCCGTGTGTGATATCACTAAAATCTCGACGTTTTGGCTTCCGTTTTGGAGTCACTTTCAAAAGAAAGGAACGTCAAGGGGAAAAAATAGAAAAAAAACTGTCAGGGTAGGTAAGAGTGTTAACATTGCAGCTGGTTCGATTGCGAAGTCTCCGTCTGTTTACTCTTCACGTTTCGTGTATTGTACATAGTAATATAGTCAAGTGTACACAAATTTCTATATGTTGCACCAACGATTTTATTAATCGCTCTGTCAGCGTCTACGGAAGAAGGGATGAAGGAATTGTTTATATGCTACGTCTACTTCCTTAATGAGGAGTGACTCTGTCCTCCGCAACTATTCATCGTTATAATCGTCCACTGCCAGAACAATCTCGCACATAATTAGATGTGATGCCAATTCAGTACCATATAGTATAAGGAAACCTTGACATCGACTAAAGAGTTTAGTCATTATTAATTTAAGAGGTTACTATAGAACATAAAATTTTGCGAGAAGTCTAAATCTTAACTTGTACGAGTCACACTGAGTTTAGCTACAGCTAATCTTCCACTCAACTAGGACAGCGGAATGAAATACGGGTTACCCATCCAAATGCCGGACAAGACTTTATTTCGCTGGTCGAGGTCTTGGAACTTTAACCCACGACCGTACCTCACTTCACTTCAACTGTCTTATAATATTTTATATTGTGCAATCATTATTTACTCCATTATTGACTTGTCTTCTATCATGTTCATGATCAAGAGGCCAATAAATTTTAAAAAGCTATTTAACAAGATCGAAACTCACAGCAAATCAGCCCGCAGGGGAAAGAGACTTGTAGAAAAAATTCTGTGAGGAGATCAGCGACGGTTCTGCGCCTCTAGAAGCCATAGAGTCCTGGTAAAGGATTGATGCATTACAAGGGAAGTAAGTTTTCCTCATAGGAACATTAGCGGGAATTATTCTGTTGCTCATGGAGGCACACTATCCAGGTACAATATTGTAATTGACTGATTTACAGGATACCCGGTACTTAAACCAAAGGAATAGCCCAGACTTGGAGACTGGAAACTGGTCATCAAGACAGTAAAACCTGACAAAATCAGATGGGTTAGTTCCAACTATTCAAATCTCCTGAAAAATATCAAATCTTGTTCCATAAGGGGCAGTACGTACTAATATATCATATTTGTAAAATAATTAGAGCCTACCTGAACTGAAAATATGTATTTTGTTAGATGGCCTGCGGTTACTTGTAATATAACGGACAGTGAGAGTTATCTACCTAATAGGAAAAGGGATTATAATATCCGATCTAGGTCAAGCTACCAATAGAGGAACGATGAACATAATCTGCCACTAACGATGAGTATTACCTCCATCTTGTGGGCAGCTCTCTTATCCAAATAGTCATATAGGAAGCTACAATTACCGTGGGAAGGTGTGGAGAAAAACTGGAGGTAAACTTCGAAATAATCCTCTAGTTATACGTTAGGGTAGTAAGACGTGGGTATTGGAAGTCGAAATACACAAAGGGAATGAAAAAGCAGATGAATTGGTCAGAGAAGGCACACCTAAGAAACTGATAAGATTCAAATCCTTCTGCGGCGTGGCACATAATAACAATTGCTATAATGGATGGGTGTAAAACAATCATCTGGAATGGTAGAAAAGTTCCTGGCAGCAGTGCCAGGTCAAATAGTCAATTAAAGAATGGTCGGCGAAAATGAAACACTCACTAAACTAGAGCAGAAATGCCATTAATCTAATGGTGAATCTTCTAACTAGTCATCACTGGTTTAATAGACATATGGGTCTTGTTACATGGTTTGTGCCCATTTAACAACTTTATAGAAATAACTGATATTTGTTTCTATAACATGTAGTTATTCTTCTTACCTCTAAAAATTTTTACAGGCACACCTATTATATAGTGTATGATTAATGTCTCTACTGGATCATCACGATACACTTTGTAAACAATTTATTTTATTTGGACACTTTTTACTTATTTAGTTGTTTGCATTTCACCCTTAGAGCATATATTCGAAAGATTTTACCGATTTATCATTGACGATTAAAGATTTCTTTATCGATTCTATGTCGGTTCTATAATTCGGTTGTGAATGGAAACCTAACTAGAAAAGGAATGTGATTATAGTACACTTCTATATTAATGAATTAAGTCGCTCATCAACAGATGGCGTGACGCTCATAAAATTTTACAGTTTTCATTTTCATTAGGAAAAATATAATTTTTAAAGGTTGTACATTGGTACCATAATTAAAATTGTAATATCAAAAAGTTCACTTTATTAATTATTAATCATCCGAAGTAGCCATTTGCCTTTCAAATCTGAACTGATTGACATCTATAAAACTTTTCTATTGTGAGGTTCTCGAGTAATTGCGCTTATTACATTCATAATACACATTTCTTTTTATTAGAACGCTATACAGGTAAATTTTATTTATTAATTATTTCAATTCCAATTCAATTTCAATCATCTTCAATGAGGAAGTTGCACGTTATTTTTTTATATCGCAGATAGATAGACGACAGAAAAATATGCTTCCTGGTAATTTTCTTTTTTTTTTTTGTTAAAATTGAGGGCTAAAAAAATTATTTATTTTGGGTGAATATAAAACCATTGAAACGCTCTCTGCGTGCCAAGTGACGTCGTATGTGCCAGATGACGTCACGTTGTTATTATTGAAATGTTGAAACATCTAAAAGGAATGCTGTGGCTATTGATTAATACGTTAAGCATGTTATTAAATCATTATCCGTCATATTAACCAATAGTTATTAACAAGATTAAGGATAACAACGTGAATTTGCAAACTCAGGGCAAATCAGTGACGTCAAAATGACGTCAAGGCAATATCATAGCGTTTTCAGTCACGTGGTTTCGTTTACATAAAAGTTTAAATTTTAATGTCGAATATTTACAAAATGATATTTTTTTATGAGTTTATTTTATTATATTATGAACTTATATAATATGTGTTATGGAAAAATAATAAATTCAAGCATTTTTAAAATGCATGCATCTTCCTCATTGTTTTATTATTGTGCGTTCACTATTTAAATAATGTTAAATTCAAATTTCTTTAATTTTATGCCACTAAAATTCTACATGTAACCACATGGTAATAAAATATTGTTCTTTTATATCACACACAAATAAGTTCTCCGTACCTAGGACCATTTGCTCCGGTTTAAACCAACTAGTCGTTCACATTTGTTGCTTTGTTTATTGACCATTTCAACAAAAACGAAAGTAAACATATACAGCGTATGCAAAAAATCGGAGAAAAATTGCTGTTGATTCACAAAAGAATTGATATGCTTTCAAAATTATAGGAAATATATCAACACGATCGACGAAAGGAGTGCAGCTTTAATAAGTACTACATAAACCAAACTAAAATATAAACAAATATTTTTATGATAGAAATTGTCTTTTATTTTTACGTTTTCAGCACGAGTTAAATCTAATTATAATCTTTTTGTGTTATAAAATTTTGACCGTCAGCGAATTCCTAGGACGTGTCACAGAGAAGTCTATATAACACCGAGTGATATTAAAATAGATTATTATTAGGTAATGATAATATGAGAAAAATTAATTGACAGTATAAATTTGCATACCTCCTCAAACGATAATACATTTTTGCCTATATTTTATTTTGGAAATGAAGTCATTTATTCTGATAAAAATATAATTTACTTTAAATTCTAGTACAGCAAGAGTACCTACGTTTTTAATTAGAATTTAGTCCTACATGAAAAACCCGCAAGGTTTTCCCTATTATATTACGGTCTGTTATCAGGATTACAGTTAAGCGCCGTTTACAGTTTCACTTTTAATTATTTTTTGTTGAATTCGCGCTTTATTCTAGACGGTTTCGTGTTATTTAATTAATTCCTATAAAAAGATTGTTAGTGCGAAATGTTGGACAATCATTTATTTCGGATTTTTCAATTAAAACTTCGTGCGAGATCAAAAAGATTTACATTTTTTCCTGTGACAAACTACATATAGAATATATTCAAATCTATACACGTTCAAAATCCAACACGAATAATTTTGGAAATAAATGATAAGGATTATCATAAAATGTCAATAACGTAGTGTTTTCATATTATTTATCACATTGACTCTTTCCTGTTTTATCAAACAATTATTTATTAATGCAAAAGCGGATAGCACTTCTCTGAATGACAAAGGTCAGGTATTTAATTTGTGGAATTCTCATGAATGTGGGTCAGTTCCGTAGCGTTGATAAATAAGGTGTCAATAGGTCGAACGTGACTCTATCCCAGAGTTGCATCCGTAACCAAAGTGTGAAATAGTTTAATCTACCATATCTACTGCCTAGCTGCCATATTAAAATCGTGATTAAATTTATTAGATTCTATGTTGGTTGGAAGAGGAATAGAGTTTTCAATCTGGCAGTCTCGATTGAATTTCTACGAAATTCTCCATAGCATCGTGGCATATTAATATGAAAAAAATGATGTATGGGTTGATTTGTTTTTCTATTAATATATTTTCTTATTAAAATTGACGCATTGTTAAATAAAATGAGTCCATTTTATTTCATAAAATTAAAACAATAAATTAACCTCTGCACTGTGGTATCGTAAACATCAAGGAAGGTATGTGTGAAAAAGATAAAAATTAGGGTAAAAATAAAAGAAGCTTAACATTAGTTCAATGTACGAAAAAGCTGTAAAAATAAAAGAAGACATCCATATAATGAAAATTGAGTTGATGATAGTTTACATGATGTAGATTGAGTAACTGAAAATATTAGTAAAAATGAAATAGAAAGGCGATTGTGGTCAGCCTGTCTAGCTTCCTCACTGTACATACTTAGAAAGGTCGGTTCGAACTCCACATACTTCGAAGTAATTTTCAAATGTAAAATTATTCCTAAGAAGTGGTTCGGATCCCACTATAAACTGTAAGTCCCCGTATCCTGTACCCAGACAAATCAAAATCTCCTATACTTAAGAGGGTCACTCAGATGACTTGGCAGTTAATAAACATTCAAACATTTATATATGGCTATTAGTTGCATAATTAACTTGTATATTTGGAATTGGAACTGGTTGGGAGGGTGGCTAAAGAAAAATATTGAACCACAGTACTTAGGCGCCATTGAGCCCCTTGTACCACTTCCTTGTAGGCAGACCTTCATCTAGGCATTCAACCAACATAATCTTGCATCTCCCTTACATCGGCCAAGGTAGGCCAACGTTCTCCAAAATGGATTTACTGATTGATGAGATTATCGCATCTTCTTGTTCACAACCCCTGCAGAAAGATGTTTCGCTTAATTTCATATACCGATGTTATTCATGCTGGAGGTACCCACAAGTGCTTGGTGACGTTCCCATACTGCTCCTGTCGTAATTTTGTAACTTCTCAGAGCTAATAGTGTTGTCTACAATCTGTGTAGATACTGATTGTTTTACCCATAGTATGTCTACGGACAATCTCTTTTGCGGCTGTGGTTATGCCTGCCAGTTCCATCTGTATCACGCTCGCTCGCCTATAGCAATACCTAATTAATTATATAAATCATCAAGGTTTTCGTCATATTTATTGTATAAATTTATAATCCAAATTAAAATCAAAAATATTGTACATCATGATTTTTTTATTATTCTTCTTCCCATGGTTACCACCACGGGTCACTTACAAACATCGTTGTAATTGCAGGAACTTGAGGTGAGTGGACAAGTGAGCTGCTACATACACTCCCCCGTTAAAAGAGAACAACAATCAGTCTATGGCAAAACGCACTTTTTTAATAGGAACGGCTGGGACATGGCACTTGTCAACTAATAAAAACGCAGGTTTGACCCAGTCAATGTTGACAGTTGCAACTTTAATCCCATTATCAAGCAAAAATTCTATGAAAAGTGGGCTTGTACCCCGCCTAAACAATCAATTTTGATAATATACCACCACTGACATTTCAAATTTCATGCTCCTCAAAATAATTTATTCTTTTTATTTTATTATTCATATGAAATGTCCTATCTCTCACCGTTTTCTCAGCGTTCGTACTGGAAGCTAAACCACACGACATGTTGCCATAGGATAATTCTGTTTTAATGCTGCTCTTAGTTTTTATAGCTATATTGGGCTATTACAGTGAATTCTATTTTACCTAAACTACCGATTATATTATCTTATCTCTCTAGCATGTACTTTATTTGTAAACTTTTCTAATTTTTTTTACTCCGTTTGACCTGACAGTTTTCAGCCATGCGAAGTCGAACGTTTCAACGTTAATTTATTTATTTTGATCAGAAATTGGGCGATGTCTCAAATATTTAATATAAATTGAAGACGTTTAAACTTCGTGCTACTATATTTGTAATAATTTATGCCTCCACTGAGGAAGGAAGTTTACTCTTGTCAGAATCACGAGGGACATATCCTACTTCATGACGTAGGTTATTTGGCAACCAAAGTTGTAAGGACAAGAACGTTATTACTTGTATCGATATTGCCGCGATTTATTATTCCATCTGTACAGGTCCGCTTTCATAACCATTTAATTAATTAGATAACTAAATACCGAATTATAACTAAGATAATACGTGTATTATACCATCACAGCTGGTACAAGAATGTTATTGTTAGTTAATGTTATAATATTTTAATCAGTGAAATCTATACTATAACTGGTGGTAGGAAAGCATCGAACATGAAAACCAGGACTGGCTTTAATAATAATAAAATTAACAAACTTTATTTAAAAGAAATACTTCACAATTAACTAAATAATTGATAGACATAAAATGAAATGACGTCAAAAACAACAAATATACCAAACTATAATACGATATTATTACAAAAATAATCTTCTATACTATAAGGTTCCAGATTCACTATCATTTTTTAAACTTTTTTCTTAAATAGACTTATATTAACAATATTACCTCTTTTATTCCAGCTATACACAGTTTTACAATACTGGTAGGTATTTCATCATCTCCACTACTATATTTATTTTTTAAGTTTTTAGCTATGTTTAACAATATACTAATATAGTTGTTGTAGGTCTCAAATACATTGACTGATTCCCTTTCTATTACCTAAACAATCGTATTATTTTCCATTTCCTACAAAGATGATGCGATATTGCACAGTCGATGAGTCATCCTCGCCCGCACGGAATGTCTGGATCCAACTTTCAAGAATATAATGGATGTAAAAACGTTTGTGCTAGATTCACGGGGCACGACAAATGAAACCATGCCAAATAGTATAAAAGACCGAGCTCATCCAGCTTCGGGCAAATTGGTTTTCTTTAGTGTAACGCGCGATAATCAAATCCAGTGCCCGTGCTACTTCCATGGCCGAAACCTTGTAAAAAAAGTTTTTTCTATTTAATTTAATCTACCTTCGCGCATCAATCTAATTCGCACCTAGTGCCCTAGTTTTAAGGAAATTTTTTCAGACAATTTCTAAACAATTTAATCTGCCCCAGCGCATAATAAGTGAATTTTGACATTTTTACAATCAAACTCCACCGAATTAAATCTCCCAAGCTGGAGTTCATTCGTTGTTGAAAAGTTACAAATTAGTAACTGTAAAAAAAATATTTTAATTTAATTTAAACCTGTGTTCGCTTTTAATAATACATGTTATAATTCGTTCTAAAACCGAGTGTTTAATAATCAACGACTGCATACAGGGTGCTCCAAAATAACTGGTCATCCTAATTAAAATTTTAAAATTAAACAAAAGTGCTTCAGCTTACACCTGCTTACAGAGTATTCTAAATTATGAATTATATACAGGGTGTTGGAAAATCACCTGGCGAAAAGAATTAAATTCAGTTTAAAGTAAATTAAACCTCAGAAACCCACAAATTACATTAGAAACAATCAGCAGGGGTTTATACAGGGTGAGCCAATTATCCTGTTCCCACTCCTCTTAACAACGCTCTTTTATAAATTAAGTGCACGCAACACCTCAAGGGCCTCTATTAAGCTCAAAGCTCTTATCGTTGTCCGTATTCACTACGCCCAACGTAAGGTTGTAATTCCTAAATACCG
This sequence comes from Leptura quadrifasciata, assembly GCA_963675555.1. Taxonomy (NCBI): domain Eukaryota; kingdom Metazoa; phylum Arthropoda; class Insecta; order Coleoptera; family Cerambycidae; genus Leptura; species Leptura quadrifasciata. The sequence continues at coordinate 21,064,575 of OY776673.1, forward strand.
AGGAGTTGTTGCGTGTTCATTGTCAGTCTTGAGGCATTATGTTCTTTCCCTAAATGTTTATTATTATGAACTTTTTTTTTGAAAAAAAGATTGTATTGGACTATAAATGTAAATAAATAGATGAAAGAGTATTATTTATTTATTTGTTCTACATTACCCAACAAAACATATTCCAATTACATTAATATATAATTTTACAAGTATATAAGAGTAAATATACGTATATAAAAATATATTAGATATACATTAAAATAATTAAGATTATTGAAGAACATAGTGAATTAATTTAATTACAACCTTCAGGCCCTTATATCCATCACACCGCAATTAAGAAAATTTACTTTGTCCTGAATCTTATTCCAGTCTCTACAAATAATATACAAAAGTAAATAAAAAAGATTGGTCTGCGTTGTTTGCGCCAATGGTATACGGATATGTATTAACTTTTTCCAACAGTTCCGGACTTTTCATTTTATTGTTAATAAGTTTGTGAAAAAATATTACCGAATGAAAAAACCGCATCCTGATAAGTTCACTAGCATTGAATCTTTCTAACAAAGTGTCACGTGGAAAATCTATCAATCGGTAGGTTTTATCCTCTTTAGATGCCATAAATTTTAGGTACCACCTCTGAATTTGCTCAATAACATTATATATAGCGTAATTTGGATTTCACGCGACAGAATGATACTCGAGTTAGAACTTACAAATGCTGCAAATATCATTTTAAATATATCAGTACTGTTGAATTGTCCAAAATTTCAATGACTGAAACCCAAAGTTTTATAAGCTGATGTTACAGCATCATTGATGTGCTGATTAATAATAAATAAACACCACAGAAACTAAACAACCCCCAATTCCAGAAGCCAGAGCTTGTGCGGAAGGGGGTTACACAGGACAGGATTGAAGGCAAACTTACGATCAAAAGTTATTCCGAGATCTTTAAATGATTCTGGTCCATTCAGGCAAATCTGATTTATATTATCATATGCACAGGATTTAATTTTCTAGTCTAGGTGACAACATTACATTTTTAGCAACTGTAGGGAATTTGAGGTGCACCAATTATTTATTAAATCCAAATCGGCTCGCCAGAGTAGACAATCTGATTCGTCACTAATCGTCAATTAAACTTGAGGTCGTCCGTATATGGTAGACAATAACAGTTTAGGTCAATCACAATATAATTTACAAACAAATTGAAGAAGAATGAGCCCAATACGGAATCTTGCTGGACACCGGAAGTGGAAACAAACCTGTCAGATTTATGACCCCGATATTGAACAAACTGTTGTCCTATCTTTTAAGTATGGCAACCAAATAATATTAAGTTTCTATTGAAACCAAAATCAGAAAGGTTTCTTAGTAAAATTATTAATTATTATATTATACTATTATTATATTATATAAATAAATAATGCTTATATTTGCTGTGTATTTATGTCGGACCATGTACAACGTTAGAAGTGTTCCAGTTTGGGAGCATATTAATCAAGTACATTTTATTCTAACTTAATCTCAATCTTGAGGAGATGGGTGTTTCCTTCAAATTTTCATCGTCTGCTTCCAGTTTAAGATTCAAAAAAATTTTCACACCGCTTGTAACATATGGAAAATACAGTTATCTTTTTAAAAAATATTAAGAATAACACATAAATATAATTTGTTGACAAAAATGCATTTGTGCTTTTACTAAATTATCTTGGTAGTTTAAAGCCATAATTATTTACAGTAAGTAGTTATACTTAGTTATTTTGATAGCCATAACACTTAAATTATAATGGGACAACAACCCACTATATATCCCGGATAATCCTGGTAGTAAGTAGCTGATACCGGTCATTATCTCACCGTATAGTGTACCTCTAAATTATCCATCTAATGACCTGTAACTACACTGCTCTCACACTTTACAAATTACACAACTTGCTGTCTAATGAAATTTGTAGCGAACTGTTGATATTTTGTGTAATTCTCTAAGAAACATTTTACAGGACTCATATATCTTTCACAAACTCGTTAAGAAGCACAACTGCATATGCTGTTTAATTTACAGCAATTGAAATTAAGTGTTAATGTTTTTGCTGGTTCGTCAACATCTTGAAAATGCGAAGCGTTTTAGTTTAAGAATATTTAAAACAAATAAGAAGTGATGTTGACAATTTTCAAATTCCTTACTACATAGGTATACATTTTGTTGGAAATCCAACTATTAATGCAGAAAGATGAAGAGATGAAATTATACATAAATAGTTGTTTTTGTAACACGTACCTAAAATCACGTTCTTTGGACTAACCGTAACTGTTTACGTGTTAGTTGATGTGTTAAAAAAAACTAATTTAGGTACGTGTTACAAACAACATTTTTTTGTTATAGGTCCCTAAAACATATTCAAATTTTTTATCACTCTTTCTGCAACATTTCTCCGTTCGAATATTTTTATAAAATGGACTGTAAGGGTGGTAACTATCGATTTGCGCATTTCAGGTAAGTATATTGTCTATGTGAATACCTAGTAATTTTACCTTCTCATTGAAATTCATGTGTTGCAATTTGCAATTGACATATCATTAGGCAAATCTTTCCTAATGTAATAATTAAAAGCTGTACTTTTTTACTCATTGAGGATAAGCCTATTTCGTTGATAGTAGGTAGTCAGCCCATTGGTAATATAATAATAATAATAATAATAATAATAATAATAATTTATTTACAAATAGAAATACAAGTGGAGAGTACAAGGAGTATATATAACAAACAAGAAATATTACAAACAAATAAAAGTGAATAAGAGAAAAAGGAAAAAGAAAAAAGAGAGTGCATATATTTATATACACACACCCTTCTTCCCCTCTCCCTTTACATCATGATTTGTAAATAAATAGTTGACCCCGCGAAGTACTAAGTACTTGTAAGATGGGGTATAGGCTACATACTTACAGATTTCTTTGAGGTTTATCAAGCTATGCTATGTAAATAAACATAATCAACTAGAATCCGCGAGTTATTTTTTATTTATTCATTTATATATACATAAACACATATATACACACATACATATATATACATACCTATATATACACATATACATATATACACATATATATTTTATTATTTATTATTTTTTTATGCATATATCTTCATTTAGATTATATGATGTATTACTTGCCTTGGAGTATCCAATAACCATGCATCAATTTTTTTCTTATAGAGATTAGGTGTCGTTATGATTTTCATTTCGGGTGGGATTAGATCATAGATTTGAGGGGCAATGTAAGTGTAGTTTCGTTGACCCACTGTTTTATTAACTTTAGGTTTTATCGTTATAATGCTTCTGCTGCGTGTGTTGTGGCAGTGTTCGATATATGTTAGTTGTTGCTTATTCCTGAACAAGTGTAATAGAATTTTTTTGCAAAATAACTGTCTAATATCCAGTTTCTTAGCTTCATCGTATAGGTTATTTGTGGGGTAAGTTAAGGTTTTATTGTACATTATTTTTAAGAACCATTTTTGAATCGTATTTAATGTTTTTAGGTAATTATTGTTTACTCCACCCCAACCAATGATTCCATAAGTTAGTTGTGACTGCACGAGAGAATAGTATAGTATATCAAGTTGGGATGCATTTAAAAATAATTTAAGATATTTAAATTTTGAGAGGAGTGGGCGTAATTTTTTTACAATATTGTTTATTTGCAGATTCCATCTGAGGTGTTTGTCTATTATGATTCCTAAGTATTTGATATGATCTGCTTCGTTAATGGACATTATTGAATTATTGCCACAACTGATATGAAGAGGTCCAAGATTCGGCAGATTATTTTGATATGAAGTAAAAGGAAGATACTTAGTTTTGTCATAGTTAATTGTCAGAAGATTATAGTCAAACCAATTTTTCACCTTTTTAAAGTTTTCCTCTGACAGCGTTTTAAGATTATTCCAGGTGTCGGCCTTGTTTATGATTACTGTATCGTCGGCAAAACTAAGTATCTTACCCATAATTGGTATATTTAGGAGATCATTAATATATATATTAAATAGTATTGGCCCAAGTACCGTTCCCTGGGGTACTCCATACTCAATATTTTTTTGTTCACTGGTTGTATCGTTAATTTTCACGCATTGGGTTCTGTTCGTTAAATAACTTTGCATTAATTGGTAAGCCTTACCTCTAAAGCCAATTTTTTCTAATTTTTTTAGCAGCTGTACATGGCTAACAGTATCGAATGCCTTGGCCAGGTCGATGAAAATGCATAGTGTAGGTTTTTTATGATCTAAAGATGTATATATATCGTTTGTTAAGTAAGCTATGGCATCCTCAGTTGATACACCGCTTCTAAAACCGAACTGCTTATTGGAAATAATATTATATTTGTTTAGGTAGCTCTCAATTCTAGCTTTGATAATTTTTTCAAAGATTTTCGCAATTGTCGAAACAAGAGAAATAGGCCTGTAATTTATTATTTCCGATTTGTCTCCGGTTTTGAACAGTGGCTTAACTAATCCCACCTTGAACGCCACTGGACATTCCCCCTGTTCTATAATGAAATTAATTAGGTAAGTTAAAGGCTCTACTATTACATCTACAATTTGTTTTAGAATATCGGCTGTGATTTCATCTTTGCCAGGGGCTTTGCCTAACTTTAACTGCAAAATAGTATTTTTTACCTCTATTATGTCAGTTGGTGCAATAAAAATTGAGTTAAGACTATCTGCTGTTACACTATTTGGTTCTGCTGGAATAACTATTTTATTTGCTAGATTTTTTCCAACATTAGCATAGTGTGTCGCAAAAGAGTTTGCTATTTCTAATGTATCTAATGAAACTGTACCGTCTTGCATTTTAATTTGTTTTATGTTGCTTTCATTGGGGTGCTCATTACAGATGTTTTTTACACATTGGTATAATTTTTTTGAGGATGTTCTATTTTTATTTATTTGCATTTTGTAGTAGTCAATTTTTGTGTTTTTTATAATTAAGTTGAGTTTATTGCGATATGTTTTATATTTAATTTCAAGATCTCTATTATCCGGGTTTCTTTTCATATTTTTATACATATAATTTTTTGTTTCAGTTGATTTAAGTATGGCGTTCGTTATCCACGGAGTTTTTTTTATGTGTTCTTTTTTTAATTTAACTTGGCGCGTGACCTTATCCACATTGGTTTTTATTTTGTTTATTAACAACTCCGCTGCAATATTAACATTTTTTATCAAATAGAATTCCTGCCAGTTTTCATGTTTTAGGTTTATTTTAAGTTTGTCGTAATCAATGTATTTTTTGTAGTTTATTTTATCTGTTATTATTTCTTTCTATTTGTCTAAACTATAGTGGAGAATGATAGGATAATGATCGGTAATTTTTGCATCCCAGATTAGTGGTATAAATTTATTATGCTTTTCCTTTGTTTTTATAAAAATGTGATCGATACAAGTCTTCGCGTTACCTTCTTCTCTTGTGTTTTTATTTATAAATGATACGAATCCCTCCTCGCTCATTACATTTAGGTACTCTTGCGTATATTGTGTTTCGTTTTCATTAATATTGATGTTTATGTCCCCCACAAAAATATTAACATCTTTTTTTAACGTATTATTTTTTAAGAATTGTTTTAATTCATTATTGAAGATATAAGGGCAAGTAGATGGGGGTCTATAGACAGGTAAGATATTTATTGTTTTACCATTCAAAAAAATATTTATGCTTAAAGTTTTGATAGCTCCGAGATTTAACACATTATATTCATAAGTTATGTTATTTTTTATATAAACTACAACTCCATCATTTTGGTTTATTGTGCCCTCGTTATATAATAAATCGTAACCTGATCTATTAAATAAGGTTAAATTATGAATTCTCCAGCATTCAGTAAAAACTAGTATATCATATTTAATGTCATGATAATTCAAGAAGACATTGAATTCATCTAAGTTTTTAGCAATGCTTCTTATGTTGTTATGTATTAGTATTAATGATTTGTTGCTATTTGTGATTTTTTTATATTCCTGACTACTACTTACTACTAAAGTTTCTATAGGTTTATACTCTAAGTCTCTAATGTACGGATCCATTGTTTATATTTAATTATTTATAGAACCTCAAGAGAAACACTGAACATAAAAGATTGTTCTTATATAAGAAATTATTAAGCCTAGAGGTAAAGAGTAAAGTAATTAATTAATTTGACAAAATTACTACTTCGCCTTGTGTGCAGGATTTTTTGTAGATCTGGTGCTTACGGTGGAGCTTGTCATTGGCATTTGCTTGGGCTCTTTTTGTTCTTTTCTTCTGTCTTCTGTGTTGTTTTCTATGATCTCTTTGTCTTCCCTTTTGTTTTCATTTCTCGTGGTGGCGTACTTTTTGTTCTCATCTATTTTTAAGTCTTCATATGAATAGATTTTACCGTTTATAATTAATTTGTTTTTGGAAATCCTTGCGTTGTGGTTCTTTTCCCTTGCTAATTTTAAGTGATGGTATAATACTTTTTGTACTTCTCGTTCCTCTGGTGTTAAATCATTCGCGATACTGATTCCTGTGCCTTTTAATTGTCCAACATTTTTGAAAATGTCTTGTTTTTTGGCGGTTCTCACTAATTCCAGTATACACGCTCTTGGTTGGTTAGATGTTTCTTTGCCCACTCTATATATATCGCTGATATCTGACTCTTCAAGATGCACATTAAGTTTTCCCCTTATTGTTTCTTTAACTTGATTTTTTGTTTCTAGGCCAACTTCTTCCGGTATTCCAAATAAAACAATGTTGTTTTTCTTTAGTTTTTTTTCCGCAATTTGTACTTTTTCTTTTAGCTCTTTATTCTTTGCCTCTAATTCGTTTACTCTGTTATCCAGTTCTTGTATACGTTCGTTATGTTGGGATAGGTCTGATTTTATTACTTTCACATCTGCTGCTATCTCTTTCAATAATTTGAATATTTCACTATTCGATATTTTATCACTGTCTCCCATATCAGTTTGCTGGTCTCCTTGAGGGTTCTGTTGTTTTCTGTCCGGTTTTTTTTTCCTTTTTTTTTATATTAATTTTTTTATAGATGGATGGATGTATGTACTGATAGATGTTCACGGATCCGGTTTAAATAATAGTAATTAGTGCTGTAATACTTAGCTTGCTGCATAAACTAATGCCTTTGTGGTATTCTTCGCTTTTTTAGCAACACACTGGTATAACATATAACTTTACTGGTGCGGTTAATTCACTGTAATAACTCAACTTGACTGGAGCGATATTAATTGCGACTACGATAGATAGATAAAAAATAAGATTATATATATATAGTCACATAAATCATTTACATATGCCAAAAATAAGAGGGAACCCAGGACAGAACCTTGAGGAACACCAAGTTTTACGTCGCCTGCCTGTCGTCTAACCCATTAACATCAACGATCATATATCGCCCTTCCATATATGACTTAATCCAGTGCAAAATATATACTAGTACTCCAATATTTGACAATTTAGTAACTAAGAATTGTGAACATAATGTGTTAAATGCTTTCGAAAGATTAAAAAGTAGAGAAACGACTATTTAACCATTGTCTAGATTCTCATATATATAATTCAATATTTGATATGTGGCTGTTTTCAGTACATCCATTTGCCCTGAGTTTGTATTGTAACATGCACAGTATGTTATTAGATTTAAGATAAGTCGTCAAGCGACTGCAAATGATTCTTTCTAACAGTTTAGATAAGGAGTTGAGTAGGGAAATTTGCCTATAGTTGTCGATGTCCTCAGCGTCAACTTTTTTATGCAGTGGTACAGTTAAAATAGTTTTAAATATACTTGGAAGTGCCCTTGGAATAAAGACTGATTTATAAGATAAACGAATGGCTGAACAATAATGTCAATTATATTTTAGAGTGTTAAAACAGACAGTTCATGTTTTTTACTTCTACGTCCAGTGGGAGTATAGTAACGCAAAAAAATAATTTTTTTGTTGAAATAGGCTTAAAATGTCATGAAACGTCGAGATTTTAAATTTGAGGGAAATAAAATTTTCTACCTGTCTGTCGGTCTGGCTGTCTGTCTGTCTGTATCTTTTTTTGTGCGCACGTTTACTCTGGAGCTGTTTGTGATATTAACTTGAAATTTGGTACACTTATGTATTGTAACGAGATCTGGAGCTAGATTATATTTTGATGTAATTCCGTTGAAAGGTTCAGGGGTAAATGGGGTAAATAAGGGTAAATAGGCAAAACAAGCAAGTAAGAGTCCATAAAATTGCAATTTCGGGCATGTACGAAAAGTTATGGTCTCAAAAAATTTGGCATCAGCCCTCCCCCACCACACTATCACCCCCAATACCACCCCTACACTATTATGAAAGGGAGTAAAAAAAATAAAATGTGATTTAGTGTATATACAAAAACGAAACATCTAAAAAAGCTTTTTTTAGCGTTATCTACCCCCTCTACCAACCCCATTGCCACCCCCACCCTATTATTAAAGGGGGTAAACATAATTAAAATGTAATTTAGTGTGTATACAAGAACTAAACGTCTAAAAAAATTTTTTTAGCGTTAGCTACCCTCTTTACCACGCCACTGTCATCCCTATCCTATTATTGAAGGAGGTAAAAAAAATTAAAATGTGATTTAGTGTGTATACAAGAACGAAACGTCTCAAAAAATTTTTTTGGCGTTGGCCACTCCCTCTACCACCCTATTATTAAGGGGGGAAAAAAAATTAAAATGTGATTTAGTGTGTATACAAGAACGAAATGTCTAAAAAAATTTTTTTGGCGTTAGCTACCCCCTCTACCGCCCCCATTGCCACCCTCACCCTATTATTAAAGGGGGTAAAAAAAATAAAATGTGATTTAGTGTGTATACAAAAACGAAACGTCTAAAAAATTTTTTATGGCGTTAGCTACCCCCTCTACCACCCCCATTGCCACCCCACCCTATTATTAAAGGGAGTAAAAAATTAAATTGGGATTTAGTGTGTGTACGAGAACCAAGGGCCTGTAATTTTTTTTACAATAGCCAGCCCCTCTACCACCCCTACTCTATTATTAAAGGGAATTAAATATTACTTAGGGATTTTGTGTGCATAAGACTTGGATACAAAATCTGGATGTGGAAGTAGTGATTCCTTGGGCAGCGGTTTTTAATTTTCATTTGATTTAGTATATCTAACACTTCGTGTACGGTTACAGGGAATGAATTAAACTCAAATTGAGTAGTATTTATATTAGCTTTTTGTCCAAAATGATTTAAAATGCTTTTTATCCTTATACAAGAGAAATATTAAGCAAATATTCCAGCAATTTTACTAACATTGCTGACCTTATTTGAATTATGAGTAATTAGAAGTTATACCTACCTAATTTAAAGCTTATAATGTTCCATGTCTCTTATGTTTTGTTGGATGCAGAATTAATTTTGCTACTATAAAAATTTATTTTAGTTTGTTTAATGTTAAATTTATATTCTTTTTTTTATATTGTAAATATTTTTTAAGTCAACACCCTCAGAGTTTGACATTAACCAAAACATATTTTTTAAATTTTCTCTTTCTTGTATAATATCTTTGGTGACCCAGTTTCATTGCTGACTTTGCCTGGTTGCTCTACTTTTAAAGGGCAAGATATATTAAAACACCATTGCCATGTGTTTCTCCAGTCATGATTCTCTTACAGATGCCCAGATTGGCGCGTCTTCTAACACTTTATTCCTTCCCATAGCCGAGCCAAACTCTTCTTCCTCAGACTGTAAGGCCGAGTTCAAAAACAATCACCAAGTCTATTTGCAACTAAAAAATCAATAGATTATATTTGTAACCATGTTAATTCGTAGTCACCGCGGTCATATACTTAGTTTTTTACTCTGTTATATGCAAACTGTCATACGCTAAATAAAATAAATATAAACTTCGTAAAGTGTTTATTTATAAGAGGGAGTTGAATAATTTCATTATTTTTTTTCTTTCCTACGCAAAATAATAAAACACATCAATAATGAATGTGCTAATATATTTTGAATCAATGTTTTGATAACCTTATATATTAGAGAGATACATTAGAATTATATAGTTTTTCTGTACTATAAAGTAACTCACAATTTAATTTATAGAGGGCGAAAAACCTCTAGATTAGTCCCCGAGCATGTATTTCACGTTAACCCTAAAAAGTTGTCTGTAACCTTTATTTTGGAGATAAATAAGAAAAATTTATTGCAACATATTTTTTACCAGAGTGGTTCCCATTACCTGCTTTAGGTCCAGGTAAAGAGAAGATACATTGTTTAATTCCTAAGGGAAATTGAGCTTAGAATTGAGTCCAGCACTTTAAGACGCACCCTTTTGCGTTACGTTTACACATTTATATTTGATACAATACAACCTGAAAGAATGTAGACGAGTGCCAATGGACTTTTAAAGACATGAGATGCCGTTGCGTATATTGTGTTTAGAGGTAAAGTTGATATCAATATATGAATTTTTAACCGCAATATAACAAAGATTTAATTTGAGATGATTGAATGAATTTGAAATCAATTTTTTCTATATTTTTTATATACATAATATTTCTATATTATTATATATAATTTACTTTACGGTTATTTTGTCACATGTACGTCACATTATTTCGTATGCTTCTTATATAAATTTATTACGTATTTCATATAAATAAATAAACACCACAGAAATTAGACAACCCATAATTTCAGAATCCAGGGGCTTGTGCGGAAGGGGGTTACACATTGGAAAAACGCGGACATAGAACCATTTCCCCCGACAGTGCCAGTACCGAAGCCAGGATTCGAACCCGGTGGTGCGATGTCCGTGTGATTAATCGCTATTGCCACCTCACGCCTTAACCCACTCGGCTATCGACCAGACCATTAAACCAGACCAGATATAATTAAAGAAAGAAAGTTAGTGCCTTATTTCTCAAAATAAAACAACAATGCATGTTACCTCATTTCCCTTGTTATTTATTTTTGAGAAAGAATTGAGGCAACATATGCGGACGACTAGTGGTTTAAGTCGGAGCAGAGAGCCGTTGGTCCAGAGTATTCGTAAGAGTGGAGAAACTTACCCTTTCTGACATGTACAGCATAAGCGAGAGATTTCTGTTTATTTCGAGAAAAGGAGACAAAGAAAAATTGATGTTAAATTGGGCACCATCTATAGTAAAATAAGCAAAATTGTCTGTTTTTCTCGAATGACCAGTCTACTATAGATCAGACTGAAATTGTTGGTAAAAGAAATAAAAAGATAGTTTAAAATGAATGTTAAAATATATTACATGAAAAATAGACAAATCGGTTTGAAAGACAAATTGAAGTTTAAAAAAAAAAAATATATATATATATATATACATATAAGTTCGAAACCGGTCTATGTCTGGTCAGGGAGTTGACAAATGACATTGGCTACCAATTTTTCATGATTTGTAAGGTGTAATTCAATGCAGGTCGGGGTATTTGCCCGCAGAGTAGTTGTTTCCTGCAAATCGTGTATAATAACAATACATATATATATATATATATATATATATAAAACAAATTTATACCAGTATCCTAGATTGATTATGGTTGGGGTGACTGGTTCTGGGACAGCAATCCAGGCCCACAATTGTTTCTTGTTGCAAGGATGAATTCTAAAGTTTCCTTGGCAATTTACGTCTCTCAATGAAATGGGGTGAAAGTTGTAGGAAAATTAACCAACTATGTGGTTTAATGAAAAGATAACGAAATTTTTATCTATGAAAGATAAGCTGTGCAAAAACTATGCAGGAATGTAGAAGAAGTATCTCAGAATTTAAATATCTAAGAATATAAGCACGTAAGCATGTAAATATCTAAGCATGTATGCATGTACAAAATTTAAGCAAGTTAACTGCACAAAATTAAGCAAGTTAGCTGTACAAAAATAAGCAAGTTAGCTGTACAAAAGCTGATTTCATAAAAACTATAAATTGCCAAAAAAATGAAAGGGAAAGAGAAAAATATTTTTAAAACCATGTGGTACATATAGAATTTTAACTACTTATTAAATTAAAAAGAATTGACCTTGAATTCAAATTTATTTTAAAAATAATTGAAATTATATCAAAGGCAAAATTTGAAGATTCATTAAATTTTAAATGAGTATAATGAAATTACCTGTATGTTAAACGCTTGTTAACTGAGATATAAAAATTGTAATATCAATTACTGAAGTCCACAGTTAAAAATTATATACGTTTAAATCAGTACAAAGGCTGCAAGCAAATGACTTCCTGGTGAGTTTTACTGACAAGGTAAACTTTTTGTCCTAGTTACTGGAAAACAACGCTACCAAAAAAATGTGAGAAATCTAATTCCCTATTTAAATTGAAAGCTATAAAATCTAAGAATCGTACAAGTATGGCCATCTGTCAACGGTTGAGTTAAGCGCAATAATTTGCCTTGTAGATTCTCGTACTCACAACTAAATTAGTGGCATATAATCGATAAGAGGAATCTATAGTAGAAGTTTTTGTTCCATACCAATGCTTTGCCTCAGTTTGTAATTTCAATTTTGTACATAACCAACAATATGAACAGCTGTTAATAAATATTAAAACGTATTGACTACTGTGAGAACTTAGTAAATATATTACATCTTATAGAATATACTATATATAGAATGAGAAAAGGTAAGGAAAATCACCAAATGCACTCACAGTAAACAAAAATATAAAAATTGAAAAATAGATATCTGGTGTAACTAAATTTTGTAGACAAATTGTTAATTGTTTCCTGGGATGCTGTGTAGAACGGAAATACATACATAATTTAGAAAATGACAGTTCCTAAGATATAAAACTAAGTACTGAAGAGGTTTAAGCCCACCCCAATTAATTATAAATGAAATCCTGGTAATCATGTCACCAGTAAATTCATTGCTATTTATTTATCTGAAGGATAAACAAATAAGATTGGCCATTTGCGTGATCGTCTAGTTTTGTTAGGGCAGGACTCAAACTTTGTTGTGTGTGTAGTAACCCTTTTTTAATTTACCCCAGGTTCTTTTATATAAAGTTTAATATTATTTGTTTCTGTCTGATACGAGGTACCTTAGAAAATTAATCACTCTGTTAATTTAAATACCTGGTAAACTTGAACACACTGTCTATTAATTGAGAGACCTAGTTAATTTGATATATTATTTATGTAGTATTTTATTTCTCAAGGTTGCACTGTACCTTTATAGTTAAAGTCTCTTTTCTATTTTGCTTTTGAAATTAAAACATTTATTTAGTTTATTATTTATATGACGAAAAAGGTAAAGGTGAAAGAATAAGACAATAATTGATGGGAAAAAATAGTAAAAAAAACCCATTTTATTTTATATAAATTGATGCAACAGTAGTCGAACATGAAATCAAAATAATCCAAATATTTGAGACAATTGTCTAAATATTATAATAGGAAAATCTGCGTCGCTATAGTAATGACCATACTATAGATATACTGAGTGTTTTGATGCAATAACAAGAACTTATACAAAAGTATGCTGTGTTATTTTAATAGTAATTAGAGTGGTGGCAATGGCCTGATAATGATAATCTACAATAGAGCTGTTAGCAATCGCTAGGTAATAATGATTTATAATTAATTAAAGTTGTTAGCAATTGCTAGATAATAATGGTTTATAATTAAAGCTGCCAGCAATAGCCAAATAATGAATCGAATGCAAAACAAGGGACAAGAATCATGTCATGTTTATACATTGTCAAAATTAAGTTGAGAAATGAGCATTAAATAGTTATGTAAAAGATCATAGAGTGTTGAGGAAATGTCCTTTAATTATGCCTTGTTAATTGATTGAAATTAGAGTAGGAACAATCGTTCAGATAATCATATTAATCTTGCTGAGGTGAGAATTTACACTCACATAAAATCTTTTAGAATGCTGCTGGGGAAATCTCCCTATAATAATTAAATAGAAAAGTAACCAGAAGATTGCCTATGATTGTCAAACATACGAAGCCGCGAATCCGCGAAGGTAAGAAAGTGCGGTTGCATCACCCTTCAATCGAAACAAGTGACCAGACAACTGCCTGAAATATTGACATATCCCTCGTTGTAACTGAGCCCAACAGGAGAACAGAACCAGCCAATTGACCGTAGTCAATGTTTCAAACCTTTGTTAACGCCAAGTACGCCGAATTTATGTAACTATAATATTTTATTGTAGGTAAATGTCCAACAATCAGAAAACCTTGTGGTTACAGTAGGAAAATATTCCTAGTGTACTTTAAATATAAAGCATTCTTGAAAAACCTTACATGAGATGTGATGGAAACGAAAGTCCACTATTTTTTTTATAAAAACTGCAGAATAATGATAGACATGAAGTTTGGCTAGTCTGTGATAAAGTACCTTGTTATTGCATAGCTCTTGAATATGAACTTGTTATTTTGCAAACGCAAATTTCCCTAGTAAAATATTCAGAAAGTGAAATTTTATGAACTAAATTCGTGAATGAAATCATAACTGAATAACTGGTAATATAATATTATGATAGTTAAAAATCAAAACTAATATTTCATTTAAAAATCTAATATTCTTTTAGTACCACAAATGCGTCAATTAAACCTTTTTTAAACACCCGTAACCAGAATATGAATGCAATTGCAAATAATAAAGTAGAGTCTCGAAATAAGAAAGTAATCACCTTTAGAAATTTATGTCAGCTGAATTTAAGGGCGTTCTGAATAGCGTTATATCGCCGTGAATGCTCTCCCCCAGGTTCTTCATGGTTAGCGTACTCGTCGAGCATAACAGAGAGTTTAAAATGGTACTTCATAACGAGTACGCCAAAGAATGGTTGTCTGCGGCGTCAGTACAGCGAACTCAATGTCCAGCGATGTACTTAGGGTAAGCTTCAATTCAATCTCCAAGGTACAGCGAGCTCAATGTCCAGCGATGTACCCAAGGAGTGGTGTAATTGTAATCTCCAGGGAGCAACAGCGAACCCAATGTCCTGCGATGTAGCTCGAGTCTGATTACCCCCTTTCTTGGGCCCTGCAGTTTCTTTTATATTGTAAATGACGTCACAGTTTAAGCGTCCCCCAAGTCGGACGTGGGATTTGTTTACGTTAACAATTTCAATATTTGATACGGCGTAGTTTTGTGCAGTGTTTTAGATTTAAAACTTCACTCTCTATCTCCTCCTATAGTTAAGATAGAAAAGGGTAGGCGATTTCACACTATGGGAATACACGAAGTACTTGACGTTTATCTGAATATATGATAAACAAACCCTGCGACTCGACTGGATTTTATGTAACTTTTTAGTTAAAACTGTAGCTTTTAACTTTGCTTTAAAAGAATATAATTTTAAAATGCATTCTGGTAACTTTACTTTGTTCAATGTTAAATGACTAAATAAATGTAAAAATGAAATGAATTGGCTGCAATATTTACTTGAATTTGGAAACTAAATAAGAATAAATAAATTTATATATGGGGTATATACAGGGTACTTCACTCTCCCCCACGTTTTTTGTATAATAATTACGTAGTCAATTATTTGCAAAACACGTACGCAACCTTATGGATCTGTGGTACCAAAGATTTACAATTTATCCCTAACTCTAACTGTATGAAGTTTTAATTTAAATTTATCCTATCAATAAAGTTAAAATTTAAAATGATTGAATAAAAGAAATAACTTTTCCCTAACTGAAGTTACGCTGAATGAATTTAACCTAAAGCTTATTCAGTTATGAAAGTAAAATAACGAATAAAATTAAATTGAGAAAAAAATTAAATTGAAAATAAAAAAATTTAAATTGAGAAAAAAATAAATTGAGATAAAAATTAAATTGAGATATAAATTAAATTGAGATATAAATTAAATTGACACAAACATTAAATTAAGGTAAAAAAATTAAATTGAGATAAAAATTGAATTGAGAAAAAATGAATCCACCCCCATTTCCCCTCGTCCCTCCCCCGGTCCCCTTTTCTCTCTGGCTCGTCTACGCCCATGGATTCCTCTTCGGATCAACATACGTCTCCCTCGGAATGAGAAACACCCAGTATCTCACGCTGACCATCTCCATGATGTATACACCCATCCAGGATCGATGTCGTCCTCTATCACAATCCTGATTTCCCGTACATCTCGCCTCGTTGACCAGATTCCATTTCCATTCCAAATTCCATAAATTGTAAAATGTACTAATACAATTGTCCATCTCAATATACATGTGTGTGGTACGTCACTGGACTTTCTGATGTACCCTCGTAGAATTTTATTTGTGGTAGCACCTGACTTTAAGGGAGCATGACAGTGGTCAACAGTTTAATTACAGTTGGTTTGACCAGTGTCGATATTTTCTCTGCACCTCTCGCCCCTATATCACCGGAATCATTTGTTTGGAATTACTCTTAGTGTAGATGTGAATGAGGTGAAAATAAACTAGTGTCGTTGAAGATATTCAATGGGATTGTTTGACAGATATATTTTTATTGCCATATGGTTGAAGTTTTCCCAGAAAAAGCTTTCATACTATCTCTGTCTGCAGATAGTGGAATGTTAAGAGCCCTTACCATTCTTTGTTTGAACGAAACAAGTGTGTTTTACTGGGTCACCACCCTTGTTTTAAAATCAGCTGTGCGTCGTTTAAAGGTTTACGCAATTTCCCAAATAATTTTGTA
The DNA here is from genome assembly GCA_963675555.1 of Leptura quadrifasciata. NCBI lineage: Eukaryota > Metazoa > Arthropoda > Insecta > Coleoptera > Cerambycidae > Leptura > Leptura quadrifasciata. The sequence continues at coordinate 21,081,242 of OY776673.1, forward strand.
CATCGGTGTCCAGTAGGCACTCGGCATCTTTTAGTAGCGATTTATGTACCACATTGAGTTTGTTTTCTTCAGGTACATGTATTTCCTTCAGGTAGGTAGGCTTCCAGCTCGTTTAGGTATTTTCTACAGAGTGTTTATTGTGAATCTGGAGCGAAGTCCGTGGTGTCGAACTCCACGTTAAATATGTGAGACGGTTGCCGTGTTTTGACGTCGGCAGCCAGGTATCAGCGTCGTCTCCGTCGCTGTGGGAGCGGCAGCTTCTTGAATACGTCGTCGGAGGTTTATTTTGTGTCGACGACTGTTCAATTCGTGGTTACAACGTCCGTTTCCATTTGTTTGAACAGTTGGCGTTGTTTTGTTTGTTTTTTCCAAATTGCAGTGGATAGAGACTCGAACTTGGTTTCCCTCGATGGAGGCGGCATGGCGGTACGGCTTTGGTGGTGTGGCGGCAGGACATTGGCGGTGTTGGAGGTCTATGGATGTCGTTCCCCAGTGTGTTGTTGGAACCTAAATGATAAACAAAACAGAGGCAGTATCAGAACTTAAAGAAACACAAATAATATCAATTTGATTGACTCTATATCCTGGTCACGGCACCAGTGAAGAGGTTTAAGCCCACCCCAATTAATTATAAATGAAATCCTGGTAATCATGTCACCAGTAAATTCATTGCTATTTATTTATCTGAAGGATAAACAAATAAGATTGGCCATTTGCGTGATCGTCTAGTTTTGTTAGGGCAGGACTCAAACTTTGTTGTGTGTGTAGTAACCCTTTTTTAATTTACCCCAGGTTCTTTTATATAAAGTTTAATATTATTTGTTTCTGTCTGATACGAGGTACCTTAGAAAATTAATCACTCTGTTAATTTAAATACCTGGTAAACTTGAACACACTGTCTATTAATTGAGAGACCTAGTTAATTTGATATATTATTTATGTAGTATTTTATTTCTCAAGGTTGCACTGTACCTTTATAGTTAAAGTCTCTTTTCTATTTTGCTTTTGAAATTAAAACATTTATTTAGTTTATTATTTATATGACGAAAAAGGTAAAGGTGAAAGAATAAGACAATAATTGATGGGAAAAAATAGTAAAAAAAACCCATTTTATTTTATATAAATTGATGCAACAGTAGTCGAACATGAAATCAAAATAATCCAAATATTTGAGACAATTGTCTAAATATTATAATAGGAAAATCTGCGTCGCTATAGTAATGACCATACTATAGATATACTGAGTGTTTTGATGCAATAACAAGAACTTATACAAAAGTATGCTGTGTTATTTTAATAGTAATTAGAGTGGTGGCAATGGCCTGATAATGATAATCTACAATAGAGCTGTTAGCAATCGCTAGGTAATAATGATTTATAATTAATTAAAGTTGTTAGCAATTGCTAGATAATAATGGTTTATAATTAAAGCTGCCAGCAATAGCCAAATAATGAATCGAATGCAAAACAAGGGACAAGAATCATGTCATGTTTATACATTGTCAAAATTAAGTTGAGAAATGAGCATTAAATAGTTATGTAAAAGATCATAGAGTGTTGAGGAAATGTCCTTTAATTATGCCTTGTTAATTGATTGAAATTAGAGTAGGAACAATCGTTCAGATAATCATATTAATCTTGCTGAGGTGAGAATTTACACTCACATAAAATCTTTTAGAATGCTGCTGGGGAAATCTCCCTATAATAATTAAATAGAAAAGTAACCAGAAGATTGCCTATGATTGTCAAACATACGAAGCCGCGAATCCGCGAAGGTAAGAAAGTGCGGTTGCATCACCCTTCAATCGAAACAAGTGACCAGACAACTGCCTGAAATATTGACATATCCCTCGTTGTAACTGAGCCCAACAGGAGAACAGAACCAGCCAATTGACCGTAGTCAATGTTTCAAACCTTTGTTAACGCCAAGTACGCCGAATTTATGTAACTATAATATTTTATTGTAGGTAAATGTCCAACAATCAGAAAACCTTGTGGTTACAGTAGGAAAATATTCCTAGTGTACTTTAAATATAAAGCATTCTTGAAAAACCTTACATGAGATGTGATGGAAACGAAAGTCCACTATTTTTTTTATAAAAACTGCAGAATAATGATAGACATGAAGTTTGGCTAGTCTGTGATAAAGTACCTTGTTATTGCATAGCTCTTGAATATGAACTTGTTATTTTGCAAACGCAAATTTCCCTAGTAAAATATTCAGAAAGTGAAATTTTATGAACTAAATTCGTGAATGAAATCATAACTGAATAACTGGTAATATAATATTATGATAGTTAAAAATCAAAACTAATATTTCATTTAAAAATCTAATATTCTTTTAGTACCACAAATGCGTCAATTAAACCTTTTTTAAACACCCGTAACCAGAATATGAATGCAATTGCAAATAATAAAGTAGAGTCTCGAAATAAGAAAGTAATCACCTTTAGAAATTTATGTCAGCTGAATTTAAGGGCGTTCTGAATAGCGTTATATCGCCGTGAATGCTCTCCCCCAGGTTCTTCATGGTTAGCGTACTCGTCGAGCATAACAGAGAGTTTAAAATGGTACTTCATAACGAGTACGCCAAAGAATGGTTGTCTGCGGCGTCAGTACAGCGAACTCAATGTCCAGCGATGTACTTAGGGTAAGCTTCAATTCAATCTCCAAGGTACAGCGAGCTCAATGTCCAGCGATGTACCCAAGGAGTGGTGTAATTGTAATCTCCAGGGAGCAACAGCGAACCCAATGTCCTGCGATGTAGCTCGAGTCTGATTACCCCCTTTCTTGGGCCCTGCAGTTTCTTTTATATTGTAAATGACGTCACAGTTTAAGCGTCCCCCAAGTCGGACGTGGGATTTGTTTACGTTAACAATTTCAATATTTGATACGGCGTAGTTTTGTGCAGTGTTTTAGATTTAAAACTTCACTCTCTATCTCCTCCTATAGTTAAGATAGAAAAGGGTAGGCGATTTCACACTATGGGAATACACGAAGTACTTGACGTTTATCTGAATATATGATAAACAAACCCTGCGACTCGACTGGATTTTATGTAACTTTTTAGTTAAAACTGTAGCTTTTAACTTTGCTTTAAAAGAATATAATTTTAAAATGCATTCTGGTAACTTTACTTTGTTCAATGTTAAATGACTAAATAAATGTAAAAATGAAATGAATTGGCTGCAATATTTACTTGAATTTGGAAACTAAATAAGAATAAATAAATTTATATATGGGGTATATACAGGGTACTTCAGTACATAAAACAGTGTGAAATGGTTTAGCAGTTATACAAGTAAAATTCTGTTAGTTGAAAACAGTTTCACTTACAAAAACTGAATCGAAAAATGTTATACAGGTCGTGCTAAATATAATCAAAACACTAGTTTCTATATAAAACTGTTAAATGGACATAGGCCATATGTAACATGCAGCTACGTGTTTCGAAGTTATTGCGAATCATCAGCGTAGCGTAGCTTAGCGAATATATCTTAGAGTTGAGCAAAACTAATAAATGCTAGAAAATACAGTACTCCATTTGTACTTGCACATTTCATGTGCTACATTTTGGGCCTCAAATGAGAGCAATCTGTACGAGGAACCCTATGGGTAGTGCTCTATTTCCACCTGGCAAACACAAAATAAAAGATGAAGGGCTTATGAGGCTCAATAATGAAATAAAGAAAATTAGCGTCTCAAAGAAAAACAATAATGCTGTTATGGACACGTGTTTCTTTCTTTAATTATTTGACCTCATAAGCATTCCATCTTTTATTTCATATAATGTTTATTTATATTATATTATGTTTTATTGTCTGGTCGTTAGCCGAGTGGGTTAAGGCGCGAGGTGGCAATCGCGATTAATCTCACGGACATCGCACCACCGGGTTCGAATCCTGGCTCCGGCACTGGCACTGTCGAAGGAAATGGTTGTATGTCCGCGTTTTTTCAATGTGTAACCCCCTTCCGCACAAGCCCTGGCTTCTGGAATTGGAGGTTGTCTAATTTCTGTGCTGTTTATTATTGTGACCCTTTAAATGACTTGCCTGAACTATGATAAGGAATTACTTATTCCTATACCATGCGTGCAACTGCAAAATGTAATTAACAATATTCCGCTGAAAGTATTTACATTACATAGGGCTTAAAGAATACTATTCTAAGGGTGTAATGTTTGTTTGCAACAGTAAAGACGTTTGTGGACAACCTTCTTAATTGTATGCAAACTATTTTATGCTAGTTCTCCCTCTTTATTATTCCGGGTGGTGTACTAAGAACATAATTGCAGATCCACCCGTTCAGACTAATTAAGTTGAATACCCACCCTTATTAATGTAAATTAAGTTGTTACAATTTTTTTTTAAATTCAGAATTTAACGAAACACAAGACAATTTTCGAAAATAACGGAATAGTTATATTTCATATAAAATATGATATCAGGAGAGTGGTGGTATCAAAATATGTAGTCTAAGAGTTACTCCATCAGTCCGCCTTTTATTTTTGTTGCTGGTAGTTATTTTGATGGTGAATAAACAACATGAATTTTGGCATTTTGACAATATTGTTAGGAATCACATTCTAACTTAATGGAATGGAAGTCAATAATTCTTTCAAAATGAAATGGAGCAAAATGACAAAAATCTGAAAATACTGTGGAATACTATAAAAGCAATCAGTTATGGAAAACAAAAAAGAACTATTGCCAAGAAAATTGAAAATGACTAAAATAAAATTTTTCAAACAAAAAGGGAAATACCTATTTAATGCATTTAACAATTAGGTACTATTCAAAAGTTGATAAAAATTAGATTATTAAGTAATTGTACCTATTATATAAGCTCCGATGTGTCATTCAGCTATTTTTTCTAACATCTACTGGAACGAAGTCAGTTAAAATCATTAAACAGATCAAAATGCTGGGAATAGGTATGATTCAAGCAAATATATTAAAAGGTATAAATAATTATATTTCTGAAAACACATTTCCTGTTTAATAAATAAAAGTTTTAACAGTGGCATATGCCCATCGGAGTTACCGGCGACAGTAATTAAACCAATTCATAAGAACAAAAATAAATTAAAACCGCGAGTGCGGTAGTATGGAAAGGGGTATACGTATTTTTACGAATTATAGACCGCGCGCTTTACTTAAAATTGTGGAAAAAACTACAGTAACCATTATTGTTGCGAATTTTATGGGCTACAATTTTTCTAATAACTATTTTTTCCCAAAAATTGATAGTTCTACTCCCTAAAAATTCACGGGCCAAATAAAGGATACTTTTTAGGATTTCATTACAACGCCAGAATAAAGATATCCATCAAAACTAAGCATGATCGGGCTTTTCTTACAGTATGTCTAATTTTACGGGAGTAAACATCTATCCACAAAAAAATGATAATAACACAAATAATATCCTTAACTACATTATGAAAAAAAGAAAGGTATTGAAATGGGAGCATTAACAATAAAAAATAGTAGTTAATTTAATGTAATTTTTCAATTTCTCCTGAAGTTTTTTGATTATGACGAAGAAGGCTAACAACGCAAATCAAATACTAGATGGTAACAGCAAGATGAAAATACAGTTGTCGTTTAGCCTTGAGTTCTTCTAGGCTCTCCCTTGACGTGACTTTATGGTACGTTAATACCTTCAGTGATGTCTAACTATCTGAAAAATCGAATAATCCCATTCATACCTCTCATTTACCACTATGCGAAGGTTTAATAGGACATCCATTTCTGTATCTTTTTTTAAGTATAGTCCAGTATATATATATATATATATATATAATACCTTGCAATACATAGAACATCATTATAATACCAGGAATTAGTCCAGTCAACGAAGCAAAATGGGCGGAATTAAATCGTGTAGTCCCAAATTTTAGTACAGTGGTGGGGGGTACCTCCCTGAATAACATACCAAAAGTCCTGACCACTGGGAGGGTCGAATGATCCGTTTTCACATTTTTCGTGAATATCTTCAAAACGGCGGTCTCTAGCGGAAAAAGTGTCATATACAAAATTAGAATAAATTAAGTTTATTACCAAAATTATCATATTCATTTCTTCTGTACGATAAATTCTTACCGAGATATGAAAGGTGGGAAAATCTAAAAGTCTGAAAAACTCGTTTTATTCGAGTAAAGTGAATGTGTACAACAAATTTAAAAATAATAGCAAGAGTAAGTAAGTAGTTGATGGTTAATGGCAGACATCGGCAGAAAGTATTATTCAAAATTCTGGAGCTATTAGGTCTGTTGTGGTGAGTGGAAAATCGGCATTGTCGAAGATATATTGACAGAATATTTCCTTTGGAGCAAGCACTTCAGGGCAGTAGACAAGTGATAGCTCTAGCTGTTGAGCTTCGCGATAATGACCACTAAATCTCAAAAATGCAAGTAGCTCAACCAAGTTTTTTGACCAGAACTTTCTGTGGATGAACAGGGCGACACTGTGTAGGTTAGGACATACAAAAGATCTAGGGCGAATGGCAGCAATCAGGGTATGTGATATAACAGTCAGCTTCTTTTCTACTTTGAGATTCGCTCTTTTCGTTGTTGCTAAACAGTCCATAAAGGCCCAGAGAAAGCATATCAGGTACAATTTCCTTTGCGCTACTACAAAAATTTTGAGCAGGTGGAAAAAGAGAATTGTCATATGCCATTGACTCAATATCCTCCAATATTATTTTGGCTGCTGTTCTGATGATTCTCTGCTGTTCTATTTGTGGATTTTTGGACCCCGAAGAATACCACATATAATTCAAGATTTTTTCACCTGTAGAGCAAAAACAGTTTTCTTATTGTTTATTCGGCTGAAAATAATGCAGTCCTTATATTTGTCCTTCATTCTCTCTTTGATAGTTTATGTAGTAGGTATTGTTTCCGAAACTTGTCCAAGGAGAACTGGCACTCACCGTTTGCTACATTGTATTGAAATATCTCCTCCATTGCCTCAGAAATTCTTTCATCTCTTTTCCTCGAGATTCATTCAAACTCTATGAATTTTTTTTTTGTGGCAATTCTCATGAGAGATCGCATCTACAGCGTGAAGATCGGCAACTGCACAGATGCGTCTCAGGATGGTGACAACCGATAAGAGACGCAGAATACAAAGGAGGGAGGTGGTTGACCTGGGCCGTCGTTATCGTATCACGGACAAGGGCTTGGAATAGCCCAAATATATTTATGGTTTTTATAGCAGAGATTATTTAAACAGTCAGAATTTTTCATTTTTCCACCCCCCGTATCTCACTAAGTATTGATCGTAGATAAAAAATGAATAGGATTATTTTGTTAGGAAATTTGATTTATTTTTATTATTTTATATGTGAGAAAGAATCTTTCGACCCCCCCCCCCCCTCCCAACGCTCATACACCTGTGATCAGGACTTTTAGTATGATGTTCAGGGAGGTACCCCCTACCACTGTACGAAAATCTGGGACCACATGATTTATTTCCTCCGAGCGACCTTTTTTAGGCTTCGTTGACTGAGCTAAATAGATTATATAAAATAAATATTTCTGTTTAGAAGAAAGACATTAGTCAACGAGGTTACATTTTTCTAACTCCTGGATTGTATAACTTGTTGCCACTTGAAAGCAAATCGACTAAATCGATAAAGCTTTTTGACATTTAAAGTAAAAAAACATTCATAGCAGTGGACACGAAACTATAAACAGATTCATCGATCTACAAATCACTTATTTATAAGGAAACCAGACAAACAAAAAGTTTTGGTATGTTGTACTAGTTAAAGCAAATTCAATCTGTAAAAAGTGAACATAGAAATTGATGTTTTTGTTCCGTATTGCTTTGTGTGTCTTTTAAAAAATTCTGTCTTATACTTTTCATTTAAATTAAAGAGTTTCTGTTAAATTCCAGAAGATGAGTTTCATTATATTATTATTGTTATTATTAATAGAAAATAATAGTTTAAATGCATTGTATGTGTACTATTTATAATCCACTTACATACAAGTATACTACGGTAATAGATTTTTTATATTTTTAAATACTTTTATATGAATTTGATATGGGGGTATTTTATCGCGGACAAATTCACTTTTGAAAATTGTTTATGTTTATTTACTTGCATGCTGATATTTGCAGAATATTATCTGTAATTTCCTTAAATTATATTAACAAATAATCTGCCCACATTGACTTGGCACTGTTCGGAAAATACGATGTAATTATTGTAATTATTACAGCAATTATTCGCTCATACGTATGTTAGAAAAAACACACATTTCTGACTGCACATGTAACTGAAATTTCTCCCATTCATCCTCAAGAAATTATAACGTGGGCAACGAAATAAGTAGAAACTACTATCAAACGTTGTAATCGTACAAGGCATAAGACAATTTATCTTTTCATTATATTCATTAGGTGTCCAATCCATTTTTGACCTGTTTTCATATAGCATAAATATTCATAAAACAGTATGTATAAGTATATGAGTTTAATATTTCTAAACGCATGAGATAAAACTGTGTAAATATTTATAAGTCTTAACTATATACTTACTTATTCCAGGTAAACAAAATAAATATACGTATCCTTATATGCATATGCATATGGTTAGATATGTTAAGGCTGAATGAAGGTGAATCACCTCAGCCCACCGGCTCTTTCGGATATAACAAGACGTTTATATGGATTTTGTGTACTTAAGGGCTCTCGGGCAAATCTTGAAAATGTCGTATCGCTTTATACCCCCCTGTTATCCGCATACTCTTGTTTGAAGACTTCGCAAGCCACTCCAGTCCCCTGAGCTACAGGAACAGATTCTACCGACTCTCCTGAATTCCCTGGCTATTGTATAACTATGCTTAGACAACTAAGTGCAAAAATATACAGAAAACCAACTAAGCTGAGTACTCACTGCAGTTGGTATTTCAAGATTATGATATCTGAATTTAATATTATAACAAAGCCAGATTTTGTACTATTATTTCTTCTTGAGAGCTATACTTTCATGTTTATTTATTAAACAATACATTAATAAATAAACAAATAAATAAATAAACACCACACAAATTAGACAACCCCCAATTCCAGAAGCCATAGTCCAATAAATATATATATTTATATGTCTGCCATGTTTCAAAAGAAGCTCACTTGAGTAACCCTGACATATAAACGAGAATAAACAAAATTTCATGCATTTTGATTTTTTTGGGAGAATTGTAATATTAGGGATGATGGTAGTTTCAACCCCGGAGATGGGTAAGATGTTGTATGGTTAAATTTCATACAGTCTACCCGAATCCTGCCCAAAAAACCGATTCGCATGCCTACGATGGGAAAAACGCAAAATTGTTGTGTTTTTCGAGTTTAGGAGTAGTTTCTGAGGTGTGGGAACCTTAAAAATATCCCCATCGTGTTCAGCACCCTCGAATTGAAAATGGGGGGTGGGCCCATGTTTCATCCCTGTAACAGAACTTGTGGGGTTTTTTCAACTTTTTCATGGACTCTCTCACTCATTTAATTTTGGATGTACTTACACAAGTTGCTTTACATCAGCGTTTTAGACACGCATCTCACTCGACCGTCCTAGACTATATCCTGTAAGTGCAGTGAATAGGTGGTGAACGTGAAGGGATTTAGCGAGAATAGCTGAATTTACAACCAATTAGGTTGGCGCAAAAGCATCAGCTGTTCAGGCTCAGTTGTTATCATTGTCATGTCACATGTTATTAATTAAATAAAAAGGTGACAGAATAAATTTTTATTGATAAAATAAAATACCCTCGTTATTGGTAACATATATATATATATATATATATATATATATATATATTTTTAAAAATATGGCTATAATTAACTAAAAGAGTAATTGTAATATTTGCTAACATTCTACCTTTTTGTCCATTACATACCTCGTTGCATTAAATCTGCAACGCAATGTATGTCTCTTATCAATAAAAAAGATAGCAAAAGACTCCGCACTTTTCTTGTTAAAAAATGGTCTTGGTGAAATTAAGTGAAATTGGGATTTGTTGTAATATATGACCTCTTGAATGCATGGAAGTCTTAAACGAGCTTTCACTTAAAAAATGGACAACTGTTTTCATCATTTTAGATATCGAAGAATTTTCTTTACTTTCAAAATATATATTAATTTTATAGAAAAAGTGTAATAAAAAAGTCCAAAAATGTTTATTTAAATCCAATATGAGTTTTTGTCAACTTTATATAAATATATTGTTCTGTTCTACTATTATTGAACTTAATAATTTGCAGTACTAATCAAACTTTAACTTGTTTATTTCCAATAGATAAACCAAAAAGATCAAATTAAAATCCGAAAGTATGTCAAATTTAAATAATGGGCCGGCTAGCTTATCTTTTCCTTCAGGAGCAGGTTCAAATTCAGTTCCAGTTTTAAAATGAAATTTTATTAAACTAAAATTTTTAATCTGATATAAGTAATTTATTTTCCTTGATATTTAGATAATTTAGCAGTTTTATAACAGGTTCTCCTCCAATTCTCCTTTCATTAATTCTTCGCCTTATCTCGTCCTTATCTCCTCTGCAATTCCTATCCACAATAACACCTCTTCCTTCTTATTTACAGTCTATTTTTACTCTTCTTCGCTGATCTCCACAATTTCTGCCTTTTTAGTTCAATTTCAAATTATTAATTCTTTTTTTTATTATTATTTTTTTCCTTCACTCCCTAATTTTCACTTGTTCTTCTTTTTCTTAAATTTGTTTTTCCTATTTTACAACCTCTCTTATATCTGTTGTTTTCTTATATATTACTAAATATCAAAGTACCCAAAATAAACAAAACACCATATGAATTTTGATTAATTTCATTCCAAACATAACCTAACTTAAACCTCCTTGTCTTTCTCCAGGAAAACATTTACCAACTATAAACATAAAATTTCCTACTTAAAAGAAATGTCATAATGACTTAAATGTCAGAAATTATTTCAACTACAACTTAATAATCACTAACATAGATGTCAGTATCAAACTTACTCTTGACATCAAATAAAAACTTAAAAACTATTAAAACAACTCTAAACAAGTATTAACATTCTAAAACACATGCCTTTCGGATCTTTAGCTAATTTAAATAAATTTTGAAAACCATCTAAAGGAAACAAACAAATTCAAACCCTGATTCAGCAAATAACACAAACATGCAATCTTCGTAATCGTCCAATATGCGAATACATAGCAATATATTCTTACTTAACTTAACTTAAAAATCGATAATGTATTTTGAAAAAATTATTATTGACAAATCTTAAATTGTTAATTTTTGGAGGTCATACCCATAGAGACTTAATCAACAGGCAATAAGTTACGTTACAGCATATCCCAATTTCAGCCAATTTGACCGGGACCATTTTTCTGTAAGAAAAGTGTGGGGTCCTTTATTATGTTTCATATCTCTGGAACATGTATGATACATATACAGATAAGGACAAATTACATGTCTAACACATCATAATAGCAATACGAAAAACGAAAACTCCATGTCTCTGGTGCATAAAAATTAGATTAAAAAAACATACAAACAAGTTGCATTTACTTTACAAAACATATTATCTGCCATATAACAATGAGAGGACATTAGTATTACATGATTTATGTTTGCTACATGTATGTTATATCGGGAGAGTAGAAAATGTGTAGGCACATGCAAGTTGCATTTACCTTGCAAAGATATGTCTGACACTTCTTATGTAATATAATTATGCAACAATTATGTATAAGGTATGTATTTGTGTTTACTAAGAATCTTAATTTGAAATATTTAGTATGAATCAAATAAAATTAAGAAGACACAATAAACAGGAATTTAAAATAGTACAAGTAAGAACACATATTACCGCTCATCATTTGGAGGAAATGCTTGTCTGTAGGTTGGTGGTTGAGTAAATCCCAATTGTATTCATTTTTCAGTATTTATATCAGTTGAAAATACTTATTCATCATTATTCATATGCGTGAAGTTGAGTGAAGTTTATGTTTGATATGGATATAAATTGTGATTGAAATATGAAACTACATCGTTTGTATGTATTAAATAATACATTTTGTACGATATAAACTGTTAATATGAATGATAAACATTAATTCAAACGTAATGTAGAATTTATTTATTGAAATAGTTTTAAATATTTAATTTTTATTAAAATATAAAATATAGCAATTATAATATTCCAACCTATCTTCAAGTGCATTATATAAATAAAGACTCGATAAATTAAACCAAAACAGCTATTCCCCCTTACGAGCTCTGAATTATATAGTAAAATTTGCGTATTTTGTCTAAACAAATGTGCTTTTAGAGGGCGGAATAAAAATACTATGTTTAATATTCCGCCCTCTAAAAGCACATTTGAACTATGCTAAGCCCAGTCAGGCTATTTATTTTGGATTGCAATAGACACTAGACCGCTAGATGGCGCCTGCTGACTATTTTACATGTCGCTATTGTAAAAATACCGGGATGTACCAAATGGTCAAAGGATCCTTGTGCCGATCGTCGCATGCCTACCTTGCACTGACGAGAGCCAACAGCTCGATACTGCAGTCTGCAAGTAGTGTGCGACGGCTGGCAAGGGAGCTCCTTTAAGTAGGATCAGTCTTTCGGCTGGTGTTTGTTGCAATCGAAGCATTAGCGTTTTGATGGTAATATGCAATTATTACACTTAACGCGCCAGACTTGTAACTTGTAATTCAGCGCTCGGCGGGGCACATAGCCCGGAGAGTAGCTGTTGGTTGCAGTCTGGTTACGTTCCTTATAGTAAAATAAGGATTTTATAGAGGAGTTTGCGACTAAAAATATTATGTTTAATGACTAGAAATGTTCGAATGCTACAAGGAAGATACGAGGCCTCCTTCATCTCATGATGTCACTAACTGCAGACCGGTTTCGACCTAGTTTTGGGTCTCGTCAGTGCAGTGCAAGTGATACCTTCAATACCTGGAGTTCGCATCTCATATACACTGTTAAGTTCCACCGCAGTAAAGCGTAACTGAGTTTTTCCGATGAAGATTTGCCTGCAAATATTGAAGAAAGTGCATCTGAACCAATTCTAGGCCTTGTTCCACCAGAAATCTCGCATACAGTATACCTTGGTATTTGATAGGTATGAAAAATGGTGTCATGACAAGAAAATCAAGTAACTGGTGAAAAAGTTCTTCTAGCGTATTTCAATGAACTAAGTAAGGATCGTAAACCTACTTTATTATGGAGGTATTATTCCATGTTCAAAATAGAACTTTCAATAAGAAAAAACGTAGACATAAAAAAATGTGCAAATTTATTTACCATGCTTAAAAGAAAATCGGGGGGCCGAAAAAGTCTAAAATTTGTAAATGAAGGAAGTTTCTTCAAAACCCTACTTAGGAATATAAAGACAAAAATGATAGAGAATTTATTATAACCCCATGAGACATAGAAGGTGTTGTTGTATTGGATACTATTAAAAAGTATGCTGAAATGGGAACTTCAAATTGTACATATTATCGTTTTCTTCGTTCCATATAGTGTAACATTTGAATAATCAAATTTTCAATTTATTCAAATTTCCCCATATTTCCTTATGCTTAACACGCCCTGTATAACACATGGATGGACTTTTGTAGCTGAAATTCACTGAAGATTGCAACTATTTGTTAAATATAGTGTATAACAATTTTGTACTGTTATTGTTAGTACCATACTTTAATAAGTCTTGTATATTAATCATAGTTTAGTTATATTTTATATCATTTTATCATTTTTTGTACAGTTCCAGTCTTCCAGGCGGCTTCATCCTAAAACATAACTTTATTTAACTACGGCTAACACTTAATGATTAATGTGAAACTATACAGGTATATAATATGTCAATTCATACTTTCTATTATTCATAATATTTAGGTTTAAATGTTAAATAATTACTTACCTCTATAATTTATAGGTTATCCAATGACAATTTCCAATAAATCGTAACAAATCAGTTTGTCAAAGTAACATTTATTATAGCAGACTTTATTAACAACTTAATGAAAAGCACTGACCTCTACCGGTATAGAAACTAATAGTTTAGTGTCGTAGTTGTAGAGTCGTTTATTTGTATAGTGGTGGTACTTACATAATTCGATACCAGGTGGCGCTACCGTTTACAGAATGTATTCTTAAAGTCACAATAATTGGTATAAACACTAGCTATTAAAATTAGGTTTCTTTACTTTTGCGAATTTACCAAACTGGTGCTATTTCAACTTAGTTCTTTTAAATTTATAAAGTTCTTTTCTGGTACGAAATTAGTTTTCTTTATTCAAATAGAACTAAAGAACAATCATTTTCAATTCGACTTTTGAGATTGGCAGTCTACTTTTGAACTCATTTACGAAATATAGTAATTCTTCTGTGCTTACATCAGAAAGAGATAAATCTTTTATTAGTTAAAATTTTATTAACTATTATTTCAACATATATTTTTCTATCGTTTTTTTAAAAGTATTTTATCTGTAATTTTTTTAATATAGTTTCACGTTTATCAATGAGTGTAGCTAATCTATTTTTTTTCTCCCTTATGGCTTCAGTTCATACCAATTTAAATAATATCCAGATTAATTTAAATAATATCCAGATTAAATAATATCAAGATTAAATAATATCCAGATTAAATAATATCAAGATCAAATAATATCCAGATTAAATAATATCCAGATTAAATAATATCCAGATTAAATAATATCCAGATTACATAATATCAAGTCTAAATAAAATGAAAATTTAATTTAGAATTTATTTTAAATTTAAATTTGAGATTTAATCCGAATTGAAAATCAGAATTTACCTTCGTGATTCATCTTGTCTTATATAATTATAAGAATACGTTGAGGCTAATTTTTGGAGCACGTAACTACCTAAATTCCCCAGTGGGATTGTTCAAATTTTATTAAAATAAAGTACCACAAAATATTTATGCTTTGCTAAGAACTACTGGTTATACATGAACTGATCCCATCACCGCTAGATATAGAACAAAGGACCAAGACTGCTGGAAGCTGGAGCTGCTAGGGAACTCCTCGCCAGAATCAACCAACTCCCGATTTGCGACTTGGTAATACCTATTTCATTGTTAAATTAATTTCAACGACTTGAATTTATTATATTAAAATATATTTTTCCTTGTATATCAATTTTCTCTTTTAATATACATTTATTTTAAACTATTCTCGTTTTAATTGAACATTTCAGATAACTCAGATTTGTCTATAGAAATTTGTTTTTGAAAGTTTAAAGAGCAGCACTGAATATACTATAGATGGCGCCCTCTAAATATCACTAATAATTTACCTTAAATTATTCTCTTTATATTGACAAAAATTAGACTGATTAACACAGAATATTTTCCATATAAATAAAAATTGATTTTTCCCTGATCACGGCCCATTTAAGCTCCCGTACTATACCAGCTTGCCGTTCGCAAATGTGTTGTGCTTTTGTTCTGTTTTGAGCAATTTTTTGGTCAGAACAGAGGAAAAGTGTAACAATAGAAATAAGAAATTTGTTAATACACCGATTGGTATAAATACAATTGGGGCAGTACCCTATAAAATTGCCAATTTCTTGAAACTATCCAGCCCTAGACAATATACTAGACACTGTTTCCGACGTTCCTCAACGTCAATACTAGCGAATGCTGGAGCCGACCTTCCAACGGTAAAAAGGCACGATGGATGGAAGAACAATGCAATTATAGAGGGGTACATAGAAACTTCCGAAGAAAATAAAAAGAAAACTGCAATTAAAATATTAGGTGAGAGTATTTCATTAGCATCAATAACAAATTGGATGTTTGTACCACTGTTAATACAAAAGCAACGTTTTCCCAATCTGGATTTAATCTCATAGATTGTCAAAATTGTGTGATTAATATTTACAATAAGTAGTCTTGATTATTTATTACTTGTAGATATTGCGTGTTGACAATAAATAATATTGATTAATTAGGTTTTTTATGTATAAAAAAAATAATTAAGTCGAGAGTAGACAAAATCTTGAATATTATACGTGTTATATAAGGTATTTCATGGCACTTGTCTGTTTAGAGAACTCACCTTTGGCTGGTTCTGTAAATTGCAGACGCGTGCTATAAAAGACCTCATGTAGAACTTGTAATTTAATTAGCTATTATTGCATGACAATAGTATCATAAAAAAATTATTACCAACCAAATAAGTGCAATATAAAAAAATGTATTCGTGTCTGAGTATTTTTGCAAAACGATATTGATTTTCAATTTATTTTAAAAATAATTTCTACATTGTACGTATTATAATTAATAACCCTTCTCAATGGTGATTAATATTTGCATTTACTGATCTGGAAATCATGACTAAACTTAATATACCATCCGCTGCAAGGTAATTAATCATGTTTGTAATAAATGTAAATGTAATATGAATTATAAAAACCAATATTAGTACTGCTTCTATTGTTATGCCAACTCTAAAAATAACAATATTTATTTGTTTTGTTTAATTTCGCATGTATTTACATTATTCTCCCTGGAAATATTCAACTTTAGTCGTCCATCATACGAAACTCATTCATGTGGTCAAATTCGGGACTGGCAAGTACAGGTTGATAAGCTAGCGCTTGAAAGAACCCCAGATTTATTATATTTGACTCTCGAGAGAGTATTTCGTCCCCGTCAACTTCTTATTTATTGGTAAAACGCGCCTCACACCTACTTCAGACTATATCTGTCTATTGTGATGTAGTATTAAAAAGTTACAATGCAATATTTCGATATAAAAGTTTTAATAAACTATTTTGTCGTTATTTTCACAGGCCAAATAAAAGCAAGAAGTATGTTATACAGTGGCGTAACATGTCTTTTTCCAACGGAATATATTCTTTAGTATAAATGGCGTGTACTCGAAATTGGGGTAATTATTTTAAATCCTACATAAGAAAATAAACCGAAAAGCAAGTGAAGACTTTATATTGTCTCAATACTGTCCTTAGCGAATTCTTATCATCTGTAAAACAATGAAAATATAAAAATTGAGTATAATAATAATAATACATTTAAACAGAATGACGAGAACTACACTTACAAAGTTTCGAATGCATCACCCAAAGAGCGCAGTTGAAAGACTATACATGCCAAGAACACAAGGAGGCAGGGGATTAAGCAGCGTTCATAAGATATGCCGAACGCAAGAGAAAAACATACGCCTCTATTTCTACAATTCAGACAGGGTCCTCATTCGGAAAATAGTGGAAAGTGACAACAGATATACACCGTTAAACCTCAAAGATCGAAAACACGAGATAGGATATTCAAACAGCAGGACAAGGTACTCCGCGGAAAGTATCCCAATGCCTTAAACCATCAAAGATCGACAAGAAGACCTCGCTCCTATGGCTTAAGGAAGGAATGTTACACCCAGAAACTGAGGGATTCATAACAGTCATTCAGGATAGCATTATCCGTACTAGAACGATCTGTGTAGAAAGTGTAAGGCAGCGGGTGAAACTATCGAACATGTCACTGGAGGCTGTCCCGCTTTGGCTACGGGAATGTATTTGGGAAGGCACAACGAGGTGGCGAAAATCATCCATAGAGAATTGGCACTTAACTCAGGACTCATTACTAATCCACCGCCCTTCTATAAATACGCACCTCAAGTTGTTCTAGAAGACGAGGAAATATACTGAGATAGACTAATACAGTCTGATAGAACCTTGGATCACAACCGCTCTGATATCCTGGTGATCAAAAAGAAACACAAGAAGGCCGCTATTATTGATATTGGATGCCCCCTAACCAGCAACCTACAGAAAACGGAGATGGAAAAGAGAAACAAATACCAGAATTTGGCTATAGAACTTAAACACGTGACTAGAGGAGGTTCGAATTATCATAATTTCGGCTACAAGCGTGGTGACGAAGAAGTTCTTGAATTATTTGGAGCAACTTAATCTACCTAGAGGCCTCGCGAAGATTATCCAGAGGACGGTGATTCTCCAGACATGCCATATTACCAGAAAATTTTTAATCGATGAAGGATAAAAAATCGAAATATCCACCGGATTAATGGGACGTGATGAATTTCATCCCCGTTAACCGAGCCGATCCCCAACAGCAATGGGCCCGGAACAGGCCCGGGTCCCCACAGAGCCGCATCCCAACGGCGCGCGCGAGGGGTCGGTGAATATTTTCCGGCTTCGGCCAAGAAAGTGCACGGCTTAAATCTATACATTTGTTATTCACCATATGTATACAATCAAGTTTATTACAAAATTGTTATTTTATTATATGGCAAATACAAGACAGTCAGCTAGGCTAAATAACCAATTCTTCCACACCTGAATGAAAAGTACTAATAAACAGACAAGTACAAAATACAAAGAGCTAAAGATAATCCAGTTTTTTGCGCTTTTCAGGTCTGTTTCTATTTTTATGTATTTTTTTGAATAACCCGCATATGAATTTTAAACTTATAACATATAATATAATACCAAGTGTAAACCATTTAAATATATAAAACTGACACTGTCTACTGCCGATCGAACAAATAACATTTAAATCGACTTTTGAAGGCATTGTATTTGAGCACAAAATACAGTACATCCAGAATTTCACCAAAGGTTTGCTACATTATATTAAAAGGACCCTAATATTCATATCACTAAATTTCCTACTTATAGTTGTAGTTCTTTTCTTAAATTCAGACAATTACTAAGAAGTAATTTTCAATTATGAACCCCAAGAAGTGTTTCAGATTTCACCATTGACTATAGAGTCTCTTTTACTCAGACGAATTTAGATCTTCTTGACCTAAGAGAGCCATTCAGGTGACCTAGGAGGCAGTTAAAAATATTTTCAAACAAAGCAACTTTTACACTTTTATATTTTCTTTCGATATAACAAATACAGTCAAGAGATATGCGACAAAAAAGGTAAAAATGACCTTCAGAAATATATTTTAAAAAGAAAATGTTCTCCAAGTCAGCATTTTCGAAACTATTTTTCGTTAATTTCTATCTATCTGATTTTATTTGATTTTATTAACGAAATACTCCTTTTCAAACAATTCAATTCGGAACGTTATTTGATTCGGCTAAATTAAATTACTATTATAAGTTAATTCTGTTCAAATATGCTTTTAGAGGGGGGAATATTAAAACATAATATTTTTAGTCTCAAACTCCTCTATAAAATCCTTATTTTACTATAAGGAATTTAACCAGACTGCAAACCAACAGCTACTCTCCGGCCCCGCCGAGGGCTGAATTACAAGTTACAAGCCTGGTGCGTTAAGTGTAATAATTGCATATTACCATCAAAACGCTAATGCATCGATTGCAACAAACACCAGCCGAAAGGCTGATCCTACTTAAAGGAGTTCTCGTGCCAGTCGCCCCACACCACTTGCAGACTGCAGTTTCGAGCTGTTGTCTGTCGTCAGCATTAGCGTTTTGATGATAATATGCAATTATTACACTTAAGGCGCCAGGCTTTTAATTTGTAATTCAGCGCTCGGCGGGGCACATAGCCCGGAGAGTAGCTGTTGATTTCAGTCTGGTTACATTCCTTATACTAAAATAAGGATTTTATAGAGGAGTTTGAGACTAAAAATATTATATTTTAATATTTCGCCCTCTAAAAGCATATTTGAACTATGCTAAGCCCAGTCAGGGCCAACTAAAGAGATGGCATGAGCATATTAGTGAGATGGTCAGCCCACCTCCACAAGAAGAAGAAGAATCACAACAGGTAGCAGCACCCCCAGTAACTGACATAAGAGTAGCAACTAACGTACCCAGCCTCCGAGAGTTCAAAAATGCAATCAAACTCTTACAATCAGGAAAGGCCCCTGACCCCGACAATATACCACCTGAGCTATTTAAAGCCAATGAAAACACAACGGCCCAACTTTTACACCCAATAGTAGCTCAGGCATGGAACGAGGAGAAAATACCTGAAAGGTGGAAAGAAGGCTTAATTGTTAACCTTCCTAAAAAAGGTGACCTATCTATATGTCAAAACTGGCGCAGCATAACCCTGCTAAACACAGTCAACAAGCTACTGGCTAAAGTAATACTAGAAAGGTTAAGACCCCTCCTAGACTCAACCATCAGGCCGAAACAAGCTGGATTCCGCCCCGGCACATCTTGCACTGACCAAATCAACACCCTCAGGATAATCATCGAGCAATCCCATGAATGGCGCTTGCCACTCTTCCTGGTCTTCACAGATTTTGAAAAAGCGTTTGACACCGTGGCCCACAATAAAATCTGGGAAGCCATGAGGCAAAAAGGGATCCCAAGAAAAATAATAAGTATAATAAAAGAACTCTATAACGGTGCAACATGCCAAGTATTACACAGAGGGCAAATGAGTGAAAAAATCCCTGTTAGCAGAGGAGTGAAACAAGGATGTGTACTCTCACCACTGTTGTTTAATATTACACTAGACTGCGTAATGAGAGAAGTAAACCGTACGCAGGAAGGATTAGCGTTTTGATGGTAATATACGATTATTACACTTAACGTGCCAGTCTTGTACCTTGTAATTCAGCGCTCGGCGGGGCACATAGCCCGGAGAGTAGCTGTTGGTTGCAGTCTGGTTACATTCCTTATAATAAAATAAGGATTTTATGGAGGAGTTTGCGACTAAAAATATTATGTTTTAAGATAATTCTGATATGATATTTCATGTCACCTTAGTTATTATATAAATGATGTAAGTATATACTTACTTATACTAGAATATATATTCTAAGAATTCTGAATCGATTGTTACTGATGTTGATTGGTTATGGAACTGAACAAGAGTGATGTCGACGTGAGTGAGTATGTCGATTAGAAATAAATTAATAAAATGGTGATTTGTTAACTTTTCTCACTCCTCTACGCCAACCTGTAGCTTTCCTTCGAGTGCTATTCGATGTTCTGCTGTCACAAGCAATTTATCTCAGATTACTTTATGTGTAATATGTTGGTAGTCGTATAAAGATGTTTTTATTCCCAAAATGTCGTATAAAATATGCATAAGGATTCCCATAATGCGTTGCTACTTCTTAGAGTCAACTCTAAATTATTGCGTAAAAGAGAGCTATAAAAAATGCGAAGTAATAACGAAAAAATAAGACCTGGCCATATAAGTATATAAAGAATGGGAAAAAGTAAATTTTATTAAGAAAAGTAATTCATAAAATTTTTGCGAAGTTTGTATTGATTTATACTAATCTGTCTTTAAAAAATTTTTTTTTAAACTTGCTTTTCTATCAAAAGTCGTACTAAAAAGTAAAAGATAATAATGTAAGACAGTACGACTTCAAGAAAAGCAAGGCGTGTGTACTTTGCATATAAGTATATGTACCATCTTTATGTAAAGTATATACGATTGGAATTGAAACCGTATAAAAACTAAAAGCCGGCAAAAACAGTCGGCATCTCTTTATTGTACATGGGCGGAGGTAAATAAAAATGCTTGTCATAACAAAATGATAAGATTTTCGGGCGTTATTATATTATCCTCTGTTTCAAATGGTCTCCAGAAAGCCATGGTAAATTAGTAAATAATTAAAATATTTTACTTTTTATACAGTAGTAAATATTTATAAATATGAACAGTAACTAACTAAACTCCTACGCTTTATATTATAATAGGTATTTATGCGCTGCACTGGCACATAGACAGCACGATACTAGACATCCACGTTCCAAGATAAAGAAACGATTTACGAGTTTTTTTGTGCTAGTAGGCCTGTCCGTTTTATTACCTTTAAACCAGTGCAGTCGTAGATGGTTCATTCAGGCTGATTACATTGCCAGTCTCGGACTCGCCTGCACAGTTTCAACTACCGTTCGAATCTCAATACCATTGCCAAATATATAAGACAAAATATCAAGTTCAGTACGCACGGTCCTGTGCTTTAAAACTGACCAGTTTCAATTCTAATCGTATATACTTTACGCATGATTGAAGGCAATATGTATACAACAATTCCACCCTTGTCATACAATCATGCGCACAATCGTGCGCACCTTGCTCACGCCTTGCTTTTCTCGCAGTCGTAAATTATAATTTTTCACTTTTTGATACGGCTTTTTACAGAAAAGCAAGATTTTAAATTTTTTTGCTTATTTTCTATTTTCTAATTTTTAGTAATAAATTAAATTAATCTCATACATTGCCTAAGTTTAATTAGTACATTAATTTGTATTTTCAAAGATAACATATTTAGGTTAGATTGAGGGTGGGGGCGCGGGGGACCGTAGGGTGACGGAGCTCCCGTTCGGTTTACCACCCTCCCCCCAGAGAGCGCTCAATAAAAATTCGTCTCTTAACGGTTTGTTTTGATTTCTCGCTTTTTAGTTTTGCATATTTTTCAATTTTCAACCCCCCGCCCGCCCCTACGTGCGGATATTTGCCAAAGTAACTGTGGAATGCTGTATTGCCATCCGATGTTAGTGACTGTGCAAAATATCATTAATTGATTATATCACGAAGTGTGTTAAACAAAGGATGCAAGATTTGAAGACAAACGTTCTGGACGAAAAATGAATATAAATTCTACATTGTGAGTTAAAGCCAAAGTAAGTAGAAATAAGGGAACTAGAAATTATAAAATTAAATTCGCTTAGTTTGAAAAATCGTGACTTGAAAGTATGATAATAAAATAAATATGTTTTTGCATAGTAATAACTTTTAAAAAAATATAAAATATAGGAGTAATAATATTCCAACCTATCTGCAAGTGCCTTATATAAATAAGGACTCAACAAATTAAACCAAAACAGCTATCCCCCCTTACGAACGCTGAATTATATAGTAAAATTTGCGTATTTTGTCTAAATACAGTTAGCACTAAAATACAATGACTTGGAATGCTCGAATGCTACGAGGAAAATGCGAGGCTTCCTTCATCTCAGGATGTCACTAACTGCAGACCGGTTTCGACCTATCTTTGGTTCTCGCCAGTGCAGTGATATCTTCAATACTGGAGTTCACATCTCATAGAGACTGTTAAGTTCCATCGCAGTAGAGCGTAACTAGCACCATCTCTCAGTAGTAAAGTAATAACTTTTTATTGGCTTACATTCTTACACTATCTTCACTTTTTCACTAACTTCAATTTTTTTAATAGCCTCCAATATTTAACAATTTGATGTAATTTAGGAGTACAAAACAATACATGGAAGGATTATCAATTAGGTCTTGACAATCACTAAAAGTCTGCGTATCCGTTGAAGGTTTCAGTACAACGACTGTTTCAGAACGGCAGATCCTCAACAAACCTAGTTTTCCTAGTTTCTAGAGAATTGTTATAGCTTGTTTTAGATAAAAAAATCCATAAAAGACATTGATAAATCTCCTAGTAAATAG
This sequence comes from Leptura quadrifasciata, assembly GCA_963675555.1. Classification (NCBI taxonomy): domain Eukaryota; kingdom Metazoa; phylum Arthropoda; class Insecta; order Coleoptera; family Cerambycidae; genus Leptura; species Leptura quadrifasciata. Next base: position 21,104,637 of record OY776673.1, read on the forward strand.
ATAGGCAGCTTTCATTGTTTGAGAGTTTTCAATTCACGATGTTCATTCAGTCTAATTTTTTGTCCCACTTGGCAACTTTGAAGCGATCAGTTTTGAAAACGCAGCAGCTTTGCTCTGGCAGACCAGAACCACTACATATGATGCAAGTTTAAGCCGCATGTTCTTTCGGTCATGAAATTAATCGCGACCTATTAGACTATCCTAGATACTAAACTTCGCTGGAAGGTTCAGCACTGTTCCATTCAACATAGAAACTCTCAAATTTAGTTTTCTCTTCTTGGTAACTGTTTTGCTCGGATTGACGGTCTGACGAGCACCATTTGGATATTATATTTAAGGCAATTTGCATAGGATTTGGTTTCATAACCTCTCACAGTCAAGACCAGGTCATCAGCATAACCCTGAACATTGGAGTCAGAATTACTCAGAGTTTAACGAGGAAATCACAAACTCCCATTGACCACAGCAAGGGTGATAGAACTCCACAATATTAATATAAAAAACCCTAACGTAACAGTAAAATCCTATTTAAACGCATTAAGCTCTCAAGGTTATATATCTTATATAAACTTAAACACCAGAGTGACGAAAAACTATGAAAGTTGCTTAGATCACATATTTATGAAAAAAAGAACTGACCATGTGGTTGCACAAAATTTCACATCAATTATCTACGAAACTGCCATTACCGATCACTATAGTGTGATACTTAATATAAGTGAACATAATACAAAGATCAACAACCAAAAACCGGAAGATTTTGTGCAAATTGCTAATATTGATTATATTAAACTAAATAACATCCTACAAGAGGAACCGTGGCATAATATATATGCGGAAGAAAATATAAATGTAGCTTATAACAACTTCATTAAACAGTTAAAATATCACATAAATAAATGTACTCGATATAAAAATATTAAAACACATAAGAAAATTAAACCATGGATCACAAATGCACTAATAACATCAATTAAAAACAGGGACAAAATGAAAAAACAGTGTTTGAGAGGCAAAAATAATGAACAGTTATTTCGTACAAAAACTATAGAAACACGTTAACTAAATTATTACAAAAGTCTAGAAAAGACTATTACATAAAAAAACTAAACGAAGCAAACAAAAACACAAAGAAAGTCTGGCAAGTAATAAAAAATTCAGTGACATAAAATAATAGCAATAGTAATTACCAAATATATGATCAAAATAATAAAGTTGAAACAAGCGCAAAACTAGTATCTGAAATTTTTATTAAATACTGTTCTAATGTTGGTGAAAACTTAGCTAACAAAATAAAATCAAGTTCACCGTCAGAAATCGCAAATATTGAAAACTCTATATTTCTAAAACCGGTCACTACAAATGAAATAGCAACCATAAATGATAATTTGAAATTAAACTCATCTCCCGGAATAGATCAAATAATCACAAAAACACTTAAAAATATTAAATCTAATATTCTTAATATCCTAGTACATCTGATTAACTTCTCATTCCAAAATGGACAATTTCCAGATTCACTAAAACAAACTATTATTACACCTATATTTAAAGGTGGCGATAAACTTGTTACAAACAACTATAGACCAATATCGGTAGTTAGTAACATAGCCAAAATATTTGAAAAATGCATGGTCTCTTATGAATATCTTAACAAAAATGAAAAAATCATTGCCATATTTTTAGATCTAGCTAAAGCTTTCGATAGTATATCACACGAACTATTGTTGAAAAGAATGGAGAAATACGGAATTAGAGGAGTAGCATTAGATTGGTTAAAAAACTATTTAACAAATAGAAAAGCCTTAGTAGAAATTAATAAAACATTAAGTAGTACAGAAAATGTGACATATGGTGTTCCACAAGGGACAGTTTTAGGTCCGCAATTATTCCTTTTTTACATAAATGACATGCTGAAATTAAATATAAGTGGAGATATCATCGCATATGCTGATGATACTGCTCTAACATTCCACGGTACAGACTGGTCTGAGGTCACCAAAAAAAGCGAAAAGGGACTATATAAAATTAAATACTGGATGGACAATAATTTGTTAAGTCTCAATCATGCAAAAACAAAGTTCATTACTTTCAGCAATAGTTCAAGACTACAGCCGAAAATTGACAATTTAAAATTCCACGAAAAATGTGAATTGGGAACACTACAAACATTAAATATCTGGGTCTTATAATAAATGAGACAATGAGATGGAATGACCATACCGAATATTTAATACAAGACTAAGAAAACTTGTCTATGTATTCTATAAGCTTCGCAACATTCTTCCAATTAATGTTTCTAAAATGACATATAAATCGTTGGTAGAATCCATACTTACCTACGGCATTATAATATGGGGTGGGACATATAACAGCCAATTGAAAAATATAAAAATAATACAAAAATGGATACTTAAAGTAATGCTGTGGAAAAATCGAAGATATTCTACAGAACAACTTTTTCTAGATAGTAATGTCTTCAATTTAAATGGATTATATATCCTTAATGTAGCAAAATTTATCTACAGAAATAGGGAACTAAGAGTACCAACTAACCACATACACAATACAAGGCAAAATGAACGCAATGCGCTTCTTACACCTAGACTAAATTCTAATATGTACAAAAAATCTCTTGGCGTCACGGGTCCAAAGATATACAATATTATTCCCGAATACATAAAAGCAATAAAGAATTACAAATTATTCTGTAAAAAGCTGTCAATATTTATCATGCATAATTTACATTTATTTGAACAAATATTCTCATAACTTCTAATTCAATTATTGCACTTAATCTCCATAATTTTATAATAATTATTAATAATTCATTATTAGTCTTTTATTTGTTAGTTTTAGTTATTAGTTAGTAACGAATACGATATGTACATTGATATTGTTAATAATCATATCTTAGTGAAATATATAAGGCACAAAACGATTTCCTTGTGAAATCAGGTGCATTTATACAATGAAGAATAACTGTAAAAATAATATTGTAAAACTGGGTTAAAAATAAAGTTATTATTATTATATTATTATTATTATTATATGAATACAAAGTTCCTCTGATATAATAACTTTTCCTTCATTTTGAAAATTTGACGGTATTTTGCCGTATTTCACTTAATGACAAATTTAAATTATTTGTTTGAACTCTTGAGTATCAGATAATGCACCGATGATACTTATTTGATAGCGTAGCCCCCGACTATAATAGAAACAAAGAATAACGTGATTTTATAATGAGAAATCCACCCCACAAGAAGTGTTAGCTGAATTAACATTTCAGCTTTAAACTACTTACTTACTTATAGGGCAACAACTTATGAAGTTAGAAGGCCCTTCTTAATGACGACTTGTGCAATATCTAGCAATTTAATTTAAATTCCACAGTTTTCTGATTGCTAATAAAGTCCGAGCGTAAATGACGTCTGTCAGCGTTCACGTAGCGACCTGCCGATAAGAAATAATGGTTTTTGTATGGAAATAACCCCCCGATGCCTCTCTAATTGGGGCTGGCGAATAATGTCAATTAATATTCATCGAGTTACCCTTGACCATCCCCGAATCGCCCCTTGCTAGACTTGAGCGCTATCGAGCGACGAGAGCGACACTGCTCGACTGTTGATTGAACCACAGTATTAACGCTGTTAATGCATAATCATATCCCGTAAATTACAAATTTAATTATACCAAGCGGCATTTGCCCTGTGACTTAGACTATAGTTCAGCTAACATAACACCTTCCCTCTTATTGATTGTTAAATTTACTATATTCGCCTAATATCTAATACAGCGCTTAGGTTGTTCAAATTTCGGATAATCGTAATAGAAGGTAATTAGTATTTAAGGTAAATAAACTTTATTTGTAAAATAAAATTTTAAATACTTGTCTCACCTCATGGAAAATAATTTTAATTATAAAATAATCCTCAAGAAATGACTCCGTTATATACTGTACGGCCTCGTTTCTTTACCTTTAAAAAATTTAAAACCCTAAATTTTCATGAAGTTATTGCCTCTCAATAACTTAATAGAAGATTAAATTTAATAGGGCAACTCGTTTTAAATTAATATTTTATTATTTTAATATCCATAAAACTTGGATTGATTCTCCATGCGAAAAGTACCCTTGAAGATGCAGTATTGTTAATGGTCTAAAAATTACTAGTCCTTACGATGAAAATTTCATAATTTTTTTGAAGATGGTCGAGGAGACCGTTGTGATTATCATAAATGGTACAGTTTAGCTATGTTGGTATCGTATTCTCTGTTTTCAGTGTGGTCACTTTAAAATATGACATTTCGCTGCCCAAATATCCAACTTGTGTTAAAGAAGAATTTACACTTTGGTAATTTCATAGTCAAGTTATGACATTTTAACCTGTCTAATATTTTTCTTAACCTTTCTAACCCCTCCTCAAAATTTTTATCAGGTATTATTATTTATCGTGATATTCCACAAGCACCTCTTTAACTGTGCTTTTCTCCGCCTCCGTAACATCACCACTTATGTACACCGATATCCCCTGATTGTTTATGGGCTCATAGGCCTTCACACAATTTACGGAGTATTTGGTGCTCATATTCAGCAGTATTTTGGTGTCATATGTTAACTTGGTTATTACTAAATGTTTTGTGCTCTTAATAATACCAGATGGGTGAAGTAAGAAATTTGGTTTGATTAACAAATCAAAAATTAATTCGTCATTATTCAATATTATTATTAGTTTGGACACTAACACCTTCAATGTCTATAATTGTGGAACATTTTAGCCATAACTTGCGAACCATTAAAACCACGCAACTGTATAGGTTCTTTTAGTTAATTGAGTATTTCATTAGTGTCAATTCCTTACCCGTATCTATAATACAGCTGACGCTTTGTGTTATGTATTTTCGTCATTAACCTATTAGCATCTTTTTGACTAACATATCTTTATTTTTATCGGTTTTGTTTGATTCGTGTAGCCTAGCTCTGTAACTATGTATCGCATGACCCGGCATTTCTATATTTAGGACACCCAACACTTTCTGACCTTTTTCTTTACACCAGTAAGATGTTATTTCATTTTGTCTCTTTCCACAACTGGGTATTTTAGTTTATCTGTCATCATTTGTACGCTATCAAATCAATTATATAGTTCCTAGAATTTGTGCTCCACATAATCACGTACTTGCAGGGCGTACACCACGAACAAATATCCTTATATCATCACCAGTCTATCGAATGTATGCCAATTATTCTAAAATTAAACATATTATTGATATATTTTTCTGTAGCGAGAGTGCAATTAGAAAAGCTGTTTTTGGCATGGATATTTCCTAAGACAATGATTTATTATATTGTGATAGTATATTATATCTCATTAGATTTTTAAGTACCTTATATTGTCACATATATAAAATTTTATATATTTTTTATTTATATTGTCGTGTATTTATATCTATGTTAGTTCCTTAGTATTTTATTGAATATTTGTCTTTTTACTCCCTACTTTTACCTTTTTTACTTAGATTTATTATATATTTGTATAGACACTATATTTTCTGTATCTAATCCTGTAATTGGGCTTTCCCTGTTGGATTTTGGAATTAAATAAATAAATAAATAAATAATGCTCTCAATATATTGTGTTCAATATAAAAATGTAAATGCTAATTAAAACTAAATTACCAAAAGAGAATAGAAAAAATATTTTATTACCATATGGTCACATGTAAAATTTGTTACATAAAATTGAAGAAATTGAATTTAATTTATTTAATAAAGGTGAAAATACATTAATAAAGTAATTGAAAATTAAATAATAAGTAAAATTTACCTGATGGCGTTCAATCGAAAGTTCTATGGTGTTAACCAGATCAGATTTAGCAGGTAAATGGCATCTTCGGATGATTAATTAGTAGGGTAAACTTTTTTATCTCACTATTTTAACTACAGTACCAATGTACAAACTTTAAATAAATATTTTACGAGAGTTGCCATCTGTTGATGAGCGATTCAATTACCTATTATAGGAGTGTATCATAATCGGATTCCTTTTCTGGTTAGATTTCCTTTCTCAACCAAATTGTAGAATCGATTATAGAAATCTTTAATTAATAGTAGTTTGGCATTAAATTGCATACCACAGATCGGATAGTTACATACTTTGCATACATAACCAAAAAATACGAACTGTCCTAATTAGTAAAGTAAATTGTTTTCAAACTGTATTATGAAGATCCAGTAAATACATTACATTATATAAGAAACACTATATAACAGGTGTGAATGAAAGAAATTTTAGAGGTAATAAAAATAACTACATGCTGTACAGAGTAAACAAAATATAAAAATTAAATTTAAATGAATGTAAATATTGCTGTAACAGAGATACATAATTTAGTGTAAAAAAAAACATAACTGAGTTCCAAAAGCAGCGTTCTCCTACTAATTCGCTAGTCTATGATAGCCACTACCTTGGCTACCAAGTCGCCAGGACATCGTCAATGCAATTTAATGATATTGTTCTCCTACACGCTACTAAGTAGGTGTTCGTCAGTCGTTTGTCTCGTCTGAAAGCAGAGCAACGTCCCAGTTCGCGGCGAATTTATTTGTTTTTGTGTGTTTGATATCGTGAAATACGAAAAAATTCTTTAAATTTCGTTTCATTAACTTTTAGACAATTTTTTATTAAAATTGATCCTTGATTGGAATCCTTCTGCCTGTCAGTGTTTAAACATTAAACATTTCAAAAGTAGAAATAGATATATTTCTCTTGATCTTGATGTAGTAATATTAAAATAAATGTATTTCGTTTAATATTCATTTCCGACTGTAGGGTATTCGCCAGACACTAATAATACTGACGTTTAGGAGAACAGTACATGTATGGCGACCAGCGGATTTGTAGGAGAGCCCTGCTTAAAGGCAGTCGCTGACGACTGCGACCGTGTAGCCGCGACTCGTCAAGACATCTACCTCCTACCTGCTACTGAGTAGTTACTACCAGCGAATAGTCGCCGTTCGTCCGTTCGCGAGTCGCCGCTAATCTCCGAGAGCAGACCTGCGACTAATTCATCTACGAATATAAATTAAAAATAATATTTTTAGCAGGTATGTTTGTAGTTTTTACTTGTCATAGCTATATAAAGTAGAAAGATAATACATGTATATTACTATATTATATTTTTCGCCTAGCATATATGAAAATAAATCATATTAACCCTAAAAATTTGACCGAAAATAAAGTTTATCTTCCCTTGGGCGTCTAAACTCATAACAACATGATTTTGTAGTTTTTCACAATCTAGACACATGTTGTCATTTGCATACTTTGACGTTTCACATAATTTTTCATTAAATGTGAATTTAAACCAAGATTTGGAATCAAAACAAACAACAAAAGTGTAGAATAACAATACGTTGTGAACAATTGTAATTCTGTGGTGCATAAGTTAAAATGAATGACAACTCAGACAGTGACGAAGAATTTACGAATACTCCACTGGACTTGCAAAATTCCAATGAACCATCAACTTCATCTATAGAAATAAATCACCATGCTACTACCACTTCAAACACTTACCGAATGCCTACAAATTCTGGTATTACTATCCATAACTGTGCTCAAGGGATAATTAATATTAATTTTTTTATACATTTATTTAACGTCGGCCTATTTCCGCTACTGAGGCCTAACACCGACGCCTGTAGACGAGCTACCCCCAACCAGGAATTTTGCCGAACCTCTTCCCTTAAGAAGAGTAGGGATCTTTTACTTGCCTAACATTTAATAGACAAGGGACCGACGGCTTTACATCCCCTCCGAAGGATGGTATATCTCCTATACAACCCTCGCCTAAGGTTGTATAGCTTCCGCGCATACACTGATATACAAGCCGCTGGAAGATGTGTGAGGCGAGAACGCGGTTTCCGTTGGAATGGTCACCAATCCAAGTACTAACCGCGCCTGTCGTTGCTTTACATCGCATACCGAAGTATGTACATAGTAAAGACGCACCTACGCTCGCCCCTATTAATATTAATTACTATAATAAATAAATTCGCAAATTGTTATTCTTAACTTTCTTATTAAATTCTGTTTGTAATTATAAAATTAAAGATTTTGGTTGTACTTTTCCTTTTTTGGTTTTGTTTAATGCTAGGCGAAAAACAGTTGTGTCACACATGCAGAAAACGCATTAGCAGCCCTTAGCTATCAGCTACCCTCGCTTCGCTTCGCTCGCTCGGGCAGCTAATATCCGCGGGCTGCTAATGCTCATTTTCTGCCCTTGTGACACAATATACTATATACATTGCATATTACATTGGTGGGTACACTAGCGGGCAGTTGAAAGTAAATATTTGTTATTTTGTAATTGTGGCTTATTGACAGTTAGTGGCATGATATAATTTAGGTCTACACAGTACTTGAAAGCCATACTAACAATAATTTTTAAAAAAATCCTTTACTGTAGTGTACATAGAAAACTTGATTTTAGTCAATAAAATTCTAATTTCCGGCAGTAATGGCAGACGGTACCATAGATGACGAATAACTTGTACTATAAAACGGGGATAATGGGTTTGAGGAACTATGTCGTAGCTACTACCAGTCGCAGCTACTCGGTCGCAGTCGTCAACGACTGGCGAAGGTGTAGGAAAACCTGCCTTAAGATACAAAAACAACTATTTATAACAACGTGAAGTAATTTAGCAGTTATAAACAAAAATTCTGTTAGTTTGAAGTAGTCTCACTTACAAAAACGAAATCAAAATGCTACCAGATCATGCTGAACATAAACAAATACCAGTTATTTATATAAAGTTGTTAAATGGACATAGGCCACGTCTTTTCACGTCCATAGATGCTTTTACCTTGCTTCCAATTCTTACCATATTGGGCCACGCCTCACACGGGAATCTATCATGCGTGCAAGGAAAAATCCTATTTTCTGGACTACTAATTAAATGTACTACTATATGTGCGGTATTTACTTCAATAAAAACAATTTCTTAATATTATTTTTTAATCATCTGGTCATGTTTGCCGATAAGTTACTTTAGTTTTTATTATTATATAAGTCTATTTCCTGCTGCAAAAGGTAACAAAAGGATTATATTACATACATGCACGTGCGAGATATTTTATTCCAAGCACATTTCTTTAGATAAAAGACTTTAGAGTCTGTCAATACTGTACTCAATAAAGTGTAACGATAACTTTGGATATTCAGGAAATAAAAGAATTGTAGACATCGGGTATATCTGTGATTGCAAACATCGAGAGACATCTACAAAATCTTCTTTTACAAAATTTAACTAGGCGTACTTTCCAATTTTTTGTGTATTTGAATACATTTTATTTTCCGAAGAAGCGGTTTAGCGCTCGAGGAGAAATTCCGGGATGTAAATAAAATAAAACTGAATCCGTGTTATGTGCTCTGTGTACAATATTATTTATCCACTTGTAATTCTTTAAAATAATATTCCGTGTATTTGCTTGCGTACTTTTGTGTTTGTAATGAAATAAAAAATTAACTACAAGCTTTTGCGAGTCTTGATACGCCATTATACTCTACATATATAAAAAACCGCAGCCTAAAGAATCACTACTTCCACATCCAAATTTTGTATCCAAGTCTTATGCGCACTAAATCCCAATATAATAATATTTTATTCCCTTTAATAATAGAGTGAGGGCGGTAGAAGGGGTGGTTAAGGTAAAAAAAATTAGAAGTCTTGTATACACACTAAATCCCAATTTAATTATTTATTCCCTTGAACAATAGGGTGGGGGTGGAAATGGGGGTGGTAGAGGGAGTAGCTAACGCCAAAAAAATTTTTTAGACGTTTCGTTCTTGCATACGCACTAAATCACATTTTAATTTTTTTTACCCCCTTTAATAATAGAGTGAGAGTGGCAATGAGGGTGGTAGAGGGGGTAGCTAACGCCAAAAAAATTTTTTTAGACGTTTCATTCTCGTATACACACTAAATCACATTTTAATTTTTTTATCCTCTTTAATAATAGGGTGGGAATGGCAATGGGGTGATAGAGGGGGCAGCTAACGCCAAAAAATTTTTTTAGACGTTTCGTTCTTGTATACACACTAAATCACATTTTAATTTATTTTACCCCCTTTAATAACATTATGGGGGGTGACAATGGGGATGGTAGATGGGTAGCTAACGCTAAAAAGTTTTTTTTAGACGTTTCGTTTTTGTATATACACTAAATCACATTTAATTTTTTTTTGTCCCTTTCATAATAGTGTAGGGGTGGTAGTGGGGGTGATAGTGGGGGGGGGCAGATGCAAGAAAAATTTTGAGACCTTAACATTTCGTACATTCCCTAAATTGCAATTTATGGACTCTTACTTGCTTGTTTTGTTATTTACCCTTATTTACCCCATTTACCCCCGAACCCTTCAACGGAATCAGGTCAAAATATGATCTAGTTCAAAAATCTCGTTATAATACATAAGTGTACTAAATTTCAAGTCAATATCGTAAACCGTTCCAGAGTAAACGTGTGCACAAAAAAAAGTTATAGACAGACAGGAATTTTTTGTCTCTCAAATTTAAAATCTCGACATTTCATGACATTTTAAGCCAATTTAAATATATATATATATATATATATATATATATATATATATATATATATATATATATATATATATATATATTCTTTTGCGTTACTATACTTTGAACACGTACAGTACCTCAATGATTGGAAAAATAATATTTTTTCGGCTGGAGAGCTTTAGGCGAGACCCTGGAGGCCTGCTGTGCACTTTATTTTGTAAGATTCGAAATTGGGATGATTTGTCCTTAAACGGCTGGAATGGGCCAATAGCTTAGCCCTGAGGTTCACTGAGTTCACTTTTGAGGATTTTTACTAAGTCGTAGGGTCTAATGCTACACCTAGATTTCCTTTATTAAATCTGATCTTTAATTTGGCTGGCAGGGTCAATGATTGCACCCTGTATATTATTTTCTTCAAATAATAACACTATATTTTAAGCGAGAACAGACAATTATTCATTTAAGCGAAAAACACAGAGTTGATTATTTATGAGGTTGAAACTAAAATTATTTACATGATTATATTTATAAGGTAACTTATCGACACACGAAATTGTTTCCTAAGTCAGGTTGGATTCGTATTTGTTTAAAATTAAGATGAACAATCTGAGAAAATTCACTTAGAAATGGGGCCACGAAGGCGACTTGAATTGGAGCACTGGGGCTGGATAGTAAAAAAGTAAATTTACTATTAGTTCAAATGTGCTTTTAGAGGGCGGAATATTAAACATAATATTTTTAGTCGCAAACTCCTCTATAAATCCTTATTTTACTATAAGGAACCTAACCAGACTGCAACCAACAGCTACTCTCCGGGCTATGTGCCCCGCCGAGCGCTAAATTACAAGTTACAAGCCTGGCGCGTTAAGTGTAATAATTGCATATTACCATCAAAACGCTAATGCTCCGATTGCAACAAACACCAGCCGAAAGACTGATCCTACTTAAAGGAGCTCCCTTGCCAGTCGTCACACACCACTTGCAGACTGCAGTTTCGAGCTGTTGGCTCTCGTCAGTGCAAGGTAGGTATGCGACGACCGACATGAGAATCCTTTGACTATAGTACATCCCGGTATTTTTACAATAGCGACATGTAAAACAGCCAGCAGGCGCCATCCAGCGGTCCAGTGTCTGTTGCAATCGAAAAATAAATAGCCTGACTTGGCTTAGCATAGTTCAAATGTGCTTTTAGAGGGCGGAATATTAAACATAATATTTTTAGTCGCAAACTCCTCTATAAATCCTTATTTTACTATAAGGAACCTAACCAGACTGCAACCAACAGCTACTCTCCGGGCTATGTGCCCCGCCGAGCGCTGAACTACAAGTTACAAGCCTGGCGCGTTAAGTGTAATAATTGCATATTACTATCAAAACGCTAATGCTCCGATTGCAACAAACACCAGCCGAAAGACTGATCCTACTTAAAGGAGCTCCCTTGCAACAGACACTGGACCGCTGGATGGCGCCTGCTGGCTGTTTTACATGTCGCTATTGTAAAAATACCGGGATGTACTATAGTCAAAGGATTCTCATGTCGGTCGTCGCATACCTACCTTGCACTGACGAGAGCCAACAGCTCGAAACTGCAGTCTGCAAGTGGTGTGTGACGACTGGCAAGGGAGCTCCTTTAAGTAGGATCAGTCTTTCGGCTGGTGTTTGTTGCAATCGGAGCATTAGCGTTTTGATGGTAATATGCAATTATTACACTTAACGCGCCAGGCTTGTAACTTGTAATTCAGCGCTCGGCGGGGCACATAGCCCGGAGAGTAGCTGTTGGTTGCAGTCTGGTTAGGTTCCTTATAGTTAAATAAGGATTTATAGAGGAGTTTGCGACTAAAAATATTATGTTTAATATTCCGCCCTCTAAAAGCACATTTGAACTATGCTAAGCCAAGTCAGGCTATTTATTTTTCGATTGCAACAGACACTGGACCGCTGGATGGCGCCTGCTGGCTGTTTTACATGTCGCTATTGTAAAAATACCGGGATGTACTATAGTCAAAGGATTCTCATGTCGGTCGTCGCATACCTACCTTGAACTGACGAGAGCCAACAGCTCGAAACTGCAGTCTGCAAGTGGTGTGTGACGACTGGCAAGGGAGCTCCTTTAAGTAGGATCAGTCTTTCGGCTGGTGTTTGTTGCAATCGGAGCATTAGCGTTTTGATGGTAATATGCAATTATTACACTTAACGCGCCAGGCTTGTAACTTGTAATTCAGCGCTCGGCGGGGCACATAGCCCGGAGAGTAGCTGTTGGTTGCAGTCTGGTTAGGTTCCTTATAGTAAAATAAGGATTTATAGAGGAGTTTGCGACTAAAAATATTATGTTTAATATTCCGCCCTCTAAAAGCACATTTGAACTATGCTAAGCCAAGTCAGGCTATTTATTTTTCGATTGCAACAGACACTGGACCGCTGGATGGCGCCTGCTGGCTGTTTTACAGGTCGCTATTGTAAAAATACCGGGATGTACTATAGTCAAAGGATTCTCATGTCGGTCGTCGCATACCTACCTTGCACTGACGAGAGCCAACAGCTCGAAACTGCAGTCTGCGAGTGGTGTGTGATGACTGGCAAGGGAGCTCCTTTAAGTAGGATCAGTCTTTCGGCTGGTGTTTGTTGCAATCGGAGCATTAGCGTTTTGATGGTAATATGCAATTATTACACTTAACGCGCCAGGCTTGTAACTTGTAATTCAGCGCTCGGCGGGGCACATAGCCCGGAGAGTAGCTGTTGGTTGCAGTCTGGTTAGGTTCCTTATAGTAAAATAAGGATTTATAGAGGAGTTTGCGACTAAAAATATTATGTTTAAATTTACTATTGTTTGCCGAGGAAGATGGTACGGGCACTAGTTAAAGCGGTAACGCGGGTACTGGAATTACTTGTCACTGAATACGCCGAAAACACAACTTGCCGGTGACTTGGCGAGCTCCTTTATTTATACTAATGATGGGGACTTGGGTTGCGGAAGTCTGGATGAAAGCCGGATCGGCGCCAGCCGCTCCAACGGGTTCGTATTGCGAAATATTGCACAATGAATGTTGAGATTTTGGATTTTCAGGTTGAAAATTATATCATTAAAACGGCTATGAAAAATGAAACAATTTGATGTAAGAATGTCAGTGAAATCTATTTTTGTTTTAGAATTATGAACGATAACTGTCTGAATAACATTGTAAATTGAATTCGTCCCATGAAGTATTGCTGCGAGTCTTAATTTAATCCATATGTGATGTTATATTAAGTCATGTTAATCCATATCTTAATGTTATATTATGCCATATTAATCCATATAAAGGGTAACGTATCGCGGTGTTGAATGGAACGAGGGTCAATTTTATGGTAATAACGTGAAGATGTTGCGAGTTGCTAGCATGCGTTGGGGAATATGTAAATTGGACTTATGGTTTTTGAACGAAGTGGAGCCAATCGAATGGAAATTGAAACGAAAATATTGACGAGTTGCCAGCAACTCGTGGGGAACATGTAAACTGGACTTATTTTGGGATGAATGTTTTATGGACTGACTGGAAAGGTGAATGACAGATGTTTTGATATATTAGTGGAAAGTTGAATTTGAAGTTGAATTGAAGAAAAATGGGCTTGTAGAAAAATTTGAAAAGTGAAATAAAATATTTTGATGTGTTGTTTGGGGAGCAAATTGAAGATGATTCGAGTTATTGAGGCGGCTGTATTTTTAGGGCGGTCTTTTGTAAAGTTTTGAGTGTATTTTGGTGAATTTTAATAATTGAATGATTTTATTGATAGCTCGGATTATTCGTGAATTATCGATGCTACTGGATTTTTCTTAGATTTATTTATTGAAAATTGTGAATTTTTAGTTCCACGAGTGTCTTAATAAATTTTTTATGGGGTTTGCCAAGTTAACCTTGACGATTGAATTATTTGACGAATGTTAGTAAATGTTTTCATCGGCCATCTTGTTTAAGTGGAGAATATACGATAACAACTTCCACTGGATGTGGAAGTAATTAAGTCTCCTTTAGGTGATTGTGTTTCTCTGTTTGACAGGATCTGGAGCAGCAACAATAATTTACGTATTAACCGATAAGTCATAATTTAAAATAGTATCAATTAAATAAAATAAAAAAGTAAGAATTTGTCAGTTAATTCAACTGGTAAGTAGCATTTGCTTCATTTGGTGACGAAAAATATAAAGGGTTACACATATGTTAGACTTGTACAACTTTGTCGGGAAGTAAGTGGAACACCGTTGAAAAAGATTAGTCGAATGGTGAGGCACCGTGAGTGATCCACATATTGATGCCTAATATTACGGTAAATATGTAATATAAGCGATTCACATTTTTTTCCCGCATTTTAATGTTTAAAATATGTCTACTTGAATATAAAAGATTTATTCTGTAATAAGAATTTTTTGCAACAATAACTTTATATGCGTTCACCCAAATTTAAAAAGCCTCGTGAATATTTGTCATATAGATTTGTAACAGCAACATACGTCCTCAAATTATTTTCAATACGCCCAGCTTCTTCAGCATCATTGCAGACATTTGTATCAAAAACTAATGTATACCGTGAATCCCTTATTAAGTCACTTAGTTAGCAATACAACCTTTCGATGGCCGATCTAATGTCTTCTGCCCATAACCATCGTTGGGCTGAATATTGCATCCACATATTGTGTAGATTGGGTTAAATTAAAAAAAAATAAAAATATATTAAGCATGCATATTTAAAAAGGACAACATTATTTTATAAAATTACACAAAGTGTGATGATGGAAAGTCAATTTATTATTTTTACTACAAGACAATAACTTATAT
Organism: Leptura quadrifasciata; assembly: GCA_963675555.1. Classification (NCBI taxonomy): domain Eukaryota; kingdom Metazoa; phylum Arthropoda; class Insecta; order Coleoptera; family Cerambycidae; genus Leptura; species Leptura quadrifasciata. Next base: position 21,120,030 of record OY776673.1, read on the forward strand.
ATTTATAAGTGAACTGGCAATATTACTCCTAGCATACCTTCGACTGTATTTCATTTACTAATATAGAATTAAAATTAATAACTAACACAACTATTGTTTCTCAACTAAAAGCCGAATTGTAACATTACACTGGGTTTTGCATCGTTATGCGTCAGAGAACTCTGACCTAAATATATCAGTGTTTATTTACCACCACTAGATAAATTAATTTTATTGATAAGATCCTCACTCATAATTTCTGCAACTGTTTTGGTAGAAATTGTTTGAAAGTTGTAATTGCACTTTCCTCAATTAAATGTACTGGTCAAATTTTACGAATCGCATGTTGACCACTGACATTTTCTCAATGATGTATGGTTTATTTAAAATTAAGCGCAAATAAGTCAAAATCAGAAATTGCCATAGTCAAATCTAATACAGCGAAAGAATTACAAAAAGTAATGTAAGATATTGCTCACTTGAAATAATTCCGATGATTACACAACATGCACTCACTTGCTAATTTTTGACTTACCAGCGATAGGTTTTAATTTTGCAATTACACAAATTTCCCGCACCACACGAATTACCTCCCACAACCCTAATTACACCCACCCCTAATCTCTTCCCCTATGAAGTCACAAAAGTGGTGGGAGAGGTCCAGCTTCGGCATATTTTTCGGTCAATTAAAGACACATCGAATATCACATGCGATGGAATATTTAAGTAAAACGTGAACAACAAAAGTGATTTACTTTCGCGAAAAATTCTAAATCGGCCGTGCTTGTTAAATAAGTTAATATGTCGTTAGTCAAAAATTGTCCATTTTCATCGAGGTTTTGAATATAATAAATACCATCTGAGTTAATTAATGTCATTTAAATCTGCTTCAAACTTAATGCCACCAAAATTTTTGGAAATTACAATATGAAACAAAGATTTTGTTCCTAATATAAGAAAGTTTCAATTTGCAACAAACAAGTTGAAGATCGCTCACAGCTTGTAGAAGCAGAATGTAGATTCACTCTATCTGAAGTATGAACTACATCAACATTATTGATGAATATATAATCTAAAAATGTGGTTATTGTCTTGACATTGATATAGCCTAAAATGTTGACATAACTGTATGAACATATTCCGGAAGAAAATTCCGGAGATATTTAAAAATTTAATATTAATCTTATTTTACCTCTCTGTATCTAAAGAACCGCACTCTCTGGAATGAAGTTATTTATGGCTCAATTATCAAAATTGTATAAACTATGAGACTGATCTCAAATTTTGGAAACATGTCGGTTATCTTTTGAATAGTGTTTTTTTTCTACAACAGTTAGTTATATGAAGTACGCAGTCTACCCACCCTGTACATTTCTTGGTCATTCGCTTTTGAAAATGAAATTGAATTGGATGGTTAAAAATTAAATAAAAAAGTATGGTGCGGATGCAAACTAGACTCAAAGGGAAGTTGGGAAACGTATCGCGTAAGTTTCTGGAATCTATAAAGGTAGATAGAGATTTCGAACATTCATTAATTTAATTGGGTTAAGTGAGAGGTCTGAAAGGTGGCTGCGGAATAAATGGGGATAGGGGGTTATCCCACGGCAAAGAGGGTGGAGATCAGAGCTTTTATGCAACGGCAGCCGTTGTTAGTAAAATGTTGTTCGGATTAATCGAATTTTATACTTTGTTAAAAGGGAGTCCGGCTGGTCAGCGGTTTTGGGTTTGCCTCTATATTTAAAGGAAAATCGAATCAAGCTCCCGCAGAATGTTTCCTACTGATGAGAAAAGTAATCGTTCGCGGATTTATAGCGGACCCCGCCACCAAATTGCGGATATTCTTAAAAATGTATGAGCCCAGAGAAGCAATCACAAAAGATACGGCATTTTTATAATGCAAATATTCACTCAAAAGGCTTTCATAAAAAAACATAATAATGTCTGTATTCGATGAAAGGAAAAATAAATTTATTTCATAATAAAGTGATTTAATATGGAACGTTGTACACAAAGCCAAATTAATTTGAATAACAAGACAGGGAAAATGATTTAAATATTTTTGAGGTCGTAAAAATATACTATAGCTACTGTTGGAGATTAGCTTGGTTTATGCAAGTTACTGATGAGGTTGACATAGAAATAAAGTTGCGAGTTTAATGTTCTTATACATATTATAGTCTGACAAACTCACGCAAAAGTATCTTATCTTTATCTTATCTAAGTTTTATCTTTAGAAACAACATATTAAAATAGAGTAAACCGATAATAAGGGAGCATATCCTTACCCATTCAATATACAAGATGTCCACAACTTCAAAGCAAGAAAAAAATCTCTTTACTACGACGGTGCGATCTGGGAAGCAGATTGAGACCAACCTATCTTGATAGTCTATTTCTCTTAATTTTCTCTTTTTTATTGACCCTTTTTTCTTTTGACTTTCTATTCTCTGGAAAATTGCTCCAATACCGCCGAAACATCGAGATATAAATAATCTCAGATGCGGTTCACAATCGGAAACAAGTATTTTTCATACCAACAACCGCAGAAATTTCTCTGATTGAACCGCGTCGGATATTATTAATGTCTCGACATTTAGACTCCAGTTTTGTAAACATCACTCCAGGTCTTGCTCCATGTCGGGAATTTTAGACAAAGCAAGTTTTGCCCTACTCCGAAATTCCATACATAACAACACAGGACACAGGACAGGACCTCAACACTACTAACACATGCCTGTACAAAATCTATCTACAGATGAACCCAATTTTCTAGGACACCTTTGACCAATTACCCAACGACAAGGCTCAACATATCTCGGTACAAAAGATTATCACACAGAAAAACAAACGTTCACAACCCATTACCAAACATAACTCAACTCCTTCGAAACAATCAAGTTCAGAACACCAGACAAGATATCGCTAGAATATTTCGAACTGCCAAACCTCCTACTTTTAACCTACCATCCAGACGCACGCCCGCCCTAAAATACGTAAATAACAATGAAAACCTTATCATCCCCCTATCCGACAAAGGCAACTCCACCCTCATACTGAGTACATCCAATTACTTAAGAAAAATGAACGAATTACTCAAAACCATTGACTACATGCGCATTTAGCGCGATCCCACCACATACTTAGGATGATATTCGAAAAATTCTCATTTCCCGAGAGAAATCCTCTACAACTCCTAGAACATACGGTCTTTCTAAAATTCATAATACCACATTACTCTACGACCAATTGTTAGTGCTTTTCATTCCCCAACTCAAAAACTAGCGAAACGTCTTGCCCATACTCATCAATCTATTGCTAAACAAGCCCCTTCTTGTGCCAAAAACTTCGCCCATTTCACTGATCTTCTTCAAGGTTATTCTATTTATCGGAATATTTTAGTTAGCTTTGACAATGTATCATTATTCATCAACAAACCACTCACTGAAGCGTTTAACGTCCTCAAGTCTAAACACAATATTTCTCTCAGCACTCTAACTCCTCTAGAATATTATCTGTGTGCTTTTGAAGAGAAAATAGAGGTCTATTTTCTCTTCAAAAGCAACTACTACGAGTAAGTGAGAGGAGTTCTAATGGAATCACCCCTATACCCCGCCGTAGCCAACATCTGCATGGACAACTTCGAAGCCCAAGTCCTTAATTCATTCGAATTGAAATCTACCTGCCGGCTAAGGTACGTGGATGACACTTTCATTATCTGGCCACATGGTACAGTTTTTCCAAATAGCTTCCCATCTCACATTAATAATATGTATCCATAGATCTAGATTGGTGCATTTTTTATGTGGTATAAATTTCAAAACTAAGTGGCCCCCATAATATCTAATACAAAAAATTTGTGGAGAATCCTTACTCATCCCCAGTCCCTCCGACAAGAGAGCTGCCGCCAAGCACCATGTGTAACTTCCCAAGGGGTTATAAGATCTGGTGAGTAGACAGATTGAGACCACGGAATCGAATCAGTCCTATGAACTCAAACCTATTCTGACAGTTTCCTTGCTTCTCTTGTCCATTTTTTAAATATTTTTTTCTCTTGAGCACGGTGAGAGCTATAGAGTAGGTAATTGATGCCCCGAATTCGAACCAACCTATCCTGACAGTTTCTCTTCGGACACTATTTCTCTTAACTAGTTTTTCATGATTCTTTTTTCTCTTTACTAATTTTCTCGTGAGCTTCTATTCTCTTGAAAGTTGCTCCAAGATGGTAGCCGAAACGTCGAGACAGTAATAATCTCACTTTAAACATTTATTAAAATAGGGACTTTTTTTTATACATTTATTTAACGTCGGCCTATTTCCGCTACTGAGGCCTAACACCGACGCCTGTAGACGAGCTACCCCCAACCAGGAATTTTGCCTAACCTCTTCCCTTAAGAAAAGTAGGGATCTTTTACTTGCCTAACATTTAATAGACAAGCGACCGACGGCTTTACATACCCTCCGAAGGATGGTATATCCCCTATACAACCCTCGCCTAAGGTTGTATAGCTTCCGCGCATACACTGATATACAAGCCGCTGGAAGATGTTTGAGGCGAGGACGCGGTCTTCGTTGGAACGGTTACCCATCCAACTACTAACTGCGCCTGGCGTTGCTTTACATCGCATATCAAAGTATATGTACATGGTAAAGACGCACCCATGCTCGCCCCATAAAATAGGGACTATATATTAATATTGTCGGCTTGGTGGTGTGATGGACAGTGGCGTGTCCTCGCACGCAGACGGCCCGGGTTCAAAACTAGGTCACAGCAAGTCGATGAGATATAGTGGATTAGCGGATCTGCTGGCGTCGCCATCTTTCGAAAGAGATGCAAAACTATGGGTTCCGTGTATCTACGATGTGAGCACGTCCCTACCTCACGACAAACCGTGGGGGTTCGGAAAAATTTCCAGGTTACTGGTTTCAGTGCCTATATGAACGATCCATCATTACGTATCTGAAGAACTTTTATTACCCTTCCTAAAGTGGATATTATAATGTTCACCTGAAGGGTTCGAAGCGACTGATTTCAGACAGAATAATACCAAAAATCTATACTTACTGTTCGTTTTTGCTTAACTGCTTCACTGATGGTACCAATTGGACGTCGTAACACTATAAATCTAACACAGTAAATACTAACACTTTCTTAAAATTTAACCTGAAAAGGAATTTTGAAACACAAGAAAAAGACAATATAAAGTTCAAAGACATATATTAAATCTTTAAAAAAAATTATATTTTTACAAAACGTTCAAGAAAATGTATGACAACTATAGTTTGGCCCGTGTACAACACATGGTGAGGAACGGAACGACTTATAATGTAACCAACTACCATCCAATATGCGGTTTATAGCTAACGATTACACAAAAAGGTTCAGTAAAGAGTTCAATGTTTATAATATTGGTGCGCTTTTGCTTGCCTGTCTATTTACGTATTTTCAGTTCAATATCAATTTAGTTCGTTCCTCGGAGTTTAAAAATGCTTGAATCGCAACGACTTTGAATTATATTCTGGTAATTATAGATTCATACATTCAGGCAAGGCGGTCCCATGCACATCTGAGTACATGGTAAAGATACTTTTCTAACACCGAACGGGGCGAGCGTGGGTGCGTCTTTACTATGTACATACTTCGGTATGCGATGTAAAGCAACGACAGGCGCAGTTAGTACTTGGATGGGTGACCATTCCAACGGAAACCGCTTTCTCGCCTCACACATTTTCCAGCGGCTTGTATATCAGTGTATGCGCGGAAGCTATACAACCTTAGGCGAGGGTTGTATAGGAGATATACCATCCTTCGGAGGGGATGTAAAGCCGTCGGTCCCTTGTCTATTAAATGTTAGGCAAATAGGCCGACGTTAAATAAATGTATTAAAAAAAAACACCGAATCACTGAGCAACCAGTTTAGGCCAAATACGCGGAAAACATATAGTTTTTCCGCCAAAATCGATGGTTGAAAAGTGAAAGGTCACCCTCGACGCTAAGGGCTATTTTCGCTAAAACTCTCAAAAAACTTTGACTAGAGACTAGAGAACGTGTCCTCATATTTAACATAACGCATAAGTTGCAGTGCTGTACAATGTGGATTCGTAAAGGAGTTTTTATTTTCGAAATTTTCGGTTTTCGTTATACTTTCTAAAATTTTGTGACCTGGGCGGCATTACGTCCCCGTGCAGCGACATTTAGTATACTTTCAAAAATTATACTCCTTGATGAGTTTCCAAGATTTTGCAATAAAAAACGCCCCGTAGAGCGAAAATGTGAATTTATATATAAAAACCTCTTCCCACGGCGTTTTTACGTGAAGCACGCTTTTCATGCGAAATGTTTCAGATTTTGTTATAGTTTCGAAAAGTTTAAGGGATTTGGTGTGTTCTTTAACACCTACACAGACACTGACGAGCATATCCTCTGGCGTCGATGATTGGCCTTGGTAGCGGAAATACACCAACGCTAAATAAATGATTTAAAAAATATATTAATATTAATGTCTGCTTATAACAATAATATTTGCCCTCTTTTAAAAATGATTAAAGAAAAATTCAAACAATTAATAAATACTAAACAATAATGAATTTCATTTCTTCAGATTTCTTCTTATCTTGAGAATTAATAGATGAAATATCGGACGGGTAATATTAGCGATTAGCTCTGGTATACTGGCTGTAGATTTAAAGTTACGTAATTTGAACTAAATCAATACGAAATATCAACGTTGTTGGTGTATTAATAAACTTTAATTATCTCCACATATTTGTCATTTGTGTTCATCAAAATAGCTCTGCTGATATTTATAATTAAGTATTTGATTCGTTCTCTTCTCTAATTATGTTTGTCTCCTAGCTTATTGTTCTTTGTGATCTTAATATTCTTGAATATTTCTAGTTTAATATTATTACTACATCACCTGTACTAGAAACAAAGTTAAAATTCAAAAATTTCATAATTTCAATAAATATAATAATGTTATAAATACAAATAATCGTATTTTAGATCTAGTGCTATAGGGGCGAACGTGGGTGCGTCTTTACTATGTACATACTTCGATATGCGATGTAAAGCAACGTAAGGCGCGGTTAGTAGTTGGATGGGTGATCGTCCAATGAAGACCGCGTCCTCGCCTCACACATCTTCCAGCGGCTTGTATATCAGTGTATGCGCGGAAGCCATACAACCTTAGGCGAGGGTTGTATAGGGGATAGACCATCCTTCGGAGGGGATGTAAAGCCGTCGGTCCCTTGTCTATTAAATGTTAGGCAAGTAAAAGATCCCTACTCTTCTTAAGGGAAGAGGTTCGGCAAAAATTCCTGGTTGGGGGTAGCTCGTCTACAGGCGTCGGTGTTAGGCCTCAGTAGCGGAAATAGGCCGACGTTAAATAAATGTATATAAAAAAAGATCTAGTGCTATAATGGAAATTGCTTGTTCATGTTATTAGTATCCGTGAATTGTTGTATAGGTACTGCGTTTGCAAGGAAAGTTTAAGTCATTAAAAGAAACTTAACAAACAGTCACAATATAGAATGCCAATATTTAAGATAGGTAACGAATTTTCCTTTGCTTAATCATATAATTGATGGAGTGCCAAATGTGTAGATATTGATTTGACTAGGCAAATGTTTTAAAATCAAATAAATTTAAACACGGTGTTGTGTGTTAAAATTAATTATATCGCATCACAGGTATTCACCCTGGTTCAGTTATTCTACAATACAAAACATTAATAGAAAGCACTTATAGTGTAATATTGAGTTATATTACATTTTATATTGAATTTGAACTATTTAGGTAAAAAGGCAAAACTGACTGCGAAGTAGTATAGAATAGTTTATATAGTTTAATATATCCAATTTCCAAAATATAATACGGAATTCTTTTTATACCTGAAGATTTATTAACAGAGGGAGCACACATATTAGCATAGTTGGCTAATAATTTGAATTTGGATAACATCAAGAATATGCAATGCATTTATAAACTTTTTTAGCAGTTCTATAACGCAGCTATTAATAGTAAAGAGTATTTTATTAAAAGTAATAATTATTATGATCAATTTAATTCACTACGAATATCTGAAAATAATGTAATTTTTAAAAGAAAATTGGCCTCAAATTACAAGCTGATCATAAAGAATTCCTACCTCCAAGTAGGGAACGAGAGTAGATCTGACTTTTGTACATTCGTATCGCCGATAAGAAAAGTAAGGTAATAGATAATTGCGGCAAGTACTTGGATGGGTGACTGCCAAAGATATACAGTGATCCAGCCCCACCTTCTAGCCCCTAGTATATCAGTGTATATGCAGAAGCTATACAATTTCGGGCGAAGATTTTGTAGTGAATATGGCATCCTTTGGAGGGGTGTAATCCCTTGTCTATTAAATCTTAGGTATACTCTTCGACAGAGAAGAGTTTTGAAGGTAGCTCGTCTTCAGATACCAGTGATAGACCTCCGTCGGCGTCAATTAAATGTATAATAAGAAAAAAATACTTTCAAGTATGTAACTGTACAGAATTTCTCTTTCATCAGTTCAATATATACTCAAAAATGAATAATTTTCTCCTGCAGCAGATATCTTTGATAGCTCCAATTTTTGAGAAAATTTACTGAAATAAAAACTTCCAACCACCACCCAAGTGTCACAATTTATAACTTTACCAGACATTTTAAAAAGCTATTATATCATTATATATCTTCTCATTACCAACATTTTATGATGAAGTCATTAAATCCAATTTTTCAAATTTGATCCAATATGTATAATATGTAATAAAACCGCTACCCAAGGAATCACTACTTCCACATCCAGATATTGTATCCAAGTAAGTCCCAATGTAATATTTACTCCCTTTAATAATAGGGTGAGGGAGGCAATGAGGATGGTACAGGGGTTGGCTAATACCAAAATGAATTTTAGAGGCCCTTGGTTGTCGTACACACACTAAATCTCAAATTAATTTTTTACTCCCGGGGGTGGTAGAGGGGGCGGCCAATGCCAAAAAAATTTTGGAGTCCCTTAGTTCTCGTATACACACAAAATCGCATTTTAATTTTTTTTACTCCTATCATAATAACGTGGAGGTGGTATTGAGGGTGATAGTGGTTGGAGGTGGCTGATGCCAAAAAAAATTTTAGATCTTGACTTTTCGTACATGCCCTTGCAATTTTATGGACTCCTACCTGATTGCTTTGCCTATTAACCCTCATGTACCCCCAAACCCTTCAACGGAATTTGATCAAAATACAATCAAGTTCCAGTTCTCGTTATAATAGATGAGTGTGCCAAATTTCAAATTAATATCATAAACGGTTCCAGAGTAAACGTGCGCACAAAAAAGACAGAACCAACAGACTTTTTTTCGCCCAAATTTGAAACCTCGACGTTTCATGACATGTTAATCCTATTTCAACAAAAAAATACATATATATTTTTTATAATTATTTCCACTGGACGTGGAAGTAATTATAAAAGTTGTTCAATATGGCCACCATTATTTTGGATGCAGAGTTCATATCTTCTTCTAAAATTTCAAAAAGTGCTGAAGATGATATCGTTATTGACAACGTTTAGACCATTTATTTCAATCTGAATAGTTTCTTTAATAGCAGGAATACTGTGATTATTATTTTTATTAACTATGTCCTTTAAATATCCCATAAAAATAAATCTAGTGGAATAAGATCGGGATTAGTTGGTGGCCATTTAATTGTTCCATTATTCCCCGTCCATATTGGAAATGTAGTTTAAATACTTTTGAACTTCTAACACACTATGTGGATGTACCTCTGCATCTAAATCATGTTATCAAGTTCATTATCCGAAAAATTATGTAAAGGAATATTTCAAATTTCTGGGAGAATTTCTTTTAGCTAGATAAATTATAGAATATTGGTCCGACTATTTTATTGCGCAAAATGACACACCAAACACATACAGATTTTTTGCTGAATTTTGTAATTTCTTAAACCTATCTTTTCCTGTTGTTTTTTCATTCCCAAGAGAGTCGATTTTTTCTATTAAAAACACCTGCTGCGGAAAATGATTATTCATTTGTCCATAATATTTTATTGAAATAATCAGGATCTTCGTTTAATTTTCGAATCATCCCGCCGTTCCCTTTTCTGAACTTCCGTTAAATGATGAATTGGTACTATTTTGTACTGTCTGTAGTTGTTCCTTTTTAGCGTTCGTTGAATTTTAAAGTGACTTTTATGCAATTGAACGCCGGCATTGTTCAGACTGTTTTCTGAATTTTCTAAAAATAATATTTCAACAATAGTATTTTAATAAATATCTTCATTACAATTGCTACGTCAAATTTTAAAATTACAATCTGACGTAACTAGTTGGTCGTCGTCTGTTGACTAACGGTATTTGCCGGCCGACTAACAGTGGAGATGGTCGGGGTTCTTGATGTATCAGGGCGCCAAGTAAATTTTTTTTCTCTCCAAATACCAGCTCAAGTACAATGTAACCTTAAATTTACTAAATAAATTACTTAGCGAGACGATAATGAAAAATTCAAATTCAGTTTTATCTTTTAATAACAATAAACGAAGTAGGTTAAGTTTATAACATTCAACAGTACAATAACGTAGAGTATGGTATGACAGACAAATTCAACACTAAAAAAAATTTTATCTAACTGGGTATACGCGTCTTACGTAAGTGCTTAACCCCCAACAATTATCGTAGATGTTTTAATTAATTGACAGAATATTTTCATAAAATGTTTAGCAAAATTAGCAGTGGTGAAATTTTTTAAAGCAAAATATACAGTATATTTTTAAAAAAATCAATATATATATATGGTACAAGAAGGATACAACTTGCAGGCAGCAGGGCTTCAACTTCGGCTCAAATTTCAGGAATGGGCTACTTCCAGCCTATCAATTAACCCAGAAAATGGATGGCTCCTCCACAAAAAAGAAATTCCAGTCCAACAAGGAGAAGTAACATAAGTACGTGTAGACCAGTGGAAAAAAGTTATTCGTTCGTATCAGGAGAGACAAAAAAAAATTTAGGAAAACTACGAAATCCTAGGCGAAACCGTAGGTGGAAAAAAAAGAACCCTAAAAATAAATTTTTACCATTGAACAATTTACTACAAGTGATATTTTGCTAGTTTGAATATAAAAATAAAATAATTACCTCGTTTCGAAGGGTTTTCTTAGAAAAATGTTGTTGACCTTGGATGTCCTTGGCCTCGTGTAAATTTGGCAAAAATGGCTTTTACGTATAGATCCTTCCAATGAAGACAATCGATTTCCAATACCATAAAAATATGCACTCGTCCAAACATAAATGGAAAATCGAAAATATAACGTTGCGAAAATATCCCAAAATGGTGAAATTACTTGTTTCAAAAATCGCAACGAGCACGTAAAAATACCACTTAATAAATTGCCAAGCGTTCGAGCGAACTACACGTGAAAAGTGACAGACAACCGGAAGACAAAAACTATTGTGAAGAAATAAACCTGTGTAACCGATCGTCAGTAGGTTATAGGAATCTACCTATAAACTAATTAAAAGTTATTGGTTGCCTAGCTTAAGAATTACAGAAATAGAGAGCTTAAGTATATGCAACACGCTACACAACAAAATGTATAATGCCATGTCTACAAGTGCAACAGATTCCTTACAATTGCGGATTCATATAGACAACTAAATAATAAATATTACGCGTGACGACGAATTCGTTAGACATTAAATGTAAGAGATAAAGTAATGATTTAGAGATTATTTTTAATAACGTATAAATGTTAAATTGAACTGTAACACAATAATAAATAAAAATATATATACTACTAGATATTTTCATGTCAGATTAAAATGATACAAATCTAGCGTGAACTGAATCCCCCAATGTAGCGTAACTTAAATAAGCTCCCTAAAGTTTAAGTGCAATGTTCGAGTTTGTTCTGGGAGCTTTTTTCGTCTCTCAAATTAAATTTTTATGTCAGCCGTGGATGGTTTCAACCGTTCTACGTACGCAAAATTAAAATAAAATGCTGCATATTCTTCGCATTTATGGAGATATTTGCGATATTTGACTCTTTCTGGAAGGTAACGCAGATACCCCACCTTTGCAAAAATGTTCATTCCATTTAAGCTAACCATTAAAAACTGCTTGCAAGTAAAATTTCAAGTTGATTGTTCTCAATGAGAGGTCACAATTTAATTCGACTTTAGACACTGACTTACGAAAAATATAAAAACCTATTCCATATCAGCGGTTTCAACATTTCAAATTTGACTCAGGAAATTTAAAGACGAAAGATATATACAAAATAAAATAACAGTTCCGCAAATTCATAAATCTAAATGCATGTCCTCCGAATAATATTCAAAAGGATTTAAAGCAATATTCGTAACCAACTCGGTAATAAACCTACTCAGTTATTCCTTAGGTGTATGCATTTCCTGATCCCCAATTGCAGTTGGTAGGTAAACTGATGTGTATCAGCCATAAATACTTAGAGAAGATTGTACGGAAGCGGATCCGATCAAGGGGTTCGTATGATTTACATCGTTGATACTAAAAGACATTAGTCATATGTGCTGGCCACGTGATGTTCGTACGCGTGACCAGCATAGTAGCGGGAAAAGCAGGCGAGCAATCTGACAAACATATCGCATCCATTTCCATACGTCAGCGCAGTATCACAAAAAGTATAGACCAATTTCAATTTCTTTTCTAACAAATTGTGTGTTCAATTTTGATATAAGCTGTAAATAAAAAAAATAAAATGTATTTGGTTTGACAAATTATTTGCGTAGGCAGGATTTTGTTTACTGATGTTGATATACGGGAAATCTAGAATATATTTACCGTGGCTTTATGAGAAGTTTTTCTGTATATTTTTTATCACATTACAACTATGAGCATTAGTAATAATTTAATCGAATTGGAGAAATTTAAACCACTACGAGTACAAATAAAAATAATAATGTTTATTTTCCTTTCAGACACAGTACATTATGTATAAGAATCGTCTAATATGCTTAATATCTAAGTTATAAAAAATTCATTCATAGTGTAATAACACTGGTGTATTAAAAATATGTTTAAACATTTTTTAAAATGGTTGGGATCTTTCAATCGTTTCAAATCGTCGGGCAAATGATTATATACATTCAGACCTATATAAGTAGGTGAATTTTTTGTTATCTTATACTTACAAAAAGGTCTGTGAAAATTTTTTGCTTGCCTTGTATTGATATCGTAGTAGTCTTTATTTTTAATGAACTTTTGTTTGTTAACAAAAACGTATATACATAATTCGTAAATAAATACTCTCACAAGCGTCAAAATGCCATATTCTTTGAATAAATTACTGCATGTATTGTTACTTGGAATTCCACCAATACATCTCAATATGCGTTTTTGTGCAACAAACACATCTGAAGAAGATAGTGTACCACAAAAGCAAACCCTATATCTCAGTCTTGAACCTACCTGCGTATGATGCAGACCTATGAGTTGATTAGTTAAGAGAACTGTTTTTAAATTTCTAAATAAATAACTCAAAGAATTTAATTTGGCTACTAGTTTATTACAATGTTCCTTTAAACTCAAACATTCATCAATTGTTAAGCCTAAGAATTTGATTGTTTCTTTCTTTGAGGGAGAAGCATCTTTTACCTTGATATTTAATTTTAAACAATTCTTTTCCCAATTGTGAAATCTGATATAACGCGTTTCCTGCGAATTGAGAAACAATGAATTAAAACAATACCAGCTACCAATATTACATGTAACATACTTACATTTAGCCTGTAATATATCATCTGATTTGTCGGGCACAAGTAAGAACTTGTCGTCTGCATACATGACAAAAAATGTATCAAATTCATTAGTATATAACAAAAATAATAAGGGACCCAATATTGAGCCCTGTGGAACTCCTATATTAACTTCCTTATATTCTGATTGAAATCTATGTACAGCACCATTTGATAAGTGACTTATATTGACATATTGGGTTCGATGTCATAAAAATGAGGAAATCTAATCTAATGCGATTCCTCTTATACCATATGAGTATAGTTTACGCAATAATATATCATGATTGACACAGTCGAATGCCCTGCTGAGATCACAGAAGACTCCAACAGGGCACTCGCCTGCCTCAATAAATTCAATGAGTCTGTCATAAAAGGAATGCATGACTGTGTTAGTTAACATGCCTGACCGAAATCCGTGATGATTTTGTGTGATGATACTATTTTTCTTTAAAAATTGTAGCAGTCGACCTTGATAACTAACTATATTCAAATATTTTTGAAAAATCAGATGGAACAGTAATTGGTCTGTAGTTTTCCATGTCCAGTGGATCTAGTTTTTTTAAAGATAGGTATAGTTCAAGTAGGAATAAACCGAGACATATAAAATGCAACAAAAACTCTACGAACTCATTAAAATACCGGTACTCTTTTTAGTGCTGTTCGCAAATTGACTCGCTTGCCTTTATAGGTTTTTAATGTGCGTCGGGAATGTTTAATGTCAGGCTTGGCGCCATGGCCCGCGGCGATAATAATTATGTCGTAAAGTTTTTATTGCGTTTTTTTCTGTCTCGGGAACTTATTACTGGAACTATACCACTTTTCCTACTTTTAAACTCTGTGGAAAACTACCTGTTAAAAAAGATAGATTTACTGAATATGTAATACACCCAGTATTATGGAGGAAATTACTTTTTTAAATTAAACATGAAGTTGACATTCCATTTCATATAAACTTTGTCTTGAAACTATTTAAACAGAAATTAAATTTGTCCCTAAAAAGTGTTAGTCTTTCTTAAATTCGATTAATAATATGTCGCCTATACCGTCTACCTTATTTTAGTTTTATTTTATTTATTTATTTGTCCAATAGAAACCCATTTACAGGACAAAGTTTACAGTAAAATAAACAAATTATATAGTATACATACACCTTGTATGAGAACCTACTTTTTAAATATCGATTCAGAGTTCATTGTTTAAATAGGATTATAATGAACGTATTTATCTACACAAATCCTTAAACTCGCCAATTAGTTTTGTCTCTTATTAATAACCCCTGAATCGAGTTATCCTTTTCTCTCCTATTTAATCTGATTCGTTTTTATGAATTCAACTCAGTTACATGAGAATAAAAGCTTAATTCTTTTTTGGCTAGAATAAAAGCGTACAAACAAGAAAAGTGTTTTTAAATTTTATTAATCATTGTAATAGATGCACAGATGAAACTATAACGAGCGTATTCATCCACTTAAATCCATTTTAACAATCTGATAATATCAAAAAGCTGGTTTACAAGAGACTAAACATTGATTTCTCTAGTAATTTCCCCAACAAATGCGATTTGTGCAATTGATGAAATGTGTACGCTTTGTAAAAGTTTGTCGTAAAAGAACTTCAATATCTCTGCAGATTTAACATTACTTCAAAGCTATAAATTCAGCGATGCTTCATTTGGTAGGTAATAGCAGAATTTATAAAATGACAAAAGCTATAAGTTTATTACTTTCATAAAATGTACGTTGTTCTGAAAATAAAATACAGGAAATGTAAATTAATAAGTAAGTACATTCGTTTAAATAATTTTACCAGTGGACTGTCCGCTAGTTCTTTTTCGTAATTTAACCGTTTGTTTATAAGACGGAGCGTTATAATCTTGATGTCTTACATATTGGGTGGTATATGAAAGTGCCACAAAAGCAAGTAGTCAATTATCTGTTTTGTTTCTGTTTAATGCAGATACAATTTTATTTATTTATTTACACCGTTCAAGAGCTCCATTTTCTACCATTTTCAAAACAATTTTTTAGAGTAGATGATATTTTTTTACGTTCAATGAATTTCATGATTGTTTTTGTTTATCTTTAAAATACAGAACGTAGAATAATAAACGATTATAATTTATGAAAACAACTATATCTTGCTTATTATTTGCAAACATTAAAATTAAAATATATCCAACCAATTTGTGTTATTACAAAGTTTAATTAGGATTAAGATAACCTCGGAACAATGCTCAATGGAGGTGGGTCAGACTGTATTGAAATTCTAATTATTGTTTGTTTAGGATTTCAGTATTAACCCTTTGTAACAAACAAATAAATTACGCAAATAGCGTTCCCCTTCGATAACTTCATAAATACAGATCATAAATATTAGGAAAGTTCGAGCAAAACCATATAATATTTTTAATTTAACTTCAAATGGGGAAGGGTGTAAAAGCCTGTTTCTTATTTGCATTTGACTAATATTGACAATGGTAATATTAGAAGTGCGAGAGATAAAAATAAACAAACGAACTCACATTGCACTTGATTAACAGATTGAGGTTTATGTTAAATTAACAAAAATTGGCATGGCTTGTTTTTTTCTGACAATTATTCCTAATAAAGAATATTTTAAGTGTACCAATTATATAGATGTTTATATTTTCTTGACCGTAATTATGAAATATATTAACTGATGTGCATGTTCTTAAATTTCGGTCATTAAATGAAAAGTTATTATCCCAGGTATAAACGGAATCACAAGACAAACCATAGTTCCCAGAGTTTTCAAGATATAACTCTTGAACTTGTAATATATTATACCAAAAACGGCCAATTTTCCATTATTTCACACTTTTCCATCATTTTCAGTTTCCCCGGAAATTACTCCAACTTTGAAATTTTATTATTATACACTACCCAACAGAACATGTTTCAATTACAGGGTAGGAGAAATACATTATACATAATAACAAAAATACTTAATATAAAATACACAATGTTACAAAATTTCCAAGGAGTATAATGTACATAGAGGTTCTGAAATAGCTTATTAAAACCACATATAATGAATTAAATTAATTGTTATGGTAAGTTCTTATATCTGCAACACTGCAATTAAAAAGGTTCATATTATCCAACTCTGCATTGGAGTATCTCGCGAAAGGCATCTTGTTTAATCTGTGGCGCCTGCGTTGAGATACGAAAATTTAACAGTGCTTTGTGTGCGCGAGCTTTATGAAAATTAGTGTAATTATAAGTTTCGTTAAGCTTGTTTTTCAAGCATTTTTGTTAAAAATTAATACCTATTTTTATTTTATTATCGTAAAAAGGTAGGTTAAGTTTATTGTATTGTTGTTTCCGTCCACCCAAGCCTGTTCCGCCCGATCCTGCAATCCGCCACCACGACAGCACGGTGGTTGCATGATGGGTTCCAGAGCAAATTCTGGTGAGACTGTTTGTACTGTTATATTAATAAAGACTATTTGCATTTGAATTGAACTGAATCATGATCATGCCAGTTATGACACATAACATACACCGGTGAGAATTTTAATAGATTTGTTCTTGATGTGGGTAAGTAAAAAAGATTGCACTAATGGCATCTGAACAAGCGCATTGACTTTTGCCAAGAGTTGGGGACATTTTATTTTATTATTGACAAGTTTATGTAAAAACATAGCAGAGTGAAGAACTTCCTTCTGACTAGTTCATCAGCATTAAACCTATCTAGCAGTTTGTGATGTGGAAACAATATGGAAGCATAGGTTTTGTTTCCGTAAATGCCACAAATTTTAAAAATCGTCTATGAATTTGTTCGATAGCTTTATTATGTACAGTATAAGTAGGATTTCAAACGACAGAGCCGTACTCAAGTTTAAAACGCACAAAAAACGAAAATAGAATATTTAATGTGTGAATCTTGTTATACTCACCGGAGTTTATAATGATAAAGCCCAAGATCTTGTAAGCTGATGATATAATGATATTGATGTGCTAGTTAAAGTTCAGCTTACTATCGAAGGTAATGCCTAGAACTCTCAATATCTCTGATTTGTTTAAATGTACCTGACTTATAGCGTATTCATACTGCATAGGATTCAGTTTCCTAGTATAGATGACAGCGTTACATTTAGCAGCGTTAAGAGGTAGGAAATTTGAGGTGCACTAGTCGTTTATTAGATCCAAATCGGCTTGTAGTAGCAGACACTCAGATTCATCCTTGATAGCTATATACAGTTTGAGGTCATCCACATAGAGTAGACAATAGCAGTTCAGACCAAGTACTATGTCATTTATAAATAAAATAAAGAATAAGGGACCCAATACTGACCCTTGTTGTACTCCAGAATTACAAACAATACTTTTGGATTTATGCAAACGATATTGAACATACAACTACTATACAACCTTAGGCGAGGGTTGTATACGGGATATACCATCCTTCGGAGGGGATGTAAAGCCGTCGGTCCCTTGTCTATTAAATGTTAAGCAAGTAAAGGGAAGAGGTTCGGCAAAAATTCCTGGTGGTATTTAAAAAGGGTGGCCGGAGTGACATTAGCAACTACGGACTATTTGTATTCTTTCCACCCCGGCCGAATGTATTATTTATGATCAAATATTCATTGCAGTAAGCCCGAATATTGCTATTCAACAGCATAGTTTTTTACCGCGTAGGTCAGTTACATCAAATCTTTGCAACATTATCCAATATTTCGCTGAAAACATTGATCAGCAGAAGCAAGTTGATGTAATATATACCGACATGACAAAAGCATTCGGTAAACTAAATCATCAGTTATTATGTAGAAAATTAGAGTTATGGGATTTTACCGAAAATTTTGTTGATTATTTGAGATCCTATTTGTCTAACAGATATCAATATGTGAATGTAAATAGTTATTGCTCCAGAATTTATTATAGCCCCAGTGGCGTACCGCATCTGGTCCCACTACTGTTTTTATTGTTCGTGAATTATGTTGTAACATTTATTAAGTCGAATACCCTTATGTATGCAGATGATTTGAAGCATTTTATGCAAATTAATAATACAAGTGATTGTCTGAAAATACAAACTGATATTAACATGCTTTGGTCTTGGCCATTGGTCAATTCTTTGCAATTTAAGATAGCCAAATGCTGTGTAATGTCTTTTTCTCATAAACAAAATACTTTTACGTAATGGCAGAAACATTAAT
Organism: Leptura quadrifasciata; assembly: GCA_963675555.1. NCBI lineage: Eukaryota > Metazoa > Arthropoda > Insecta > Coleoptera > Cerambycidae > Leptura > Leptura quadrifasciata. The sequence continues at coordinate 21,138,990 of OY776673.1, forward strand.
GACTAGAAATAATATGATTAATGTTTGGATGTAAAATTTGATAGTTAACGTTTTCGCAGAATGTCGAAGATATGTGTAAAAGTGCTCAGCATATATTTGGGTTTGTAATAAGAAACAATAAGGATTTTTTTTCTCATGAAGCTTTTAAAAAGTTATTTCAATATTTTGTTCATAGTAAGCTAGAAAATTGTTCAATAATATGATCTTTATGTAGAATTCTGTGCAGCCTCATTTTGTGTTAATAATATGAAATATTGCATAATAACTGTTTATAGGCCTCCAGGTGGCATTATAGATGTATTTTTAGATAAATTGTCTCAAATTTTAAATCTATGTATGAAACAGTATGACAATATTATGTTGTGTGGTGATCTCAACATTAATTACTTAATAAATTCACGACAAAAAGATATCTTATGCGATATTTTGGAAAATTATGGACTTCAGTGTCAAAATACTGAATCAACAAGGGTTTATTGCAACAAAAATGGTTCGACATCAACAGCTAAAATTGATTACTTTTTAACAAATATTTCCCAAGAAATGTATCAGGAGTGCATAAGAAATTTAAATATTGCAGATCATTTCGGTCTTATTATTAAATTAAACATAAATTATAAAAATAACTGTAGTGAACTGTTACATAAAATTATATATAGAAATACAAGTAACAACAATCTCGGAGAGTTGCAAAATTTTTTAAATATTGAAACTTTTCAGGCAGTATATGAACATAATGATGTAAATAATTCCTTTGATGCGTTTTTGAATGTTTTACTTTATGCCTTAGATATACACTGCCCTACAATATCAAAGACAGTTACACAATGTAATAGTAAATCATGGGTTACTAATGACATCATCGATATGGGAAATAAACTAAAGAACCTAAAAAGTAATTTAAAAAATATCGAATTCGATAAATATTATAAAAATTTCAAAAAAGAATACGAAATAAAAATTAACACTACTAAGAAATTGTTTTTTCAACAACAACTTGAATATAAAAACTCAAATCAAAAACAAAAATATGTTTGGAATTTAGTAGGTGAAAAAACGGGTAAAATTAAAAATCATAAACCAATTCGGCTATATATTAATGACTGCCTTGTTGAGGAAGCATACATTCTAGCTAATACTTTTGTAAATTATTTTAGTACTACTGCTAAATTAGCCATACAATGTACAGTAACCAACCCAAATAACAATAATACATTTTTTTTCCGTAATGTTGAAGGTAACGATGTTATAAACATAATTCAAATGTTAAAAACCCTAATTCTGTCGGCATTGACTGCATATCAACAAAAATCATTAAGAACATATCTATTTAAATTGCTCTACCCATGTCTTACATCATAAATCTAGCTGCTGAAAAGGGCAATTTTCCTGACAATTTGAAAATTGGAGTTGTGACTCCAATATTTAAGAAGAACGATCCACTGGCCATTGACAACTATAGAGGAATTACAGTTCCAACTGTATTAAGTAAAGTAGTGGAGCGGATAATATATGAAAAAATACTATCATATCTTAATAAATATAATATAATTTCTAATTGCCAAAATGGATTTCGCCCAAATAAATCAACAGAAAGCGCCACCTATGATTTTATTGAATATATACATAAAGGTCTAGATAAGGGTAAATGTGTAGGAGCACTCTTCTTTGACCTATCTAAGGCCTTTGATTGCTTAGACCTTGATTTTATCAGAGACAAATTGTATGCTGTCGGTTTTCGAGACAACTTCTTATTGTTGTTAATGTCATATCTTCAGCATAGAAAAATTTATGTAAAACTAAACAATAATATCTCAAACGTACAAGATGTAGATCTGGGAGTTCCACAGGGCTCAATACTTGGTCTGCTTATTTTCCTTATATTTATTAACGATCTTCCATCGTATGTTAGCACTGATTGTACAATATTATACGCAGATGATGTTACACTTGCAACAGTTGCAGATAGTCCTGTCGAACTTCAAGCTCATCTGAACACTTTATCTGCTGAGTTTACTAACTGGTGTTATAATAATGCATTAATAGTAGATTCTGAGAAAACCGTAGTCATGCAATTTGGTTCTCGTAAAAGCAATAATACCCCTTTTCGTGTTCTCGTAAATAACACTTTAATTGAGATGTCAAGTTGTACGAAGTTCTTAGGTACTTTTATCGACTGCAATATGAGTTGGAAGAGCAATGTTGACTATATATGCAAAAAAATTAACAGTGGCTATTATGCCTTACTACAAATGAAAACCATATTTGATACTGAACATCTTCTTAATATATATTATGCCCTAATCTATTCGCATTTGTCATACAATGTTGTTATTTGGGGTAATGCATGTAGTTTCAGTGTCAATAGAGTTCTAATTTCCCAAAAGAAAATCATTCGTTTATTATTCGGTATTACACAAACTGACTCTTGCAAACCGTACTTTATAAAATATAAATTATTAACGTTTCCTTGTATTTACATATATAAATGTATTCTACAAACTGCCAAAAATATTAGTTTATTTGCAAGCAATTCGGACGCACACAATTATGAAACTAGACGTGGTAATCTTCTTAGAATACCACACCATAACACTAGTTTGTATGAAAAGTCACCTTCATATATGGGTATAAAGTTTATGAACAACTTGCCTCTTGACATTAAGGAAGAAAGAAATTTGAATGTATTTAAAATAAAAGTTAAAGATTACCTTGTAACTAAATGTTTTTATGACATATCTGAATATTATAATTTACGAAACTAATTAATCACTTTTAGCTATTACATAATTATTTTGTTTTATATTTGTGTAATTTTCATTTAACGTTTGTACATTTAAATGTTTGTTAGTTAAATTTTATGTATGTTTGTTATATTATCTGACTTATCCAATATCATGTAATTGATCTTTGTGGATGAAATAAAATTATTATTATTATTATTATTATTATTATATTTGAAGTATTCTGATATCATCGAAAAAGTTGTAAGACGTTACTTAAGATGCCTTCACTTTCGAGTACAGGGAGTGTATATGTTTGGCGATGTAACTAGTTTGTATAGTGATTATAACATTGAAACATTAGAATGTACCTATATAAAATATTAAATAATTTGGTGGACGATATTGCATTTCTTAGGAAAATACAATTTAGAGTGCCGTCAGTTACCAGGCAAAATATGTTATTTTTTTGTTGAAATACCCAAAACAAATTGCTTTAAATATTCCCTATTATATCGTACGTGTAGCTTATATAACAATTATTGTTTGCACATTGATTTATTTCATTTGTCCGTATTGTCATTTAAAAAATATGTACAAATTTCTTTCTCACTGTAGTTGTTTTGTAAATATATTTGTTGCTACTGGTCTATATACTTTTACTCTGTAAATAGATTTTTTTCTGTTGAGTAATAAAGCTTATTATTATTATTATTATTATCAATCCCACTGATTGTATGCAGGAAAACTATGTTCTCCTAGATCGTGAATATGATGATCTCTACTTCATGAAACTAGGTATTTACACTATGTTTCCATTGTGTCTTTTCCCTTGTTATTTTCTTGACTTAACGAAGCAAGACGAATCATTCATTCCAGCAGAAAGTGTTCTTGGGAAAATTATGTATCTACCATTACACCAGATACACCCACAAATGAGGTATGGAATAAGATTAAACACATTTCAGGAAGAGGAAATACATCACTGTCCCCTATCCTTCTCCACGAAGGCCAGTTAGTATCTGAAGCAAATAACACAGTGGAAATATTTCCAAAGCAATTTGAACAGGCTAGTAGCTCAGAACAATACACTGAAGAATTTTTGAATAATAAGCTAACTTCAGAAACAGATTTGGACTTCAGAGAGGAAGAAGCCGAATCATATAATGGCAATTTTAAAATGATAGAATTGGAAGAAGCCTTAATAGATACTAAAAATACTGCTCCGGGATCCGACAGGATCCCATATGAAATTTTAAAGCAACTCCCTGCTACATACAAAGAAAAAATATTAAAGTTGTTTAACCTAATATGGAGGCAAGGGACGTATCCTAGTCAGTGGCGAGAGGCTCTTGTCATACCAATACCAAAACACGGGAAAGATTTAAAGTGCCATCCAGTTATCGCCCTATATCTTTAACGTGCTGTTTAAGTAAAGTACTAGAAAAAATGATTAATAATCGCCTTATGTGGGTTTTAGAAAACCGAAACCCCCTATCAAACTTTCAGATGGGATTCCGTGAAAACAGATCAACAATAGATCAACTAGTACTACTGGAGAATGCAATTAAAAATGCTTTCGCAATTCGCGAACATTTGATTTCAGTATTTCTTGATATTGAAAAAGCATATGATATGACATGGCGCTACGGAATCCTTAGAACAATATATAATTGGGGGTTAAAGGGGCGACTCCCTCTATTTATTCAAAGATTCCTAAAAGAACGTCGTTTCCGTGTTCGTGTAGGTAATACAGTATCTAGCACATATGAACTAGAGAACGGAGTACCACAGAGATCCACCCTTAGTGTGGCACAATTTATCATCGCTGTAAACGAACTTGCAATGACTATAACCCAACCAGTCTATGGAGGCCTATTTGTTGATGATTTAGCTATTTATATGTCTGGAAATTGTACGGAAAATATAGAGGAAACAATCCAAACAAATATCAATACCATCAGCGAACGAGCAGGCAACCTAGGCTTTAAATTGGCTCCATCAAAAACTATTTGTGTTCATTTATGTCGGTTTAGAAGCCACCATGCCAATCCTGATCTGAATATAAATGGTAACCCAATTGTAGTCCAGCCAACAGTTAAATTCCTTGGTCTGACCTTCGACTCGAAACTGACATGGACACCCCATATCACAGAACTGGAAACGAGAGCAAAAAAGAGGTTAAACATTGTTCGTTGTATATCTAACATCAACTGGGGTTCCGACAGAGAAGTACTTCTTAAACTGTATACGTCATTAATAATGTCAAAAATCGACTATGGTTGTTTTATATATGGATCCGCCAGACGATCACGCCTACGAAAACTAAACTCCATCCACTGTAGAGGACTAAGAATATCAATTGGTGCGTTCCCCACAAGTCCGTTACATTCTGTGTGCTGTGATGCAGGAATTCCATCTTTGCCACTCAGAAGAGAACAGCTACTCTTAAAATATGTAGGAAAAATAAGAGCCTTACCACAACACCCTATCTATCCCTGTCTATTCCAAAACGAATTAGTGGAAGTCTACGAATCACGGACAACTATAATACGGCCAGTAGGAATACGATTTAGAGAACTTTTGAGTAGATTAGAGCTAATACTACCTGACGTACTACCTTTAAAAGTGTGTGAAATACAGCCGTGGACATTAACCATACCTGAAATACGGAACGAGCTGACACGTTACTCAAAAAATGAGGACAATAGTGTGGAGATCAAAAATAAATTTAACGAAATCCTAAGAGTTTACCCAGCTACATTACAAAGTTATACTGATGGACCCAAGACAGACATAGGTGTAGGATGTGCATTTGTTATAATGGGCCAAACACATATGTGGACCCTTCCATTTGCGAGTAGCGTCTATACTGCAGAATTGTATAGTATTTGGCAAGCACTAAGATTTTCTGAACACGCAGAGCAGCGTACTATACTTATTATAACGGATTCTCTTAGCTCCCTTCAAGCCATAACTAACGATTTCTCAAAAGACCCATTAGTGCAAATGATTCTTTCACTGTTGTCTTGGCTAGCTCAAAATAATAAGAATATTTGTTTCGTTTGGGCGCCTAGTCATATTTCAATAACGGGAAACGAACTAGCGGACAAAGCTGCGCGACAAGCAGCCGACAAACATAGTGCAGATAATATATCAATTCGACACTATGATCTAAGACCAGCATTTGAAGAAGCAATACATAGGACATGGCAAAAGGAATGGGAGAGAACAGATTCAAAATTAAAAATTGTCAAGCCAAATTTTAATAAATGGGAGAATCCCTACAAACTATCCAGAAGAGAAAGTGTAACGCTTACGCGATTAAGAATCGGACACACCAATCTCACGTCTAGCCATATGTTTAGAGGAGAACACCGTCCACTGTGTAACCATTGCAATGTTGCTCTTACTGTAGAACATATCATTTTAAACTGTAGGCAATATGCTCAATGTAGGCGAAATTTAGATCTTCCAAATAATCTGAAAGACTGTTTGAGTGACAACAATGAGCAGATTAAGAAGATTATATATTTTTTAAAACAGTGCAGACTGATTAACAAACTCTAACAGTACCCCTCTTTTAACTAAGAGGAAATTGAAAATAGACCTAAATGAATGGAGGAGGGTACGGCCAAAGACCTTAGCAGTCGATGCCGTGCGTAAAAAGAAAAAAAAATACTGTTCGCACAACACTAGAAAATAACATAATTTTTAAGCATAGCGGCCAAGTTTGAAATGGTGAAAGAAGACAAAATTTTTAAGAACACTTCTAAGATTTCAAAAAATTTGTTCAAGTTTTCTTTCTTTTTTTCTTCCTACTTTCTGCATTACTGACTGGCCTGTACTATGTGGTCCATAATGGCAGTGTATAATCAAAAAATAAAATTTTTAATGCAAAATTATTTATGTAGGGTAACAATTTTATCTATCCCATCAAAGCATTATGCCTCACATTTCAACATTCCGATGCAGCTCCAGTACAAGAAATTAAACTTCGAAAACTGAGTCAAAGTTAACTTTTAACTTAACAGTTTAGCGACACTGATGTGCATAAAAGTTTTTCAGAATCGATAGCAGGTCTTCCTAGCAATCTTAAAAGTCGAGACCCTATACATTTTCTAAGTGACGACATGGCGGAAAACAACAAAGTATCGGAACTATTAACACGTTGACAAGGATTTCCACTCCAGTAAGTGGAGCTGGACTATTCTCACGCCTCCTCTCTTTAAGGCTCTTTACAAGAATGCATCAGGCACTTCTCAAAGAACTGTATTAGATGTCTATCAATTAGAGAGCGATTTTTGCGACTCTACACTTGTTCGAGTGGATCTAAAATAAAAATATTGCGATATATTACTCTATCGGTAACTTGATTTCGTTTCAACGTTGATACTGAGAAGCCTCGTTTCATTTTATGAAAAGTGTCGATGTAACAAAAAGCGTTAGTTTAATTGGAACAATATCAAACAATCGTTATTCAGAGATGAATCGAAGGCAATTTCTCATGCTTAGTTGAAGTATTGACCCGCTCTGGCTTCACTCGGTGTCACTTAAACGCTGTCTGTAACCTTGTCGTGGGTTTAGATGTTAGAAATTTTGAAAATCTGGTTATATTTTCAGTTCGTAGTTATAACGGGAAGATTGAAAAATCATTGATAAATGGTGCTTTAAATATTCGCATAAATCCAATATCTACATCAAATCAGGTCTGTGGTTCTTAAGATTATAATATTCATAGAAAAAGACAGAAGATTCATAAAGATATACAGGTGAACAGTCAAAGAGGCTGCAAGTTACCTGTTTATTTTCCTTTGGTTAAAATGGTCAATAAACAAAGCAACAAATGCGAACGGCTAGCTGGTTGAAGTCGAAGCAAATCGTCGTAGGTTCGGAGAACTTACAAGGTAGGTGAAATTTACCCTTTTGTGTGTGTGGTATCAAAGAACAATTTTGGTTTTGTTTGGAGAAATGAGACAATGAAACATTTATATGTGAAGAAGGTACCATCTATAGCAAACAATGAGTAGAATTGATTATTTTTCCTTTAAAACAAGTTTTCTCACCAACCAGTTCTTGGTGAGGAAAAAAATAATTATTAAAATGAATGGTAAATATATTTAGAATACTAAAAGTTTACAAAAGGAGGTAATTTTGAAAAAGTGAAATTTAAAAGTAAACCTTAAAAAATATAAATTTATTAAAATATAATTCTGACGTATATGAAAAGTAGTAAATCAGAAAAAATTGTACAGAGAGAAATTTAATACAAAAATATAATAATAGAAGATATAATTTACCAACGTAGTCCTATGATTACAATTTACAAATTCGTAAAAGTAAAAGTAATGTGTCTGAAGTTGAACAAGTCCTGGTACAGCAAACCGGACTCTAATTGTCTCACAGCAAATCTAAACGTTAGGCAATTTAGTTCTATCGCTAGTAAGCATATGATTCCAAAGGATTTAAAGTAATATATATAATAGCTTTTAATGCACTTTCATAGATTCTTGGTTATTTCGATAACCAGACATTAATTAATAAAAAACCAAAGGTATAAGCGTATTAGCATCAGCCAAAAACAAGTTATCAATCCTAACAGTTTGATTAAATAATAAATTTAATATTATTAGGTAAGTAAATAGCTAGAACGTTAGACAATTATGAAATTGCTAGATAAATACAAAATTTGCTGATCGTGAACTAAATTGCCAAAAGAAATAGAAAAAAATATATTTAAATATAAATATAGTAAGTTTAGTTGCATCTGATGTTCAATTATATCTGATGAAAAGGAAATTTCCCAAATCTACCTTATAACCTTTAAAGTAGTCGAATTTACCTCTGTCCCTTTGAAATTTTTTTATTAGTTAGGATATTGACCCACGCAATATTTCATATATTCCCATAAGAAAAATCTGACAGACTTAAGTCTGTCAAGTGCATGAGCTTCGCCATTATGTGATGTATACTTTACCATAAATTCGAAAAAGTTTTATGAAAGAATAGTATGGTACTTGTCATGGAATGGTATCTAAGCCTAATCACCAGTGAGTACAGTGGGTGTAATGGGGTAGTGAAGCGCAAGTTATAGCCTCTCCTACTCAATTGTCAACCTCACCTTCACGATGAGTTCAATTTGAACTTGGTGCACCCTGTTTTCACTAACGAGGCTCTAACGACCGAGTAAGGGCGGAATAACCCTTGCCTTTTGCCGTGAGCACATCCACCTTCTCACGAAGAGTGCGGTAAAAATAACCCACCGCACACAAAGGTTGCTTTTGGAATCGTTTGGTTACCCCATCGTCGCAGTCTCCTTCTGTGCCATGGGACCACACCACTCGCCTTCCGCAACCGAGCTGGTCAGTTGCATACCTGCTCCAGCTAAAACTTCAAATGCAGCTTCGTTTTCAGTCGATTAAGGCTTTAAAAAAATGATGGAGCGTTCAAGTGGGACAAAATCATCCGGAGGTAAAATACCCTCCCGATCGGATCTCCGGGGGAGGGTGCCCACAGGGACACCTCATCGAATGTCGAAAAAACACCGACAAGCTAAATCCAAGAAAACTAATTCTTTCATCTACGGCGCTTGGAATGTTCGTACTTTGAACGACAGCACTCGCACCGATCGGCCTGAAAGAAGAACTGCTCTAATAGATAGAGAACTTCACCGACTCAATGTTGACGTTGCAGCTCTCAGCGAAACTCGATTTTTGGAGGAAGGCTCTCTCACAGAAAAGTACTACACCTTCTATTGGAAAGGTCTTCCCATCAATTCAAGAAGACAACATGGAGTAGGATTTGCCGTTCGGAATCAACTTGTATCCAACTTAACACAAGTACCACAAGGCCTATCCGAGCGTCTAATGCTGCTACGCTATGAGCTATCAGATGGCAACGCGGTAAATCTAATAAGCGCTTATGCTCCCACTCTGGATGCAAGTCACGAAACCAAGGAAAGCTTCTATCAACAGCTGGAAGAAACCCTCTGTAGAATACCTAAAACGGAACGACTCGTTATTCTTGGTGATTTTAACGCTAGAGTAGGGAGAGATGCAGACACCTGGCCAGGCATCATAGGCAAGAACGGTTTAGGCAACATGAACGCTAACGGTCAACTACTCCTAACTAAATGCGCCGAACATGATTTAGTTATAACAAACACCATTTTCCGACAAAAGGATAAATTTAAAGGCACCTGGCGTCACCCCAGATCAGGTCACTGGCATCTACTGGACTATGTTATCGTACGTAGGAAGCATCTCAAGGACGTCCAAATTACAAAGGCGCGCATTGATAGCGAATGTTGGACCGATCATCGTCCTGTTGTCTCTAAAATGAAAATTGTTATGAGACCCAAACACCGAAGAACTCAAGTAAAACGTAGACTCCGTCTCTGTATTAGTAAATTGCGTGATCAACAAACCGTCGAACAGCTAAAGCAAAAAGTTCAAGAGAATTTGAGTGCACTAGAAGAAACCAATTCTGTAGATGTCGCTGTTACCTGGACACAAATTAAAGACAGTTTAAAAAGTGCGAGTGAGGAAATTCTTGGCACTGCAGCAAGTAAAAAACAGGAGGACTGGTTCAATGATCATGAAGCTTTTATACAAGAACTTCTTGACCGCAAACATATTGCCTTCCAAAACGCTATCAACCACCCTAACGACTCATCAAAAGCAGAAGCTTTTACCCAATCTAAGTATGAAACGCAACGCGAAATCAGAAGAATAAAGAACGAGTGGTGGGCAAGCAAGGCCAGAGAAATTCAAAGGTACGCCGATTCACACGACTACAGGAATTTCTTTCAAGGAGTAAAAGCAGTGTACGGCCCCAGTCGGAAAAATATGTGCCCTATTAAAGATTTAAATGGAAATCTCCTCAAAGAAGACCAGAAAATAAGAGCCCGATGGAAAGAACACTACTCTAACATTCTTAACCAGCAAAGCCAAGCCGATCACGATATTATAAATCTTATCCCTCAATATGACACCTTCGAAGACTTAGATAAACCACTAACAACGGAAGAGATCTTAACCGCCATTGGGCAGCTAAAAAATAACAAATCTCCCGGCGCCGACTCACTCCCAGCTGAGATCTTTAAAGCTGTGTCGTCAGAGCTCATACCCTACCTCAAGAAACTGTTTGATGTCGTGTGGGAAAGTGGTCAAGCTCCGCAGGAGTTTCGTGATACACTTTTAATCAGCCTCTTCAAAAACAAAGGGAGCGCTGCGGACTGTGGAAATTACAGGGGTATAGCTCTCCTGGCTGTTGGAGGGAAGATACTCACTAAAGCGATGGCAAATAGGCTAACACCTGTTATGGAAAAGTTACTTCCTGAAACACAGAGTGGCTTTAGACCAAACCGAGGCACATCGGACCTAATCTTCACACTTAAACAGCTTCAAGAAAAAGCACTCGAACATCAAGGAGAAATTCACATGGCCTTCATTGATTTAACCAAGGCGTTTGACTCGGTGGACAGGGAAGTGCTCTGGAAAATTATGCTCCGCTTAGGTATCCCTAGAAAATTTGTGGAAGTATGTCGCAGTCTACATACAAACAACAACGCCCAGGTTATGTATAATAATGAGGCAACCGAACCTTTCCAAACCCTCACTGGAGTTAGGCAGGGATGTGTGCTGGCACCCCTACTCTTTAATTTGTTTACCACTGCTCTAACAATTATTGTTGACAACAAACTGACAGTCAGAGGAATAGGTCTCAGATACCGTTTTGATGGCGGTCTCTTTAACATAGGGCGCTTTAGAGCTTTCACGAAGACACGCACACGATTCATTTGTGATCTCCAGTATGCGGATGACTGTGCACTTTTAGCCTCTACGCCGGAAGAGCTTCAAGAACTTTTAGATGTGTATGCCCAGAGCTATGATTCCTTGGGACTTAAAATCAACATTGGAAAGACTAAGATTATGTCAACTCCTCATCAAGTGAACCAAATAGACATTACACTTAACGGAAATTCTCTTGAAGTGGTGGATCAGTTCAATTACTTAGGCAACGTTGTTAATGACAAAGCAAACATGGACAGCGAGATTCGCAATAGAATTAACGCTGCATCTAGAGCGCTCTGGGGACTTAGAGAGAGAGTATTTGACAACCACGATCTTGCTTTGTCAACGAAAATGGCTGTCTACAGAGCAGTTGTCATTCCAACACTGCTATATGGATGTGAAAGCTGGGTCACTTACCGTCGTCATGTGAAAGAATTAGAACGTTTTCAGCAAAGACACCTCAGAAGTATGATGAAAATCCGTTGGTTCCATCACATATCAAACGTGGAAGTACTCAGGAGAGCAAACAGCCTTCCAATTGAGGTGCTTATTTCAAGAGCACGCCTAAGATGGGCAGGTCACGTTCATCGTATGCATGATAACCGCCTTCCTAAATGTACACTTTATGGTGAATTGCTAAGCGGTAGAAGAAAGCGTGGCGGTCAACGAAAGAGGTTCAAAGACGCTCTCCATGAAAATCTAAAATCCTGCGGTATTGCAGACGAGCAATGGGAACAACTTGCAGCGGACAGAACCGAATGGCGGGGGGTTGTGGCCAGCTATCAAGGAAATGTTGCTGCAAGAAGGCCGAATCCAAGACCTAACCAGGTCTATGTTTGTCCTGACTGCGGTCGACATGTGCTCTCCCGAATTGGCCTCTATAGCCATAGTCGTGTGCACCGTAGATGAATGGGAATTACAATAGACTACACCTTTTACTTGTTTTTTATTGTACACAATTTATCGACTGTAACATTTTTATACTCGGACTCGAGTAACGGCTAATAATAATAATTTTCATTAAATCACAGCTTTTTCTGTTGATTGGGCACAAAATATTCATAACCAATATGTAATTGGCCTTAAAGCAGTCTTATATGCAAAGCTAGTGAACAATCCAATTAATACTCACCAATTGCTCGAACAAGATACATGAGGCATTTTTGTTATCGAATAACGATCAGAATTGTTTGACATCTTGGTACATAAATCATTAGAAGTAAAATTACTAATGTAAAAGCAGAATTAGACGATATTATTCTTGATTATTGATTTTGGTCTGTTGGAAAATCGAAGTGCTTCATCACTTTAAAGCTCTACTTAATAAAATGTGACATGTTTTTCCCCACTCTCTACCAGTGCCGAGGACAAAAAAGACCACTCTTTGATACTCGAGAACCGAAAATGAGTTTTAAGTTTAAGTTTCAGTTAAATGATATGACACACTACCCACAAGCTGAATGCGCGAGGCTGAGTAGCTCAAATGGAGAAATTATACTCCAGTTGGTCACTCTTTGGGAAATTAGACGTTCACATACAAACAGTAAAACTAAAAAAATGTTAGTTCGTTCAATTAACCTACTATTTACAATTCTACTTTTCCAACTAGTTACTTTCTACCAAAATATATAGACTGCTAATTACCGGGAGGAGAGTAAGCATTGCAACGAAAGTACTAGTATCAGGTGACTCAAATGACAAGGATATCAAACACAAAATCAGTATTAAAGCATTAACACAAAGTAAGCTGTGATACAGGGCAACTAATAAAGCGGTAACAAGGGTGTGCAGACTAGATATGGATACCAAGCAGGCGAAGCAAGACCACAGATATATACATAAATACAAGAACTACAGTGCAAATGTTATAGAGAAGTTACGTAAGTACTTGGCTAGTGCTTGCATTGATAATTGCTGGGGCTGAAAGAAAAGTTTATTAGCAATCTAACAAAAAGAAAACAATGAGTTAATTAACGCCCTGAAAAATGAAGGTACGATTTCAGTGTTCCCTAAATCTTGTTGGCACCACGAGAGCACCTACAGGTTGCAACGGAATTTACAGGAACTGCAACCCTCGAGATGAAAGCTGAAAAGTTAAGGTACGATTAGTACACAATGTTACGGCTTTTCAGTGTTCCCTAAACCTCGTTGGTTCCACGGGAACATCTACAAGTTGCAACGGAAATTACAGGAACTGAAACCCTCGAGATGGAGGAAGCTGAAAAGGCAAGGTATGATTAATAAATAATTTATTTGTAGCTGGGTAGTTCTCCTCATGATCGGTAAAGGCGATATTGCTCTAGCCAAGCTTGCTTACTCGGTTACCTATGGTTTTATTTACTTCTTGAGTAAACTTCAGCACGTCAGCTAGAGAATGGTCAGAAAGGAATCAATCTCAAAACTTCGTCTGTAATGGAACGACTTATTAAAGGAGCAGGAGTAGGCGTCAGATATTTGCGCAGCTGTCTGATGATGTAGTACGGACTTTGTCATAATTCCGCGGTTCGGAATGATTTATAAAGCTAACGATACCCGGGTTCGGATTTCGGAGTGGATACGTTTGCTGCCGATGAGTCGCTCTGGCTAACCGCCAACACGGGACGAATTTTATTATTTCGTTCAAATACTTACCAGAAGGAGAAACGGTGGTAATAGATGCGCGGTGGATCAATTTGACGTCAAACGGACTTGAAAAATATTTTTGAATGTTTTTGACTTAGTATTAACAATTCAATCACCTGAATTTTGGAACTTAGAATAATTTGTCGGAGCAGCAGATAGATGCGAACAGCACCTCGTGAACTGACTATCGGATATTTTCAATTATCCCCTTGTAGCGAAAGGATAACGTTATATGATTGACGTCAGATCAACTTTGAAAATATTTTCATTACCTTGCATTGACACAGAATATTTTGTAGTTGTTTTATTCAGAATGGCAGGCAGTAACATCTAACTCTCGAGGCGGTTGGATATGTGCTGAAACATGTGTTGTTTGGTTTCTGCGATGATATAGTTTCCTCTCGTCCCTCTCTCTTCACACGAGTTCATCTGCACTTTAGTAACTTAGTAGGGGTTATTCTGTCTGTCTACAAATGAATATTTTCATTTACTTTTAAGCTAACTCGCAGTCAATATATATAATAACAAATACAACAATAAATCTTATAAAGGGTATTCAACAAATGAAAATCTTCTGTGCACATTTTGGTAACAAACAACACTCGTTACAAATGAAATTCAAAAAATGGTTTTTTGACAGGTTTGGAGGAGGAATAGAATAGTTATTGTCTACCCCAGAAGTCCCAACTTTATTCCACTAAATTATTTTTGTAGGCATACCATAAAAGTTAATTATACGAAAACCGTCCAAAAAGTTTACGATAACAAGGACCATATACCTGATATGACGGAAGCTATCCCAACGGAGATATACCTACACCTGTTCATAAGTTTAAAGTCTCGTTTAGGACAATTCAGTTTCGCTTAGGAATAACGTCCGACCGATAACTTTTGATTACTAAAAATACTTATCAACAGAACATATTGCTGTCGAAATATACAGAATATCTGACGATGCCCTTTATCTAAAAATCTCAGTAGCTAGTAAAGATGAAGATGACTACTGCTAATGCAATTTTTGTAGAATAGTAATTTACAACAAACAGTTTAACTCTAAATGTTGTTGATTAACTGCAAAATTTTCATGAGTCCTAACATAGTTTAAAATATTAAGAATAATCAGATATGACGTTGTATAATTTTTTAGTGTCTTCAAAATCGTTGAGAATATTATTTCACTACAAATACGTCTCACGTTTTTGATATTTACCTCTCTATTCCATTAAATGAAGCTCTGTTTAATTACTGTTAATTTAATACTGTGAATTAAACACATAATTAACCGGCTATAATGCAAAAGCTATTGAGATTTATATGGTCAATACTTCATATAATCGGATTATAAATTACCCTGTTTTGATATTTATGGTTGAATTTACTTAATATAATTACAGAACTAGCAATTAATTACAAGAGTAATGATAGTCGTTAGGTCATTAGTATTACAAATTGGCATTAACAATTACAGGATTATGAAATACTGTGGACAGGTGTATCTTAAATTGAGAGTTATTAGTTTTATGCATTTGGTTTAAAATGAAATTAAATTAGATCCTTGTTTATTTAAAAAAATGTCGCTAATGTGAATCTATTTGATTAGAAGACAGTAATTGCACATATATTGTATAGTGATGTTTCAAATTTATTATTCTTCATCAGCACAGTAGTCTAAGGACTGCGATAGAGGAATATACTGGGTGACGTCAGTGTTGATCAGATATTTGATATCATTGCCCCTATTATGCAGCATGTGACATCAATTAAATTATAGACGACCTAGCTCGTATCACGCAAACATCAGAAAAAATAGACGTCATTCTTAATAATAAGGCTGAGCGCGTTGAATAATCAGGTACAACCAAGGTTGCAAAATCGATGTAGGTAAATACCGCCAGATATCTGTATTGAGTTCTTTTATTTAAAATAATAGAAAAAATTCTCTATGACCATGTAATGTCATTTCTACTAAATACAAGTTACTGCCCGAGTGTCAACATGGTTTTGGACCAACTAAATCGACGGAAGCAGCAACTGCATATTTTTTAAAGCACATCTATAAAGAGCTAGATGAAGGTAGATATGTGGTATCTTCTCCTATTAAAAGTATTCGGCACATGAAAAATCTAAAGATAGTGGTAAACTGTAATGATTGCTGATCGGACATACATGACGCGACTCTGGGTGTTCCGCAAGGCTCGATTTTGAGGCCCCTGTTGTTTTTGTTGTACATAAGTGATTTACCAGATCACCACAATGTATGCAGAAGATGCCTCTATTTCGGTGTCAGCTGCTACACATGAGGAACTAAATCTGAAAATGTATACAACACTTGAAGATATGCACGTTTGGTGCCAGAGAAACAAACTCATCTTAAATGATGATAAGACAGTTTATGTAAATTTCAACTACAAGGGAGCCTTAACCTCGGATAGCCTAAAATTTTCCAGATCGACCAAGTTTCTAGGTACATTCATTGATAAAATTTTAACATGGGAACCACACATTGATTATATACAGTCGTGAGCAAAAAAAATAGGACGAGTCTTATAACGGTATTTTGCTAAAATCTAGTTGTGTACATCTAATTTTAATTTTTGTGACATTGTCAGTTAGTTGTCATAATTTATTGTAAGTGTGCAAAAAAATTAATATGCTTCATATAAGCGATTTAGTTAAATCTGGAGTTATTGCTAAAGCAGAAGATGGATGGTCAGTGAGACAAATTGCACTGCGTTATAATATTGACAAAAAGTTGGTGTGTAACATTTTAAGAAAGTGAAGAATAAACAGTAAGATTAGTAGAAATCCTGGATCAGGACGACGAAGGATATCATTTCAACAACAAGATTTGCAATTGGTAAATGCTTTAGTAGAATTCGCCGGCGAATAAGAGAATCGGAGCTACGCTGTCATGCAGCAGCACAGAAATACTTACTTAAAGCTAAACATAAAGAAGCTCGAATAGGTTTGCGCTTGAATTTTTAGCGCATGATGTAAATTTTTGGAACAATGTAATCTTTACAGACGAACAAACTTTCCAGTCAACACACAGCGGTCGTATTGGTGTTTACAGCCCTCCGAAT
This sequence comes from Leptura quadrifasciata, assembly GCA_963675555.1. Taxonomy (NCBI): domain Eukaryota; kingdom Metazoa; phylum Arthropoda; class Insecta; order Coleoptera; family Cerambycidae; genus Leptura; species Leptura quadrifasciata. The sequence continues at coordinate 21,156,213 of OY776673.1, forward strand.
ACTCGATTCGATGACAAATTTATATCTGACAATGATAAAAGTGGTGGATTTTCCGTCAATATATATGCTTGGATATCGGCACGGGGTGTGGTGTTTTGTGGCATATTGAGGAACGATTTAATAGTGAAAAGTGTATTAGGATTTTAGACAATATTATGCTCCCTTCTGTGTCACAATTATTTTCTAATAATGAGTTCATATTACGAGACAATTGTTCCGTTCATACTGCTCATGCCGTAACTAACTGGCTTCAAGATAACAACATCAATGTTCTTAACTGGCCCAGTCATAGTCCAGATCTTAACCCTGTGGAAGAAGTATCCAAAAACGAAATGTGAGACCACGGAATGCCGAAGCATTACTGAAAATAGTAAATAATGCATGGGAAAATATTACTAGTTTATTTAATTCTATGCCAAACAGACTTATAGAAATTATAAATAGAAATGGTGCAATAAAGAAATATTAATAGTTAGTTTCTTGTTAAGTAGGATATCTTTTGTCCTTTGATCCAGGATTTCTACCAATCGTACCGTTTATTCTCCACTTTCTACACACCAAATTTTATACAAGCATCTAATTTTGGCAAAAAATTATTTACATACCTTTCCTACCTCATCCGATAGTCATATGCATAACACAAGGTATAAAGAATTATTGTCTATTCTCATAAAACAGCCAACTTCAAAACTCTTTACGCTATAATTGAATTCTCATATTTAATGCTTTGCCTAAATCAATTAAAGATATGAATCTACCAAAAAAGAAGTAAAGATTCTATTCTATTCTATTGCTGTTTACTCTCATCTAAATTTGATCGTACCTCATCTAACACCCAGATGATAACTTATCGATTTTCAACGAATTCTGTTACGAGCAATTTATTCGGGATTTAAAATTTATTAATTGAAAATTCAAGCTCTCTAAAATTTCTTTTTGTATCAAAATGGCAACCATAAGAAGGGTTTATAATGGCCAAAATGCTAGTTATGTTAAGGCAGACATCTAACTCATATATTTAACTGTTGTTTGGAAATAGGTTACATTCCGTAAGAATTAAGAACTTCGGTTGTTAAACCTCTTAAACTAGCAATCTAGTCAATTATAGCCTAGCCTACCTAATATCGGCTTTACCAAAGAATTTGTAAAAAAGAGTGTATAAACAACTGTTGGAAAACGTCATGTCGAATGTAGTTGTCTCTTCCCTACTGTTTGGGTTTAGGATAGGGCATGATAATACTGTTACGTGTTTACAGTCTCCATTAAACACCCTGTATGTAGGTTCAATAAATTGCAACAAGAACTTTCATAAAATACTACTTTATTAATCACTTTATTATAATTACTAGCCCTTATAATTACACATTAGTACACACTAGTTAACAAGCTTATTCTACTATAGTCTCACTACTATAATTCACAACTAGTTACTGTTCTCCATCTCGTCTTATCACTTGCTCATCTCGTACATAACTGTTTCCAGTGCGTTTGGATCTATTCTATAATGCGGAACGGGAGTATAAGCCGTCCGAAGACGAGGACTGGATCCGACCCCCGGACCGTTTTGGGGGTCGACTAAAAATTTTTGAGGGGGGGCGTTTCTGATAGAAAATTCCGGACTCCCCGTTAGGCAACCGGACGTTAAGCTATGGCGATTCCGGGGGAGGTCGTATGGTCCAGGGGCGTATATAGGATGGACCCGAAAAGTCCCCCGACCCCCCGGATCGGGGGGGGGGGGGGTGAGGGGGGCGAAGGGGGGAAAAGTATAACCTCCCAGATGGGGAATATAAACGAATAACCCTCAATTCGTCACCTTTGGGGGTATAAGCAATCGAAAAGTATTAGGGCAAAATCGCGTCAGACGTACGGTTCTAGGAGTTATGGCCGACCAAACTTTTTTTTTTCGACGAAAATTAGAGTTCGGAAAATTGCCGTTTTGATGGTGGGCTTCTAAAAAGTCTAATGAAGTTTTCCTCTAGGACGCACCGTTTAGCCGGAAAAAAATTAAAACCGAAAATTTTTTCAACGGAATAGGCTGGGGGAGGACATGAGACTCTATATTTTGGCGGAGGTGCCGCTAGTAATTTTTATTTTATACACTTTGGCTTATAACTTTCTTATAGAATGCGGTGGAGACTTGAAATTTTGGTCGGGTATATGATGCGATATGATCTAAATGTTCGCGGTACAGCGGTTGGAAATCCGTTTCCGGTTTCGTCGGAAACGGTATCAACTTTGTTATTTTAGATGGACTCGTATATATTTTTTGGAAGAATTCGGTTACTCTGATAATTCTACGTATAAGTAAAACGTATAACATATGGCATATTTATCTCTTACGGCTTAGGAGAAAATGACTTTTGAAAATTGTGCCTTTCAGGAGTGTCGAGGGTTTTATAGTTTCCTGATGTCCATTTGAAATTTTGGTGAATTTTGGATCGTCGGGATGAAATAAAATTTAAAAAATGACTTTTCTATTGTCGACATTTTGTCGGAGGCGCCGCTGTTACATCATCGGGATAAAATAAAATTTAAAAAATGACTAATCTATTGTTGACATTTTGACGGAGGCGTCGAATGTACTCCATTATTCTAGAATGTTCCAGTTATCATTGGAGGGGTTTCGGGGCCGTTCTCGAATTTTCTATCGGACAGTGGCGTAGGCGTGCATATTATAATACTATAGAGTCATTAATACTGAAGATGGTATTCTCAGGATCAGAGCGACTTACGTCCTTGGTATTGCTTATTTTTTATTATGTATTAGATAATATTTATCATAGCTTCTTTAAATTGTATCTTCGTAATAGTCACCAGATAGTAGTATAAGACCTATAACTTCTGTGTCCCGTGGGCTTTGTACTTAGACCTCTTTTTCTAATATACACAGCAGACATTTTCCAAATCGTTATATATACGTATATTTCAGTTTATGCCATTGTTTATTGTAATTATATTCAAGCAGCTTGTACCATAATTAATATTGATCTGAAATTGATTGCGGAGAACTATTCTAAACAATACAACTTGAAATTAAATTTGAATAGTTGTAATTTTACCTGCTTGTGTCCCAAAAACGTGCGAAAATTCAAGAAGGTTAAACTTAGAAATTAATGGCAATCGAATATATGTTGTAAATGTTGCAGAAAATTTTGTCTTTCTACTGGATTCTAAATTTTGCTATCTGACACATATTACTCATGTGGTAGAAATATATTATTCTTCATTAATATTTCTTTACTTCAACGTGAATGTAATTAATTTTCAAAATAAGAAAAACCCAAGTATATTAGTAATACTTTTAACCTTCATATCCGTCTTTGTTCGTCGCTTAATTTTTACATGCTCCTCACCGTATCTCAATAATTTATTTAGAGAAGAAAATTCATAATATTAATGTAAGATTCCACAATACTTTGTCTTTCCTTAACTTTCATTAAAATATTTTCACTAAATCTTTCACATATAATACTTTCACTATTAATTCATAATATACTAAAAGATGAATTTAAGACATTCTCAATAGTAGGTAGTTTCAGTTGTCTCTGTATTTATTACATGAATAATAAGTATTTGTATTCTGGTTGGGGTTATTGATTGCTAATTTAGATTGTAGATATGTGTTTAGTATCCCTATAAATGTATCTATGTTTTACTTTCTATTCTATTCTATCGTTTTGCCCTTAGTCAATTTTGATTTTTCTAGGACTCCAATAGTTTATTAACCTATCTTTTGTTTTAGTACCTCTCCATTTCGGTTCACTATTTATTTCCTGTCATGCATATTTTCTTTAGTTTTTGCTGAAAAATATTTCTTTTCTTATTTACATTTTTTATGGATAGATTTATAGGTTTAAGTATAGAGTAGCTTTAAGATAAATTTCGCTTTTGTGTGTATAATACTCTGCAATTAAGGATACTTTATTATTTTCATCATTATTGTTCGGATTTAATTTAGAAGATTTCTTATACATTTTTCAATCATAACTTAATAAAAGAATACTAAATATGTAGCATCACTAATTTAGAAAACTAGGAGCTGTATCAGGTATTTTCAATACGCGTACGATACTCGTAAAACGTAAGGTTTGTGAATTTTTTCTGTATTATTTTAGGGGTTTAAATCTTTATTGCAGTCGTACTTGAGCCCTGGCTTTATACGTTTTATTATATTTTAAACATATGTCAATATTATCAAGATTTACTTTCCTTTGAATTATATATTACTGTATATAAGAATACTAAAGGACAAAATTAACATATAACGAAGTCGATAAACCAGTAATCCATAAACCACTAAGTGTGCCCCGAAGAACAAAATAAAACAAGATTTTCTTTCACCGCCATTGTTGATCATCATGTCGCGAATGGAACAGACGTTCAAGCTAACTACTTGCCAGAGGCACCCATCGAAATTGAATTCCCGATATGTACCGACTCCTACTCTAGCCAGTTCCTTCCTTTGCTCCACCTATATTTAATTTCCACAATTCGTGCCCTAGAGCTATATGCTGTACAAAGACGCCAACAAATAATAGATTTTATTATTCGTCCTTGAAGCTAAATAAAAAAGCCTTGTAATCGAATCAAGCAACTTCTTAGTTACTTTAAGCATGAAAATATTTAAGCATTTGTGCCTGGCTATTTGATAAGGTTAAGAAAATAAATGGTCTTTAAGTTTATCAAAGTTTGTAACGCCATTAATAAGTTTTTATAGGTATTATCTATTGTTACCTTTTATAGAAGAGATACTCGAACTCAGGAATGATACAGTGACTAGCCGTGTTGTCTCTCATACAACCGCAGTCTAGCCCATTACTACCGTCTCGGTAACACACTGTTAATGCAATTTGCTGGTATCCCGAACTCCTTTCACAGTAAAAAAGATTTTGTTAATTTAACTAATAATATGTTGTTAACTTTATTTTATTAACTTTAAAAAATTCCTGTTCATCCAATATTTCACTAATATGCTCTAAGTAATGACCATTTTAGAAGCAAGTGGATAATTCTTGTTAATTGTTTATGTTCATTTTGTTAAATTGTGTTAACTGTTTCTCTTTCTTGATAATTGCTACTGTTGCAAGATATGCCTTGCAAATTCCTTCAATAATAGTTTATTTTTACACAATATGACGCGTTTTAGCTCCACCCCAGCTGCGACGAGGAGAAACCACCCCGGAAACGAATTTTCGGTTTAAGCTCGGGCGACAGTCCCAGTTTATAGGACACACTACCCACAAACCGGATACGCGAGGCTGGGAAGCTCAAGTGGAGAAACGGTACTCCAGTGGGTCAATTGAGAAATTAGACGTTCACTGTAAAACTTAGAATTTTCTAAAAAATGTTAGTTTATTCCAATTAACCTACTATATACAAATCTACCTGTTTACTGAATGATAAACCAAAGTCTACAGGTTCGAGTTAGAAGACCAACAGGACTGGAGCTGAAAAGTAAGGTATGGTTAAAAGAACATTTAACACGGGATGAATTCAATTATTTTCTTCAAATGCTTACAAGCGGGGGGGGAGGGGGCGGTAGCGAATGCATGATGGATCAACGTGACGTCAAAAGAACTTAGTAAAAATAATTCAATCACCTGACTTTTGGGAAACGTCTTATGCTTGGTACGGCAACTGGTGAAATGACTGCCACGAGAAGGCACTGTATAGGCACACGAACCAAGCAGCAAATATTTCAGTACGTATCGCGCATGTTAGATGTGTGTAAGTGTCAAAACAGGGTAATGAAAATATTGTCTAACTCGCTCTAACGTCACTCATATAACGTCATCCTACCGAAAGGATGACGTAATTTAGGGCGATAAATAGCTGTTTGCCTACTCACCTATATTTGTGTACGGTAATCACAATTGTCGCAGGCGAATTGACAATAAAACACACAAAACACACTCGAAAGCATTATTTTTTAAAAGTGACAGTTGAGCAGTTGATAGTTATTTATGTCAATTATTAGTCAATAAATAGTATGAATAATTAAAAACCATGCGAAAAGATAGTACTTACCCCGTATTTATATAAAAAAAAATAGTATGAGCAATTGGTGTGATCGTCTATTGCCCATTTGAATGGATGAGCGCACGAACGAAGCGAGTGCGCTCATCCACTCACCTTCGGTTCGTTCTGTAAATTGCAGACGTGTGCTATAAAAGACCTCATATCGCACTTATAATATAAATAGCTATTAGAGTTAAGTTAAATGACTTGACAAAAGAATATTGTTAAACTATATAAATTTTTAGTTCATTTTAACACAGGATCAGGTTGATAATATACTTATTTACATTAATTTAACAAAATAATTTGTCGTGTATATGATATGTTATTGACTAAAAGAGGTATTTAAGTTAAAAATCAGTGTGAATATTTATTTTATTCAAATATATATTTACTTAAGAATATATGACACTTTTATTTATTTGAATTAAATATATTCTGTTTAAATTAAACAATATTTTCTCTGCGTGAGTTTGAAGGATAACTAGTAAGCACTGATTCGTTGAATGAGCTATCATCGTATCCTATTTTACTCATTATCAGAAGTTTACAAAAGGAAACTAGCTTACCCTGTATATTATATTCACCTGTATTACCTCTACCTAACTCTGTTTGTACCTATAATTTTTGTTAAATGCTCTGAACATTTGAATGCCTTACGTAATATTTCTGAGCATTAATAGACGCATTTTCCTTCTACTTTGACTTTAATATCTCCAGTAATTATCAATTTGCCCTAATTATGTTGAATTTATTACCATAATTGTACGGCGTGGGGTAGATTTTTATTTTTATAAGTTAAAACAATAATGTCAGAAATATAAAGAACAACGACTTTGTGGGGTTTTCTTATGCAAATATGTATATTCATAGTTTATCAGCAATCTTGACTCAGAAATGCCTTATTAAAAAATCTGTTTGCTCGTTAGCAATGTAAAAAATATCTCTTTAAAGCTTCAGGCGTGCTAATGAAATGCAAAGATCCCGCTTTAATGTTTTCATTGCTTTCATAAGGTTGTGAGACCTCTCTTCGAGATTGCAACCACTTTAATCCAACAAATACTATTATTTGTTGGTTTTAACACATTCTTAAAATGATTTATAGGATTTAATTACGTTTTCTTCCACTAATACTTTATTTTATTATTTCCCAGAAGCACAGTCTCGCATTTAAATGGAACTTCTTTCATTAGCGAGTTGTCTTACAACAGAGATCTAAAAGAAATATTTATAACTAGTGATCATGGCCTGGATTCGTCCGGGGACAGCAGGAATAGTGCCCACCTGCACATACCTATGAAACATAAGTATTTATTCTCCTCTTTTTTTGTTTGTTTCGATCTCCCATGTGTTGCATCTTTTTGCTAATATTTTTAATACATTTTTCATTAATATCAGTACAAAAAGTTCATCAAAATTTAAAAAAATAATAATAAAAGCAATAATCACTTACCTAACACTATTTTTGCCAATAAAGATATTTCATCTACTATTTTCCTCAATTCTGTAACTGAAAAGGAAATAATATTAATCATAAACAAACTAAAAAATAGAGCTGCTGCAAGTCCTGATAATATTACAAGCCATCAAATTAAAGCTGTCCATATTAACCTAATTAAAGCTTTAAAATATATCACAAATCTCGTTATTAAAACTGAAAAATCGCCAACTCAATGGAAAGGATCGATAGTACCCCAGTATTTAAAGCTGGAGATCCAAAAAATCCAAATAATTATAGGGCCATATCTCATATAAATAATTTTGCGAAAATATTTGAATATTCTATTAAAAATCTTCTTCGGTAGTTTTAATGGGATTACTCTAACGGAGAGAGGTTGAATCGATTCCAGGTAGCAGCGTGAAAGAAGGCCTGTCTAGTTGGTTACCGGTAAAGCGGCGCCATCCCTGGGTCAACTGGCGAACGGCCATTGCCACAGATGCGGTGAATTGTGCTGGACGGACCGAAAAGATCTCGAGTCAATAATTGGAAAGATCGAGAATAAAGCGCCGCGGATATATAAGGAGTGGATCCCACGCATGAAGCTCAGTTCAGTTTTATATTAGATTAACAAGTGAACAAACAAAAGAACAGTAATAAGTTGTGAATTATATTAGTGCCTATAATAATTTTACTTAGTGTGTTATGATAACGATTAATTATTGCAAGTAGTATTAAATAAAGTAGTGGTAAATTCTTGTTGCTATTATTTGAACCTAAGCTTGGAAGTGTTTACTGGAGGTTATAAACACGTAACGATATATATAATTTGTTCAAAAGTCTCAAAAAACTTTAGCCGAATTAATTAAGTTGAATTAGGATATAAGTAACGTAACTCAGATGACTTCAAATCTACAAATACATTTAAAAAATGGTAATTCTATTAAATATATATCCCAAAGTTCAAAATTCAATATTTGACAAATTTATGCACGTAATACTCTTGTCTGACATTCCATCCCTTAATAAAATTTCATCCAAACAACATTATGCTAATCAACCCTTACGGCATACCACCATCGATTTCACCATATTACCTACTTACATTATTAAGTTTATATAATATCCCAGGGCAATTCAGCGTCTACGTTTATTTTAGAAAATAACAAAATTAGCGATATCATCGATTTTACTGAAGTTATATTTATGTTTATGTTACCTGTTATTCCATCCAATACTTCGTGAGCATCAAAATTATGTTTATTATTAATGATAACATTGTATGTTTCCTTTACATAAATGATTTATTGCGACTTGTTTATCAATCAATCATAATTTTAATTACATAATTAAGGATAACGTAATTTTCCTTCAGTATCATTATACAGATTTTATGTCGAAATGTATACCATATTATGACAGGTGATAGGCAACGTTGCCATGAAATTATATTCGATGAGTTCTCTCCATTTTAATGTTAAAGTAACTTAAAATACGTTTAATACATTTGAATTAATATAATATAGACGTAATTCATAGCTAAAGCATTTAAAATCTTGATCATTACATATTACTAAATAAACTTTCTCTAGTGATTTAATCACATTCTACTCATTTAATAAATAGCCAAAAGGATATTATAATAAATAATTTTGGATCACAAATTTCGCAGGTTCCAGATCTGGAATCAAATCTGTTTTTAATCGCGGTATAATCTTAACAAATGAATTAAATATTTATTTTCCTAATAATACAGGGTGGGGCAATCGTGCGTCGAACCTCGATATCTCGAGTTCTACTACAGCTAGAAATTTTTTAAAAAATTGCAAGTAAACTAGATAAAAAGTCTATAACTGGAAATTATTTTATAACATAAAGGGCGAGCCAAGACGAAATTACAGGTCCAAGTGCCTTTTTTTAAAATGGAATGCTATGTATTGCTATGTATATCGGTACATTTTTTGAAACTTCTTTCTAGGCTCTATTCATTCCTATATTAGTATTGAATATCTCCCAACCACTTAGATGTAATGATTTTTTTTTTGTTGAAATAATGCAATCTGCAGATGGATATTAAAAAAATCACCTAAAGACTCAGTCTTTAGAATCCTTCTGAAGAAGCTTGCTACGATTTACACGTACATAAACAAATAAATACGTTGGATATTAATGATTATAAGATATTACATAACGAAATCACTTGGGCTACTGTAGCGTAGCAGATATCGCAGGAACTACTTAACCCTATAAGTGATGTGCGTGCCTACGATAAAATTTCTCTAGCTCAGACTATCTCTGGGCGTTAAGCCCAAGTTTACATAAACTATGACAAATTATTAGTTTACTTACTTAACAAATCACTGAGGCTTCCATACGTAGTGGTCGCAGATGAAATAATGACACTTTCTTTAAAAATGAAATGCACTATATTATACAATTTACAGATATTGGTTCCCTAGCATGTAACCTGGCGATGTTCAAAAGGTGAGGCAAATTTCTCGATTAATAAGTTACAACATTAATAAAATGCCTCGTGTAGCTACACATCGGTTTACAATGTCCTCATAAATGGTCATAAATTCTGCCACAACGGGTCTGATTTAGAGAACCTCCTTAGATAAATATAAATGCATAAAATTTTTACATATGTACAAGTTAAAATACAAAAATATGAATCGAATTGATATAACCGAGTCGAACCACTGAAGGTGGTCCCCGGTAAGTAAAACAACAACACACTTATTTAGGGTGGTACGATATCGACTTCGACGTTGAAGAACTGTAGCACTATGGAGATGTCTTCGGGACAAAAGAAATTGACCCAAGGATGGGGTTGATTGTAGCCTCTCCAGCCCTGGAACTTTCCACTGTGTGTGGATGCCCCGTCCGTGGAACTTCACTGACGTGTGTAGAAGCCCCGTCCGTGGAACGCTAGAGATATCACGATTTAATTTGCAAAGTCAGAAATGCACGTGAAGCGTGCCTAATGTGGGCAATTCAAATCTGACATAACTTTTAAATGAAACATAATTTAGCTCACTGATGAGGGAATAATCCACCAATACTCCTCGAAAGCCACAGTCGGATGAATGGGGTCGAGTCCGACTCTCAAGTTGACATGGTATTTCCAAAGAAAAGCCTGCAAATTTGCGAAACACGTGGGTAGAGAACGGGTAAGATGGCGTGAAGAGGTTAGCTTACCTTGCGTAATTAATATCCTGCTTTCGCAGATAAAATTTACTCACAACCACAAAATATTCCGCTAAACGAAACAACAACAGATTGAGGAAATTTTCTTGTGTTGTTAATTCCAAAATCCACCAGGATGCCTTGGATAAAACCGAGGTTCACAGAATTATCAACTACCTATCACGCCAACAAAAATGGTTGCCTACCCGTCTTCCGCTCTCTGCGGATCACGTGCCGAACATATGTCGCCCTCCCGTGGAGAATAGCGAAATGTGTTACGGACGTAGCGGTTGTTATTATGCGGCCCACAAAACGCTGAGGCGTACGGTGGGTCGCATACGCTAGAGGTCCGCAACAAGCTGATAGGATGATCAGCGAAACGTCAAGTCAAGTTCGACGACCACGGCAAGACCGGGAAGAATCTACTTCATTAGACAACGGCCGTGGAAACCTGCATTCTACTATCCAAGAGGTTGTGAGATATTCAATGCTAATATAGGAATAAATAGAGCCTAGAAAGAGGCTTCAAAAAATGTACTGACAATAATAATAATAATAATATTTATTTCATCTGTTAGGTTACAATTTATGTTTTAACATTTTTTTTTTCTTAAAAAGAATTCATGAAAATAAATATTTAGTTAAGCTCCAGCTAAGTTTTTAGAGAAAGACTTGTCTGTGGATGTTTATGTAAACATTGAATTCTTTTTTTTTTTATAAATGTATCTAAATTATGTTTTATGAAATTTAATAGATAATAAGCAAAGGGATAATTTACATAATTATAGATAAAGGGAAAAGAAAGGCTAAAAAAAGAAATAGATACAAAAGAGTTCTTGGACCTAGATATGTTGAATTTTTTGTGAATATTGATTTCTTAGCCCTAGGTATGATTACCTAAACATCCCAAATGCCGCATGTGTACCAAATTTCAGCCCCCTACGACACTTTTCAGCTCCAAAACAAGCGGAATTAGTGATTTGACCATGAAGGTAGTCAGCCATGCTATAACAGGGCCCCCACGGGAGCTCCGACCGTGACAATATTTCTTATATCAAAGAGTAGGGTCTAACGAACAAGTGTCCAAATTTCAACAGTTTATACTTTATACGAAGTTTATGTATTAGCAGGTTATGGTCAAGTCTGTCGAAAGCCTTAGAGAAGTCCATGTAAATTATATCTATGGTTACATATTAAATAATTCGACTATCAACTGGGTGACACAAATAAATTCGTTGTTATAGAACGACATTTCATAAATCCATGCTGGAAAATCAATGTTTTCCATTCAAAGTGCAATTTAACCGACCTTGTCTACGATACAATTAAAATTTTCGTGACCACAAAATATCTTTAGCGATAATTCTACAGAAAAAAATAATCGGCAGAAACGGAACAATATAAATTATTTTTAACACAAAAAGTAAAATCTACTCAGATAAGTTAAAATAGCATTTCAGTAAGCTTGTCTATGATTCAAATCCGTACGAATGAATGTCTTCACGAGATAAAGTTGCTTGAAGGGGTTCAGCGAAATCTTGCAGAATGTATTTAGGCAGTTAAGGTGTCGTTGAAGGAGCGTATGTAAATGGTGCGGTGCAAGGCGCAGCCCAAGATAATGGAGTCCCTAATCCCTAGCACTACCGGTCCAGAATAAACACTTCCAGATTTACATTTGCAGAAATTCTCCTTGTCTCGGAGAAATGCGTAATTATTTTCCAGGCAAATAATTTTGATACTGAAATTAGGCTTATTATTATGCATTGTTATCTCAATTTTTGTTTGAAAGGAAATACAGCGGATTTTACTGCAGCAAGGTAGGTATTACCTTGTTTCAATATTTAATTTTAGAAACGTTATACAAGGTGAGTCAAAAAGGATGGTATATAGATTAATTAAAGATATATTGGTTCAAAATATAGAGTTTTAATCAAACAAAGTTTAAGTGAAATGTTAATCAATAATTTATTTATTTCAAAATCGATAAAAGAGTAGGTTTTTTGTTATGTTTTTTGTGAATTTTATATAAGTTTTGAACTCAGTTGTTAGACAAAGCGGCGAGTGTAAATGTCTTATATCGTCCAGTACAAACATATCTGTCTATCGCAAATAAATTGTAGCATTCAAGCTTTTTTGTTCCTTTTCTTTTGTTCTGTATACAAGTTCACAACTAGGTACTCTTATGACGTCACTTTCGGTTTCCCGGCACATTCAAATACTCAAAGTTCAATAATGTTTTAAAAATATAGTGTGATTTAGTGCAGTAAAAATAAATGAAAAAACACCTCAAGATGGAACTAATTCCAACAAAAATAATTCTTGTTGTAAATGGTAGGCAACACGCTGCTCCTAATCAACATACTAAAAATATAAATTCGTACTGTTGCCCGAATTGCGTTTTTCTGCCGCCGGCGACGGCGCCGTCTTGAAAAAACATGAAATATTTTAAAAAATCATAAAAATTCATGTGTGGTATCAAGGTACAGAAAATTTCATGCTCAAAAAGAACATGATATTGGTTAAAAAAATAAAAGGACATAACAAAGTGACGGCCGAAAAACTGAAAGTATTTGCAGTGTTGTAAACTTGAAAATCATCTTTTTATTAATCTAACCGGCCTATAAATACTTCATGTTACTACATATTACTGCATATTTGTTAACATTTTATTTATTTTTCGATTGCAGCAGAGACTGGACCGCTAGATAATAATAATAATAATAAAATTTTATTGTCCAAGAGACCATACACTAACATGGTGTGAGACACGTCGAAATGATTGACCCGAGTTGTCAATAATAGTAACAGAAATACAAAAACAGAGAAAAAATAAAATACAAAAAAATATGTACACAAACAGAGATAGAAGAACCTATTACACAAAGTTAAAACCTAATAAACTAAGTCATCTTCTAAAAATTCTTGTACATAATAATAGCATTTTATAGCTAACATATTTTTAATGACATTATTGAAGTCGCGTTCATTTAAATTTTTAACTCTTGATGGCAGTTTATTATATAGTATAATACCCATATATTGCGGACTCTCTTTATATTTAGATAAATGGTGGCTAGGAATTAATAAATTATCATTTGATCGGGTATTGTAGCCGTGATTAAAGTTATTAAGAAGAAATCTATTTAAGTTTTTTTCTTGTATGAACTAATATATGTTGTATGTAAATACAAAACAAAAGCAGAATTTTTAATTTCTTAAATGTTTCTCTACAAGAAGCATATTTTGACACACCTATTATATTTCTTACTGCTTTTTTTGTATTACAAAAATTCTTTATGCATTTGAAGAAGAGCCCCAACAAATAATGCCATAGGAAGTTCTGGAAAAGAAATGTGAATAATAGTATGCTGTTATAGTTTCTGTACTGGTAGTTTTATGTAATCTATAAATCGCATAGCATACTGACGTTAATTGTTTTGCTAAATTATTAATATGAGGTTCCCAGCTAAGTGCATTATCTAAACTTACACCGAGAAATTTTGTCATATCAACTTGTTGGATGGATTTACCCTCAATCTTTAATAAATTACTTCCCAAAATTCGGGATATTCTTGGTGTAAAATTTATAAATACCATGTTTGATACATTTAAAAACAACTTATTATTCTTAAACCAGTCAGTGAATTTGAATATCTCGGTTTCAGCGTCATTTAAGGCGTCTGTCAAAGTGGTTGAACTACTTAAATAAGAATTATCATCCGCAAACATAATCAAGTTGTTTTTAATTAACACATTATCGGGCAAATCATTTACATAAAGTAAAAATAGCAATGGTCCCAAGACTGACCCTTGAGGAACACCACCTAATATATTTTGCCGAGTAGATTTAGTTCCATTTACTACAACAACTTTTTTTCGATCAGACAGATAGCATTTGAGCCAATTATGCATTTTCCCCCTTAGTCCATATACAGATAATTTATTTAAAATTAAATTGTGGTTTATTAAATCAAACGCTTTGCTAAGGTCCATAAATAGGCCAATGCATTTTTTACCGTTTGTTTATATTTTCATAGATGTTGTGAATAAAATTTAAGATGGCAGTTTCAGTAGATCTGCCTTTACGAAATCCATGTTGACAGTTAGTAAGTATATTATACTTTGCAACGAATTTCACAATTCTATTAAACATTATTCTTTCCAATATTTTAGATATAGTTGACAATATCGCAACTGGACGATAATTCTCAAGTAATGTTCGATCACTTTTCTTAAAGAGGGTTGTTACTTTGGCTGTCTTTAAAATTTGTGGAAATACACCTTCTGATATAGACCAATTAATTAGGTTTGTCAATGGGGTTATAATATAATATACACATTTTTTGATTAATTTTGCACTTAAATTATCAAAGCTTGATGAATTGGTGCTTTTTAATTGCATTATTATATTATAGATCTCATTTTCACCGACTGGTTCAAGGAAAATAGTTGGATAATAATTATTGTCATGTGCTGGCTTAACGTCAATCCTGCTGTTTTCAGTATCTAACTTTTCATTTAGCTTCCTTGGTAAGTCTATGAAGTATTTATTAAAATTCTCAGCAATTAATTTATCATCTATTACAGATAAGTTATCTATTTTTATTTCATAAATTTTATTGTCGTTACGTTAATTATCATTAATATTCTGGTTAATTACTGACCATACTGTTCTACTTTTGTTATCTTTGTTGTCTTTGCTGAAAACGTTCTAATTCTTTCACATGACGACGGTAAGCTGGGTCACTTACCGTCGTCATGTGAAAGAATTAGAACGTTTTCAGCAAAGACACCTCAGAAGTATGATGAAAATCCGTTGGTTTCATCACATATCAAACGTGGAAGTACTCAGGAGAGCAAACAGCCTTCCAATCGAGGTGCTTATTTCAAGAGCACGCCTAAGATGGGCAGGTCACGTTCATCGGATGCATGATAACCGCCTTCCTAAATGTACACTTTATGGTGAATTGCTAAGCGGTAGAAGAAGGCGTGGCGGTCAACGAAAGAGGTTCAAAGACGCTCTCCATGAAAATCTAAAATCCTGCGGTATTGCAGACGAGCAATGGGAACAACTTGCAGCGGACAGAACCGAATGGCGAGGGGTTGTGGCCAGCTATCAAGGAAATGTTGCTGCAAGAAGGCCGAATCCAAGACCTAACCAGGTCTATGTTTGTCCTGACTGCGGTCGACATGTGCTCTCCCGAATTGGCCTCTATAGCCATAGTCGTGTGCACCGTAGATGAATGGGAATTACAATAAACTACACCTGTTATTTGTTTTTTATTGTACACAATTTATCGACTGTAACATTTTTATACTCGGACTCGAGTAACGGCTAATAATAATAATAACTTTTGTTATCAGGATTTCGAATTAGTCTATCGTTATGCGGTCTTTTAGCAGCTTGTATTGTTTTTTTGTATACTTTCTTATATTTTTTATATGTTTCAAGATTAGCTGCAGTATTAGTGTTCAGGGTTTTCTGATAGAGATCTTTAAGTTTTTTAGATGATATTCTGATGCCTTGTGTAATCCAATCATTTCCTTTTTTAGATTTTTTCTTAATGCGTTTTACTGGGAAGCTTATCTCAAAATTAAAAATTATTGTATTTATAAATTTTTCAAATGCATCGTCTATTGTATGTGCAATATATACATCATCCCATGTTTCCTTACTCATCAAATATAAAAAATTGTTATAATCACAATCACTGAATGTTCTAGTTAATATGTAGGAATTCTCAATATTAATATTATTTTGTAAATGAAATTCAAAAATTTGTGCAGTGTGGTCTGAAATGCAATTATGGTTAATTATACAATTGTCATCAGTATTGTTGAAAAAATTACTACAAATATAATCGATACAACTACTTGAGTTTTTAGTGTACCTTGTGGGCTCACTGATTAGCATGTCAATATTATACTTTTTTAAGATATCGGAT
The DNA here is from genome assembly GCA_963675555.1 of Leptura quadrifasciata. NCBI lineage: Eukaryota > Metazoa > Arthropoda > Insecta > Coleoptera > Cerambycidae > Leptura > Leptura quadrifasciata. The sequence goes on from OY776673.1 coordinate 21,172,803, forward strand.
ATTCGTTTCTTGATGTATGTATCAGAAGTCTATATTGAGATCTCCACATATTACAATTTTACAGTTTTTATTTTTGGTAATCTCCATGAGGTGACCTATATAAACAGACTATTTTTAGCAGATTTTTCTCAAATTGTACTTCAATTTCACAAGCCTCCATTATTTTTTCTTTGCTAATTGTTTTTATGTGAGATATTTCTTTAGTTTGAATGTTAAGATTATTTTTAGTTAAAATCATAGTTCCACCATTTTTATATTTTGATCTACAAAAAATTGACACCACGTTATAACCACAAATTTTTATACTACCAGTCTCTGATTTGCTCAGCCACTGCTCTGTTAGACATACAAAATCAATACATTGTTCTCTTAGAAATATTTCCATTTGTTCAACTTTGTTTTTGATACATTATTTTTTATTTAATCAATGATTGTCTGTTATCCTGTAATGTTAGTTGCTATTTAGTGGGTACTCTTTTAATTTTTTGCTGTTGAATATTAATTTTTCTTAAGTATACCGGCCAATTAGTATCATATATAGAGTGGTTTATGTTGATGTCCAGTTTTAGATTTGATTTCGCTTCTATACAATTGAAACACTTTACACTATCACTTTTACAGTCCTCCGTTTTATGATCTTCGTCAGCACATTTCAAACATCTGGAATTGCGATCACAGTTATCTGCATGATGGTTATATCCTCCACATTTAAAGCAACGGAAAATGCTTACGTATTCAAAAACTCTACAGATGTCCCAGTTGATATATAAATATTTCTCATTAATGATATTTTTAAAAGTTAACGGGTCGCATTCTATTATAGCCATGAATTTATTCCGCATTTGTTTTATAACTTTCACTTTTAAATATATGTCTTCATGATGTAAAAAATTATTTTGCTTTTTGATACAATTTATCAATTCATCTTCTTCTATGTTTTCCTCTAGATCTAGAATTTTGATACATGGATTTTTTTAGTTCCGGTGTTCTTATTTGATATTGTTTATTAAGTTTCTTCTCTGCAGCCTTTTTTATTTTTTCCTGTTCTTCTTTGTTCTTGCACTTGATAATCACTCCTCCCTCTTTAATATCCTTAAATTGAATTATTCCAACTTCTAGAGCAGACGGGTTTATGTTCTTCAATACGGCATCTTTAGTTTTTTTTGCTTTCTTGTTTATTTTTAGGTTTTATTATAACCACTTCATTGGCCGTAGTCGAAATTGCTTTAGCGTATGTCTTAATTTCTGTTTTTGTTTCATAATTGGGTAAATTTTGACTGACTACATCAATTTTATTTCTAATTTCCTCTAGTTCAGCAGTTAAATCAGCCTTTAAATTAGCTAACGTAGTATTAAACTCCATTGTAACATCAAGATAGCTTAAACATTCTTCGCAAAACCATTTTATCCCATTACAGCTTTCAATTGCTTGCATCTCTCTAGTTGTAATATTAAAACATTCTGCGTAATATTTATTCTTGCATTTTCCTGAGCAATTTAGGACAATATCACCCTCTTTAATTTTAGTTTTACACTTTCCACAGTTTTCCATCCTGCGATGTATAATATCAATGAATTGCATTTAACTAAATCAGATTTAAAAAGAATTTGCACGCAGCATTTTATGGCTTATCAGTATATTGGGCAGAAAAACTGTTTATAAACACTGCTATTTATAAAGATGAAAATGTACAATGCACTTACAGTTTATGTTGCACTTTTATAGTTCTTCACAAGTATTTACATTACTTGTTGAAATTTCATAAAATAAATTGCAGTTTGTTACACTAAAATACACAATTTTGTAAGACTCTGAAAACATTCGTACTATCTCTGGCCATGTGTAAAATTTTTTGGCGCCTGCTGACTATTTTGTACACAGATACACAGTGATCCCAATTAGAAATCTGGCTGGACAAAAGTATCGAAATAGGTAAATAAATTCAAATAACATGCTTGCTCGTATTAATAACTGACTTTGTGTTATAGTATATATTAATATTATATTTTATAGAATTCCAGTACTAAAATTCAGGGCCTCCTCTTTGGCAATCTTTTTTACGAACATATTAGTGGGTTTGAAGAAATCGGAAGATGTATGACATCTCGATGATGCTTTCTGTAATTAAAGTAAATCTTTATTTTTTGCCTTTTGGGCTTCTTGAGACAACATATCAGTTCATGGTAAGTTATTTTCAATTGAGCTAGTTGATTAGCCATGTCTCAAAAAAGAAGAAAATTTACAACAATGGGCATCAATCTCAAATTTTTTTTATCTAAAGTAGATATACTAGAGCTGTACCAACAGAAAAATAAATAAATCTTGAAGAATAAGAGTGAATATAATAATCTATAGTCAAATTTTCTCACAATCCTATGAAACTATTCATGCTACATTAAAATAACACATTATATTACTAATAGAAAAATAGTATATATACAGGGTGTCCCAAAACTCCCGCTTTCCCCTTTAGGTGCTAATTCTCCATGCAAAAATAGTAAGAAAAGTTCCTACAAACATGTGTCCGGAAATGCTTCCTAAAAGAGCTACGGCCTTCTAATGATGGCGCAAAAATAGGTGTTTTTACTAATTATCTCGGAAATGATTTGGGATAACTTTATGAAACTTGGTTAACTATTTTATAACAACTTTATGAAACTTGGTCAACTATTTTCGACTATTAAAGGTTATTGTTTTACAGCATTAGCCAAAATTAATTTTATCCAGGGGCGGAGAAACGAGGGGTCGATGTTCTTTGTTTCTACATATTTATTTTTCCATTTGACATTTTTAGTATTTTAATCCCTGATTATGATTTCCTGGTTAATTCTGCAATAAAAAGATCCTTTTTACAATTAACCATATGGCAAGCCGTTTTGGAGTAAAAGCGGTCTAAACGAAATTGCGTATTCGTTTGCTAAATGCGCATTATTTATTTTTCACAGTAGGCGTATGCCATTCAGTAACAGAAATTCAGCACTCTGCGGGGCACATAGCCCGGAGAGTAGCTGTGGATTGCAGTCTTATTACGTTCCTTATAGCAAAATAAGGATTTTATGGAGGAGCTTTACGACCGAAATATTATGTTATAATTTTACTTTTAAAAATAAATATCATATTTGTTTCAGCATGAAATTTCCTATAATTTGTTACCACACATGATTTTTTAAATTTTTATATTTTTTCAAAATGGCGCCCAAAAATACGCATTTTGCACGACAGTACGGATGTATATTTTTAGGATGTTGATTGAGGCGTATTATCTAAAGTTTACAACAAGAATCATTTTTGTTGTAGTTAGTTCCACCTCTAACACTATTTCTACTGCACTATTTAGAAATTTTGATCTCAAATTAAATATATCATGAAATTAGCCGGTTGTTTTTTTTGTTTGTGTTTATTCCGATTTATATTATTTGCAAAACATAACCTCTGACTTTTCCTTTGGCGTAAACGTCACGGGCGCAGAGGCTCTTTTTTCCAATAATTCTATTATTTTGTAGATTCGGTGATTTGTTTTGAAGAGGATAATAGTACATGTGGTAGAAAACCCAAATAATAGGAAAGAATATTCGTAGAATGCCACAAATAACTTTCAGACAATAGCCGGTCCCTCACTGTATTTCACCATTTTTGAAAATTCATCAACAACCCAATTACATCCCTTGTTATATGTTTTTTAAACTTCTTATTTTATTGTGGGTATCTTAATAAATACAATTCATATAACTTATATATCTGTTATAGCATTATATCGTAGATTTAACTATTAATTATTCCAAGTCAGTAGTACATTTACCAAATGAGGTGAATGCTTGGTAATTACGTGAACTAGCACGAGAAAATGGGGCAGAGTTATGAATCGCCCTCTCCCATACTAAGAGAAGCATGAAGTATCACTGAATATCGCGTATTCTACAACACTGGTTATTCGCTATCCAACTACATAGGTGATATAAATTAAACACGTTTTATATTATATCCATCTTAATAATTTCTAATATAAATTAATTTATCATGGAAAGTTCATATTTTTTAAAAGCAATATCTAGATTATACGAAGACGTTATATAAAGTAAAGATCTCATATGAGAAGTGACTAACTCATCAGAACTTCAAGTTGATGTCAAAGGAACACATTAATCAAATATTCATTGCATCGTTAGACTTGCTTCTTTACACTTTTGCCGAAGGACTCTTCAGAGCGACACGCTGAAAAATAATTGAAACACTACAAAAATCGCAATTTAACGTCGAAACATTCTAACAAGCTATTTGATATTTTTAGCTTTTCTCTTCAAACAATTCCTTGTAAACATTGTTACGGAAATTTAGGGTCAGACGTAAAACTCTAGTCACGAAGAAGTATTACTCAGTGTCAATTTTACTATTGATTTGGCTAATCTACGGCGTTTATATCGACTGAGAATTGTTACATTATTATATTTTACATACATAATTGAAATAAACTGCTCATTATTATACTTATTTTATTCCATATAAATTAGATTTACACATAAAGAAATATTTTTCCTGCGAGGTTCTTTATAACCCATTTTAAATATTGAAGTTCGTCACTTTATTAGCAGTAATTACTGCCAACAGGGCACACATATTTTAAAAAATAAATATAGAAAACACAAAACATAATTAAAGGAACGGGATACAAGTTAAAATTATAGGGAGGATAAAATATACCTAGTGGTTCTAATAAAATCCAACCGTTTTTAGTTTTCCCAATTTTCCAGTAAATGCCAGAACTTTTTATGATCTCCATTTTATCCAGTATATAAATAGAAAATATAAATAAGAAAACCAGACCAAGTGCATGGTAATTCACAACAACAATTCGTCAAACGTCCTTCTGAATGTTGATTGATAGATTAAAACAGTCGCAATAAATTTAAAAAAAAATTCCAATCACTCCATCAAGTAAGCAACATTACCAGCGCTGTAACGAAACGTCTTCTCGTTACGAAAATCTGCAAGGATCTGTATTTATTTATACCACCCATATAAATTATACTTTTATATACAGGGTTACTGGTAATTCGATACATTCCTTTGGAGATGTGATGGGGCATGAGCGAAGGAGTAAATCTAGCCCTAACATACATTATGCAAAACTCAATAGTTTTTGAGATATTTCAATTTTTTTGTTTTTCTCAAAAAAGTAGATCTTAACGTCTTAAAAGTTAATTTCCGAAAAATCTACTTGACATTTTTAAATTTTTTTTTACTGGATTACTTGTCCAATATTATAGATATCCGTTTGGAATGAAAAATATCCGGAAACATTTCGATCATGTGAACATTTAAAATAAAAACTTGTAAAAATCTGTTTTGAAATTTACCTATTAGGTTTTTTCAAAAAAATATTAATGTAGCACGCGTAGACATTATTATAAAAACTTCCTTATTCCAATAGCTATCTAACTAGGTAGAAATGTTTAATGTACCCTTGATAGTTCTAATAAAAAATTAGTAAAGATAATGCTAGTGGCGGAATTTATTAAACGACTAATCGTTCATTTAAGTCAGTCAGTCCTTGACTTTGACGTTTGTGCATATATGTCATTAACTGACATTCTTATCTCCGTGTCCCTTAAGTTTGTTGGTCTTGTTAAATTAGTTATTGAAGATTTTGATTTTGCTCGTAGTTGTTGTTATTAGTTGTTGTTATTGTATTTTCTGTGCCATGGCCGCGTATGCCAACGCAGAATACGCTGATATCTTGTTTGTCTATGGATACTGTGGCGGCAACGCTGCTGAAGCTCGCCGAGAATATGGTCTTTGGTACCCTAACCGCCGCTTACCAAATGCACGTGTATTCAGTACGGCATATCGAAATATCGCTGAAACTGGCTCCGTGAGTGAAATGTAGAAAAAGTGACGCTGGTGCTCCTCCCGTTTATGAACCAGATGATGAAGAAGAAATATTGAGGTATTTTGAGGAAGACCCAACTATTTCAACTAATAAAGTCGCAAGACTAACCAGAGCGTCACAATGGAAAGTTTGGTCTACGTTACGTAGAGTTGGATGTCATCCTTACCACTATACCCCTGTCCAAGGCTTGGAGGAAGGTGATCCTGGAAAGAGAGTGGAATTCTGCCACTTTATGTTAAATTCAGAGGCAGAAAGTGCAAATTTTTTAACAAGTATTTTATGGACGGACGAGTCGAAATTTAATCGCGAGGGTATAACAAATTTCCACAACCTACATTATTGGGCAGAGGAAAATCCCAAGTTAACACGTGAAACTAGTTTCCAAATGAAGTTTTCTATTAATGTGTGGATGGGAGTCATTGGCCACTATTTAATAGGACCACACTTTCTTCCTCAAAATTTAAACGGGGAAATCTATGAAAATTTTTTAAGAAATGATCTGGCGGTGATTTTAGAAGATGTTCCTCTCACCGTCAGACAGCGAATGATGTTTCAGAACGACGGTTGTCCAGCACATTATCGGCTGACAGTACGACCATTGGATTGGAAGAGCGGGCCCAATACCTTGGCCAGCGCGAAGCCCTGACTTAACACCCCTTGATTATTACGTATGGGGTCATATGAAAGAGATGGTCTATGCCACACCAGTCAATACTATAGAAAACCTTAGACAAAGGATAGTCGATGCTGCCCAACACATAAGGCATAATCTGACAACCAGAGTAACAAGGACGGAAATAAGAAGACGCTGCCGTGTCTGTATACGGAATAGGGGCTCCCATTTTGAGCAAGACATATAAAAAATAAAGTACAACTTTGAAATTAATGAAGAATTAAACTCTACTTTTAAAATGTTTTTTACTGTTTATCTAAAAATAAAATTCGTACTACTTGTGTTATTTTTACTAGTATTTTCTTAGAACTATTAAGGGTACATTGAACATTTGTACCTTGTTAGATAGCTATTGAAATAAGGCAGTTTTTATAATAATTTATACGCGTGTTACGTTAATATTTTCTTGAATAAACCTAATAGGTAAATTTCATAGCTGATTTAAAAAAAAATTTAAAGTTTTTATTTCACATGTTCACATGATCGAAATGTTTCCAGATATTTTTCATTCCAAACGGGTATCTATAATATTGGACAAGTAATCCAGTAAAAAAAAATTTAAAAATGTCAAATAGATTTTTCGAAAATTAACTTTTAGGACAGTAAGATCTACTTTTTGAGAAAAACAAAAAAAATTAAATATTTCAAAAACTATTGAGTTTTGCATAATATATGTTAGAGCTAAATTTACTTCTTAGATCATGCCCCATCACATCTCCAAAGGAATGTATCGAATTACCAGTAACCCTGTATATTACTGCACCCCTCAAAATTTATATTAATTTGCAGCAGCACCGAATAAACATACCAGTTGTAACTACAGATGCACTCAGGTGGTGGGAGAATAACATGAGAAACGTGTACAACCTTACAAGCCCATAGTAAATGTTTCAGATTTTTCAGTCGACAGCCAGCAGTCCCGGAAGCTAGACGTGAGTGATTGCCATCCTGCGCAAACCAACCGTGAAATAGTTTCAAGTGGCAAAGTAAGGTAATAAAATTTTCCTAAGTCGATTTAACGTCACCCGTGCGACGTCATTCTTTCGGTTCAAGGGAATAATTATAATATCTGATAGTTCAGTTCCCTGGCTGCTTTCACACGCGAAACGCGCGGTTTTTGTTCCAAGATGGCTGAAAATAAAGTGTCAGTGAAAGAGCTCTGCAACTATTGTAAAAAAAAATAATAAAAAAAGCAGTTAAATGTCTACAGTGCGAAAAAGTATACCATAACAGTTGTGCAACAAGAGTAACTTATTGTGGTTCAAAAATAATAGAAAAAACTACAGATCAATATGAAGTTATGATAGAGGATGAGGAAACGGATCTGCTATCCTTAACCACTTCCAATGAAGAGTTACAAACTGAAAATTAAGAATTAAAATAAATAAACAAAGCCTTAAATGAACAAATTAAGCAATTAAAATTAGACATTAAAGAATCCAAACAGAAAATGAAATGTACGAAATAAAATTTCAGATCACAGAGCAAGACATGGAAAAGCTAGTGTTACATGGTCTATGTCCATTTAACAGTTTTATTTAAAAACTAGTGTTTTGTGTATATTTAGCACGACCTGTATAACATTTTTGGATTCAGTTTTTGTAAGTGAAACTGTTTTCAACTAACAGAATTTTATTTGTATAACTGCTAAACCATTTCACACTATTTTATGTACTTAGTTTTATATCTTAGGAACTCAGTCATATTCTACACTATTATGTATTTCCGTTCCAGACAGCATCCCAGGAAACAATTAATTAACAATTGTCTACAAAACATTTATTCATTTGTTCATATTTGTGGTTATGTACAAAATAGAAATTACGAATTGTGAAGCAAAGGCTCTGATATGGAAATAATAAAAACTTTTATTATAGATTCCTTTTATCGATCATATGCCCCTAATTTAGTTGTGAGTGCGGGAATCTACAAGGCAGGTTGTTGCGCTTAACTCGACCATTGACAGATGGCCATACTTGTACCATTTCTATATTTTATAGCTTTCAATTTAAATAGGGAATTAGATTTCTCACATTTTTTTGGTAGCGTTATTTTCCAGTAAGCAGGACAAAAAAGTTTACCTTATCAGTCAAACTCACCAGGAAATCATTTTGCTTGCAGCCTTTGTACTGATTCAAACGTATATAATTTTTAACTGTGGACTTCAGTAATTGATATTACAATTTTTATATCCCAGTTAACATGTGTTTAACATACAGTTTTTATGAAATCAGCTTTTGTACAGCTAACTTGCTTAAATTCTAACTTGCTTAAATTCTTACTTGCTTATATTTGTACATGCTTAGATGCATATATATACTTAGATGCTTAAATTCTTGAATATTAAAATTCTTATATATTTATATGTACTTGTGGACTTATATGTTTATGCACATATATACTTATACATTTCTGTATATGTTTCTGCATAGGTTTTGCACAGCTTATCTTCCAAAAATATAAAATTTCGTTAACTTTTCATAAACCACCTAGTTGGTTAATTTTCCTACGATTTTCACTCCATTTCATTAAGAGACGTAAATTGCCAAGAAAACATTGGAATCCATTCTCGCAACAAGAGACAATTGTGGGCCTGGATTGCTGTCCCAGAACCAGTCACCTCAACAATAATCAATCTAGGATACTGGTATAAATTTGTTTTATATATATATACATATTTTAATTTCAATTTGTCTATTATTATTCATGTAATATATTTTGTCATTCATTTTAAACTATTTTACTTCTCTTACCAACAATTTCAGTCTGATCAATAGTAGACTGGTTATTCGAGAAAAAGAGATAATTTTGCTTATTTTACTATAGATGGTGCCCAATTTAACATCAATTTTTCTTTATCTCCTTTTCTCGAAATAAACAGAAATCTGTCGTTTATGCTGTACAAGTCAGAAAGGGTAAGTTTCTCCACTCTTACGAATGCTCTGAACCCACGGCTCTCTGCTCCGACCTAAACCAGCTAGTCGTCCGCATATGTTGCCTCAATTCTTTCTCAAAAATAGATAACAAGGGAAAGGAGGTAACAGTAGATTTTAAAAAAGATTTAAAAATTTTTATCAATGGTCAAATTGAGGAAAAGTTTTCGTTATATTTAGAAGATCTAAATGAAATTAAACAAAAATTAATTAAACTAGAACCATATGGTAACAATCACAGCTCAAATCAAAAAAACAATTCTAAGCAAAAAAACACAACAGAAAATGAAATTGCCGTGGCAGAAAAATTTGAAATAATTCCAACAACAAAAATGACAAGTCTTTGACTCCAAAACAATCAACAAAACAAAAAACTCTACATGAAATAAAAAGTAAATAGATAATGAATATAATAATATACTTGGATTCTAGCAGCCCGTACAAACTAATCTGAAAAATACTGCATCCATGTCTGGGCGAAATCTAGTAAATGTTCAAAAATCAAACTGTGTAAGAAAGCAACACGTTAAATGTCGTAAAAAAAAACTGAGCATACAGGGGATGGATTTATAGCCCCCAAAAAGAGAACATTCATACGAAAAACAATTATAGGGAGAAATGAAAATCCAACAAAACTGAAAGCGGGAAACCCACTTAGTTGGGTATTTATATCAAGACTGGAACCAGAAACCTCAGAAGAAGATGTATCAAGCAATCTCAAGGATTATAACATCAAGGTCTCCCTCCCATTGTCTTAAAAAGTATTCTGTGGTCAAATATTGCCAAAAAAGACAATAGTTCGACCATACAATCCAATGGGGTTAAGAAATTTTCAGAGGTTTCGACCTGTTCTCTGAACCGTTAGCTAACGTAGAAGGAAAACAAACTTTAAATAGAAATCTCAATGTTAAAAATCATAAGACTCAAACCTTATCTATTTTTCACCTAAACCTTCAGTCAATTCGAAATAAAATAGGAGAAATCGAACCCTATTTAGATGGCATAAAAGCTGACAAAGCCAGCAATAAATGAATTAAATAAAAACATAATAAAGAGTCGCCATAAAGACAATAATTTATGTAACTTTTAGATAGAGATATTCAAAGAATTATTCTTGTTGATAATTTATATAAATTGTACTATAACCCATAAAAATAGTAAATAATTATTTTGATACCAAACCTGTACGTTGCTTATTACCGCAATTTAAGACAAACATAACATTGTCAATCACGTCAGTGTTAAATATGTGACTATTTACGTAACGTATACGTAACTAACATAAAGGAACAACAGTTCATATACAAATTAAGTTCTTTGAACTTAAAACAACCACAATTGTTCAATTAATTAAATCACCATTTTGTCTACGCACCATTTTATATATACCTATATAAATATATTTGTGGCGCCACTGGATGATGAGCTGCCTGAATATTTGGCCTTCATCTGTAAAAGCTCCGCCTATTTCACAGCAGTCAACAAATTATTAGATATAAATGCGGTATGTTCACACATTCAACCAATTTGATCGACTATGGCAATTACACAAAATGTCCTAATCGTGGTTATCATTTCTGGCGGGACGCAAAAACATATTAAGTTTAATATACTTCTACGGTAGAACGAGGTACGAGGTAACTAAATCCTTTGCGGGTATGCCGCTGATTTTTCGCTCTACTATGTACTCTTTTTGGTTCCACTATAAATAAAATTTAAGCAACTTTGTGCTTCTAATTCTTTCAAGTTTTCAGTTGTAGGGATCGATCATCTAACATAACTTTATAATATGAATTTAATTTAATTGTGTTTTTAATGTACATAAATAAGACTTCTAATGTATTCAATTATTTGCATCATGAATTCTAAAAAAACGATTTCGTGAAAAATTATGTGCTTTAAATTATCATAAATCTGTTTATTTAGGTCGCTTCGCGTCAGTTTTAAGAAAAGACGGCGTTTTATATTTACAAATATGTTAATTTATTTCATCACCAAAGAATAGGATCTCTTTCATTTTCCGTTTACTGTTCACGGAGAGTTTCGTAAGTTTCTGCCATGTAGAGATGAAAATGCAAAATGCTTTAAAACAAGTTTCGTTCAAAGTGATTATATTACTTTTGTGTACAATTTGCAACAAAAAGTTTACACTTATTGCTATCCTGTTTTCCCCAGTTTCTTAATAAAAGTCCACCGAACAAGCAATAATTGCTTGTTCTGTTCAGTATCACTGCTATTAAATATTTGTATAACTTTCGTATTGTTTTCTGTTCTTCCTGTTGAGACAAATTGAAATTGATATTTCATATTTTCTACACATAGATTTAGAAATGAGGCGATGATAGGTTGAAAAAACTGTTAAAGTAATCCTGTAATCCTTAGAATAGAATAGAATAGAATTTTATTCATGCTATACTTACATTAGTAATGTTTGCATACGTCATAAAAGCAGTATAAAATATAAAAAAATTTAAAAGACACAATAAAATACAATATGCGTAAGTTTAAAAAATCATTAAATACACAATAATAAAAAAACAGTATTACAACTACCGAAAAATAAATATATACACATATACAAATATATATACACACACATGTATACAAACACACACATACATATATATACAATTGTCAAAAATCCAACAACAGTTAATACAGAAAGCCACAATATACAAGTTATTAGACAGACGATAAATTAGGTAAGGTGTCAAAATATTCAAAATATTCGTCATATGTATAAAACGCATTTTGCAAAAGAATATGTTTTATTTTTTGTTTAAACATGCTTACATTCATATCGACATTTTTTATGTTATTAGGTATGGCGTTGAAAAATTTAAATGATTGATATAAGAAAGAGTTTTGCGATTTGCTTAGTCTATATTTTGGTAATCATAAATTTGTTTTCGTTCTAGTATTGTGGTAGTGTATGTCCTCCTGCTTGGTAACTTTGTCGTCACTTTTTAATTTTTCAATATGACACAAACATTTATATATGAAACATGATGGCAGGGTTAAAATATGAAGACTTTTGAAGAGCGGTTTACAATGATCATCATATTTAGCATCCACCATTATTCTTACTACTTTTTTTGTAATTTAAAATTTTTATTTAAATGGCATGATGATCCCCATACTATCACCCCATATGCCATTATACTGTGGACAATTGGAAAATAAGCCACTCTTAAGCAATCTTTTGTTGTTTTATTACTAAGTTGCCTTATTACATAAATGGAAGTTGACAGCCGTTTTGACAAGTTTTGAATATGGGATAACAAATTTAATGACGTATCCAAATACACACCGAAGAGTTTAATAGGTTCAATGTATGCTTCACTATTTTTTGTTGAAAAATGTAAGGTTTTGGTTTTATTATCATTTATAATGAGATAATTACTCCTCGACCAATGTTTAATTAGATTATCGGATTCTTTACTACTAATACACAAGTTGGAAAAAAGGGTATCCCTTAGCAAGAGTGTGGCATCGTCAGCATATATTCTTGGTAGTACTTCAGGAGTCAAATTGAGTGACAGATCATTAATATAGATGATAAACATCAAAGGCCCTAGGACAGACCCCTGTGGTACCCCTTATCACATTTGAAAGTTTGGACACTTTACCGTTTAATTTAATACATTGTTGACGGTCTGCAAGATAAGACGTAAATATACTTAAGGCATTTATAATCGTGTGGAAAAAATTCAACATTATTAGCAACGAACTGTTTACATTATATATCAATTTACATCTTATCATAGCCAGGTCAATTTAGATCATCATCACTGGTATATATATCAAAAATATTTTCTTTTTATTAACAGTAAAACCATAAGAGATTATTTTATCGAACTTTCTCCTTGTAACGAAATGATTTTGCCAATTAGTGATTTTGTGAGAAAAAATTGACACGAGAAAATTGCGATACCCAAGATCATAATTTATGATTTGCAAAATTTTTCGTTACAAAGCGAAATTTGTCCATAAATGAAAGGCTCGAGTGCTTTTTGGCAAAATCAATTAACGAAAGTTTGAGTCATATTTGACAGGTCGCAAAATATATGTCGAAATAACTGATTACACTAATAATACGCTTAAAAAGGAATGTTCAATTCACGAGGCAATAAATTGTGGTGTATCGCAAGGATCGATACTGGGTCCAGTTGTCTTCTTGATATATATATAGACGATTTAGTCTTCAATTTTCCCGAACTAAACTTCTCATTGTTTGCCGATGATACAAGTATAATCGTTAATAATGAAAATTTTCACTCACTTATTACAAAAATTAAATGAAATAATAAAATGGTTTCGTACAAATAAATTATTGTTAAACATAGAAAAAACAATCATTTCAAAAACCACATTTCACCATTCCAGACATAAATCTTAATACTAATCAAGAAGTAGGTATAAATACGGGTAAAAGAGGGAGAACATTACAGGAAGAGATCGTAATCAGCTATCCAATAGAAATGGCAGTTACTTTTAACAATTTCTTTTTAGGAGTTATCAAAAAAAGATCTATTTCCATGAACGAACGAAATCAAGTACTTAGTAACCTAAAAAAGGGAACAATAGAAAATACTAAAACAATGTTTCTCGTCCCAACAACTGCAAAAGAAATAATTGAAATAACAAATTCTCTCGCAAACAAAAACTCCAGTGGTTACGATAAAATAACTAAATTAATAAAAAAAGTGCATTTGCACTTTAGCCGATGAATTATCAAATCTATTTAATGAATCTTTTATTCAAGGCGTTGTACCGGATTGTCTGAAAAAATCACATGTAATACCAATTTTCAAAAAGGGAGACATAAATTCGATGAATAATTACAGACCTGTAGCATTTATCACAACAATTTCAAAAATACTAGAGAAACTGGTGTATAACAGACTATTAAACTTTGCAAACAAGTCGAAATTACAAAGTAAACACCAACACGGTTTTCAAAAGAACAGATCTACTAGTTCTGCTATGACAGTTTCAGCGTACAGAATTTATGAAAACTTGGATAAGGGAAACCAAGTGTGCGGTATTGCTTGTGATTTTAGCAAGACTTTTGATAGTGTGAATTTTGAGGTATTACTGCTAAAACTTAATGTCTTTGGCATCAGGGGTATTGTGCTTGACTGGTTTACATCATATCTATCAAGAAGGAGTCAAATAACAGTAATATCTAATAACACTTATCTCTCAGATTGGGGCGAGATAGAGAGTGGAATTCCGCAAGGTTCAATCCTTGGACCACTTCTCTTTTTGCTCTATATCAATGGATTGCCAGATATCGTTGAAGAAGCAGAATGCACGTTGTATGTTGATGACGCGTTAGTTATAATAAGTAACAAATCCAAGGATCGCCTTCGAGATAGAGTAAACTTTAATATCCACCTGATTTCTGATTGGTGCAAATTAAATCAGATTCAATTAAATTTGACTAAAACAAAATGCATTAACTTTTCAATAAACAGGGAGATAGCACCTTTAGATAAAGCTGAACTTGATATAGAGTATGTTGATAAACTAGAGTCTTTGGGATTTGCTTTGGATTCTCATTTGAAATGGAAACTACATGTAGCTGCTCTGAACAAGAAGCTGCCAAGTAGCTGTTTTTGCCTTAGAGCAATGGTTAACAAAGCTCTTGATCTGCGAACTATTAAAACAGCTTTTTTGCGTGTCTCATGGCCAAGCTGGCTTACGGAATTCGTATATGGGGTAACTCTATTGATGCCCCTTCTTGTTTTATACTACAAAAAAGGCTATCCGAATTTTGCTTGGTTTAAACAAATTTGATTCTTGCAGAAATCATTTCATCAATTTCAAAATTCTTACTATGCCATCTCTATTCATACTTGAGACTTTATTACACGTCGTCAAAAACAAACACTTATATAATTTTGCTAGTTCTATGACACGAAATCACGATCACTTAATTACTCTGCCACAGCATAACACCACTTTTTATGAAAAATCTAATTTTTACGTGGGAGCCAAATTATTTAACAGATTTGGCAAGTGCCGCTAAGAACCTCTCAATTAACGAATTCAAACGCAAAATAAAATCATTGTTATTATCTAAGGCATATTACTCAGTTGTTGAATTTTTGAATGACGAAATTTCTCTGTAATAAATTTTTCACCTTAAAATCTCTCATAGATATAGCACATTGTTATTTTGAATATTGTTATTTTAGGATTAGACACATTTCAGAGTGACGATCTATTCTTTCTTAATATGTACTAAATTATGTAAGTTGCCATTCACAATATACTTTTCTATACATGTAAATGTTCAGAAAATAAATTTTCTATTCTATTCTATTCTACTACATTTGGTGAAATCCATTCTACAAAAAACATCAGGTTCTTGCGGGTGTACATTGACAAACACTTGATATGGGATTTTCATATCCAAGAACTAAATAAAAAACTTAGCAAGGCAATCTATGCACTTGGGAGAGTAAGAGGAGAGTTGGATGTAAGATCAACAGTGACCGTTTTTCACGCATATTTCCATAGCCTAGCTCAATATAGGATAGAATTCTGGGGCTCATCTACGCTGGCTAAAACCATAAAACCATACTTGTAACACAAAAACGAGCCATACGAGTAATCTGTACATTACACCCAAGAGAATCATGCAGGCCATATTTTTCAAAATTAAAAATATTTACTATACCAAATCTCTATATATATAAAGTGAGTGTACTGATATTTAAAAATAAGAGTTCCTAAGAACTGCATCTGATATACATAATTATCATACAAGGAATAATAGGGAGCTCCTATTACCAAATTATAAATATAATAAAGTTAGAGAAGGTCGATTGTATTCTGGTACACAAATATTTAACCACTTACTGTCCAATATAAAAAATGCTAGAAGCATATCGATCTTCAAAAAACATTTAAACGCATTACTTCACGCCAATGTTTACTATAGTATTTCTGAATTCCTGGAAACGCAATGTTCATAGTCCTTTTCCACGATTTGTATTTTCGCTCTATACATGCTCTCCTGTTACTTACTACATACATTCATGTATTTACTTTATTTCATCTGGCGGTGCAAGTCGCTGAAGCCGTATTGCGCACGCGTAGTAATTAAAAAAAAAAGTAGAAGCCACACTGAACTTCCAAATGGAACAAAGGCATTGTGTGTTTGCTTATATCAAAGTATGTACGTATATGCAGTATACTTAATTTTCGTTCTTTCTCCACACCTTTATAAAAGGTATAGTACTTGTCAGTATAATAATGTAACAAAGCTGGTATTAAGCAGGACATAAGATATTATATGCAAACACATCTATTTATTTCCTTGTCTGTACCATTCACCTTGTAACGCAAGTATATTTGAGAAATAAATTTATTATTATTATTATTATTTTATTTATTATATATGAACGAACAACAACAATTATCTTTATTTATACAATTATTTGGAGGAATAGTTATTAAATACACAGTTATTAATTGTTTGATCTGAATCAGTTCCATGAATATTCTTCATGATGTCTGGTCGAAGTAAACTTTTTATGTGGACAAGGCTGGGATGTCATCAACAGTGCTCCGCAAGACCCGCACTCCTGCGTGGAAAGAAGCTCTACGCATCATGTCACCGAGTCAATTATATTAGGTTTTAAAATCAAATCTTATTCCATATATTAGGTTTTATAATTATTATAATAATTGCTTAATTTGTTTATTTAACTTCTACATGAAATACATAAAAAAAGAAAACATTTTGAAAATCTTATATTTTGTACTATTTCTATATTACTTCCTTATTTTATAAGAGTTATCATTTTTTTTTGTAAACGATCTTGCACAACTCCGTACAGTAGTTTTTCGGTATAACAATTACATATAAGGCGGCAAAAAATTCTAAATGTTTTATTAGTATATCAGTAAAACATTATGTCCTATTCTCGGCATAAAACCATTGAGTTATTTGACTATCAGCTTGACAATATCGTTCTGAATATAGTAACCTAATTTAAAGACCTTGGTATCAGTTTTGACAGCTTTGTCATTGGATGAGAATATTCGTCCAACCACTGAGTCGGCGTATAAAACTACTTTTGTCCGCTGTGCAAACTGGAATACACTTCAGTGATTCGGAGTCTTCTATATATGACGTATACGACTCAATTAGAGAAAGTGCAGCGCAGATATCTCAAATCTTTACATTTTGTTGCTGATGGAATTTATCCTCCTCGTGGCAGTTGGCCAGGTTTGAACTAAGCAGCTGATATCACAGGCGTATTATGCATTCGATTATATTTCTTCAAAAAATCATAAACAATGCAGAAGTTCAAAGTCAGTTACATCAAGAATCTTATATCGTGTCCCTAGAGCAAATTTGAGATCCAACTCGGCATTTCACTTACCTACAGCCCAACTTACTCACTGCTCCACTTTTTTATCAAATGATTCAAAATTGCCAAAGGTAAGAAGAAAGACTTGGTATATTTGCTTGCTCTATCCATTCAATTAAAACACTGTTTGTCTGATTTGTTAACTTATGTAATGTTTTATAAGTTTTTAATGGTTCAATCTATTTGTGATTGTGTTTGTATATTTCTGTCTTTAATAATTTTTGTTTGTACTTTAAGTTTTATTATTGTTTATATGTTATGCGTATCTGCTTTTATCCTTATCTTGTAGTTGAAATTTATCCCGTTGGTTATTGTAATTTAAATAAATAAATGTGTGAATGTACGAATGTATGAATGTATGAATGTATGAATGTATGAATGTACGAATGTACGAATGTAAGAATGTAAGAATGTATGAATGTATGAATACAAGAGTAACTTCAAAAATAACTACTAACTACAGATCAATATGAAGTTATGATAGAAGATGAGGAAACGGATCTGCTATCCTTAACCACTTCCAATGAAGAGTTACAAACTGAAAATTAAGAGTTAAAATAAATAAACAAAGCCTTAAATGAACAATTTAAGCAATTAAAATTAGACACTAAAAAATCCAAACAGAAAATTAAATGTACAAAATAAAATTACAGAGCACAGAGTAAGACATGGAAAACATAGATTTAAAATTTTTTATAAATGGTCAAATTGAGGAAAAGTTTTCGTTATATTTAGAAGATCTAAATGAAATGAAACAAAAATTAATTAAATTGGAACCATATGGTAACAATCACAGCTCAAATCAAAAAAACAATTCTAAGCAAAAAAACACAACAGAAAATGAAATTGTCATGGCAGAAAAACTTGAAATAATTCCATCAACAAAAAATGACAAGTCTTTGACTCCAAAACAATCAACAAAACAAAAAATCTACATGAAATAAAAAGTAAACAAATAATGAATATAATAATAAACTTGGATTCTAGCAGCCCATACAAACTAACCTGAAAAATAATGCATCCACGTCTGGGCGAAATCTAGTAAATGTTCAAGGAAATCAAACTGTGTAAGAAAGCAACAACGGCCCAAAAAAAACTGAGGATACAGGGGATGGATTTATAGCCCCCCATTTTAAGTTTTATTATTCTTTATATATTATGTGTATCTACTTTTTTAATCCTTATCCTGTAGTTGGGCTTTATCCCGTTGGGTATTGTAATATAAATAAATAAATGCATGAATGTATATGAATGTATGAATGTATGAATTTATGAATGTATGGCTTTATGACTGTATGACTGTATGACTGTATGAATGTATGAATGCAAGAATGTATGAATGTACGAATGTAAGAACGTACGGATGAATGAATAAACAAACAAATAAGCAAGAAAATAAATAAATGGTGAATAAATTATTATTATTAATATCGATCACTTAATCTAGTATATAATATAGGTATATTAGTCCAATGACTAACTATTTATAATAATTCAGTTTGTCGTTTTGTCCTTTTCAATAAATACGAAAATCGAGGCCTACTTATATTAACCTCGTGCTTTATTCTATTATGTACATCAAAACTTGGTGAATTACCATATTTTTTTTCAGTAGCTTCATAAAAGGTCAATATAATTGCTATATTAAATAATAATGAAATTTGCGGCGCTTTCAATTTAGTAAAACCAAATGGTAATTTTCTGGCAATTCCCAGCGATTATACTAAGTATTAATAAAGCCCTCTTTTAAACTTTAATTGAAATCAAAATTCAAAATGGAATAATTAAGAAATAGAAATGCAAAAGATAGAGGGTAAAAGCGTGAAGCCTCGAAATGACCGCCAGGTTTATGAGAAACCAAGCAAGATGAGTGACTAAATTTCAAGGAAATTAAAGTAACGTTAAAATATGCTTGGCTTGCCTTAACTGCTACCGTCATCGCCATCATTATTTACGCACCGTTGGCAAGCAGTTTTTGATATCGTAGATGCTTACATTAAAACGTAGATAAATATTTTTGATTAAAAATAGTCATAATACTGTCTGGGAAATATTTTATTCAAATTATAGTCTAACTTCAGCCTGTGTAAATCTCTAATTAGCATATTAATAAACCTAATAAAATGTAATACATTAATTAATTTCTTACAGATCTTTGGCCACGTTACTTCGACATAATTTAACCTATTATTATTCTCCCAAAGAGTTGTGTGGTTAAAATGGGTAGACACTACATTGATTTTAAGGTGTGTTCTTGTACAGAATAAGCATTTGTTATTTTTATTATTTTGAACCCAAATACTTCTTATAAGAAAATACTCTTAAACAATTTTCTATATGTAGTTAATATTCGCTAAATTTTTACATGGAGTATTCAGTGTGTTTTGTATATTTTTTATGATTACAAATATATGTAATATGCGATGTAGGACAACGTCACATGTGGTTAGTACTTGGATGGGTAACCGTTTCAAGTGTTGTAGCACCTTTCAGACATAGACGAAAAAATAATAATTAAAAGTTCCATAATTTTCAAAATAAACAACATTTTCAGTCCATAGTGTCAAAACATAATAAAGAAGTCATTTAGATAATTAAATTAATCAAAAATTACAATTTTTAAAATCAAATCCTGAAAAAATCACGAACACTCAATTTATTCTTAACTAAACTAAAACTGTAGATAATAACTTTCCAACTTTCAAAATAATAATTTTACAAACACATTGTTACAAAATATCGTTCCAAAAAATACCGCCCCCACATGAACTTCAAATACATCAAAACTACTTTTCAAATCCGTCTTCATAACATTTTGTTTTCATTCAATTAATTTTCTATTAATTTCCTTTTATGATATTCACATCTAATTCTGTTTCACCTTACTTCAAATTATCTAATTTCAATAGTTATACATCCAACTCGCCGTTTCCAAGGATTAACTTCTATCATCAAAATTACTTTCCTCTTCAACGAAGCCAGCCACAAATTCTCGCCATGATCCTCAAAACTACTTTCCGCATCAATGAATTTAGCCAGAAAATCGTGCAATACAAGCACTTTATCATCAAAACTATCATCCGCTTCCACGAAACCAACAACAAAATCTCGCAATTGCTAACTTCACGACATAGAAATCTTCGTGATACATTACCGGACCACTTAAACGTCAGTTGTGTACGTTCGGTAATTAATCTTAATTCAATAACCGTTCAAGATAGAGTTCTAATTCTTTTTCTAAAAGATGCCCCTTATCAATGCCCCATTTTCCATATTAGTTTGAAGTTCAAAATATTGCGTTTTCTATGAAGAAATCCTTCCCTCGCCGAAAAGCTGGGCGGGGCACTCTAAACGAAACAAAAAACAGGTATCAACATCTCGGAGAAGTACTGACCCCGTCTAAACGAAACGCTACCGGACCTGTATAAGACCCAGGATTTCAGATATCAGCAAGTTAATTTCTGGTGAACTTTGTTAAATCAAGTATTTAGTTTAAAAACTTCTTAGAAACTCTGTTTTATTTCCGTAAATAAATACTTTTACTTTCCTTGAAACTAAAAAAATTCACGTAATCTCGAAAAAGTCACATACAGGGTGTAGTTTTTGACCCTGGCCAAATTAGTGACAACAGTCATAGGTGTTTTTTTGACTTCTACAGCTAACCACAGTGGACAAGAAGAGAGCCATATATACAGGGTGTAGCATTTGACCCTTACAAGAATTTCAAAAAGTATTTTTCAACTTCAACTCTGTTTTAAATATTATAAATAAATACTTTCACTTTCGTTTAAATCAAAGTGTTCTAATTCCAACAAAGTCATATACAGCGTGTAGCTTTCGACCCTGACAAGAACATTGAAAATATTCAAGTGCTTTTTTAACTCATATGTCTAAATACAGTGTTCGTACAGTACAGTGTCCGGAACCAAGTTCCGGATGTTAATGAGCAGGAGGCGGCCGCAGAAGTCCTTCAAAATGCGCTGACCTCCGCTTACAATGACAACTGCCCTCTAGTAACGAGAGACACCAACAGGGATGTAATCTGGTAGAACGAAGGACTCGCTAACATGAGGAGGTAGGTTAGACGCAAGTTCAATCTTGCAAAGAGAACTGGTGAATGGGACAGCTACAGGGCGTCCCTCACTGAGTACAACAAAAAAACTGCGGAAGGCCCAAAGAGAATTTTGAAGGAGGAACTGCGAAGACATTGAGAGCGTCGCAGAATGCTCCATACTCCAAAAAACTCTATCTAGGGAGTCTCAGCGAAACTCCCTGGAAAAGGAACCAGGAGTGTATATAAAAACAGGGAAGGAGACGATGGAGAAAGAGGTCACTTCCCTGAGTCCACAACCATTGAACACACACCTGGCGACTGGCAGAATACAGAACTGGAATACCATGGAAATAGGGCTTCCAGGTATGAATGGGCATCCTATTTGCCGTAATGTCGATGGGTTTAATAGCTAGGTTTGGTAAATTGTTGACTATATTTGTTGAGATGTTTGCAAAATATATATTAAAATCATTAGAATTATTATCGTTATTATTTTGTTTGTTTTTTTTACAGTTTTTGCTTAATTAATTACTTTCCACATATATTTCGACTTATTGGAAGAGTTTACCACCTTATTACAAATATAATCAGCTTTATTATTACATATTTCCGCTTTACACTGATTTCTTAATACCATTGCATATTCTGATAATTCTTGATTTTCCTTATTTTGTTTCGCTAATAATATATAAAATGCCTGATATTCCCGCTTTATTTTTAAATCGTGTGTGAACCATTTTTTCATTTTATTTGTGTCTTTTATTGTTTTAGTTTTTGTTGGAAAATAATAATCAATTGCCTCTATAGATACATCAAAGAAATGATTGAACATGCCGTTGGTATCAGATATAGTCTAGTATACTTTAACTTGGCGTGTGTATGTATGAGTTAATATTTCCGTACGATTTCATTTTCTCCCATATTGTACACAAAGTTAAAGCAATAGTCCAGAAATATTGTCTACGTGCACAATACTTCTGGATCTTTGTGTACAAGAGAAAATGAAATCGTACGGGAATATTAACTCATACA
The DNA here is from genome assembly GCA_963675555.1 of Leptura quadrifasciata. Lineage (NCBI taxonomy): Eukaryota > Metazoa > Arthropoda > Insecta > Coleoptera > Cerambycidae > Leptura > Leptura quadrifasciata. The sequence goes on from OY776673.1 coordinate 21,195,773, forward strand.
TACACACGCCAAGTTAAAGTATACTAGACTATATGGTATTTAGTTTATCCCAGTTGTAATTTTTTAGGAAGTTAACGTATGCATTTGCTCTCGTTTGTGAATATGATCTAAATTTTATAATTCTAGTTCTAGTGCCATTAGCAGCAAAGAAAAGTGTCTGTACTTTATTTATTATTCCCATGTGATCTGAAATATTAGGGTCTAAGATGTAGGCTTTAGAGGTTTCAACAGTATTTGTTATACAATACTGTTACTACCGACTAAAGACCTACTGAACATTCATTTGTGCGTACGAAACTTATGTATTAATACATCCAGTTAAAAAAATTACAGGAACCTTTTTGATTGCTTTTTTTTTCGTGAGAAATTTTGAGGTATATATTGTTTTTTCTTCTTTAATAACATTTGATTAAGTTAATATATATTTTTTTAATTAAAACTGTAAAGTGCTAATACATAAAAATGTATTTAATTTTTCAACAAAATGCTAGTATACTCCGAGCAATCATAATTAATTTCCAAACAATTTCGGTATATACTATTTGAATTTCTAGTACGAATAAACACAGCACGAGGACTGCTCTGTATGTAACAACATGATAAATTAATTTTCAATGTTTATATTACCATGTAATATACATAAAGCAAAATACCTAGTTTCTCCTGTTGGATTCTGATACGGCGCTGAATAAACAAATTAAATTGCGTAGGCCATAAAATGTCTCGAATAGATTAACTTTTAAAGGATATGGAAAGTTTTAAAAGGGACAAATAAATCTTTAAAATTAATTACTCTCTACTTAATTTCGACAAAGCGAAGTCTAATCCAGGAGGAGCTGGAAGATTTGATGTGAAACTGACAATGAAATTAAGTTTCTACAGACATTAAAACAATAAACGTTGTGACAGGTGTTTCGACAAGTAAGATAGCATCATCGAAATTGATAAGATTAGTTATTTTCATTAGTATGTACTAGTTGACATATACTATTCAAAAGCAAATCTAATCGAATCAGTCTTTATTTGTATTTATTATTCAGATACCATTTAACAGATCAAAATCATTTACAAGATTAAAACAATTTTTTGTTACGTGTTTGTCAAAGAACCTTCCATAAGCCCACCCGTTCATATGCTATGAAAATTGTCTTCCTGGGGAAAGAAAGCATTTTCATGCAATTTTTATCCTGAACAATTTTTATTTACATTTTTTGATTCAATGAAAGTTTTTTTGGGATACCACTAAAGCCACCTCTATGTTTTGATGAGAAATTTGCATTCAGCTTTTGTGTTATAATTTTCCACTTTAAACAGTTTTTTTTTAACATTTTTTTATTAAATAAAAACTTGTTCTCGATCTCTCTCTGGAGCCGGCCTTGCTACTTTGAGAGAAATTGAAAACCCTCTTCGCAACAAGTCTAAACAATTCTTCTGATAAAGCTATTTTTTGTTCCTCGACACACTGCTTTTTGACCTTACCTGGAACTGTCCCTGGCCCTCTGACGAAAAAATTTTCAAAGGACTATTTCAGTTCAGTTTTCCATTCCAAATAATTTTCATTCGAAATATTATTAGATTCGGCGCAAAATTATTTTTTTGGCTTGCCTGGAGCCGTCCCTGGTGCACCGATTGCACCAATATTGAATAGCGCTCTTCCTTAGACCTCCCAGGTCTTATGTCTAGAATTTAAAATGTCTAAGTCAAGCCGTCTTCAAGATGAACCACACACAGACAAACTAAGAGACACCCAGACTGACAGACAGGCACACACAGACAGCATGCCGATTCAGATATATTTGGTATTTTTTACTTCAAAACGCCCATTTCAATCATTATCTAAATTTTGGATTTTTTAGCGATGACAATACTTTATCTATAGATAAGAAGGTAGAAATTACTCCTTTCAAAATGCAACAAAAAATTATTTCGCGTCGTTTCTTTTTGAAACCGAAATGAAACGATATATTTTCATTGCCCTGTCGAATCTTTATTGTTTTCGTTAGGAACTATAAGAAAATTCAAATTAAAATATATATTTTTTAAACTGCAACTGAAACTATTTTTTTTTTTTTTTAGAAAATGCATCAGAAACATTTTTAAGAACTACGACAAAAGTGATTTCATACTTACTAAAATAAATTTAAACCATAATATTTTTAATCACAAACTGCTCTATAAAATCCTTATTTTATTATAAGGAACGTAACCAGACTGGAACCAACAGCTATTCTTCGGGCTATATGCCCCTCCGAGTGCTGAATTACAAGTTACAAGCCTAGCCCGTTAAGTGTAATAATTGCATATTACCATCAAAACGCTAATGATTCGATTGCAACAAACAGCAGCCGAAAGACTGATCCTACTTAAAGGAGCTCTCGTGTCAGTGGTCCCACACCACTTGCAGACTGCAGTTTCGAGCTGATGGCTCTCGTCAGTGCAAGGTAAGTATTTGAAGATGGTAATATGAAATTATTACACTTAACGTGCCAGACTTGTAACTTGTAATTCAACGCTCGACAGGGCACATAGCCCGGAGAGTAGCTGTTGGTTGCAGTCTTGTTACGTTCCTTATAGTAAAATAAGGATTTTATAGAGGAGTTTGCGATAACAAATATTGTGTTTTAATATTCCGCCCATTGAAAGCACATTTGAACTATGCTAAGTCCAGTCAGGGTATTTATTTTTCGATTGCAACATACACTGGACCGCTAGATGGCGCCTACTGACTATTTTACATGTCGGTATTCTAAAGATACCGAAATGTACCAAGGGATCCTCGTGTTGGTCGTCACATGCTTACCTTGCACTAACGAGAGCCAATAGCTCGAAACTGCAGCTGCAAGTGGTGTGGAACGACTGGCACGAGAGCTCCTTTAAGTAGGATCAGTCTTTCGGCTGGTGTTTGTTGCAATCGAAGCATTAGCATTTTGATGGTAATATGCAATTATTACACTTAACACGCCAGGCTTGCAACTTGTAATTCAGCGCTCGGCGGGGCACATAGCCCGGAGAGTAGCTGTTGGTTGCAGTTTGGTTACGTTCCTTACAGTAAAATAAGGATTTTATAGAGGAGTTTGCGACTAAAAATATTATGTTTAATACTCCACCCTCCAAAAGCACATTTGAACTGAAATAAATTTCCTTCACGAAGTTATGTAGCACTGTAACTTACGCTACGTTTCTATGACGAGGGCAAGAAAAGCTAAGTGAATACATAATTATAATTCAAACATTTGTACATCAAGATTTTGTAACATTGATAGGATTCTGTCTTTCCTTAGTTTATGTTGTGATATTGAATTGGCAGATTATTACTGCTGCTATAAAGCAGAAAAACGATTAAAAGATGAATTTTTATGAGAGGGAATACTTACTTTATTTTAAACATATCTCTGATCTCTGCTACGAATTTCAGTTAATCTTTGTGTTTTATGTAATAAATAATTAGGTTCACCTGTTTTGAAAATATTTAAAATGAGTCGATTTTCACTTACACATATTTGATAATTTGAAGTACATAAATGTGGAGTAATATGATCATATTGGGACCCAATCTTCTAGAGCATGTAACAATACTGCGCTTGCTTAGGTTTAAGTATGTATTTTGTATATACCAATCGTTTAGTAAATCGAGATCACTTAAAGGTAGTGGCAATATTAATCAGATGGTATGGTTTTATGTTATCAGTATAAAGTAAGGTTTTACGTGGTAGGTGGAGGCCCTAGGGAGAAACCTCGAGGTACTCCTTAGCTAACAGTGATATTGGCGGTAATCGCGGTATTTCACGTACATATTTGTGTTACTTCAATAGGGCATCTAAAATATCTAAAATCTGTATAGAAATTTAGTAATTACTATTTTATAAAACAGATATTAATATTAGTCTTCTTTATTATGGGTGAAAATAATGTTTACATTCATTAAAATACAGAAATTAATTTGTTATTATGTACCTATACTTTCCAAGGCCTAAGATTGAACAGTACGATACAATTCCCTTCATCTAACACAACTACAAATATCATTTTAATAAAAAAATAACCGCTCTGCTTGCCAGTTGGAATAACTGATGCAGATAAAACCTAAAGTGGCTCGAAATATTAAATAGTCCAGAGCGAATATTCACTTTGTCACTAAACCATTTAAACATTTATAAATCAGAATCCTTTATAGTAATAAGCAATAAAAATGTTATCCTTGGAGTGTATATGTTTGTATAGTTGAGTTTGTGGTTTTGCTTTATGGCTCGGAAAAGAAAGATTTGTTTTTTAAATATGACATTTTTTTTCGGGATGTGTAAACTGTTCTCTTACTAGGTCATTTCCTATGAATGCCACTATATCTTCCTGTTTCGCAACTTATACGGTTATTATTGTTTTTATGTACTTCTGAGTCGAGTAGAAGATATTTATGGGATAATACATTGTATTAAATCATTCAATAAAAAAGTTTCTCTTCAAAGTTTTCGAATTTGTATCCATATTTATTCTTTAAAAAGAGTATTTTATACACGGTGGTCGTTAAGTAATAGAACACAGGCTATTCCTTAAAACTTATTTTATATATAGAGTATATAGAATAAATATACTCGGTAGCTTTAAAATGAAAACATAATTTTCAGTGCAAAGCATGTGAACATATGAAAACTCTACAAAAGGATGTTTTAAATAAAACTAGAGAAAATATCAAGCGACATTAAATCTGCAGATTTTGCTGGCTTATTTTTGATTACGTCATATCAAGACTGATTAACTCTACAGCATGACAGTTTTTAACTAAAACTAGAGAAAATCAAGCGGCATTGAGTTGCAGATATTGTTGGCTTATATTTAACGACGTCATAAGGAATTATTAACTCTAGGCGGCAGTATTAAAATAAAAACGTTAGTATTTTATATGAAAATAAATTAATCTATTAAAATCATACAAAATATGTAAAAAAATCGAATTACATAAAAGATTTCAAATCAGCTCGTTCATAATTGGAAAAGTTATAGGTAGTCTGTCCTTCCATATAGAAAATAACTAATATTTGCCGTCATTTCAGTAAATTAAGTCACCACCCACATAATAATTATTAATATACGTATTATATTTTTGTATATACGGTAAAATGTTTATTACTAGGAGTTAGAAGAATGTCTACACAGAAGTATTGCGACTGTCTCAGTTTCTGCAAACTGAATCGTCAATAGATAACTTACTAATAATTTTAAATTAATTGGACTCTAAAAGTGTGAAGTTTCATCCCCACTGTTTCTATACCCAATAGTAAACCGTAGTTGCTCTTAGAGACATATAATAATTAAATTCACTTTTTTTAGTGTAAGCAAGTTAGTTCGAAAAACAAGGAATAGAAGAAAAAATTTATAAAGTTTTTAAATTTTTGTTATGAACTCTCAGTAGGAACCCAAATACAGATCCGAAGAGTTCCCACCTCTCCGGTGGGAGCTTCATCCCCTTTTGCCCAAAAAACCACCCCCAATCGTGACCACGCGATCTTTTCGGCGTTTTGATCGTAAACCGCATCTTCTACGAAAAAATGTTATAGGACTTTTTATATTCTCCATGAAATTCCCTATACAAATGACCCTTACTGTTTTTTGCCACGCCACCCAACGCTCGTAAATGACCTTGGAAAATAAGCTTAGTTCTCAGCGCGAAGAGAAAAATGTTGTTTTTTTAGGCGATTATTTTGAAAAGTGTTAGTCTGAGCAAAAAAATTTATAGAATCGAAATTAAAGAGCAGTTTTTTCTCTACAAGGTGCATATAAAATAAAATATTTATGAACAAGTGTTAGTGTTCATATGATGATTTTTTTTATATTTGTGCATTCTGTACTTTGAGCCCATTTCCACACCACCTTTGAGGTAGAGCTCTCGGCGCGTTTCTTTTTACGTAGTTTCCCCCTTAGGCCTATTCCACTAATAAAATATATCTATCATTAATTTTCCTCTGCAAAGTCGCCCTCCTCGTCCGAATTGAAACAACTTTGCCCATGACAACTAGAGCACATTGGGGAACAGCGCAAACCAACTTTTACACAGCTACATCGCTTTCCACACCCCTTTTTACAGCCGCAGGATATAAGCTGAAGAATTGAAGTTGGAGCTGGCGCTTCAGTCATAACCACTGGCATTAGAATGTTTTAAGTTTTTCTCCAGCCCCATTCAGTTGTAGTTAAAGTTTTTCCTCGCCACGTATGAATTTGATGAAAAACCCGATATGAATGTTGTGCTGATGCAGCAGATGTGGGTGGTAGTCTGGGCAAAATTACTGCGTGACTGGATTGGCCAACCAACTTATTAAATGAAATGAACCGGTAATGATTCAAAGATGTCTCATTTTGGGGTGCCTTGTATAAGGCAAGCGTAAATTTCTCACCAGCTCTTGCTATGTCATCTTTCGCCGATGAAGGATTATTGAATATTTCAACCACTTCTTGTAAATCCTTTCTTGAATTTATTAAGTTTATAGCCTGCGATTTTCTTTTCCCAAAAAAGGCAGAAGTGGTGTCGCAGCCACTAAACGCATGGGCAAATAAAATATTATCTTTGCAACCCAAAACTTCCGAAATTTGTAAGTCATGGGAACTATACGCAGCCAACAATTCTGAAAAACCTGTTGTTGTTAGGCAAGATATTGATTTGCTAACACTCCTCATCGCTCTTTCCCCATCGGACAAAGATATTCGCTTTTTGAGAGATACTCAAGGAAATATTAAGAAAAAGGGCGTATAGTTCCCATGACTTACAAATTTCGGGGCAAAAGGGGATGAAGCTCCCACCGTAGAGGTGGGAACTCTTCGGATCTGTATTTAGGTTTCTACTGAGAGTTCATAACAAAAATTTAAAAACTTTATAAATTTTTTCTTCTAAAAAAGCTAATTTTCCTACACTATTTACGCAATTAAAAAGATTGTCACGTGTTTACACCCTTTAGTAAACACTCCAAGCGTGGATTCCATAATTGCGACACGAATTGCCACTAACCATTGATTTGTTTAACATTATATTAACTTAATAATCAATCCTTATATCTACAACACCAATTACTACTTGAAACAACTATAATTATTGTCACTATACTTTGTACCGATCATTTCGTTTTTTCTCTTCATCCAATTACTTTACTCTTGCAATTCCAAGAAATATTGTAATATTACTGCGCTTGAGTTCATCAATTCGGACATGAGTAGTTATGTTGTTTTCTCGCTCAGACAGTGCAATAAACCTTGGATTTTTTTATTTTTTGTGTACATATTTACTGTAACTGCGGAGATGTTACAAAATTGTCTATTTTAGTACAGCTTTTTAAAGAATAAAATTAATTAATCAACTGCGTTGAAGATGACGATGATTTAATAATATATTATTCAACGAGCGGTAATGTGGGTAATAACTCACGCAGTTGAAGTTTGCAGCACGAGCCGCAGGCGTATCTACGTAGTAATAACGTACCTGCATATTTTTATATTTTATTCTATCTTATTTCATAATCGTTTTGTATCGTACTGAAGGTTTGAGGTACAAGTTACTCTCGGGCTTAACAAAACATCCATCAACTAAAATTTTTTTTAAATTTTAAAAATGTACAAATTTTGACAATCTTTAATATTTTTCGGTAAAGAGTTAAACATCTTAGGTCCAATACAATTAGGAGCATCTAAAGAAAGTTTTTGTCTAACGAACGGCACATGGAACTCATCAACATGTCTCGTATTATAACTATGTATATCTTTATTGGCAATAAATCTTAGTTTATTCTTATATACATAGACACTCATTTCATATATATATATATATATATATATATATATATATATATATATATATATATATATATATATATATATATATATATATATATATATATATATAAGCATGCAAGAGGTAATATATTTAATTGTCTGAAAAATGTTTTACATGATTCTCTCTGTGGAATTTTTGTCATACATCTAATGATTCTTTTTTGTGCTATAAACACATTTGTTGCATCAGTAGAATTTCCCCACAGGCAAATCCCGTATCTCAAGAGGCATTTCCAGTACCGTTCGCAAATTAATTAAAAGAAACTTTAACGAATTCATTTTACAAATTAGTTTATGACAATGCTGTTTCCAGTTGAGAAATTCATCCATATGAATACCAAGAAAACGCACACTACCGTTTGTATTTGTTAATGCTATACCATTAGTACTAAAATTTAGATCATCTGCATCCTTTTGGCGATTGTGTATTCTAAGTATGTCAGTTTTTTCGGCATTAAAAAATAAATGAATACTATTAAAATGTTCCGATATTCTGGTGACAGCGTTTGCACTTTTAGCATTCAAAGTGTTAGAATTATTTGATGATATAACGAGAGAATAGTCGTCAGCATAAGCTGTATAATAATTGCTTTTTACCACTGTGGATATATTATTTACGTACAAAATAAACAAAGTAGGGCCTAATATTGATCCTTGAAGGACCCCCATATTTACATCCAAGCACTCAGACTTCACATAATCTACAGATTTCTCGTTTTCAACTTTTAAATATACATATTGTTCTCGATTTTCAAGGAATGTTGATATCCAATTTAGTGCTACGCCTCTTATGCCATGTTTCTAAATTACACAGTAATAGAGTATGGTTGACGCAGTCGAATGCTCTGCTTAGATCGCAAAATATCACCGCTGGGCATTCGCCTGCCTCAACATACTCAATGATTTGTTGATATAAAGATAACATTGCAGATGATGTTGATTTGCTCATGCAGAAACCATGTTGATTATCTGATACAATTTCGAATTTATTGAGAAATGGCAAAAGACGATCTAAAAATGCATATTCAAATATTTTTGAAAATCCATATGGGATAGTAACTGATCTATAATTTTCTAAACAGAGTGGATCTTTCTTTTTATATAATGGGGTAACTTTCCCAGTCTTTATATTTTGCGGAAACATGCCAGAATCAAAAGACCTATTTATTAAATACGTTAATGGGGCGATAATTACTTCAAGGACTTGTTTTAAAATAAAACTTGGAATGTCATCTGGCCCCGAGGATTTTTTACTTTTCAATTTTCCATATAATAAAGTTAATAATTCTTGTTCTGTAAAAGGCTTCAAATACAATGAGTGCTGATTAAAAACACTTGGCTCTACCTCCCTACACGCATTTTTACATTGTGTTTGAGACACTAATTGAGCCGCCGTATCAACAAAAAATTTGTTAAAATCTGTAGCTATCTCATATGGATCTTTCACTAAAATACCATTTTTATTAATATGAATATTATAGTGCAATTTCTTATTATTTACCAATTCAGATACCACATTCCATGAAGCTTTCGCTGTGTTATCAGAATTAATTATACGGTTTTGATAATAATGTCTCTTTTTATTATTCAATAAATCGATATGCTCTTTTTTTTTGCTTTTTTATATGCTTCACTATATGCCTCATTGACACCTTTAAATATAAATAAATCCTTCAATTGCTGGCTTGAACGAACGACGTCCATATCAACCCATTTTTTATTATCATTTTTTAAATGTAGTCTACGTTTAGGAAAATATATTTCAAATTTAAATCGAAAAGTGTCATAAAATAAAGAGAAAGCATCATTAAAATCCCTTCTATCAACTAAACATGACCATTTCTCATTCTTAAGCGCATTTTTAAAATTAGATATATTAGCTTCGCTAAAATTTTTTTTCATAATAATTTTACTTTGTACAATTTGATTAGGATTAAAACCCGTATCTAATAAAACTGTTCTATGGTCAGAAAAAACATTATCCACTACACAACATAAAAAACTGTTATCACAAGCATTTGTAAATATTTGGTCAATTATAGTACTGGAGCTGGTGGTTACCCGGGTAGGCCAATTAACAACATGACTGAGACCAAAACAAGATAAAAGGTTACATAAGTTAGCAAAATCAGAACACTTATACTTATCAAAATTAAAATCTCCACATAAAAAAAATATAACATTTGGGTGATACAAATAGTCTAAAACATCACTAATTCTATTAAAAAATAGCTCTACTTCCCCACTGGGAGAGCGATAACAATTTAAAATAATGTTTACAACTTTGTCTGATTTGTACGATAATGCACAAATCTCAAAATTCTGCTCTATACAGAAATTGTCCAAGTCAATTTTTTAAATATTTCTATTACACTTTGACCATATACTAACACCACCACATTTGAGAGTAGGGCGACAGTAGAAACTACTTAAATTAAAATTAGTAATTTGCATTAAATCTAAACATTCTTGTTTTACTCCTATTTCATTTAGGCATATAAACTCAATATTTTTAAACAGATCCAAATCTGTTTCAATAAAGTTGATTTTATCAGAGTTTAAGGTATTAACATTAAGTAACATAATTTTTGGACTAAATATTATGTCACTGTGGAATTCGTCGTGCGCCTCGATAAAAAACGACTAATACAAGCCCCATAAGGCCATAAGCTTGAACTCATTGCTTTTTTAAAATTACTTGCCAGTATCGTAACCTTAAAAGAAGAATATAAATCAGGATATTTTGAATTTAAAGATTCACATTTAACCTCAGGAAAATGTTTCTTCATAAGATCTCTGAGTTCATCAGCTGTAGTTTGAGGTTTTATCCTGTACACGTGTAGCATAGCGTAACTTGGTACACCTATAACACTCATTGATTCCATATTACTTCCAACAATGACTTGCCTTTTTTACGTTTTGATCTCACTACTTCACTCCATTTTTCTTCATTGGATGATGTCGACTCCTCATTTTTAGCCAAATTTATATAGGTATCCAATTTCAATTGGGTTTCTGCTTGAGCAATAGCAGCATTTACAGTCTTCTTCGTAATTTCCTTTCTTTCGGGATTCTGTTTCACCTGTGGTTTCACTTGTGGTTCCGACAAATTTGATGTAACTTGTGCTTTCTGCATCATTCCACTTTCTTTAGTACTGCTTTGATCCGATTTTAACTCGACTATTTGATGTTTTTGACTCTTATTCGTACCGGTATCAACTATCGTTGCACTGTTTTTCATTAAGAGTTCTATATGCTGATTAAGAAGTCTTATTTTATCGTTAAGTTCGTGAATTATCACATCTTTTTGTTTTACAATATAATTAAATATATTGATGTCTATTTTCTTGTCAGAACCACTAATTTCCTCCATTGCGCCAAGAAAGGCAGCATCCTTATCAAGCGATGCGCTGTCACTAGATTTATCACAACAGTTTATCAAATTCTCATCTACAATTTTCACATGACGTAATTTGGCACAACTCGATCCAAATTGGAATACTCGTCAATTATTTAGTCTCCTCACTATAACATACATATACAAAACATTCAGAGGCGCTTCTTAAAAACATTATGCTATAAGGAAGATGGTGTTTACCCGTCTTCCTCATACTACACTTTTAAATAGATTTTCATTTTCAAGCCTAGCGACACGCACAGCAAATATTTCTTCTTACTCATTAAATTTTCGAATACCTAGACCCGGTTCTAGGCAAAACTCACAATTCTATCTGCCGAATTTCAGAACTGACGTTCTGAAATTCTCACCACTATATAATATGTGTGAAAATTATAATAATCTTCAAGACCGGTTTGATATTTTCCACTGCAATGTAGCTGAGATAAAAAGATCAATTGTATATATTTAAACTTAGCTTTGTTTTTGTTTCTGTTTTTAATTATCTGATATTCCTACATTTCTTTTTCTTATATTTAGTAAACATTTACTTGTAATTTGTAAACATTTGTAATAATTTACTTGTAATTTCCTGCCCAGTAATTGGAATCTTCTGTTGGGCAGTGTATTGTTAAATAAATAAATAAATATCGAAGTAAAGTGGAATTATGCACATTTCTTATTAAGCCGATGTTATCATATATAATATTTCCTGACGTTTTAAGTTGATTGGTTTAGTTGACATAATAAAATGAATATATTTTTTATGTGTATGTAAGAAACTTGCAGAATATTACACGAGACGACACATGTAAATAAGTTCCAATGCGATCTCTCAATGTAAATATGTGCTTCTGATAAAAAACAGCCCCGTTACATTTCGACGCAATGTGATCATCAGAAGAAGTGTCCTAAACTTGGATTATTACCTTAGATAGGAACCCTACTGCTATCTTACGTCATAAATTTGTTCAGGAAAATTGGAATTTTTCCTCTTGAATGGAAAAAAACCTCGTAAAACCTATTAAAAGATCTCAATAATTTAATTGATAGTAGTTACTGGACAGTTAAGCCCCTAAATTATACCTTTGAGAGAAAAATTCGCATTCAATTTTCTGTTCTATGCTGGTAATTATAGATCGAATAATAGTAAGTAGGGCGTAGTATTATTCTTCTAAAATAAGTGTAAAAAGCTTATCGCGATCCTTAATAAACGCAAATATATTCAGTTAAGTTAATTAGTCTTAATTTTCCGAAGGTCGTAAACTTCATAGTAATTATCGCATGACTAAAGCAAGTGGGCGAATTCGGATATAAATTAGAAGATAGCTATTAATACTGTTGTCTCTTTTAATCTAATTTATGCGGAAGTAAACACAACTCTGCCCAAATTTTAAGGCTTATAAAAAAGGATATCTTATGCAGCCATCAAATAACTTAATTATATGAAACTAAAGTGTGTAGGGTACACCATAAAACTAAATTTTGTGATATAATATTTGTGCGACTATTTTTAACTAACTTCTTAAAGGATTTTCCCAATTCGGATGTAAAATTAATGCTGCTGGTCACATTTGAATGCGGTTTTCACTAATGACATTATAATTAGTTAAAAAATCAGCAATCAAGGAACAAAATTCGTGACTGAAATTTTCCTCTAGAGATGTGTTCTAAAAAAGCTTTAAGCGGTTGTGTTGTCGACGACGAAAAAAAATTGAATTATTTTAATTTATTTAGCAGACAAGTAAATAAATTCGCATTAGAAACTAATAGAGTGGACATACACAAAGTTGTTGAAATGCAAAATTATCTAAACGTTAAACTTACTAATCACACAATATTTTACACAAAATTAAAATTAAACAACTTAGAAGTTATCGTTTCAATGTGACTGATCGATACTAAATAATTTCTGTTAATAGAGTAATAACTTTCAGTATAGGTCAATTCTGGACTCGGATAGATCTAAAGATCATGAAGTTAATACATAATTTAAGTTTTTGTCTATAAAAATATCAAATGTTTAAATGTGAAATCAAAAATGTAGTAATAGTACCAGATACATCCACACAATCCTAGGATGCAATAAATCCGTACTATTTAAATTGAATATAAAATTCATCGAAAACCTTTGACTGTTTCCTATATCAACTTTCGTATTGAGAATACTTGCACAAGGACATAGGTCCACAGTTTATTCTGGGCATGTTAGGGACCCTAAAAGTGACAAAAAACTTTGTTAAAAGTTAAATAGACTACAAAATTCTATACATCATGAACAATAAGTGTAATTAAGCAAGACTATTAACAAATTTATTATATAAAAACATAAAAAGGACTCAATATGATATTTTAGAACTGAAAGTGAACAAGAAAATGTCACATCGTACACGTTTGAACATTATGTAGATAACAGCGCTCGTAACAAGACAGTTACATCGGAATTATAAAGACATATACCTTGTAGTAAAGACGAGTACAACAGCCCTTAATCTGAGTTACGTGTAAGGTCCAGGGGGATGGGGGTAAATTTGTCAAGGTACCTACGTATAGACGAAACTTTCTTTAATAAATATTATAATTCAATCCTTTCAGCAATGTTTATGCTATAAATCTAATCAATAGTTTTCAACGAACAATTCTCATGGTGGTTGGTACACCATCTCATCGCTTTTCCAGGGTACTTTTCAGGGAGGTCCTATTTGAATAATTAGAATTTTTTAATGTAAGGCCAACTCGGCACCTACTGAACATATTTCGACATTGAATTGAAATTCAGTTCCTGAATAGGCATGAAAAAAAGTTGTTTTTGATCATTTGTTTCGCAAATCCAGGGTATGATATATTAAAATTTCTCTAGTAAAGGATTTCGAGTTTTTTTTCTTTTGAGGTTAGAATTAACTCGGTATCCATCATGAGAAAAAAATGTATTTCATTTTTTTTTGTTTCGCAACCAGGATATCATGTATGAAAATTTCTTTTTTGAGGGATCTTAAACATTTTTTGGGGATGACCTGAAATTTACATATTCAATTCTGTAGTCAAATAATGTAGATTTAGTTGGTAAAAAAAATGATCAAATGCTTTCCATTATTTTATTCTGAGAGATACACCTTGCAATATAGTGGAGTAAAATTACATTTTCAGAGAAAATTTTACATGGAGTAACGCGACATAAAAAAATAAGTTTGTTTTGGTGAAACTAAGACTTAGGGTAGAGTTTTCCGGTTTGAGTAGGTGGGGGAACACTTTTTTACGAAAAAGAGGTAAATTGGTCATTTTTAGGGGTGGTTTTTCATTTTTAATTTATTTTAGTCCCTTTAAAATGCTAGTTAAAAAACAGGAGATACTTTTATTGTAGATGATAGAGGAACATTCAGTTCTAATTTCGTGAAAATAGGTTCACCGCCTCCCACGATATGTATATAAGTATACTGAAAAAACGTCAAAAATTGAATTACGGCTAACTTTTCCGCAATTAAACCGAATTTAATGAAATATTAGATGAAACCAACCTATATAACCAAAAAATAGCCTGCCAAATTTTAGCATGTATCCAACAGTTTGACCGCAATTCCATTTTTAGTTCAAATTCCACAATATTTTCAAAACATTCCCCAATTTGCCCAAATAGTGAAACGAAATTTTTTTTACCAAAATGAAGGTGTTCTTATATGCTTTCACGTGATCTAATTAAAAAAAGTCATTTTTTAGTTAGTTTAGACAAAGAAAACGCTCCGAGAGCTTAAATTAAAAAAATTCTTGGTCAAACGAATTTTTTTTTACCAAAATGAAGGTATTCTTATACTGTCACGTGATGTAACTAAAAAATGACTTTGTTTAATTTAGCCGATTTTTTGTCATTTTTAGTATATACCCAAGAAACACCAAATGGTTAAATAAACGTTTTTCGCAATGTATATTCACCGTTCGAATGTCCGCGCCAAAAACGTATATAATATGTTACTCCAAAAACTTTAGGATAAATTCATATATAATATACGTATAAAAATCGTTTATGAAATAAACGCTTTTCATAGACGTTGATTAAATATACGATAACGAAATTTGCACCATAATTTCATATAATAAACGCTTATTAAACCATCATGTGTTGCTTGGGTACATGCGCGCGGCAATTTTCCCGGTATTATACGTACGCACACACGTATACGTGTAAGTATTCATGATAAAAATTTCAATATTAATAATAAAAAGTGATTGTTTTAAATATTTAGATTTAAAAAACACGAAGGTAGGATATACATTTTTTTTTTTGAAAATTCGTTTGATTTTTATTAAACTTTTTACATATATTCAGTATTATTTTATTTTTTTTATGTTTTCTTTTTCTAACAGTTGTACTAGATGTGCTACTAGAGAATATCTCAGATGTATATGACTTTAGCGATGACAAGGCTGAAGAAATATTCCAAACTCCAATTACCGATTCGGAAGTAGACACTTCTTGTAGTAGCACATCTAGTACAACTATTAGAAAAGGAAAACATGAATAAAATAAAATAATAATCAACATAAAAAATCAAGTGAATTTTTGAGAAAAAAAATTATATCATACCTTCGAGAGTTTTTCTTCATCTATAATCAAAAACGACAAAAAATTGGCTAAATTAAAAAAAACTATTTTTAGTTACATCACGTGAAAGTACATAAGAATACCTTCATTTTGATTTAAAAAAATTCTCTCGACCATTTTGGCAAATTGGGGAAATTTTTGAAAATTTTGTGGAATTTCGACTAAAAATGGAATTGCGGCCAAACTGTTCGATATTTTTGTTAAAATTTGGCAGACTATTTCTTGGTTATATAGGTTAGTTTCATCTAAAATGTTCTCAAATTTAGTTTAATTTTGGCCAAGTTATCAGTAATTCAACTTTTGACATTTTTTCAGTATACATATATATATCGTGGGAGGCGGGTTTTCACGAAATTTGAACTGAAGGGTTGTTGACCATCGACAATAAAAGGGCACCATTCTCGTTTGTTAATTAGTATGCTGAAGGGTCCAAAATAAATTAAATCTCTAAAACCACCCTTAAAAATTACCAATTTACCCCTTTTTCGCGAAAAAAAAGCGTTCCCCCACCTACTCGAAGTGGAAAACTCAGGGTATTCTTAGTTTCACCAAAACAAATTTGTTTTTCTGTGTCGAGTTGCTCCATGTAAAATTTTCTCTATTTTCTCTATCGCCTTATTTTGGGCTATTTTACTCCATTAATACACAATAACTGCTGTTATTTGTATGTTTGAGCTATTTCTTTAGGTTATCTTAAAATTATTAGCCAATTGGCAAATTCTGACATCATATTCGTATTCAGCAGGTAAAAATACATGGGAATGCATTAGCGGGGTACTCCGGCCAAGACATTTTTTGCGTACGTGTGAATTAGACCGTTATCAGAACATTCGAATATTTGGTGAAGGCGCCGGTGAACTTTCGTTTTCTGACCTTTCGTGAGTTTATTATTGCTCGATGGTGATTCAGTTGTAATTTTGTCAAGAAGATATGTAGAGATTTGTTGAACTCATTTTTAGCAAAGCAATTTATTGATTTAATGATGGCAATTTGTTAATTACATCTACAAAATAAATAGTGTGTAAAATTATATCAGCATATCTTCCCATGACTCTTCGGAGTAGGAAGCTGTCTGAAATTATTTTAAGCATTGTAATACAAGCATTGTATGTGGTCTGGAGTGACGTGTCAGTGAATTAAAAAGTATGTAGTTCAATAATCTAACAAATATATTAGTTACAATTTCGTCGATTTATATAAAAATAATCGTATTGTTTATGTTTCATGGCTTTTATATATTAATAAAGCAATTTGCAAACAGAGGGCCACAGGTTTGCAAACATTTTAAACCGAAAAAGACACGACGGGAGCTGATACACATTCGACTTTTTGTGTTTTGTGCATAAGTATAAAGAAGTTTAATGAATAATCGTTACAAATGTTTACTAGTTACCTGCTTATTTTCCTTTTTGTTGAAATGGTCAATAACCAAAGCAACAAATGCGAACGACTAGCTGGTATAGGTCGGAGCAAATGGTCGTGGGTTCAGATAACTTACAAGGGAGGTGAAGCTTGCCCTTTTGTGTATGTGATATAAAAGAACAATTTTGTTTTGTTTGGGGAAAAGACACAGAGAAATATTTGATGTCATGAGGGCACCATCTATAGCAATGAATGAGATAATTTCAAATGTCATTTTAGAGGGCGGAATATTAAAACATAATATTTTTAGTCGCAAACTCCTCTATAAAATCCTTATTTTACTATAAGAAACGTAACCAGACTACAACCAACAGCTAATCTCCGGGCTATGTGCCCCGCCGAGCGCTGAATTGCAAGTTACAAGCCTGGCGCGTTAAGTGTAATAATTGCATATTACCATCAAAACGCTAATGCTTCAATTGTAACAAACACCAACCGAAAGACTGATCCTACTTAAAGGAGATCTCGTGCCAGTCGTTACACATCATTTGTAGACTGCAGTTTCGACCTGTTGGCTCTCGTCAGTGCAAGGTAGGCATGTGACGACCGACACGAGTATCACTTCACTATTTAGTACATTTCGATATCTTTGGGATATCGACATATAAAATAGTCAGACGAGTGATCCTCGTGTCGTCACCTTCCTCACAGAAACACCTCCTGTCGAGCCTCCTGTAAAATATCAAATTTTTTTCCACAAGAAAAATTTCAATTTTCCAACCCTCTAGAGGGTTGGAAGCCTAGTGTAGGGGTGGCTGAGATCAAATCCCTCGAAGGACTTTCAGTTCTACCCGAGGGAATAACAGTTAGTTGAAAAACTAGGGAATATAAATGGGTTCACGGAAAAAGGTATTTTGGGGGTGGTTTTGGCCAATTTGGGAGGTTGCCGAGGAAAAAAAATTGCGGGTCTCCCACCATCCTATTCAGCGACCTCGAAAACGTTGGAGGGTCTCTAGATTGGTGCTCTGGCAAAAAAAGCAAAAACTCCAAAAAAATCCCGACTCCTGACATCGATTAGTGTGCCTGGAAGTTTTATAAGTAAGAAAAATAACTACATATTGCACAGAGTAAAGAAAATAAACAAATCTAAATCTAAATGAATGTAAATGTTTTCCAGGTATGGTAGAGACAATTGGTCACCTGAAGTGCTGCAACAGAAGTACATAATTTAGTGTGAAAAATAACGTGACTGAGTTCCTAAGGTACAAAAATAAATCTATGAAAATTGTGAAGAAATTTAGCAGTGATACAAAGAAGTAGTCTTACTTACAAAAACGAAATCAAAATGCTATACAGATCGTGTTAAATATAAATAAATATGTTATTTTCATAAAATGGTTGAATGTATACAGGTCATGTAACATATCAAAATATTTGTCAGACACATAGTTTCTTCTAGTTGCCAAGGAAGTTACTTGAATAAAATTCAAACTTCAAGAGAAAGTAGCAAAACTGAGGAGGATTTGCAGAAAATATAGCCGTTTATGTATTATATGTCCAAAAATTGGTATCAGATCAACAACCATAAAACTATATGCAATACAACTTCTAGTATGTTCTTTGAGAGATCGCAATATTTATTTTTAGTTTATGGAATTAATACTCCATTCCTAAGACATTATCCATCAGTATGTATAATAAATCTATTTTTCTACCCCTCAAATGCCATCCTCTAAATATTTAGAATAGAAACTATTTTTCCAGTATTCTAATGGCTATTTTAAGTTCATTGGGTTCATTTGTAGAATTTTATCTACCTAACAACTTGCCCGCTGTAGAGCGGCACCTTTGTTGGAACTGAAAAACTAATTACTTTGATTTCCATTTTATATGTTTGATTTAAATTACATTTTCTCTAGCCGGTAAATTTTCGTTTTTAATCACAAATTATAAGTATTATAGTTTTAATACAACAGCAATCATTCTTCTTAAGGAGTAATTTAATTATTAACAAATTCAAATACATTTTGCTGAGCTACTTACAAATCATTTTGCACAACTCTAATAGATAGTTACAGATCCCTAACAATAACATTATCGTGTTAAAAAATCAGCAACCTGTACTTTTATGTCTCTTAAATTTATAGCTTCCAGGTATATGAGAAATTAAATTATAGCATTCTCAGTCGTAAAGTCATGCTAAACACCAATTATAATTTATTTACATAACTGACACGACTCTTTATCATGTTTTCATAAAACTTAATGGTTATGTAGATAAAATTAGATAGATTGATAGGTAGTTTATAGCATTTATGAAATACGGAATACGATAATAATTTTATTGTAAGTGGACTTGATATTTTGTCATCGAAGTCGTGCAATAAATCTTAATCATTAGATCGAAGCTGATTGCGTCTAATTTAGTTAGACATTTTTATTACATATTACATTAATATAATAACGGTTGTGTTGTATTTTAAATTTGATAGGTTGATGATGTTAGATAAAATGTTAAAAAGATGAAATGATATTTAATGTGAATAAAAGGAATTTTGATTTAAAAATGTTTTCTGGAAACGACTGAAAGAAATATTTGGAAAAATATTGTAAAGTTTTATTCGAAATAAAGCTTCTCACAGACTTGTTTGCATATTTTAGCTTACTTTGGGCGTCAGATGGTTGTCCTCGTCAATGTTTGTACACACTATATAATATAAAAAGAATGATTAAAGAAAGATATAAACTTATAAACGAACACAAAATGCTGCTGATTATAATTATTACAAACAGCCTCGTAATCACACCTTAATATCAATAAGAAATAATAATAATATAATTTATTTACATTACACACATTACAATGTCACATTTTAATTTCAGTTACAAGCAATTTAAAAATACACCAAATGTAAATAAAAAACAAAATTTGTAACACCGACAAAAATTATTGTATTATTTTAAATAAATTGACGCTCAATAAGTGACTAAACACTTGTTTTGAGATACAAAGAGACACATATAAATATGGAGTATTGGGTAGTAATTGAAAGCATTTATATTTTATAATCATAACTATAGCTAGAAAATATAGCAACATGTGTACTATATAATATATGAACCTATGTTAAACATACATTTATATACCTAAATTACGTTACTTACATTTTAAAATAACAATAAAGCAAATTCTATATAATTATATCATTATACTATAGAGTGTAAAAGCTAGTTTGTTCCGTAGTCTACAACATATGATGAGTACTGGTACTTGAACTTAAGTCGAGTACCGGGGTAAAATAGTTGATGTCTAGAGCACATTTTTATGTTCTTAGTAATTGTATGTATACTGGAATTCCGATCAATTATGTGGCATTTATTGAAAGACTTAAATGTAGCTCAAATCTGAAAAAGAGAAGTATATACTTAGTACTATTTAAAATCGAGTCAAACGAGTCATTTGCTAAAATTGGTGATTTATTCGGAATATCAAGAGCAAGCAGTAGCCGGATGTTTTCTCAGGGTGTGATTACAATGGCAGAATATAACTAATATTTTGGCCCCCGAAGCCGTAAATTCAAAGAAATTTACCCATTCCCTTCAGAATGTTATTTTCCAGGGTTCAATCTATCATAGATTGCCTAGAGACTGAAATTCAAAACCCACCTCAGCGTTACATCAGGCATTAACCTGGTCTGACTACAAGAGATGCAACACTTTAAAATATTTAATTTCTGCCACACCCGATGGTTTCATCAATTTTATATCTTGCGGATACGGAGGACGCGTTAGCATGTTGCCCTACATGTTCTCCCTGAAAACTCATAGTGATGGCAGACAGAGAGTTTAAGCAAATCGAACCTTTACTCAATGCAAGGAACTGTACATGGACCGCCTAGTGTTACTAGTAATAAACTTATGACAGAAGATGAAGTGGCTCTTACCAAACGGATTGCTAGTGTCCGAATCCATATTGAGTGTGTCATCAAACGTATTCGTGATTTCAAGGTGCTAGCTAAGTCCATATGCCACAGTAAATTCCGAACCGGTACAAAAAATAGATAGTGTGATAGTTGTTGCTTGCGCAATAATAAATCTGCAAAGGCCAATAATAAAACAATGTTAACTGTACATATTTATTTTTTTCTATGCATTTACACATGTTTTGACTTAAATCTAATATTTACTACAATTAATATTTTAAATATTCTAAATTTAAGTATAATTATCAGATCATAGGTATAAACCACAACACCCAACAAAAACATGCACTGACTGCCTTGAATAATCATAAGGCCAAAGACTTGTGCATAAGGCAAGCAGGGTGGACGGAGTGTTAAAGCAAGTAGTTGACGTGAAGTGAATCAGAAACCGTTTTCTCCTGCGCCGAAATTATTAGAAATTAATTATTGTTTACTGTAATAATTATTTTTGCCACTAGGTTTCTCAAAGGTTCAGTTTTGATTTTAATGTGTGAAATGGGTATGTTACGACCTCCCTATTGTAGTTCTCTCTTCTACCATGATTTCAGTTTTTTAAAATTTCAATTTAGTGTGTGTGGTTCCCTTTAGGTATAGTTCTCTTTAGGACTGAAAGTTTAACAGATGCTTTTAATCTTAAGACAGCTTTAATTATTCCCTTGCCTAAGACTAATGACGTAAATTGTTTGATTGACTGATTTAAGACCTAGAAGTGTCTTGCTTACCTTATCGAAGATATTGGAAAAAATTGTGCATACGCAGCTTTTTGAGTTTGTAAATGAAAACAATACCTTGGACTAAAATCAGTCAGGCTTTAGAAAAGGACACAATACTTCTACGGCCCTCACTAGAATTGTCGATGATATCGCAATAAGCACTGATAAAAAGAATGTAACTGCTATAGTACTGCTTGACTTTTCCACAGCTTCTGACACGATTAATCATAAATTATTGTATGCAAAACTTAAATATTTTGATCTTGTTCATAAGTGTATTGCTTTCTTTAACTCATATTTAAACAATAGATCACAAATGGTATTATTTAATGATGCTATCTCACCACTTAAGTAAAATATATAGCAAATATATCAAGAACACGACTTAAAATTGAATCCTAACAAATGCAAACTAATATTATTCAGATCTAAGAAAGATTTAGATTCTGTTTGTGAAAACCTTAGTTTACACATTGACCTCCTGAGAGTGTAGTAAAAAATCTGGGTGAATTTAAGTCAACATCTCAAGTCTTCTGTGCATATAAAAACTCTACTATCTAAAGCATATGGATCTTTAAAGTTATTGTGTGGTAGTAGACTTTTCATTAGTCGCAATTTAAGAAAAATATTATGTGAATCACTGGTCGTATCTCACTTTAACTATTATGATGTAGTATATAGTAATTTCATTGATACCTTATAGAAAAGAATAATACAAAGAGTGCAAAACTCCTGTTGCCATTTCATATTCAGTTTAAGATGATATGATCACATATCACACTCATTTTTTAGTTTAAACTATTTGAATATGCAATTTCGGAGGAAACTACACTTTTTGGTCTTCATTCATCACGTTATATCAATTTCGGCAATTATTATCTCTTCTGTAGGCTCAGTGCTAAGTTTGCAGTCCATAATAGGACTATTCGCTGTAGACACTTGTATCATATCAAGAGATTTTTTTTTATATACATTTATTTAACGTCGGCCTATTTCCGCTACTGAGGCCTAACGCCGACGCCTGTAGACGAGCTACCCCCAACCAGGAATTTTGCCGAACCTCTTCCCTTAAGAAGAGTAGGGATCTTTTACTTGCCTAACATTTAATAGACAAGGGGCCGACAGCTTTACATCCCCTCCGAAGGATGGTATATCTCCTATACAACCCTCGCCTAAGGTTGTATAGCTTCCGCGCATACACTGATATACAAGCCGCTGGAAGATGTGTAAGGCGAGAACGCGATTTCCGTTGGAATGGTCACCATCCAAGTACTAACTGCGCCTGTCGTTGCTTTACATCGCATACCGAAGTATGTACATAGCAAAGACGCACCTACGCTCGCCCCTATCGAGAGATACTACTACTGTTTTTCAAAGCTGTTTTACTTATTGTTCTGCTAAACTTTACAACGCCATCCTCCCTATCTTCCTTTAAAACAAACTTAAAACGATTACTTCTTGAAGAGCAAAAAATGAATTTTATATTGTTCTGAAACTGCTTTGCTCTTCTTTTAAATCATTGCTAGACATGACGTTCATTTACATTTTAGACACTGGTGTGATTACTTTACATTATTGTTGCTTAACCAATAATGACGATCATTATAATAATCATACTGTATCTTGGTTTGTTTAATTAGGATTATATAATAAATTTATATATCGTCTATTTTTTTATTATATGTAATAATTTGTTCTTAATTTAGAAAATTTCTGCTTGGTTGATAAATAAATATATTTAGGTACTTTTTTCTGGTTTGTTTAATTAGGATTTAGTGTATACATCTGTTTGTATGTATATTTTATATATGTGTGTATTTATTATGTTTTGGTTTTTATCTTTAATTATGATAGGGTCAAGTACTGTAATAATATACTAGTAGTCTGTGAATATCTACTGTGGTGGTTAGACTTTCGCTTAGTCTTATATTTGCTACAAATTCATCGCAATATTCACCGTCGATGCTTAGAACTTGCTAACTAATATTCAGATTCAGTCTTTTGAGACACATAAATACGTTCCAATGTCTAGCATTGCAGAAGTCTATATTAAAGTTTCTCTAAGTTTTGGAAACGGACATGCATAATTTCCGAAACAACAACGCTTATCTGTGAGATTGCCTGGGAGTTTGTTTCTCTGTGTAATTTGTCGTGTTCTTATAAATGTGAAGCATAAGAAATACTACTTTGCTAATCTAATTTGTAGTTTTAATACACAATAAAATTACAGTGCGTATGAAATAGGTTTGTAGGCATATAATATGTTTCGTGATCCTTTGGTGTTGGAAATGGCTATGGTACAGATGATTACTTGCATAATATTCAGTATAAAAATATTTAAAGCATCTAGTTCAAATTTTGCAAATATATATAATGATTATATCTCAAATGCAACAAAAATACTCAAACAAGCAAACAGATAAACAAGCATGGCATAATTTACCTAAAATATGGCTTCGCTGCCACAACTTACTTAACACAATTTACCATTTACCTTAAGTTTCATATTTCATAATTCTCATATTATTGATGTAATTTTATGCGGTGATTTCAATATTGATTTCTTATGTAAGGACGAAAATACGTTGGACCTTAAGGATCTTATAAATTCTTATTGTATGTATTTAGCTTTTGGGAAAACCGCCCGAACTGTAAATGAAAAACGTACAGCAATAGACTACATACTTGCAAATTTCGACAACCAAATTCTAGAAAAAGCATCCTACATACAGGGTTACCGGATCACTCTGGTCAAAAGATTATTATCGACGTGAATGTCCCACAAAATGTAAACTTGTACAAATTCAGATCATTTTCCAAAAGCAATATTTAAAAATTTAAAGAAGCTGTAAATATGGAGTCGTGGTATAAAGTTTATAACAACCAAACAGTGTAATATAAATACTCAGCTTTCACTAGTCACTACGATCGATGTTTTAAATTTTTTAGTAAATATGTTGACTCTAAAAATGATAATAACTGGATAACACCAGTAGCATCAGTATATTTAAAAGAACTATTTGCCTAGTAGTATTCTTAAAGATATTCGGAAAGTTATTATCTAAACGCATAAAAACATTCCTAGGATCTGGCAACATTTTATCTCCAAATCAACATGATTTTAGAGAGCATCGGTCAACAATAACAACATTATTAAGTATTTTGGACTTCATATATAAAAACTTAGCTCAAGGACATAAGGTAGTCGCATTATTTATAGATCTCTCTAAGGCTTTTAACCTTGTGGATAATGACATTCTTTTGAAAAATGTTGAGGTTTATGTATCAAACTCTTGAGATCATACTTAAAAAACGGGAAAGAGTATGTAGATTTTTTCGGTGCTAAATATAAGCTGCTGGTCGAAGTAGGCGTACCAGAGGGTAGTGTCTTGGGATCACTGTTGTTTATTCTTTACACAAATGACTTAGATAACTATTTGTTAACATCCATGGTGCTTTTGATGACGATATTATTATTATTGTAAGTGATAAATTATTAAATGATTCTGCCCACAAATTGAATTACAGAGAATTCCCCAAGGCCTAGGTCGGAGCCAGCCGATCAACCACGACAGGATGAGGGCTGGTCGGTGTGTAACAATAATAATAAAAATAAAATGTACTTCCTTTTACCTAGATAGAGTAACAAAATTTTGAATCTTGGAATCAAATCAACATAAGTACAGCTTAAACACTATTGAATATAACTGTACAATTAGAAATTTTGGTAGTTGACACGGAAAAATCTGACGAAAAACCTATTCGAGAAAACTATAGCAGTCTAAGATCATTTGTACGCGTTGGCGCCGACGGCTGTACGTGAATTATCACCCGGCGCATCCGGCAGATTCTAGATAGTCTTTGGCTATTAATTAAAGGATATACGAATAAAATCATATCATTTTAATAACAACCAAATTGTAACACGCCAAAGTTATACATTGTTCAAAAGTAAAGATTTGTTCTGCGTGGGTGTACATACATGTTAGATGTGATCGCACCACGTGGTAAATTTAGCAAAAGTAAAACTTAAAAATTTTGGGTCATTCTGCAGTTTATCCACTTCTCGATTTTTGAGGTTTTTTTTTTAATACATCAATAAGTGAGTTATATGAAGCGTTTGTGACTAATGAAACGTTGCGCAAATGTGTAATAATCGAGGACATTGACGGGAAAGTGGAGCAAATTTGGGTGTTGGGTGGATAGAAATCAGTGAAAATACGACATTCTTAGGCCGCTTTGAAACGATTGGCATTGAAAAAGTCATTTTAGGGCAAGGGTAAATAAGATAAGAGTCATTACATCATTATATCTACTAAATATGTCTAACCAAACCTAACCTAACTTTTTCTGTTTACAATGACCAATACGTAAAGGACCCAAAAGGAGTAAAACACGAGAATTTCAGGTCACTTTCACATGAAAAGCATTTAAACAGTCATTTCAGGGCAACGGAAAATAAGCATAATGACAAATTTGAATGTTTATTGGAGTACGACGGAACTTAATGAAATCAATAAATTGCAATAATAAGCAATCGAATGTCATGACTCTTGTTTACCCTTGCCCTAAAATAACTTTTTCAATGCTAATCGTTTCAAAATGACCTAAAAACGTCGTATTTTCATTCGTTTTTATACACCCAGCACCCCTATTCGCTTTATTTTCTTCGATTTGTTCGATTATTAAATATTTGCGAACGTTTCATCAGCCACAAACGCTTCAAATAACTCTCTTATTAATGTATCCATGAAAAAAACTCAATAATCGAGAAGTGGATAAACTATAGAATTACCAAATTTTGTTTCATTCGAGAATTCTAAACCTTTATTGTTTATATTGAAATTCATTGGATTTGATGTGTGTCTAGTGAGAAATTTAATAAAAACAATTCTATAAAAAGTAGATGACTTTTTTAGCGACAGTAATTAAACTGTTGCAATGTTTTTCTCACCAGAACCTTAGTATCCCTCCCAGGCACTATAATTGTAGCATAATCTATGTATATACAATTTGGCATAAACGAGTCATTATTGTGGAGCAAGAACACTTCCTGTTCTGGTATCTATTATTATAAGCGTTCTCTGTATGTTAGATATTGTTGGCGGGATTCCGATAACAAGCATATTTTCTTCCTCTTTTGTATCATTCAACATAATTGCCTTTATCAATCGATATTCATTATCAGGCGTTCCTAATTAATTTTTTAAATATTTGTCCGACTGACAACTTCTGACTTTTTGCTTTACACCCAGTAGATTTTTTTTAAAATACCATCAACCTAGAATATTTTCAAATAATAACTGATTTTAACATAGAATATTCCACAGATGTGCAAATATTTAAACGCAATATCTTCATTAATAGTTTATACTTTCTTTGTACCAATTTTCAAAAAATATATAAGCATTTGCGTATCTTTATTTCATCATACGTTTACTTTCAAAGAAGACTGAATTAATCAGTATTACTGTTGTCAGTTAGGATATTTATATTAGGCTGTAATTGTATTATATTTTATTGCATGGTATATTATATTATTCTAACATTTACTAAAGACTAAAGAAAAAATTGTTAGATATTATTTTAGACAATAATTTAATTTGATTACCCGCTGTGGTTATATTAAGAGAAATGTCTGGAATGTTATTTTTTATCAGTTGAAACTTGCGTCGAGTCTATATACCTAATTACTGCTTATTATTCTTTGTTTAATTTATTCCGGTGAATTATAGGACAACTCCATATACTGTAAAAAAAATTTGAGACAACAAAAAATGTCATATTTTAGCTAATACTAATCCTCACAGACCTTGTTTACATTTATTTAAGCAACTGGTTACTATGCTTTTGCCTTCTATTTGTATTTATTATATAGACCCTCAATGTCAGTAAGAAGCTCAAATAATTTAAGCTTATACCAGGTGCGACATTTAATTTGAGATGGTGATTTATCGCAAGACCAATGCATTTTAGAAAAAAATGTTACATACCTAACATATAAAGAGTAAACCACTGAATCTATCTTATTCTCTCTAACTACTGTGACCGGCCTCGCCCGGAATTCTATCAATTTTCTTAGCTCTTATCTAAGATACTTTCGTAAACTCAAAGGACGCGTGTTAAGATTGTATTAAAATCGTTCCTAGTTTGCAACTTTCACCTATTTAAACAATATTTGTCTCGAGTGTCAGTTACGAATTTAAAATACAGAAACACAATACATAGCCACGGTGGGAAAACGATCAATCCTAGGGGCTGAATGAAATGTTAGCTGCTTTCTCTCTGGAACGAATAACTAGGTACTGGCCTTCTAACATTTTTAAATTAATGCTAAATTTGACACCTGAAAAATAAAATCAGAAAAAACTCAAAGTAAATGGAACGGTCACTGTCACAAGTTAATAAGATACAATCTATGTACAACTAAAACCCATCCAAATTTTTCAAATAATTACGTACAATTACAAATAAGTTAATTACTCGAACACCGTTATACGGTAAGTATAGATAATTAATTCTACACAGAATTTATTATAATTTTTATGTGACTTTACAGGCAGACTGAAGGGCACAAGTTACTCTAGATTAATTTTTGCTAAAAGTTAATTTCTCTTTTGAAGAAAAGTAAGCGCAGCTGAAAATAACTTAAAACGCTCTAAAAGATCGCTCTAGTGGTAGTAAAGAGGAATCCTGAAAATGCAGGAACAGTTTGATTCCTGGGAACATGATTTTATTCCAAGTCCTAATTTATGTTATTAGTTATTTTAGTTGAAGGGTAAACATATAAGTTTGAGTTAGAAATGGTGCAAAGTTTTCTCCTATTTGTTGTGTAACTGCGAACTTCACTCTCTGATACATGTGACTATCTCCATCAGGAGATTTTCAAAATTTCTTGGAAAACTTAACATTAATGCTAGAATGACTTACTGTAAATATAAAATCATACTGACAGGTGATCTTAATGTGAAATTTAATACAAATAATGACATTATTGCTCAAGTATGCAAACTTTGTCAGTTTTTTGGACTAAGTCCCGCAATCGACAATAATATTAGAGAAAATTATTGCCTAGATAATATTTTTACAAATCTAAATCTCCATGATTTTTCTGCTAAAGTTTCCAACACAAATTTGATATATTGTTTCAAGTTAAAAATGAGTCAAAAGTAATGGACTTTTTCATGCAAATATGATTCATGCAGTATAAAATTGAGGATACAAAACTCATAGTACTGAAATTTCCATTCATCAGAGCAAATGCATCAGGATTATGGTACAATTTACGTATAGAGACGAGTGAAAAGCCATTTTATAAATCTAATTATTACTCTTCCAAGTGATATTGAATCTGCATTAATAAATACACACCACAGAAATTAGACAACCCCCAATTCCAGAAGCCAGAGCTTGTGCGGAAGGGGGTTACACATTGAAAAAACGCGGATATACAACCATTTCCTCCGACAGTGCCGGAGCCAGGATTCGAACCCGGTTGTGCGATGTCCGTGTAATTAATCGCGATTGCCACCTCGCGCCTTAACTCCCTCGGCTATCACCAGACAAAAGCTGAAACTGAATCTTGATACATTCTCCACATAATACTATATATACTAAACTATGCATAGAAACAACATACAACAGAACTATTTAGGTTTAACGTGGTCCTGAAATGCCCCAGATTATCATCGTACCAAACAGCTCCATCAAATAAAGTCTTTGAACTCTATAGGGCCTACAAATCGAAAATACAAAATCATTTGGAAATAAATGCTTTCATAATTTCATAATAATTTTAATATATCATAAATGTTTTACATATTTTAACTTTAACACTTATCTTATGTTAATTTTATTTCCCTTGTACGCTGTCATGAGAGCTATGCTTTCTAGTTTTTATTTGTGATAATACCAATAAAATATTATAATTATTATTATATACAAATTTTTATTAATTTAATTATTTAGGTACTGGCGTATCGTTATGTGTACACTTGATTTAACTTTGAAAGTTATAAATATGCAATCGAGGATTATTTCAGAGCTTTCAACTTTTCATATATGCTTAAATCCTTTATAAGTTAGGCAGTACATGATCGTTTATGAGAGCTGAATGCACTCTGTCGTCGGCTTTCTTCACATTAATGCGTACAACTAGCTCCCCCTCGTGATATATCGGTTAATATTATTATTACATAGTTTATCAACACTCTCAGAATATCAACGAAATATTTGTGAAGATTAGACAGTGCAATAATATCGGATATTAGCGTTTACATACAATCAAACACACTTACTTCTTCATATGTTAGTATATGTAGATTGAAAATGCTTGACAGTACTGAATTATAAACTAAAAGAGTCTGCTAAACAAGTACAAGAAAGCTGGGATAAGATATTTCCTGCTGACATGGATCAGCATCTCATTGAAAGCGCGCCCTACAAGATAAAAGAGCGATCTTTAAAGTGCGGTCTGCGTTTTCTTTCCCTCATTTCTCAAACTCTACACCGAAGGGAAGTAAATTAAATGTCGATATCTGCAGATGTTTCGCTGTTAATCCTTGATGTCTGCGATAACCCAGCTTAATTTTTACCACATTAAACAAGCTTATATGGTTACTAAGTACGCTAAGGTGATTATTTGGCCAATTTCAAGCATAGAATATCTAATGAAGGCATGTCCTAAAATGCTTCGTCAGGTAGCTATAGCTCTATAAGGATGGCGTCCTAAAAACGATTTTCAGATAATATCTCGGAAACACTTTTGCGTCAAATTTTTACAGGTCATACTATAGACCAATTAATTTACTCCCAGTTGTGGACAAAATTTTTCAAATTCTGTTCTTACTGACCTTCGGCATTCCTTTGAGACAATTGATCGCCAAAGACTTTCGACGAACTTAGCTTATGCGAAATTAGCATTGAAGTGGATAAGAAACTACTTAAGTAACAGGCATTATAGGACTAAAGTGAACGGAGATAATGTGAACGATCCATCTTAATACGTCTAAAGGACTTTTATTATCCTTCCTAAAGTGGATATTATATTGTTCATTTAAAGGGTTCGAAATGACTGATTCAGACAAAAATACAAAAATCTATACTTACTGTTTCTTTTGCTTAACTGCTGTCACTGATGGTATCCATTGGACATAGTAACACTGTAAAGTCTAACACTTTCTTAATTAACCCAAAAGGGAATTTTGAAACACGAGAAAAAGACGATATAAAATTCAAAAATATATATTAATTTTTCAAAAATATATTTCAAGAAAATGTATGATAACAATAGTCTGGCCCGTGTACAACGCATGGTGCGGAACGGACAATGTCTCCAACTACCATCCGATGTTTAGTTTATTGCAAAAAACGATTACACAAAAAAAAATTAATGTAAACTACAATGTTTGCTTATCATTTTGGTGGGCGTTTGCTTGCCTATCTATTTACGTATTTTTATTATTTCAATTATAATTTAGGATGCTCCTCAAAGCTTAAAAATGCTTGAATCATAACGAATTTGAATTATGTTGTGGCAATTATAAATTCATACGTTCAGGCAAGGCGATCCCCCATGCATGTCTGAGTACATGTTAAAGATACTTTTCTGCCACCGAATTACTGAGGAACCGGTTTAGGGCAAATACGCGGAAAACCTATCGTTTTTCCGCCAAAATCGACTGCTAAAAAATGAAAAGGCACCCTCGACGCTTAGGGCTATTTTCGCCGAAAACCTCTAAAAATTTTGACCAGAGACTTTTTTAACTTGTCCTTTTATTTAACATAACGCATGAGTTGCAGTGCTACACAACATGGATTCGTAAAAGGGTTTTCATGATATTTTCTAAAATTTTGTGATCAAAGCAACGTTTCGTCCCTGTGCAGCGACATTTATTATACTTTCTAAAATTACACTCCTTGGTGAGTTTTCAATATTTTTGTATGAAAAACATAAACAGCTTCAAAATATTACGGCTATATATATCAAATTCTTGGCGAGGGGAAAATTTTAAACCAACGGAATGGGGTTGAAAGAAAGTAGGCATTATCTTAGCATTTACAGCACCAAGTTATTTTTCACCCTTCAGCTAGTATCCTGCAGCTGTAAAAAAGGGTTTCAGAAAACGATGCATCTGTGTTAAAGTTGGATTGCGCTGCTCAACAACATGCTCTAATTGCCATGGGCAAGGATGTTTGAATTACGAATTTGAAGAACTGTTTGTCGATGAAGAACCCTCTAATGAGTAAAATTCGACAGAATTTTAGTGGAATAGGCCTACAGGGTAAACTACTGAAAAAAACGCTCTACTCTGTCTCAAAGGTGATATGAAAACGAGCTTAAATAAAAAAACGCATGTTTGTGGAAGAAAGGGTAAGATAAATAAAAATCACTTGCGTCAACACTTGCTAGACACGCATCTTATAGAGAAAATTCAGCTCTATAAATTTATTCTTTTGCATTTTTCTCATTAAACAAACCGATTTTGAGATATTAGCTGTGAAACTTCGTGTAATTTTACCTGCGTGCTCCAAACTACCCCTCAGTTTGGATGCTGCTACTGCGAAATAGGTGGGATAAGCTACAAGATCAATAGAACATTTATTATACAGAATTTAACAATAAATTTTTATTTACTATACTTTTTTCTTTTCCAACGAATGGTTTACAAGATAAAAGTGAAAAACCAGCGTTGTCCCCGTTAGGGGTGGGTGATTTCTTGCAAAAAAGGGACTTTCCGTTCCTGAATGGGGTGGGAACTTTTCGGGTATTTATTCCTAACCCTATCGAGACTACGCATCTCAAATATTATTTCTTCTATAATATCTAACTTCCGTATCTAACTTCTGTTGACTCTGTCAACACGTTGACTTCGTGTGCAAAAAAAATTGGAAAAAAGCAGGATTTTTCTGTGGAATATCAGTCCACAGTGGTGCACGTTTTTAGTATATACTACTGCTAAATAAGTACAAGAAACTGAAATAAATTTAAGACGAATAATGATATTCATAGTTGCCCCAGTAGAAGTGCGCGATAAATACGCATCAAAAATTTTAATATTAGCAGGTACAGAAACTAACCCCACACTGTGCAGGTATATATACAGGATGTCCGGAAAGAAAGTAGAAAAAAACTAACTGTAGATTCCTTAGCTCAAATTAATTGGGGTTCATCATATAACATTTTTCAAAATACCCTTTCGTTTTCAAGTTATAGCCCCTTTAAAGGGGTACGTTAAAACCATTTTCATTGTTTTACTCAAAAAATTAAATTCCAAAAAAACAAAATATTTAGCATATCTACTACACTTATTGAAAGACATTTTGTGAATTTTTTTCATCCCCTTGAGTACTTCACCAAGGGGTGGAATGGGCAACCCCAAATATATTTTTAAAAATATTTTTAAAATCCATTCATTTTACATTGTAGAATAAAATATTTTTTAATTCCTTTGTTAATTCTACAACTTATTTCTTCTCTTTAAAAAAATCCGTGTTACCAACCGTGTTCGTGATAAAAATAAAATTTACGTTCAAGCATTTCAACCGTTACTGATACCGATAATGTTTTTAAAGTTTCAGTAGGCTGCTACAGTCGAATAATATAAATATTCATTAACAACTTCTATGCAATAATAAACGTACACATTTTTTAAATCAAATATTATATTAATGGAATAATTTATCAAATACAAATAATAATATTAAAGAAGTGTATGAATATTTTGTTTTTGGAATTTTAATAAATATTCTGCTTTATCTTCGGACACGCTGTATAATAAACTTCCTGCAGAAATAAGGTCACAAAAATCTTTTAAATTGTTTAGAATCGAAAACATTTTTAACAGAACATTGTTAATATAACATGACTGACTTTTTTAATAGGTAATGAAAAATAGTCTCGTGATACATATGTATCAATCCTAATAGTCATGTATAACACGTACCTTTTTATGTAAATTAATCCGTTAGTTTGTTTTCTATGGATATTGCTTGTAATTTTGTTTGTTTTTAACACTCTACGCTTGCTTATGATACATTTGTTTTTTATATTTTGCATGCACCTCTCGACTTACCTGAATGTGTAAATGCATCTATTACTTTGCTTTTATGTATATTTTTAGTAATTTTCTGTTATATTCTCTTCTCTTCTATTCCATTCTGTTCCATCTACTACTACTCTGCTCTGCTCCGCTCCGCTCCGCTCCACTCCACTCGACTCGTCTCGATATTACCCTACTCTGCTCTACTCTACTCTAATTTACTCTACTCTATTCTGAACTAATCCACTCCCCTCTTCTCTCCTTTGCTCTGCTCTGCTCTAATCTACTATACTCTACTGTACAGTATATGAGGGGTTTCTTTACGGAAAGTATGATTGTAGAATCATACTTTCCATGAAAAAAACCCTCATATTTTATGTGAAAATCACTATCTATATATAGTTTTCCTGTAAGGTTGGAGTTGAAATAATTAATGACTATACAATAGGTGTTCATTTTCTTCCACCGTGACTTAACGGCATCCGATATATAAAATTGTTTTGGTCCCATTTTTAGATTAGTTGGAAGGGAATATTTGAACCAGGAATATCCTATCATCGGGAGTGGTCGTGTAGGACAGCGAAAATGGCTACCCAGTTCGCCGGATCTGAATCTTCTAGATTTTTCCGGTGGAGTCATTTGAAGTCACTCATCTACAAGGCACCAGTTCAAAATGTGGAAGATTTGAAGAATCGTATAAGAGAATCATGGGATGGGACAAAATAAGAAGCCACTCCAGGTATTCTCGAGCGATTTCATGGGTCATTGAAAAAGGTGTTTCAATCCATACATTAAAGTCGATGATGGTCATTTGAGTCCCTTCAAATTCGTAAAAAAATCTCTGTTTTATGGAAAACTTTCCCACAGTTATGGGACTTGTAAAAAGTTAAGTATTTGGGTTGTCTAAACATAATTCTTCACCCCCCGCAGTTCCAAAAAAGGGTTGTTTATGAGAAATGTATACATACATATATGAATTTTTGAGTTTTTTCGCCTATTTCTCTATTTTCAGGAAGAACTGTGCATTTTGGTGAGAAATATTAAGAGCAAAGTTGAAAAGTATAAAATTTCCTAGAAATTTTGTCTCTATTTCTTTTTCGAATTCCGCATAGTTTCGCCGCTAGAGGTCGCGAAAGAAATATATATAAATGTTTTTGCGCCTTTTTTATATTTTGAGCCAAAATTATAATTAAATTTTAGCAAGAAAGTACATTCTATTCCTGTGTAGTAGTATATTCCTGTATATATTTTAAAAGAAATAAAGTATAATAATTTATAGTTTAATTTTTAATAATTTTGTCATATATTATTAATTTCAAAATTTATAATTAAATTACTTTATAAAAAAAATATAATACATATATTTAAAACCAGTTTGTAGCATTTTTTTTATTAGAATGCGCGCGCGTTAACGCATCCATGCCATAACCTATGGCATACTGATGAGAACTAATAAGTTCGAAACCGGTTTATGTCTGGTCAGGGAATTGACAAATGACATTGGCTACCAAATGATTTGTAAGGTATAATTCAATGCAGGTCGAGGTATTTGCCCGCTGAGCAGTTGTTTCCTGCAAATCATATATAATAACATATATATATATACGTAAATAGTTACATATGATTTTTCATAAAAATGCATAATTTTGGCTCAAAATCTAAAAAAAGCGCAAAAACATGCACATATATATTCTTTCGCGCCCTCTAGCGGCGAACTATGCAGAATTCGAAAAAAAGTGTAGATAAAACCTATAGAAAATTTTATGCCCTACAATTTTGCTCTCTTGATATTTTTCACCAAAATGCACAGTTTTTCCTGAAAATAGAGAAAAAGGCGAAAAAACTCAAAAATTCATATATGTATGTATACATTTCTCAAAAACAACACTTTTTTGGAACTCCGGGGGTGAATACCATGTTTAGACAACGCAAATACTTAACTTTTTACAGGTTTCATAACTGTGGAAAAATTTTTTTTCATTTTTCCTAATTTGAAGGCAGTATTTGAACAATTTCTTTAGAATTTAGTTCTAATTATTTGAAGATCAATTTCTGTGACGATCTTCATAGTTAAATATATATTTCACTCAGAATTCTAAATCGCGACATTGAAATATGTTATGTTTTACTTTCCGGTACTTAGTCGACTAGAGCACATTGAGTGGCGAACACACTTGGTTTGACACTAGATCATGAAACAGTCGAGCCACTATATATAATGTATAGTTTCTATGAATGTGAAGAAAAATAATAGTACGCCTAGATTAGTCTATATCTATACTCATCTAAGGAGATGGGATTTTTGAAATATCTAACTTGTTATTTATATTTACACATAGGTCTTATAAAACTCCAAATCTAAATTTGCTGCCAACACTTTTTTTTCTATTTTCATCATCAGTAATAGCGGGAACGGCTGAGTAACATATAAAATATTTTAAGTGCGTTTAACAACATTGTAATCTCCAGATAATGTAATTATTAACCTTATTTTTTATAGGGGATATACAATTTCTTCGCATTGAAAATTCAATATCGGTGAAAGGTGATTAATCTAAATGCTGAGTTGATTTGTATTTATAAGTACTGAGAAAATTGCAGCAATTTAATTTACGCTCAAAAATTCTATGATGCAGTATATGTATGTTTTTTTATTAGATTTGTGTATTTTGTCCGTGAGTTATTTAGGAAATAACATTTTCAGCTTGCGCTTGTAGTTGTGCAATTTAAACGCTAGAACTGTATAGAATTTACGTTTGTTTAGTACATCTGGGTTTTTCCGCTCGGAGGGTTGGCTCAGTCGATGTAAGGATATAAATTATAGTACTTTGGACTGTCATGTTTTGTGAATAAAAGTTCTTAGAAGCCCAAGTAGTTTATGGACTCCTCTTCAATAATTGGGATATGTATAATAAAAGCTATTACTCTTGTAGGAAAAATGAGTGTGCTTGAATCAACTAGAAGCAATTTGTCCGTTATGTGTAACGTATTCAAAACAAAACATAGTTCCTTACTTTACATGTATACACCAACATATAGAAATGGTGTATACGTGGATATATTTATTTAGATGTATTACTTTCACAATTCTCTGCTGTATAATTTAGAAAAGTAGATTTAAAACATTTAATTTTATTTTTACATACTCAAAAACTCTGCGCTTGGACCAGTCAATAAAATGATCATATTGATTAATAATTTTCTTGAAAGTAGCAGGGTCTAATTCGATGATAGCCATAGACTCGTTATTTATTTTCGTTATAATTTTTATGCTGTATTCACTATCGTTATGTTAAACAAAAGTATTTTGTTTCTTTGTAAAATTTAAAAGATTATCACTACTTAAATCCTCATCAATATCCTCAACTTTGATGCGAGGGTTTTTTTAGGTTTAGAGCTTTAATGTCATACTTCTTATGTAATTCATTTTCAGAAAGTCTTTTGACAATTCCTCTCTCCTTGTTTTACATTTTATAAAAACACCTCCCTCTTTAAAAAAATTGAAATGTCTCAAAAACTATTGAGTTTTGCATAATATATGTTAGGGCTAAATTTACTTCTTAGATCATGCCCCATCACATCTCCAAAGGAATGTATCGAGTTACCAGTAACCCTGTATATATATTATATATATATATATATATATATATATATATATATATATATATATATATAAAATTTTTAATAAAAATGCATAATTTTGGCGCAATATCTAAAAAAAGCGCAAAAACATACACATATATATTCCTTTCGCGCCCTTTAGCGGCGAACTATGCAGAACTCGAAAAAAAAGTATAGACGAAAACTATACCAAATTTTATGCCCTACAATTTTACTCTCTTGATATTTTTCACCAAAATGCACAGTTTTTCCTCAAAATAGAAAGATATCCGAAAACACTCAAAAATTTATATATATGGATATATTTCTCAAAAACAACCCTTTTTGGAACTCCAGGGGGTAAAACCATGTTTAGACAAAGCAAATACTTCACTTTTTATAGATTTTATAACTGTAGGAATTTTTTTTTTATTTTTCCTAATTTGAAGAGACTATTTGAACAATTTCTTTAGAATTTAGTTCTAATTATTTGAAGAATTTCTGTGACGATCTTAATAGTTAAATGTATATTTCTCTCAGAATTCTAAATCGCGACACTGAAATATGTTATGTTTCATTTTCCGGCACGGTAGCTTAGTCGACTAGAGCACATAGAATGGCGAACGCACTTGGTTTGACACTAGATCACGAAACAATCGAGCCACTATATATAATGTATAGTTTCTATGGATGTGAAGAAAAATAATAGTACGCCTAGATTAGTCCATATCTAATTGTTTTATTAAATTACTCTCCCTTATTTCCAAATAGACTATAGTGTTCGCCTTGTCATATCTATACTCATCTAAGGAGATGGGATTTTTGAAATATCTAGCTTGTTATTTATATTTACACGTAGGTCTTATAAAACTCCAAATCTAAATTTGCTGCCAGCACTTTTTTTTTCTATTTTCATCATCAGTAATAGCGGGAACGGCTGAGTAACATATAAAATATTTTAGGTGCGTTTAACATTGTAATCTCCAGACAATGTAATTTTTAACCTTATTTTTTATAAGGGATATACAATTTCTTCACATTGAAAATTCAATATCAGTGAAAGGTGATTCATCTAATTGCTGAGTTGATTTGTATTTATAAGTACCGAGAAAATCGCAGCAATTTAATTTACGCTCAAAAATTCTATGACGCAGTATATGTATGTTTTTTTATTAGATTTGTGTATTTTGTCCGTGAGTTATTTAGGAAATAACATTTTCAGCTTGCGCTTGTAGTTGTGCAATTTAAGCGCTAGAACTGTATAGAATTTACGTTTGTTTAGTACATCTGGGTTTTTCCGCTCGGAGGGTTGGCTCAGTCGATGTAAGGATATAAATTATAGTACTTTGGACTGTCATGTTTTGTGAATAAAAGTTCTTAGAAGCCCAAGTAGTTTATGGACTCCTCTTCAATAATTGGGATATGTATAATAAAAGTTATTACTCTTGTAGGAAAAATGAGTGTGCTTGAATCAACTAGAAGCAATTTGTCCGTTATGTGTAACGTATTCAAAACAAAACATAGTTCCTTACTTTACATGTATACACCAACATATAGAAATGGTGTATACGTGGATATATTTATTTAGATGTATTACTTTCACAATTCTCTGCTGTATAATTTAGAAAAGTAGATTTAAAACATTTAATTTTATTTTTACATACTCAAAAACTCTGCGCTTGGACCAGTCAATAGACTCGTTATTTATTTTCGTTATAATTTTTATGCTGTATTCACTATCGTTATGTTAAACAAAAGTATTTTGTTTCTTTGTAAAATTTAAAAGATTATCACTACTTAAATCCTCATCAATATCCTGAACTTTGATGCGAGGGGTTTTTAGGTTTAGAGCTTTAATTTCATATTTCTTATTTAATTCTTTTTCAGAAAGTCTTTTGACAGTTTCTCTCTTTGTTTTACATTTTATAAAAACACCTCCCTCTTTAATATTCTCGAGCTCTGTAGTTCCAATTGCTAATGATGCAGATTTTAAAAAAAGTTTAATTGCTTCCTTGATTTTCTTACGTTCTTGGATATTTTTTGGTTTTAAGATTACAATTTTTCTGCAGCATTTTCGATAAAAGATGTAGGTTTAGGTACACTTAATATATTTTCCTCTGCACTATCTTTAGTTATATTTTTAATTTCATTAAGTTTACTTGCAACGTGCACATTTAAATTTTCAAGTTCATTTGTTACTTTTGAAATAAGATCGGTATAAAATATACAAACATCGCAGAACCACTTTAGATCATTATAACTTGTAATAATTTCAAATTGTCAGCTTTCATATATTTGGGGTGAAAAATACTTGAACACATTTCGGAACATTTTAAACTATTTTCGTTTTCATTAATCATTTTCTAACACTTAATACAAGTCTCTCCAGACATTCTACCGTAAAATGTAAAAACACTACTTGCCCATTCCTTTCGTTTTCAATTGCTCATTCTATATGGAACAATCAATATGACCGATTCAAACCAAGTTGAAGAGCATATGATCCTTCTTAAATACATTCCAGTAATTATTATCAAACGAGATGCTATACATACCCCCAGCATGTAATAATACTGACTTTGAATTACTGTACGAATAAATAACTTCTTTGTATTGCATTTACGGATCTGACGTTCTAATTTTATGTAATTCTAATAAATCTGAATTCTTGAACAGTGTTAAGACTAACGTTTCTAGAATCAACTTTAATTCCTTGTCAAATTTTTTCAACTTCTTTGATTTACAATATAATTACAAAACTAATAGCCTGGATCTTAGTAATTATCAACTGCTCAACAGAGCATCAAGGTCATTGAAGTTATTCTTCCTGAAAATTCTTATCACCCTGCACTCCTCATCGAAGTTGATATTCATGAACCAAATATTCACAACTTTCCTCGTCGAACAACCACAAAATAGAATTTTAAAAGGGCTAAGTTCTATACGTTGTATGAGGAAATTTTCGATATTGACTGGTTCATAGTTCAAATGTCTTTTAGAGGGCGGAATATTAAAATATAATATTTTTAGTCGGAAACTCCTCTAGAAAAACCTTTATTTTACTATAAGGAACGTAGGAAGTAGGGTCAGTCTTTCGGCTGATGTTTGCTGCAATCGAAGCATTAGCGTTTTGATGGTAATATGCAATTATTACACTTAACGCGCCAGGCTGAGTGGCTGTTGGTTGCAGTCTGGTTACGTTCCTTATAGTAAAATAAGGATTTTATAAAGAAGTTTGCGACTAAAAATATTATGTTTTTTGACTGGTTCATGTTTATACAATGTACTCTGCAAACGATTATGTACTAAATTGAATGGCAAAATAACTAAGATCACCAATCATGGTTTAATGGGGAAATTATTTGCAAAATAAAATTGAAAACTAAATCCTTTAATATACGTAAAAGAACTGATTCTGCCTACAAATTCAAGAAGTTTAAACGATTTCGAGTACAATATAAATATGATATTGGCAACTATCTTGAAACTATTACAACAGAAACTAAAGTTAATACAAAAAAGCTTTGGTTCTTCTTCAATTTAAAGGATAATATGTCGCCTATACTACCTACCTTATACTACCACAACAAGGAAATAAAAGATCCACTAACAGTTATCGATAGTTTTGCTGATAATTTTGCCAAGTCATTCATACCATCTGTTAGTCAAGAACCAAATTTTCAGTTTAATAATAACGACCTATTATTCTATCTAAAGTAACTGATGAACAAGTTCTAACCGCATCCCAGCTTTTATAATCAGAGATTGTGCGGTATTTTCCTAAACTCATTACACACATCTTTAATGTCATATTAAAGATATCCTATTTTTTCGGACAAATGAAAAGTATCGTGAATCTGTCCTATCTTCAAAATAGGTGATAAGAACGACTTGTTCAACTATAGGTCAATTACTACAATTTTGCCAACATTCTGGAAACTATTTTACACATTTATGGCCATACATCCAGCATAATTTTGTCCAACCAACATGGATTTATGAGAGGTAGATACACAGTAACCAATCTCGTTTGTATCACTCATTACTTATATGAAAAACTTGATCTGTCCAGTCAAGTTATTGTGACTTGCAGGGACTTTTTCAAGGCCCTCAACTATCTCCCACGAATCCCCATGTATCTCCTTAAACAGGCAGGCTCAAATGCTGTAACGTCACTGTTTGAGACAGACCTGTTTAACACCTGTTTATAGCTGTTTAAGGACTATTTATACCCCCGTTTAAAACCTGTATGTAGTTCTTTAAAGGCCCCTCTATACAGTGGTCCATCATGACGAGCCATCGCCATGGGCGGCCACTGTGGACCATTGCTGCCGCTGGCCCTTCTTCGGGTATATCGGTACTCGATGATGGACCTGGACCTTTGATGTGTGTTCAAAAACCGATACAGAGGCCATCGTCGGCGATGATCGGCCATAGGCCATCCTAGGCCATTGCGCTCTCTATACGATGGCCCGTAGTGTAGAGGAGCCTCAAGACTTGTTTGAGACTTTGAACCTGTTTAGTATAGAGCTCTCTGAGGCCTGTTTATAGCTGTTTAAGATCTTTTAATATACGTTTAAGACCTGTTTAGATCCGTTAAAGGGGACACATGGGGGAAATCATAGGCAATACATAGGGATAAGGAAACGTCACCCTTCCATCCGCAGCTAACTTCAGCCGCCGGATCTTTACAAGAATTACTTTGAATCTCCATAAGAAAATACATGGGATTTTGTTGCCATACGCCGATAGCCTATCTACTAACGTAGGTTTCTCAAACCTGTTACCTATATAATTGATAGTTATTACCAGCAAATTGGACTTCCCCATGAAATGCTTCATCCCTTTAATATATACGAACTGGACAAAACGAGGATAGCCGATTCTATAGTATGTTTATATAAAATTGTAAATAATCTCCTTGACTGTATCAGTCCCTCCAATTAAATTATGTTTAAAGTACTTAAAGTTTCTTTTAGAACTAGCAACCTTTTTCATCTTTCCACTGCCAGAACAAATAGTCTGATGTCATCAAATGTATTGACATGATTTT
Organism: Leptura quadrifasciata; assembly: GCA_963675555.1. NCBI lineage: Eukaryota > Metazoa > Arthropoda > Insecta > Coleoptera > Cerambycidae > Leptura > Leptura quadrifasciata. The sequence continues at coordinate 21,238,331 of OY776673.1, forward strand.
TATTTCTACTTAAGCTAAAGAATATATTCGGGTCAACTTCAGTTATCTATTGTGAATAAAATGCACCTTATTTTATTCTGAGCAAAGAGTTGCATGCATATTTTCTGTTTTCTTTTATTTGTTCTGTTTAATAAGATACTAAAGTATTTTACAGAAGACATATATTTTTTATAAATGCATGCAATTTCAGGCATTAAAAACAGATAGAGATATTTATAGCATAATTTAATAGTAAATAGAATCATTTATTTTATTTAAATGCACATAGTCATTTTTTTTATTTTTTTATTTTTTATTAAGCATCAACCACAAGGGTTATTAGCTTCGGTACATTACAGTATTATTTTTATAAAAATTTTTTTTACATTAAATAGATTTACATATATATATGTATCACATTAAATATTGTTTAACATGTTAATGTCTGAGAGGTATGATAAAAGAGTTTTTATGTTGCAATCCTCCCCCAGAATGGATTTCAGGTCCTCTTTCAATTTGTGTTTTTGCCTTTCCCTTGCAAATTTGGGGCACTCCACTAGAAGATGTTGAACTGTTATTTTCACGTCACATGCAGGGCATTTGTTTTCTGGTTCCTTCTTTAATATATATTCATGGGTTGCTTTGGTATGGCCTATACGGAGTCGGGTTAAAATGATTTGATGTTGGCGTTTATTTGGAATCTTTTGCAGGGCGATACAAAAGGTTTGATTTCTTTTAGTTTCAATTCTGTTCTTAACCACGTATTTTTCCATTTGTCTCTTAACTGAGTTTTAGAGAAGCTTTTAATATCTGTGTAAGGCAGTTTCGTTTCTGTAGTAGCATTGTCGTCTGTTATTGCAATTTTGGCATGATGGTCGGCTGCTTCGTTACCTTTTATTCCTATGAGCGACGGTATCCATAGAAAATGTACCTCGTTTTCTTGTTGTTGCATTTCGTGCAAAGTTTCTTTGATTTTTATTAGGATAGGATGTGAAGTATACAGGTGCTTCATGCAGTTTACTGCGCTTAGAGAGTCGGTAACTATTAGCGTTTTCATTGCATTGTTGCTTTTTGCAAAAAGGAGCTTGGTGTATTGCCTAGAGTTCGCCAGTATAAGTGCTACTCATGTTTGGAAGTTTAAAATGTAAACTTTGGTTGGCCGTGACTGCTGCGGCACCAACCCCTTCTACCGTTTTTGATGCATCGGTGTAGATAAAAGTGTACTCTTCATATTTTGCACATATTTCCCGAAAATTTATATGAATTAGATCCTTTGTTTCTTCCTTTTTGTTGAATATGGTAAGTTTGGTATTACAGATTGGTCGATTAAGAAGCCAGGGTGGGAAGGAGCATGGAGCTGTAGGGAAAATATCCGGGAAATGAATGTCTAATTGAGACGTATACTGGTTGATTCTCTCGTAAAACGGGGGTGCTAGTCTCTTACTTTTATATGCATCGGTGAATCTGGATGCGAAAACATTGTTAAAAATCGGGTTTTCTTTGTTACTAGCTACTTCTGCAGAGTACGTTAAAGAGAGGTATTGTCTTCTCCATTCTAAGGATGGTTCGCTTAACTCGCAGTAAAGGTTCTCTATAGGGTTGGTTCTATATGCACCTAGGGCTATGCGAATAGCCCAGTTATGGATTACATCTAGCATCTTTAGTGTTTTTTTTGTTAGCCGATAAATATGCTATAGCACCCTAATCAATCTTTGATCTGATGAGGCTGCGATAAATGTAAAGAAGTGTTTGGCTATCAGCACCCCATTTACTATGAGCCAAAATTTTTAAAAGGTTAGTTCCTTGTTGACAATGATCAGATTTCTGATATGTATGTCCCACGCGAGCTTCTCATCGAATGTCATACCGAGAAATTTAATGTGACGAACGAATTCTATTTGTTTATTATATAGTGTTAATATGGGTCTGTTGTCTATTTAATTTTTTGAGAAGATGATGCATTTCGTTTTTGTTGGAGCAAAAGTGAACCCAGTAGTTTTGGACCATGTTTCTAGTTTGTGTACGGTACTTTCAAGGAGGCTTTGTAAGGTTGATAAGTTCTTTCCTCTTGCAACTATTGCAATGTCGTCTGCATAAAGCATGAGTTTGACTGGAATATTAATATCCATTGCTACTTTATTGATGGTAAGCAGGAATAGTGTGGCGCTTAATACCGAGCCTTGGGGTGTGCCATTGTCCAATACTCTTCTTTGAGATATTACGTTGTTGATTTTGACTCTAAAAGATCTGTTTTCCAAAAATGTTTTAATGAATCTCAGCATATTACCATCTATACCCACACTATGTAATTCATTTAGTATATAATGTCTCCAAGCTGTGTCGTATGCCTTTTTAATGTCGAAAAATATGGCGGCACATATTTGGTTGTTAGCAAATGACTCGTGGATATAAGATTCAACGATATTGTCTAATGTTGATCTTTGTTTTCTAAAGCCACTTTGTTCGGGGCATAAAATTTATTTTTCTCACATAGTTATTGTTATACTAATTATCAAAATGTTTGAAACATTTCGAACTGTTTACGCATTTAATATGTTCAAGTAGATATAAGATTTTCAATTAATTTGTGCCGGAAAATGATAGAAGTGGAAAAAGGTTCAATATCACGTGATGAGAACCAATTTGTTTTGTTAAGATTCAAGTTGGTATCTACGATTTTATTATTTGAGGAAAATATGAAGAAGATTGTAGAAAAATTAGAAATTGGAGATTGCTAGGGGATATGAAAAAATAACTAGAAAATTGTGAAAATTCAAGGCGCAAAAAATGTTGGAGAAAGTAAAATATTGGAGTAAAATAGAGAAAAAGAGAAAATAGACTGTCGGTTAAATTGAGGAAAAGTAAAACGAAGGAAGACGAGTAACTAAACTAAAGAATTTGGAAGAAAGAAATAGAAAATCGAGTTTTTCAAGATTTTGACAAGTAGGAGGAAGTAGTATAATCATAATTTATTTTAAGGTCCAGAAAACGATTCCGGGTGGAAATGATATACCATTTGAAAGATGAAGGAGCTTTGAAGATAGCAGCTGAACTTCGCAAATAAGTGATACTGTGCGGCTGGAAGTTATATTGAGCTACGCGAACTTAAAAGGTTGTAATAAACTTTATATAAATTTCTTGTTCACCGTTTTATATATTTTGCATTACAAATTTTGACAATTAATTTCATTTTTATTAACACATTTTATTTTAAACTTAATCATCTCCAAATTATTTTATTTCAGTATTAAATTTATTTTATTTAGCTAGATAGGGAAGTTTATCTCTTAGTTATATGAAATATTGTTTTCGCAATACAATGTTCAGTTTGATTTGAATTTGTTTTATTGCTTATTTGTGTTTCTAGAATTGTGTTTCTTTTAATGATTCCGAATTTACGACTTTGAGAATTAATTTAGAAAGTATATTGTGTGATATTTAACCGTATTTCAGGCGGGATATCATAGCAGTATATTAACTGTACAAACCTGGAAAGTCGACTTGATATATTTTGCACTAACGCTTCAATCACAAAGAACAAAATTATATTTTTTGCTTACGATGGTTTATCTTAAAAGTTTGTTATGTTTTAATAATAATAATAATATTTATTTTCCATTTGACATTACATGTATAGGAATAGTCACAAAACTTACAAACTAACATACACAAAAGTAATTACATACAGGGTAAATGCATTTATTAAGTAAAAATTCTTTTAACCTAAATTTAAATAAACTTTCTCTTCTAAAACATTTTATATCGTCAGGTAATAAGTTAAAAAATTTCGGCCCTATAAAATTAGGAGATTTGGCAGTAATTTGTAGCCTAGCAAAAAGAACATGAAAATTGTGTTTTTGTCTGGTATTAACGTTATAATAGTGGCTATTTAAAATAAATTTTGTCTCATTTTTTAAAATATATATACACAATTCAAAAATGTACAAACTTGGTAAAGTTAATATTTTATAATTTCTAAAAATGCCTTCACATGGATGGGTATACGGAATGCCCGCAATACATCTTAAAATATGTTTTTGCGCGATAAAAACATAAGAAGCAAAAGTGCAGTTTCCCCAGAAGCAAACACAGTATCTCAATCGAGACTCAACTTGTGCATAATACAAACAGATAAATTGTTCTGTACAAAGAACCTTTCTTATATTTCGAAATAAATAGGTAACGGATGCAAGTTTTGAAATTACAGCCTCACATTAATAATAATAATAATAATAATTTATTAGTGCCAATAATACAAAAGTATTTCACACAGGTCAAATAAATAGAAGTTACATAGCATGTTATACACAGTAGTTACCGTGTGTGTGTAAATAAATAAATAAATAAAAAACAATTAATGTATATAATAGTAAAAATTAAATAATAACACTACAATACAAAAATTGTAAAAGGTCGAAATTTAATAAAAACATAAAATGTGTGTAGAAGATAATTATGCGCACTTCAAATCATTAAGATTTGAGGAAAAATATTCTTCAAATGTATAAAAAGCATTGGCTATTAAAAATGACTTCAGTGTATTTTTAAACGGAATGATTCCAAGTCTCCTGATTGTCAAAGGTAGACAATTAAAGAATTTTATGGCATAAAAATTTGTGCCTTTACGTGATTTTAAAAGTCGTAAAGAATCCGGACAAAAGTTATCTCGATTTCTTGTTGCATATCCATGAATTTCACTGTGAGAATTGTACTTTGATTCATTTGCTTTAATGTATAATAGACATTGTAATATATACGTGCTGGGTAAAGTTAATATATTTAGCTCTTTAAATGCAAGCCTGCAGTCGTCTCGATATTTTAAGCCATATACAATCCGTATGGCTTTTCTTTGTATCGCGAAAGCATGGGTACTGTGAGATGAATGTCCCCAAACCAAAATTACATAAGATAGACGGGAGTGAATGAGACCATGATAAGCGGTGATAACTGTTTTCTGAGAGACATTACTTGCAAGGTTTCTTAATAGATACATATTTGTGGAGACTTTATTACAGACGTGATTTATGTGCTGCGCCCATGTTAGTTTGCTATCAAGATATACCCCAAGAAATTTAATACTACTCTTGTCATTTTCAGCTACGTTTCTTATACTAAAGACCATTGTCTCTGTTTAGGACTTATTTAAACTAAGTTGATTTGCTATAAACCAGTCCTGGGCTTTCGCTTGGGCATTATTTACATTAGCAAGTAGGGTGTCAAGTTCTTTATGTGACTGGATAATTGTGGTATCATCTGCAAAGCGGACGAATTTAGACGAAGTGATATCAGTAAGGTCATTTATATAAATTAGGAACAAAATTGGCCCTAGTATGGAGCCCTGAGGCACACCGTATTCCATATATAGCACACTTGATTTATTATTTTGATACATGACGTACTGACATCTGTTACTAAGATACGACTTTATTAAATTACTGCTGTTTATACTGAAGTTATAAAAGTTCAATTTATTTATTAAGATATTATGTGACACACAGTCAAATGCCTTGGATAAATCTAGGAACTGAGCATATATATATTCACTGTCTTCAAATCCGTTACTTATTATGTCTGTTAACTTATTTATGGCTAAAGTAGTAGATAAGTTAGTTCTAAAACCAAACTGACTGGAACTAAGCAGATTTTCGGATTCAAAATAATGTGTTATTTGAATTTTTAAGACACATTCTAAGATTTTAGAAAAGAACGGTATGATGGAAATAGGTCTGTAGTTTCCAACATCATTTATGCTGTCTTTTTTGTACACAGGAATGACTTTAGCAAGCTTAAGTACGTCTGGAAATTTGTGTGTGCGGATGCAAATATTTATTAGGTTGGTTAGCGGTATCAATATTATATATCTTATCGCGTTAAGGATTTTCATATTTAAATAATACGCATCCTTAGACGTAGTCTTTTTGAGATTGTTGATGATATCATTGACTTCTATATAAGTAACTTCTCTAAATGAAAACTGGTTTTCAACATTTCTTGTCCTCATGCCTAGGAAATCGTTATGTGTGTAATTTGTAGCTGGCAATTCATCTATTATATTTTTAGCGATATTGGCAAAATGTACATTAAATTCGTTGGGGGATATTTCTGATTTAATATCTGGGCGGTTTTTGTTGTTATTAATGATTTGCCACATAGCTTTATGGGAGTTATTAGAGCTTGAAATAAATTTATCGTGGGCATCTCTTCTTGCTTTACAAAGTTGTGACCTGTAATAAATCCTACGAGTTTTTATTAGTATTTTCAAGTCCTCTGAATGTGTTCTCTTACATATATCCTCTAAGAAATGCAACGTGTCTCTCATGTGTTGTAAATCAGCGTTAAACCAGTTAATTTTAGATATTTTAATGTCATTCACTAATTTTGATTTTTCAGGGAATGCCTTTTCAACAGCTGTTGTTATGTAATTAATGAATTGTTCAAATTTGTTGTCAATCCCTATGTTATTGTTATTCACAAAACTCCAGTCTATTTCTTGTAAATAACTATTTAAGTAATGTAAACCAGTGTCACTAATAGGTCTATAATTTATTCTCTTATATGCTGATTTTGGTTTAGGGTCATTTAGGCTCAATAAAATACCTAAATGGTCGGACAATCTTGGGTTCAGTATTGACCAGTTGAAATTGATCTCATTAAAGTTAACAAAGATGTTATCGAGACAAGAGTGATTTCTGGTGTTCTTATTATTTACAGGATTTAAACCAAAAGATAAAAAAGTGTTCAAAAGCAAAAGTGTATTGTTTTCATTCGTGTTAAAGTGCACGTTGAAATCACCTGTTACAATGATTTTTTTAGTTTTGTTTTTATTCTTACTAGTAATTATGTTTAAAGCTAGTGATAATTTCTCTAAAAATATATTAAAGTCTCCATTTGGAGATCTGTATATAGTTAAAATTTGTGAATCAGAGTAATTTATGCCCACTATTTCACAATGAAATTCAGTCGATAAATTATTTACTTGTTTAATGGGAGAACAGTTAAATCTTTTTAAACAATATATTGCAACACCCCCGTGTATACTTTTCGTTCTAGAAAAATGAGTTACAAGTTTGTAATTTTTTAGGCACACATAAGATATTTCATCATTTAATAACAAATGCTCATTAATGCACAAAAAGTGAAGTTTGTTCTCATCTAAAAATATTTCTAATTCATTGGCTTTATTACGCAAACATTGAACATTTAAGTGAAAAACGTTAAGAGTTTTACCTTTGTCCATTTTTGTATTATTAATAGCTAATCTATTATTGAGATCTACATTGAGATATCCAGTTAAGGTTATTATTTATTTATTTATTTTATTTGTTTTGGTTACGACTGCCCAGACAGAAATCCAATTATAGGGCAGGAATTTTACAAACATAAAAAGAAAATTAAATAATAACTAAAACTAAATAACTTAACTAAAAATAAACAATTAAATGATAATAAAAATTAACAAAATAAATCTCTGATTAGTATAATCCTAAAAAGTTGTAATCTAATATTTTAGAAGCTACAGTTGTTGTGCAGAACTGAGAACAATATTTCGTATTTTGGATATACTAGTATTAAAAATATCTATGTTATTATATAAAGGATCGTAGTTGGAACACATACGGTGCAGGGGAGAAAATAACAGCAAATTTGTTCTTGGTGCAGGCAAATAGAATAGAGACGAATGCGAGCGAGTCTGCAAATTAGAAACATGAAATCTAATGCAACTAAGAATTTCAGGGCAGTCAATAGTGCCATTTAAAATCTTAAAAAGGAATACAAGAGAGTGATACGCCCGACGTAGTTGAAGATCACTCGTGGTGAATCTATGTAATAAGTCACAATGTGGAAAACCTCTCTCCCAGAACTTTTGAATCACAGGTATTTAAGAAAATGTCTCTGAGGTTTTTCAGTGCTATATTTATGATATTCATAACCAAGACTCCAGACTATTGAAGCATATTCAAGTCTTGACCTCACAAATGAATTAAAGCGAAGTTTCAGTATATTTTGGTTAAATTCTTTACAATTACGGATAATAAGGTCTATTCTGTAAGGTAAAAGTTATAATTTAACAGGGCATTAAATTTATGTCTTTAACCTTTTTTCATATTCTACAACTTCAAATTTAACCCGACCGTTAAAAAATTAAATTTAGAGGAAGCCTCTAAAATAGCCGTGCATATCCGTATAAGTAGGCGTAATAGACCCAGCTGTAGTTGTAAATGCACTCAAATCGCCGAGAGTAATAATCATTTCAGCAGCCGTCAATTGTCAATGAGTTATTGTCATCTTGTGGTCGTTTTTTTATTTGTCTTTAGTGTTTTGTGATGCAAAATATAAACTAACACCGCCAAGTATGAAGTTTGTTGTTGCTTTCTGGCGGACAAGTTAAATAGGCTTGAGGGTGCCAGCAAACGAGCAAAACAGTGGAGAGAGTTAAGTGCGGGCGTGATCATTTTTGTAATTGAGCATAATTACCTAATTTGGCACAAATTTGTTTAAAAAACAAAATAGTTTGTAATGATTTGTAGACTTTTAATGAATTATTGACCAACATTCAAAAGAAGGCCAGAATACTGCAGTACTACGAGGTGGACACAGGTGGGGGCCCAACAAAGAAATGGAAATATCTGATGGCCCTAGAAGAGCGTATTGTAGTAGTGTCTGCGAAAATAGTCCTTGAAGGTATTTCTGTACCAGAAGCCGGAATTGGTGAACACGAAGATTCATTTTGAAGTTTTGGAACCAGTTGGCAAAGATAATTTACAGACGTCATCCAGATAGCCGTATCATTCACAGAATCTCTAATAATTTGAGTATTAATGGCATAAGAATTCTTCCGGCAATAATAAGGTTGTCCAGGATTTATTGGATGATTTGCACTTGGTGCTATTATTCGTATTTATGCACCATCTACTACACCAATAAGGTGAGAGAATGATGCAGTTATTTCCGCTAATCCCCGTTTTGCGGCTTGTCTGGCTTCAATTGAACTTGGAAATTTAATCCAAGTAATAAGAAGACGTTCGGTTATGACATCAGAAACTTCAGCTATGCACCTACTGACAGCTGATGACTGGGCAATTGAATATCTATGACCAGTAGCTATCTGGTAACTCCCTTGATCAAAAAAGTACATTCCTGCCAAAATTCGCAGATGTGTTTGTTTTCTTGTTTGGCTATGTGGTTGATTCATATAGAGCCCTATACTGTTTATCAGTTCTTGGTAGCAATATTTATCGAGTCTGGACCGTTTAAGGAACATCTCTTTTGGGTTATTAATTAAAGGGATTACTCATGTCTCGTAATTCTCATTACCGGATTCGAAATTCTCTACTGTAAAATAATATTAATAAAAAATATCTTAATTATATGCCCATAAGAAAAAAAAATATAGATATAGATATAGATGTATGTGTAAGTATTTATATATATTTTTTTGAAAGCAGTCGTAAAGTGAGGTTATGTTCTCATATACTATTAAAATCTTTGTCTATTACTGAAATATTTATTAGAAATTGGATATATATATTTACTTGAGTTACCTTTCTAATTCATTTTCTGTGCTGTCAACTATTAAAAGATGTAATAAAGCATCAAATTTAAATTTTAAGGGATACTGTTCACCTACCGCTAAAAATAATGTTTTAACTGATGAATTTACTGCAGCAGGTTAAAGATTTCAACAAAAAAATGTTTTACAGAATACTAAACCATAATCAGCGTGGTTAAAATTTTAACACCCCGTTATATTTTAACTTTCTCTGTTGCAGAATACTAAACCACATTTAGAATGGTTAAAATTTTAAAGTTCCTTTAAATTTTAATTTTTGTCTTACAGAATAGACCTTATTGTAGCCCAAATTTTTGAAGGAATTAGCGGTGGTTTGATTGATATGGCTAATAAAAGATAACTTTGGATCGAATATAGCTCCTAGATCTGACCACAGCTCTTCAGTTCTTCATCATTAATTGTATAGATAAATTTTATTGGATTTTGCTCACGAGTGTATGTCATAAAGCTACACTTTGAGATATTTAACTCTAAATTGTTTACGCTACACTAAGACCATACTTGTACAAAATCGTTTTGCAAATCAACACAGTCTTCTGATAGATGTAAAAAATTTTAGGTCGTCGGCATAAAGTAATGTTTTGCAGTGTAAGCCAATGACGATATCATTTATAAAAATGTTATAGAGCCAAGGCCCAAGCACAGAACCTTGGGGAACACCTGATGTCGCTGAGATATCCATAGACCAAAATCCACGGTACTGTACATTTAGTCGTCTATTTACCAAGTAGGATTCAAAAAGTTTAGAAAGTGCTCAGTTAGTCCAAATTCGGATAATTTGTTCAGAAAAATTCCGTGGTCCAATCTGTCGAAGGCTTTAGAAAAATCTGTATAAATGACATCTACTTGGTCTCCAGCATCCAAATGTTGAGCTATGAACTGAGTAATGTACACCAGATTGCTGGTGGTAGAGCGATTTGGCATAAATCCGTGTTGATCGAAATTTGGGATTTGACGTGCTTAAAGAGAATATCGTATTTTACGTTTTCAAATAATTTACTAAAATTGCACAATATTACTATTGGCCTATAGTTTTCAATAGCACATCTATCATTTTTTTTTGAATACCGGACAGATCCTAGATATTTTCCAGACTTCTGGAAAAGTAGCAGTTTTAATAGACAAATTAAAAATACTAGCTAGCGGTTTTGAAAATAAAATGGCACAATCTTTAACGAGAAAGGCCGGAATGCCTTCAGGACCTGTAGTGGTTTTGGGTTTAATTTTCTTAAGTGCCTTGAGTACGTCATTTTCGGTATTATAGGGAATGCATAAATTGTTAGTATTACAATGAGTGCTATTTATATCATAAGAAAAGTTTATAGATGCGGAATATGATTCTTGAAAGTAATTAGCAAATGCGTCAACTATTACTTGTGGTTCGTTTAATATGGAGTCATTATATGTCATAACGCTAGGAGTACTGAATTATCTAAATGTATATCTAAGAATTTAGCTGTTGGTGCTTCAGTAGAAAAAAATTTATTTTTTATATTAAAATTTAGCAATTCACAATATTTTTGATTAGTATGAAATCTTAAAACCTGGGTTTTATCAGCATTAAAATATAATGAATCCATTCACTTAGGTTAATTGTTACAATTAAGTTCTAAAATTTCATCTGTTTTGTTTCAAATGATTAAAGATGTATCATTGGCATACATCGTAAAATGAAACAGAAACTATTTCGTTAACGTATAATAAAAACAACACGGGGCCCAAAACGGAACCCCGGTTTTGGCTACTGTTTCTTTTTTAATTGTTATTTTTTATCATGTACTCACATAAGTTTATATAGCCACTAGATATATAATTTTGTTTATATTTACCATGCTCTTTTATTTTAATGCATTTAAAATTGTAATTTTGCCCTCCTTATCCTGTAATTGGGCCCTGTGCCTGTTAAATAAATAAAATAACAATACAATAAATATTAACCAAGCAATGCTCATCCCTATATCCCGGATAGATGAGAAAATGATTTTAATCACCGGTTTGATTCGTTAAAATTGAATATTGCTACATTTTAACAACATCATCCTATACATTTCGCCTGTTTATGATTAATAAATGACTACATCTATCTATCTACCTGAAGTGTATTATGTTTATGTAGCTGAAACGCAACAGCTTTTATTCTCGTACCACTAAATATGCATATTCCGAAAGTGTATCGAAGTGCCGTAACGCTTTAATGGGGATGCCCATTAAAGCGAATTTTCCGACATAGATTTAAATCTTTAATAACCAACCGTTGTGAAATATGTGCTTTTTTCTTTTCACTATAAAGTTCACAATTTATCATGCAAATTATGGGCATCTAAAACGCATAAACTAAATTACGTATGAAAACTGGGCCCCACTAATAGAATTATGTCGGTAGGGTCCAAAATGTATGCGCGACTAGAAAGTAAGTGCCAAAAATGAAAGCTCTGGTGACCGTCGTTGGGCGATTCTAAACATTTGCATAAGTAACTACCCTTGAAATGGGTCACTGACTCTCCTGGGTAACAAAAACAACCCCTTTGGGTCCTGCCTCTAAACCATCTAGGAGCAAACTGCACGTACACAAGAAAGTTCTGTACTTCGTACTTCGGATATATTTAATATTTAGGGCTATAATTGAAGCTGTAATATATGCATAATCTAGAAAATGCATTGTATTGGCGTTGTTATTTCGCTTATCTTATACACGTTATGTAATAAATTTGCTGTTATTTATGACCGTGTAGTTTTTATATAAATGATATTAGATACAACTTTTGTTATTTAAAATTTTGCATGTGTGGGCAATAGATCGCGTTCGAAGTCACGATATGTGTATTAAGCTGTATAAAGGCAAATACTTTATACGTGAGTATTATGTGTGTTAAAACTATTTATTAATGTATTATGTACTTTAAAATATGAAACAAAATCAGAAAGAAATTTGAAAAGTATATTTTCAAATTTAATAAATTATCAGCACGTCGCATGGTTAGCATAGAAAGTTTATGGGAATTACTATCCGAGTGATGATCTATATAAAGAATTTAAAATCCTAGATATGACAGTTGTTTTTCCAGAATTTGATTTTATTTCAGTATAAAAACTTAAACGCGAATGAGATCATTGTTCAAAATCATGATATATGACACAGGAATGAATCAATTGCAGTACCTAAAATGATCAAAATAGTAGAGCAACCAGTGGCGGCCGGTTTGGGAGGGTTCCGCCCTCTCTGCCAAATATAAAACACTAAATAACTATGACAATAGGCAATAACCTATCTCCCGATAACCTGCTTTACGACTATTTTTTTAAAATATTTAAAAAACAAGCGGCATACTCTCCTCACTTGCGATCAATTTAATTTAACTTCCGAATTGCATGTAAAAACGCTGAAATGGGCTCCAGATATTCCGCCTAAAATATGTACGGCGGTCGTTATGGCAACAAGTGAAAGAATGGGAGGGGGTTACGCGTGGTTTCTTTATCTATTGGAGCTCTGGTCAGTCCGCCCACGGCTGTGTAAGAGTTAATTGCTTCGTCGTCTCTGTTTTCTTTGCTTTTTTACGTCTAAAATTGTTTTGAGGTTATCGCGCTTTTTAAAAAAGTTTATACTTTACATTACAGATTTTTTTTAGTTTTATTAAACATTAGACTAGACGGCAAAAGACACAATTAATTATGAAAGTGAATGAAACTAAAAAACTTATATTTAACCACTTAAATGAAAAACTTGATGAAATAAAACAAAACGGCCGTCCAACGCCAGTTTTAAATATAGTGCAAGAGTAGTGACAGTGCAAAAATAAAAATTCTTTTATGCGTAAGTTTGACAAAAAAATATAGATTAAAACTATTTGGATTTGTGGTTGCGAGGAAACAAATTCGTTCTTTAGTTTTGTATGTCTGCTTTTTGGGGCGATGATAAGTGGGCAAAAAATGGGATAAACGATATAAAGCACATTTCTATAAAAATTAAAAAACACGAAAATAGTATGAAACATCTAGATAATGTCAGTTTTCAACTTTTAGGAAAAACTAATATTGCTACATTTCTAAGTACGGCTTATGCGGATCAAATTCGTAAGCATAATGAGACTCTGATCAAAAATCGACATGTACTCTCAAAAATAATAGACATATTAAAACTGTGCGGAACGTGTAATCTTGCCCTTCGCGGTCACGACGAAAAAAGTCTCTTCAAATAGAGGGGTATTTCTAGAATTGGTTGATTTTTTAGCAAACGCTGATAGTGCCTTTAATAGCCATATTCAAGAAGCAACAGTGTTCAAGGGCACATCAAAATCTATTCAAAATGAATGATGATTTTGCAATGTATGTTCGAGGTTTGTCGTGAACATATCCTTGGAGAAATTCAAGAATCTGCGTATCTCGCATTTATGGCTGATGAGACTACAGATGTATCAACTCAAACTCAAACTGTAGTTGTATTACGTTATGAACTAAATGGAAAAATATTTGAGCGGTTTTGGGGGTTTGCAAATCCGAAAAGTCAAGATGCAGATGGACTCTCTCAATGCATTTTAGAACAGATTTCGCCGATTTCGCCAGATTGCCCAGAAAAACTGATTTGTCAAACATATGACGGAGCTGCTGTTATGCGTGGTCATTTAGGTGGTGTTAACGTGAAAATTCGCCAACAGTACAAAAATGCACATTTTGTATATTGCTACGCTCATCAGCTTAATGAAATACTAGAACAAGCAGTTCAAGCATCAGTGGTGTACGAATATTTTTTTCAAATTTGAATGGCATAACAATTTTTTTTCTCAATCGCCAGACAGAATGGCAGCTTTGCAACATGTTTATGACAAACGCATTCCAAGAACTTCTCAAACACGATGGAATTTTAACTCTCGTATAGTACAGAGTGTGTACAACAATAAAGACAACCTTACTGACTGCTTTGAAAATGTAATGTCAGGAATTTCAAAACAATACAACTCTGAAACAATGACTCAAGCGGCTGGAATTATTAAATGGCTAGAAGATGATTCATTTTTATTTTGGTTAAGTTTTTTTTTCAAAAGTCATGCCACATGTTGATATTTTATTTAGCCAGCTACAAAAAAATTGAAACAGACGTTATAAAAGTCCAGAAATGCGTAGATAATTTTGAAAGAGAAATTGTACAAATTAGAAATAATTTACCTCCCTTAACAAATGAACCAGTGAATACAGAAGTTCCAAAAAAGCGACGTAGACTGAATCAAGAAAATGTTAACATGTCTGTAAGAGAGGTATGTGATATGTAATATAATTACTTCAGAAGTGAGAATTCGGTTTTCTCTTAAAAATCATTTATGTGGTGCAAAATTATTTTTAAAGGAGATGTATATGAAAAAACACCACCTTTGGAAGATATCAACCAATTTTGTGAAGCATGCCCTATGATAGATAAGGAAATTCTGAAAATGCAACTAAATATATTTTACTCCAGGAAAGAAATAATAGGACAAGATTCAGAAAATTCCAGTGAAATTCAAAGTTTTTCTGAGTGCTTGCAAACATTAAACTTTCTCATGTCTTTCGGTTTAGACGTTGTTTTCGGGGAAGTTGTTAAAGTTTTGAAAATTTTGGTTACTATTCCGATGACGACATCTGAAACGGAAAGATGTTTTTCGACATTAAAATTAATTAAGACGTATGTAAGATATACTATGAGTGAAGACAGACTAACATCACTTGCAATGCTTTCAATTGAAAAGTCACTGGTACGAGAAATACCAAATTTTAATGAAAAAGTTATTGAAAAGTTTATCTCCGACAAGAATAGAAGAATGAAATTTCACTTCAAAAAATAATGGTGAGTAATTAATTAATCGCTTTAATTTATATTTGCGAACTTTTTAATGATTTAATTAGAACCTCAAAAATGTTTCGCCTGCGGTGCTTTTGTTTATTGACCCTACTCCATTGATACCCGCGAGCCGCCACTGCGTCCGCCACTGAGGGCAACGCTGTCTCTTTTACCTACCTCCCAAATAGTATAATGACCTTCCGATGTCTTTAAAAAATAAAAACTCGTTTCAACTTTTTAAGAAAAAATGGATATTGGAAATTCCACAATTATCAGTGCATCTCATGATTGATATAAAAACAACCCTGCCCAGTCATGAAAATAATTAAAAATACATATGCAGACTTGTGTTCTGCCCTATACCCAACAATAAATAAATCTCATAATTATTATATTTTTAAAAATCCTTCGTGTTTTTTAAATAATGTTTATATAGTTTACACTTATATGTACTTGTGATAGTATGTCAATTTGCGTTATTAAGTCTCAAAAATATTTTAGGGTAAATAATAAGTATTACTTTACACTCTACAGATCATTTTTAAACTCAATTGTACCATACTTATTTATTATGTGCAGGTCAACTTACTGTTTAATCCACGTGCAGGTTTTTCTTTGTGAATTTTTCTATGTTTATTACCTAATGCTTTCTTTTGTTATATTACATTTTATTGTAATTATTTGGTGACATCAGCCGGAAACCCAGAAGAGCTTTTTGAAAATGGTGTAAAAAATTACAAAGTCGTAAACTATTTATTATTATTATTATTATTATTATTATTATTATTATTATTATTATTATTTACACTGCTCTACAGATTACAAGAATCCAATTACAGAGCAGGAAGTAGTTCCGCAAAATTGTAAATAACACACATAAGTACCACATATAACATATATAACAACGCACATAATAACAATATAGTGAATACATAATAAAAATCATAGAAGCAGAAAAAAGAATTTGTTTGTCGTTTGTACGTTACCTTAATAGAAGTGATTTTAATGTTTTAGGGCTGGCGTGAAAAATATCAGTACATGAACAAGAATTATCAAAATTGTGACAATATTTTAGATAACGGCGAAAAGTTCATATCACTAGTACGGGCATTTGGTGAACAAAAAGTTGCACGGTTACGTGTCGATGTAGTTAATTAGGTAATGAATTTCTGGACAGACTATTTTGCTGTTTACAATGTTGAAGATAAACATACACATGTAACAAATTCTTCGATGTTACAAAAATTTAAATGACCATCTTTCTGATGGTTAGTCCTGCGGTGTTCCGATAGCCGGGTAAAAACTATCAATTTTAAAGCTAAAAAATGTCATTAATCATCTCTGAATATTTTCTAAATTTTTACATGCTTCTCTTGTCCTGGACTCCAAATTATACAGGTATATTCTAATTTAGATCTTACGAACGTATTGAATAACATTTCTATAGTATCGGTATTTGTAGAACTACCGCCAGTTCTGCAAATAAAGCCTAACGTTTTGAAATATTGTTGAAATATATGATTCATGTGAGGAACGAAAGATAACTCACTATCAAAGACACCTAGATCTTTAAACGTATCAGATCTGTCGAGAGATATATTATTAATTTTATAATCGAATATAATCTTCTTTGGACTTTTACTGAAAGTAAGAACATTACATTTTATCGCATTAAGGAGTAAGCCATTGTTTACACACCATGTATTTAGCCTGCTGAGGTTACTTTGGAAATTTAGACAACCATTGTATTCGTTTCGTTTTAATAATGACAATACAAATAAAAATCGATATTTCTTCAAATCCTGAATCTTAAAAAACGAAACAGTTTTGAGACCTCTTTATATAAAACTTTCTTAAAATTAACTAAGGAACACCTAAAATATTTTAACGTACTTAAGTTACACCTTGTATAACAACAAAAACGAAATATAAGCACTTTAAAATATACATTTTCTAATGAACGAAAACACTATTGTAAATTCAAGACATTCTGACTCGCTTTTATACCGAACGATAAAATAATAGAACTGAAAAAATTGATTAAGTTTTCAATTGTACATCTTAATTTAACTGAAAATATCCACATAATAATTTACCAGTTGGTATGTTTTAATTAATTTTACAAGCAGAGTTTTAACACAACTGATTTATTAATTTTACTAATTTACTATTTAATAGATATTGATAGATTTATTTGCCACACGTCAATTACTACAGAAATGAATTTTACCCCAAATATTCCGAAGTAAATTATGAAATCATTCTCAGTAAGTTTATATTCAACATCCGAGTGTCACTACTCTTGTAGGCACGTAAAACAAAGCTTCATTGTCACTTACTCGTTAATCATAAGCGTGAAACTTTAACAATTAAGGAGTTTATTAATAAACGTGCAAAATCATTTAGCTAAAATGCTTCCATTTAAGTAAAAACAATTAAGGCTGAAATTGACAGCTCTTGAAGACGAAGGATAGATATATATTTGTTATGTATTTAACTAAATTCATAATTTGGTGTATGCTTCCAGACTTTTGATCATTTGTATATAGGGTATAGAGTGGTCTAACACTAGTGCATATATAGTAACTAATACAATATTGTAATAACTATTGATTTTAAAAATAAGTACTTATTTAGAATGACACATACGACTGGTTTCGAGATCAATGCAACATCCTCAGGTGCATTAATTCTTGTATCAAAAATGAAGTCAGATTGATTTCGAAACTAGCAGTATCCATAGATACTCCAGTCGAATGGGGGGGGGCTTGTATTATCAGTTACCGGAACAAAATATATTTTAAGCCAAGTCTTTTTGGTCCCTGATTACGATACAAAAGTTTCGCTCGGTGGAAATTCCGGAAACACCCCTTTCATTAGTCATTAGTCTTTTTTCTATATTTCTGTAAATATAGAAGAAGACTAATGACCTTCAGTATACAAATTATCACAAACTATAAATACAAAAGTATTATTTTTGTAATATGAAAATTATTTTTGTATATTGAAAAATAAAATAAACAAGCTTCCATTAGAATTCTGAATAAAAATAGTTACCAAAAAATCGTCTTCAATTTATTTCATTTATATACATATTTATCCATATATTATTTATTTTACAGGACAATGTTTTAAAAAACTAAGTTTTGTGCAGACATTTTTTTTCTTTAATATAAGGATCGTTTCGACTCTTCCTTGAGTGAAAATTTTATATGTATAAAAGTTTAAAATTTATACCGTCTCCTCTATAATCATAATGTAATAGTAACATAACGTTCTAAAATTATTTTTCCAGTATTATCTTTATTTTTTTTATTTTGGGGTAGTTTCAACCTCCTCTAATTAACCTTAATATTATTATTTTTTTAAATTATAACAACACCTAATACGTTTCTCAATTACAAGTACAAAAAAATTTTTTTTGATAATTTCATATTTGTTCTGAGAATACTGCGAAACAACTCCCTTGTAAAGGGTGTTTTTGGCCATTTAAATGTGTTTAACCCATTTTATGGGTATGGGACCCCGAAATTCGCGATCAGCGACCCAAAGAACATATAGGGTACCAGAAAAAATGCATTTTATAAAATAATTTAAAAATTACACTCAGAATATAGCGAAAAATCCCCAAAAAGGCGTGTTTTTGCCCCAAAAGGAGTGTTTCCGGAATTTTCACCGAGCGAAACTTTTGGATCGTAATGAGGGACCAAAAAGACTTGGTTTAAAATATATTTTGTTTCGGTAACTGATAATACAATCAACCCAGCAATTCGACTGGAATAAGAATGTATTAAAATAGTTTGTGAGGTAAAAGAACACAATACACACACATTTTTTTCTTCTAAATCTGTATTTTATTTACAATAAGCTGACTGTTTTCGTTTTTAGTTATAAACCATAGGTACAAATTTTTTTAGAGTGATTTACAGTTTTATGTTGGATACCTACTCAATTGACATTTTGTTTGAGCCCTTAATACAGCTGAATCAATATTTGTTGTCTCAAGAGACTTTTAAAAAAATTTCGTTTCATAAAAATTGTCCAAAATTTTCGTTTACACAGTCTTTCAAAAATGGGTAGTAATTTATAGGAAATGAAGTACATATCTTGTGTTTTCGATAAGGTACAGTCAAATTTTCTTTTCCCTATATACTCTACTAATACTATGTATTAACGAAAACTAATATATTAATATGTTTTGAATAGTTGAAAAGATTCTATAATAAATAAAAGTTGAATTTTGAAAATTGAAAGAGAATTAAAGTTTTGTGCAAATACTAATTGAAATAAAATGTTTGTAAAAAGAAAGAATTGAATTTAAATAATAAATTTGGAAATATTGAATTTGATTTGGAAATAACAATGCCTGATCGCCAACTATGTTTCATAGGAACTTAACAAACTCAGTCGTAGACATGACGATTTCTATCTCAGTAGCGAGATTTATGCAATTTGATGTGGGCGATGACCGAAATCAAAGACGCAAACAACAATTAACCTTGTAATGATGGTATTAGGTGTGAATATGCTTACAAATAGACAAAAACAAATCTTAAAACTACAATACATACAATGGGTGAAATATCGATTAAATAATCGATTTAAATTAAAGAAAAATGATATATATACCTTACTGGTCTAGAGCTCCTTATTGGTTTACGTAAATTAGCTAACCTGTGCACAAACGCGGCGCTGCTGAAAATCCTGCCCAATCAACTGATGCCTTTAAGATGGTTGCCAGTTGTTAATTTCGATAATCCGGTGAAGTTCTAGTTATTCTGGAACTGATGAGATGTGGCAAAACACTTTATTTTAAATTCAATGCAAGCAAACTTTATATTTAGTAATTTTCTATTAACCATTAAATAATCGGTAAGTACAAAAATTACTTTTAAAAATAATTGTGAACAGACAATTACTGAAAAAGTTTCAAAGTTTTCTTTTAACCTGCGTATTACATTTAAAATAAAAATATTTTATTTTTCTGTCAGTCACTCTGACGTTTGAAAATTGAAAAAATTACTCTCTCTTTGACATTGTTACCATGGAAATGCCCAAATTTTGCGCTTTTGGCCTCCTGGATTTATTAAATTTTAAACGTCATAATATAAATATTGTTTTTTAAGCCTTTATAAATAAATGATGGAAAATGTTTTTTATTATTCTTTATATAAGTTTCATGCCAGTCATTTTTATAGCCACCAACATGACTCTAGGACGAATATTAACAATTTTATAAATGTTGAAGTTTTTTCTAAAATATACTTAAAATTAACCCTTATGCACACCAAATACCAAAGAAAAACCTTCCTTACTTGCTATTACAAACATTTATATTAATAAACAGCCGAACAGTGGCTTTTTCTTAAAACTAAACACTTCTGAAATTTTCAAGGCATGACTCTATCGAAATTCTCACTTATCAGCGTCCACGCACTTTCTTGAAAATTATTTATAAAGCTTGTCTAGCACTGTGGCTATTGACATATAACACAAATACAGTTCAAAAACTCCCTGGTTTTTGACTATTGATGAAAATACCAAATATGTGCGGAACTATCCCTAATAGTGGTTGAAGCTTCACATGAAGCTGTAGTTTAAGAGCTACAGTGTGAAAATCATTGCTAGGTATGTACATAAGCATCTGCATACTAAAAGTTTTGTCATGATATTGATTTACATAGTTGCGAGCCAAAATTAAATTTATGCCTATTCTGTCACTTTTTTCACATATTTTACTATACAAAAGTTTATTTAATAGTTTAATTTAAGCACAATTCACTATATTGAGTCTATAAATTAATGTTCTTTATTAATATGTACCGTTATGAATGTTAAAGATAAATAAAGTATTTGTATTTTTGTATATTTCCCGCTACTCCGAAACCTCAAATTGGACTTACGAGCATTTGCAGTTAAATGCGAGTGTAGAATGGATTCCTAATCATTAGAGGAGTTGAATTATGCACATTTTGTCACTATTAGTGTTCTAGAAATTTATGGTACTTCATATCATATGTTCTGTCAAGGTATTCATATATTATATTATAAGTTAATATAAGAATTTCTTAAAATTCTGAAGTTTTTCTTAGGTTAACTACTGTCGGCAAGTTAATCCTTTATTATTACTAAGCACACATGTCTGAGCTGCAAAATCCCTAAGCACATGCCCTAGGTAACGCTCAGAAATAAAATTAAAAATTTTGTATGTCTGGTCGATAGCCGAGTGGGTTAAGGCGCGAGGTGGCAATCGCGATTAATCTCACACGGACATCGCACCACCGGGTTCGAATCCTGGCTCCGGTACTGGCACTGTCGGAGGAAATGGTTGTATGTCCGCGTTTTTTCAATGTGTAACCCCCTTCCGCACAAGCCCTGGCTTCTGGAATTGGGGGTTTTCTAATTTCTGTGGTGTTATTTATTTATTTTATTTATTTTAAGTCATATTTTCGTTTAAATTGTAATTGCACACTACTATTTTTAATACGTTGGGTGAAATCATGTCAATATATTTCCTTAATTTTCACTCTACAGCCAATGGCGGCAGGAAAGTCTTAAATTTTCTTTTTTTTCATTTACAAAACACTCATAATTTTACTATTTTTAAAGCTGAGTGGATGAAAAAAAACTATTTTAAAATAAACTACAAGAACACCAATTTCAGTTATGTTTTTGACAAACTTATTGTTTTGAGATATCTGAGACGTAGACATTACATTTCAACAAATAAACCATCAGGTGCCATCTTTAAACTATAGCTTTAGAACTAGTCGTCGTACAGAATGAAATATACAAAATATTTGTCATTTTATCTCCTCATTGAATCTCATGAGGAGTTATTTAGAGGGTATAGGTCAACAGTAAAAGTTAATAAACACTATAAGTTCTGAAAAAAACAATGTAATATGGAATACTTCAAGGAACGGTAGTAGGGTCCATACTCTTTAATATCTACATAGACGATTTATTCAAGATACGATCACAGGGAATAAACTTCAGTATAGCAGACAATACAAAGAGCTAAACGAAATTAAAATGATTAATAGAGCTTGGCTCTTTCAGTATAATGAAGTTTTCAACTCAGGGCACCGCTTAGCTGTGCCGGCCCCTACAAAGGATTCACATCCCCCAAAGGGGGTCGGGCACCCTAAAGGTACTCCGCCAAAAACACAGAGCAAAGCAAGCATAGTACAGTGCAATCTGTAACACAGCAGGGCGGCGACGGCAGTACTGTGCCGACACCTTGATGTGGAGCAGAACACACTGGCACCAATTTCGGGAACCCTGGATAGTTCAAACTAGGATAACAGGGTTATCAAGACTAATTGGACTTATTTTCAGCTCACCAACAACAGAGAGGCCGAGGACAGCCACCTACCTTCCTTGGCTTATCAAAACCCAGCCCCTTCAACACCTCTCAACATCTGACCTAACGGTCGTGAAGGTGAAATGCAAGAGGTAAGTCGCTTTATGATTATATTACCAGTAACAACCTTAGCGTAAGTAGTAGGGGCTGTACACCGACATTTATTAGCACTAGAAGTCAAACTATAATAAATATAACACTAAAAACGTGGCGTATATTCCTAATTCAGAATTGACATGTGTCTGATTGTGTAACACTATCAGACCACCAATGGATAAATTTTGAAATTAATCTCATCAAGGCACCCAAAAATCCATTCCGAGATCCCTGAAGGACTGATAGAGATAAATGTCAATGTCAACTCAGGGAGAACTTGGAAGGGGTTAATAAGAAGGTGCCCAGAGCGAGTGGCAAAATAGAGCAATATGTCAAAATCTTGCAAACAGCCACGAGACAAGGTTTTGAAACATCCTGCCCCTTGAGGTCCTCGCAACGCTCCAATGAGGATACCAAGTGGTGGTCTCAAGGGCTGACTGACTATTTTTCCAAAACTTCAATCTAACCCTTGATAAAATTAATATTTCCAGGAAATTCTACATACGGTAAAAATCTAGATAGATTGACTTCACTGATTAGTTAAATAGACAACGACACTACATACACAAATAATCAATTTCAAAATTTGTAAGCATTCTCCCAATTTAATAATTATTTAAACATATTTTCTCTCTAGAGCCCATACATACATTTAAATTGCTTATAAAACCCTATATTTACCATAATAGTGCATCATATTTATCATGAACGAATAATATGAACAATTAAACAAAATATTAACGATGTATGCTGTTTATCAAACGGTATTATGGTTAATGAGCCATCGACAATGGGGGAGTGATAATAACGCTTTAATGAAACCATTAAAATATAAAATTACGAAACGTAATAGTGCGAGATTGAAATCACCACACAATTCAGTAATAAAACTCATATGTAGTTTATAACTTTCAAATACAACATAGTCTGAAAGTTTCAATTTATCGTATTTCCGCTGTATTTGCTCAGAATGTGACTTTACTCATTTTATTTCTTGCAATGCATGTACGCTCTTAACGTTTTGGGGATACAGAAGCTCTTAGCTATTAAGAAACAAAAATAGTGTTTGCGTTATCTCCATCGAGTGCTTTATATGCGAGGCCCCTGAGCCCACCAGTCTTGCAAAGTGTGACTTATGGTTCTAAAATCGATCCTGAATCTGTTGCCTTCTATTTGTCTATCCCAAAGACAAATATAAATTAAGTATTTCCTTTATACCTGCAGTATTTGATTTTTCAACAAAATTACAAAGATTTTTTTACTCCAATAATAATATGATGGGGGTTTATGAGGCTAAATAATTAAATAAAGAAACAAGTTTTTGCCTTATACCTCAAGAGAAAACAACAATGCAGCTACGTACACGTGTTTCGGAGTTATTGCTCCTCATCAGTGTAGCGTAGCTTAGAGAGTATATCTTATAAATCGAGCAAAACCAACAAAGGTCGGAAAGTACAGTGCACAGTACTCGATTTGTACTTTCATACTTCATGTGCCATAAACCTCATAACCACATAATCTCATAAGCCTCATAAACCCCATCATATTTTACTTAGTGTTTGCCAGGTGGAAATAGAGCACATGAAGTATGAAAGTACAAATCGAGTACTGTGCACTGTACTTTCCGACCTTTGTTGGTTTTGCTCGATTTATAAGATATATTCTCTAAGCTGCGCTACGCTGATGACGAGCAATAACTCCGAAACACGTGTCCGTAGCTGCATTGTTGTTTTTCTCTTGAGGTATAAGGCAATAACTTGTTTCTTTATCCAGTAATAATATTTATTGTCCATTAATACAAGTTAAAATGATATGGAACTCGTCAGGAAATATACAAAAAATGGTGACGTTACAAGTGTAATTTTAACAAAGTAGCACAATATAAATTAAAGAGACAACTAGTATAAGTACAAATTTAAAATGTGTTTTACAAAAAACTCTCCTTCATTGTAAAACATAAATAGTTAGATATTAAAAACGCTAGGAAGTATAAATAAAAAACAGAGTATAGACGTAATTAGTTGGAACAATCAGTTAAAATAGTAAAGAACGGACAAATGTAAAATCGGAACAAATAAAAGCTGAATAAATACTAGAAGACATATTAATAACAAAGAAAAGACAAATGATTTATAGACAAGTTTAAGATATGTACTGTAAAAATTCCTCTACACCATAAAACATATGGTCTAGTAAAAATGTACGCAAAGAACTTTTGAATTTACTAAAATGGCTAATTTGCCGTATATTATCGTGCAGCTTATTTGATTGTCATATACTTAGTTAGGACTGTTCTCATAAATTAATAAATTAATCAAATCCTTTATATCTATGTCCGGGGAAACCAAATTGCAACCAAGAGATGCGTGAAGTACTTGGAGGTCAAACTGGACCAGCGACTAACGTTCAATACGCACATAAATGAAACAGTACGGACGGTCTACTCCCTGTCCAGTAGTCTGTATCCGCTCATGGTCAGGGGTAGCAGACTTAACCGACAAAATAAAAAATTGTTGTACACGATGGTGGTCAGACCGTCCATTACATACGCGGCGCCGGTGTGGTGCAGCATACCGACCACGACAATGAGAAAACTAAAAGTGCTCGAGCACAAGTTTATGCGCCTCATTTCTAATTCTGGAAGGTACACCTCCCGCAGAGACCTATACGAACTTTGCCACGACATAACCCCAATAGCGGACTACATCCGGGACATTTCCCAAAAATTCTACTCTTTCAAACTGGGCGATAGTCCGCTAACAAGAAACGTAACACAAATTAGACAGCATAATGCCCCTTTTTGGATAAAACACTCTCTACCATACCAGACGTTACCGATCTTCCGGCAACCTCTGTAGCCAAACTTCACCAACTATAACTTCCGCTTATCCTATCCGTCTTTACTGATATTTCATACCTTTGGATCTTTAAACCTTTTCGGTCTCTTTCTTCCTTTATGTTTGTTCATGTTTGTTTCGTTTGTTTCTTGTTTTCCTTTTGTACATTTTTGTTTCTAAATTAAATTCCCATCGGAATTTTTCAACAAAAATCAAAATTTTCGAAAAATCAAAATTATCAAAACTAAAGTTTAGGCCAGCCTATGTGCAGCCCGGCATTTACACGTTTCGCAGAAAGTTCCTCGTTCAGATTGAGGTACTTGCGTTGGCATCAATTTAAAAAAAAAGTGAGAGTATCTAAAACCAAGTATAGTTATAAGTTTTTTAAAATCTGTTTTTGTTAGATATAGAAAATGTTACCACCTATTTTAATTCATCTTTTATGTGAAAGGAGTTTAGGTTAAGTTTTAAATTGTGTTTTAGCCAAACCAGTTCTATTCCGCCCGACCCTGCAACCCGCCATCGTGAACTACGCGGTGGTTGCATGGTTGGTCCCCGGAATAGGTTCTGGGGCGGCACATGTATTGTACTCATAATATATAAGAAAGAAGTTTTGAATTGAATTGAATTATATCTATGTATTGATTAAGTCAATTTAATCTAGGACGCTTACAAGTGGGGTTACAAATTTGATTTCCATCGAAGTGAACGTCACACTCCTCAACGTTACAGGATTCATTCACCCCCTTTTCCGGGATGCATTTAGCTGTTTGGAGGGTAGGTTTTACATCGGGGATGATTTTCAAGACTGGCGTCGGTCTCAGCATCCTCGAAAATGTGGATAAACCGATGTTTGTCGGACGGAAGCCCGCTTCTTCACATTTCACCTCCTTTCCGGGGTATTTCTGGATGTTTGGGGGTGGGTTTGCATCTAGAATGATTTTCAAGGCTGGCGTCAATCCCAGCCTCCTCGAAAACGGGGATAAACCAATATTTGTCGGACGGAAGTCCGCGCCTTCGCGTTTTACCTCCTTTTCCGGGGAGTTTTCGGCTGATTAAGGGGTGAGTTTGCAACGGGGATGATTTTTTAAGGTTGGCGTCGCTCTCAGCATCCTCGAAAATGGGGTTAAACCGGTGTTTGTCGGACGGAAGCCCGCTCCTTCACGTTTCACCTCCTTTTCGCGGTATTTTTGGCTGTTTGGGGGGTGGGTTTGCATCGGGGATGATTTTCAAGGCTGGCATCGGTCTCAGCCTCCTTAAAAACGGGAATAAACCAATATTTTTCGAATGGAAGTCCGCTCCTTCGCGTTTCACCTCCTTTTCTGGGGCGTTTTCGGCTGTTTGGGGGGTGGGTTTGCAACGGAGATGATTTTTAAGGTTGGCGTCGCTCTCAGCATCCTCGAAAATAGGGATAAACCGGTGTTTAGAGGGTTTTTTTGCCGTTTGCATGCTTAAAAAGAATTTTTCCCACCACCATCATTTTCAGCATCCTCGAAAATGGAGGGGGAGGTGGTCTGGTCTCGTCAGAAAATACTTACGTTTTTCGGGGTTTTTTCCGACTCACAATATCCACTAATTATGTATCTTCATAAATTAAATTTTATAGACAATATTTTTAAATTTTCTCTTTTTTCATATATGCTATTTATTTATAATGTTTATTTGACATACACCTACCATGATGTGATTTTAATTTTCTGTACTTTTATTATACACCCAATGTGATCTTCGTTATATACAATATATTTTTAAATTGTTTTTTCTAGTATATTAATTACCTACCTGTGTGACAAATGTAAACATAAATTTTATTGTATACATGAATAAAGTTGTATTCTTCAGTCCATTCCATTCCATTCTATTCTATTCTATTCTATTTTATTCTACTCTATTCTACCTTTACAACGTAATTAAAAACACTATATACTATACACTATACACCTGCAACATTTAGTGTAATACACTATGAGAACTACTTCTCATTAGATTTTCTTCTGTGTTTTTGGTATTGGGAAGTTTGATATTTTTGGAAACTTTTTAGCATGTTCCTGATAGCTGAGACCATCTTGTGATTACCTAAAGAATTTTTAATGATTTCTACATAACTAAACCACTGATCTGATTCTGTTACAGTCATACAATTTGATCCCCGATCAATTTTCGAATTTATGGACTATCGAAAATACCTGCTTTTAATTTTTCATTACTAAGTCCTGGAAGTTTTTGACAAATGCACTTGAAGCAGTCGCCTGACTTGTCCAAGACTTTAACAAACTGTTTTATTAATAATGTTGGCTTTTCACATATTTATATTCTCTCTTACAGGCCAGACTCCAGTGTTTATCCTTTATACGACTATCCCACAAACAATGACAAGAATATTTGGTATACCCTGTCCAAAAAGAAAATTCCCAATTTTTAAAATGATGCTTACAGACCATCGATGCTAAGAAGAAGCTTTTCTCAAAGAGTATCTTGATATTTTCACACTCTTCTTTTAATTTTGTTAAGTGGCCAATTAAAATCGACGTAAACTTATTCCCATTGTGCAGTAAATAGACATTCAAGCTCATTTTTGGAAGTGTCTCGAAAAAGCCTCCAATCTGTGGACCGACATTCTAGCAAGCCCGTCATCAGTAGAAGTTCAGAGATATTGTTACAATATGCAAGATCGTTATGTTTGCTAAAGGATGGCAGTAGTGCTTGCTCTCCATTTCAATAAAATGTAGAACATTTGGTTCTAGACAGTCTTTTTCACGAAAATTAGGTCAGGTGTTAAATCACTTAGTTCATATTTTAAAGTTATTACTATTCTTTCTATCATATTTTGGATTGTAGAATAATAGAAACTTCATTCCATAGACGTATAGACATGTGTGCGAATCAAAATGTCAAAATGGGCAATATGTGGAGCACTTACTATAATTTTTTCTGTTCAATTATTTGAAAAAACTTCTAATTTATTCTTAAATCTTGTACTTATTGCTCAATAAATCATAAATAGTTACAAAAAATGTTGGTTATTCATTTCTACATCATATGGTCAAAAAATATACAGAGTATTCAATTTGAAAAAAAATGAGAAAATTCAATTCAAAAGGTTCTAAATTGAAAAATCATTTTTGGCCACATTGTATATTTTTAATAAGTGAAAATGATTCAAAAACATCACACAGATGTCTCGTAACTAGTATTTACAATTTTTTTAAATCCATAATGGTGACTGTAGTGGTTTTTTCAAAATGCATCTGCAGATGATATTATTTGTGTTTGTTTGTATACTGCTTTTATTGAAAAAAAAATTGGTTATCAGAAAGTATATGAATGAAAACTCTTAGCATTTGAGACTTGAGAAGATCTTTGAACTGCCAAACCCAGTAATAGAATTAAGAGTCGAATTTCAAAATTTTAATTTAGTATAATGTTCTTAGTAAATATTTTTACTTCCAATTTGGCACGATGTTTCGGTTGAATAGAAAGCACACTTTTACTATACGTGATAAATATATACTTATAACAATTAAAGATACCACACATTTAAAGTCAATTATACTTTTAACCTTTACTTTTTTGCAAATTCTACAGCTCAAGTTTCATCAGAAATTTAATTGCGAAAAAGCTTGTATTTTTATTTTCTTGACAAGTACTGTCGTGAGCAGGAAATAATAGGACAACTTTTTTTTTCTAATGTAAATCTGTCTCTATTTGAATATGTAATGAGTAGTCGAAATAAAACAGATATCACTTTTAATTTAATTTTTAATTTTATTGCTGTAGTTATTGCTATAGTAAATGATGGATGGTTAATGAGACAAATTGCACTGAGTTATAACATTAACAAAAATTTGGTGTTTAACATTTTCGGGCGACGAAGGATATCAACTCAACAACAAGATTTGCAATTGGTAAATGCTTTAGTAGAAAATCCATTTTACTCAGTTATTCAGGCTGCTGAAGAAACGAATTTTCCTGGATCGAGTAGTACTGGTCGCCGGCGAGTAAGAGAATCGGAGCTACGCTGTCATGCAACAGCACAGAAATACTTACTTAAAGCTGAACATAAATAAGCTCGAGTAGGATTTGCGCTTGAATTTTTAGTGCATGATGTAAATTTTTGGAACAATGTAATCTTTACAGACGAAAATACTTCACAGTCAACACACAGCGGTCGTATTCGTGTTTACCGCCCTCCGAATACTCGATTCGATGAGAAATATATATTTAACAATGATAAAAGTGGTAGATTTTCCGTCAATATGTGGCCTTGGTTATCGGCACGTGGTCCTGGTGTTTTCTGGCATATTGAGGAACGATTTAATAGTGAAATGTATACTAGGATTTTAGACAATATTATGCTCCCTTCTGTGTCACAATTATTTCCTAATAATGAGTTCATATTTCAACAAGACAATTGTTTCGTTCATATTGCTCATACCGTAACTAACTGGTTTCAAGATAACAACATCAATGTTCTTAACTGGCCCGGTCATAGTCCAGATCTTAACCCCGTGGAAGAAGTATGGGGACTACTCGTAAGAAGTATCCAAAAATGAAATGTGAGACCACGGAATGCTGAAGAATTACTGGAAATAGTAAATAAGGCATGGGAAAGTATTATTACTAATGATTATTGTATAAGGTTATTTAATTCTATGCCAAACAGACTTATAGTAGTTATAAATAGAAATGGTGCAATAATGAAATATTAATAGTTAGTTTCTTGTTAAGTGGGATATCCTTTTTCCTTTTATCCAGGATTTCTACTAATTGTACCGCTTATTCTCCACTTTCTTAAAATATTACACGCCGAATTTTTGTCAATATTATAATGCTGTGCAATTTGTCTCATTGACCATCCATCTTCTGCTTTAGCAACAGCTCCAGATTTAACTAAATCGCTTATATGAGGCATATTAGTTTTTTGCACACTTGCAATAAATTATGACAACTTAACTGACAGTGTCACAAAAATTAAAGTTAGATGTACAAAACTAGATTTTAGCAAAATATCGTTATAAGATTTGTCCTATTTTTTTGCTCACGACCGTACAACCCGGAAATATACAACAAGAAACATAAACACTGTGAATTAAAAAATATACTGTTTAAAATAATGGTGCTGCATAGAGTTAGTATTGGGCAAAATATATATAATATATTAATTTATTTTATATTTTTTTAATTTATTTATATTTTATATTATTTAATACAGGGTGTTGCATCATGAGAGGGAAATAGCTTAATAGGAGGTAGAGAACATCAGTGGTAACCGGAACCTCCCATAGAAATGTCTCATTGGGCCTTCATTACGAAGTTACAGGGTGTTAAATAATTTTTGGCCAAACCTGTTTTTTGTCATAACTTTGACAGGGAATGAAATAACGGATTCATATTTGATACGGCTAATGTACTAACGAGCCCCAAGAGGTACATGTATAAAAAAAATATATCCAGGTCCGGACTCACTATAATTTATGTTTCTTCTTTGCATCAATAAAACATCACCCTGTATATATTTTTTTGAAATTTCCATACGATATTCGAAAAGAGCAAGAAAAAACAAACAAAATGGCCTATTTCATTTTTTTGTTACACCTTCGTGGTTATTTAAATACGTTGTTAAATGTGCAAGAAAATGGATTACAGAACCCTATTAAATGAGAGGCACGTGAAATAAATAGTTTTATAACTAAAATTTGCAAAAATTCTATTGAGCCTAGGTGGTCTGGGTGAATCCTAATTCCGGCACGTTTTAAAGGTCCATTTTGGTAAAAAACTGTGGTCCTAATAAGTAATCGGGTATGAACTAACAAAATTTTTAATCAATCACAGTAGGCTTGTTCAAAGTGACAGATAATAAAAAGAAATCTCCTAAACAGTTGAATAATTGTTTGTTAGTAATTTAATGTGTCAATAATCCGCATTTAGTTAGTGAAAACTTGTGAAAATATTTTAACTATGCCAGTAAAATTTACAAACGTGGAATATACTGACATAATATTCATCTATGGTTTCTGTAATGGAAATGGTAGGTCGGCGGAAAGAGAATATCGGCTGCGTTTTCCTGGTCGTCGATGCCCTAATCATAAAACCTTTAGTACGGTGTTCCAGTATGCAAGACAACACGGAAAGTTTCCTACTTCTGCAGTTGTGGAGCGTGTTTTACAACAAGGTGTGCAGGAACAAAACAATATTATAAACGTAGTTCAAGAAAACCCAAATATTAGCACTAGACGAATCAGTTTGGCAACTGGTATTCCTCATTGGCGAGTATGGAGAACCCTAAAAAGAGAACGTTACCATCCATATCATATCCAGCAGGTACAGCGTCTTCAACAAGGCGACGATATCCCCCGCCTGGCATTTTGTCATTGGTTGTCTAACCATCGCCCAGTCATTTACAGAACCTTATTTACGGATGAGGCACAATTTACAAGGGATGGAGTAAACAATTCACGAAATAATCATAAATGGGCACAGGAAAACCCACATGCGGTACGCCAACGCCGTTCGCAACATAGGTTTTCTGTAAATGTTTGGGTCGGACTTGTGAATAGACATTTGATAGTGCCACATTTTTTTGAAGAAAGATTGAATGGTGAAATTTACTTTGATTTTCTTCAAAACATTTTACCGAATATGTTAGAAAATATCGGTATAAGAGGCATGTTGTTTCAGCATGATGGGGCCCCACCACATTTTAACCTTCAAGTAAGAGAACACTTAAACAATGTGTATCCTAATAGATGGATTGGACGCGGGGGTCCACATGAATGGCCATCAAGATTTCCTGATTGTAACCCTTGTGATTACTTTTTATGGGGCCACTTAAAAAATGAGGTTTATAGCATTGAAATTGAAAGTAGACAACATTTAATCCAGCGCATCGTTACAACCTGCGACGAAATACGGAATAATCCAGAAATGATACGTCGAGCAATTGGTGACCTTTCTAAACGCGCAAGAAAATGCACAGAATGTGGGGGAGGACATTTTGAAAATTTAATTTAGTGTCAATTACGTTTTATTTTTAAACACACTTAGTTATTGTTTTGTTATTTATTGTTAATTGAATGGAAAATATTTTATT
This sequence comes from Leptura quadrifasciata, assembly GCA_963675555.1. Taxonomy (NCBI): domain Eukaryota; kingdom Metazoa; phylum Arthropoda; class Insecta; order Coleoptera; family Cerambycidae; genus Leptura; species Leptura quadrifasciata. Next base: position 21,271,079 of record OY776673.1, read on the forward strand.
TATTTAGATTTTAGTTTGTTCTCTTTTCCAATTTTTATTAAGTATAAAATGTTGATGATTTTCTTGATCAAAGTAACTGGTTGCTTAGGCCTAAATGGTTTAAATTATCTGTCACTTTTATTCTTTGAACAAGCCTACTGTGATTGATTAAAAATTTTGATATTTTATACCCGATTACTTATTAGGACCACAGTTTTTTACCAAAATGGACCTTTAAAACGTGCCGGAATTAGGATCCACCCAGACCACCTATGCTCAATAGAATTTTTGCAAATTTTAGTTATAAAACTATTTATTTCACGTGCCTCTCATTTAATAGGGTTCTGTAATCCATTTTCTTGCACATTTAACAACGTATTTAAATAACCACGAAGGTGTAACAAAAAAATGAAATAGGCCATTTTGTTTGTTTTTTCTTGCTCTTTTCGAATATCGTATCGAAATTTCAAAATAATATATACAGGGTGATGTTTCATTGATGCAAAGAAGAAACATAAATTATAGTGAGTCCGGACCTGGATATATTTTTTTTTATACATGTACCTCTTGGGGCTCGTTAGTACATTAGCCGTACCAAATATGAATCCGTTATTTCATTCCCTGTCAAAGTTATGACAAAAAACAGGTTTGGCCAAAAATTATTTAACACCCTGTAACTTCGTAATGAAGGCCCAATGAGACACTTCTATGGGAGGTTCCGGTTACCACTGATGTTCTCTACCTCCTATTAAGCTATGTCCCTCTCATGATGCAACACCCTGTGTATATAATATCTACAGCCTTTATCTATCGACTTATTCATTTTATTAATAGATACTCATCTTTCTAGACAATTCCATATACAGTAAAAATTTAAATAGATTCACTCCACTATCCTTGGTGCGTATGGTTAATTAAGCCAAATTAAGAATACATTACGTCTTGTTTGATATTATTATTGCTTTCGTCGATATGTATCTTTTTTCTTCAGCACAAGAGTACATATACAGTTTCCAACAGTAGTTTTATTGTTAAACCAGAGTGAATAGCTATAGAATAACTTAATAAAAGTTTCTAGATAAACAAAAAAATATTATTTTTTAACTGCCTACTGACTGTAATGCATTAATTTAAAATAAAAGTTTCTGACACGAAATGATTTAATTTTATTTCCAATCCGGAAATGGATTTCAGATAATCTTCTATAAAACAATAATTTAAATTGCCTTTCAAACTACAAATAGAGTTTAATTCTAGAATAATATAATGCTGCGCCGAGGGGAGAATAGTATTCTGCTGAAAGCTTCATCAGTTGGTAACTTTCACAACGGCAGAAGTAAGAGAATATAAACGGGTTATGGCCTCTATTCATATTGCTAAGATAAGCGCACAATCTTGCTCCTATGGAAAGTTATTATTGCAGTTTTTATTAAAAGGAATCTTAATATGAGAAATCCATTTAGTGCCACCGACACTTCTTTTAAAAGTGTTGTTTTAGCCTGAGCTATTCCAAAATATAATTTTCGTTTCTAATTTACATTCCATTTTTTATGTTTTAATAGCATCGATTACATTTAAAATATTGTGTCAACTCAAATAAGATTCCCCATTCATTCTAGAATGATGATCTAAACAATTTTAAGTGACAATTTCATATAAACATGGGTTTAATACCCTTAAGTTAGATAGGTAAATATCAGAGGTGGGTATCATTCAGGATTCGAATCCTTTTTGATTATTCGAGAGCGGTAATCAGGTACTTTTATTAATTTTAATTAGACAGGATACACATCCAAATTCTTGCACTGAAATTAAGTCTATAATATTTGAAATGCATATTACCGATCAGTATATTACTTCAATTATTTTAGAATTCAGAGAAAAATATATATAAAAAAATGAATCAAGGAAAAAAATTATTAAAACTGGTATTAAAAATTTGAATTATTTATTAGGGCAAGAAACTTGAGCAGAAGTAATAAATTGTACTAAAGTTCAAGGGAGTTGCAACATTTTTATCAATAAAATTGACATATTATCATAAAAAATCGTGCCTACTTCGATTCCTAGAACTTATTAAATTTAACTGAAGACTTATATAATATCGTTCTAGGCCTTTTCAACAAAACATTGGAAACTTCCGTAAATAAAGAAGAATTAAATTACGCTTATAGATTTGGCCCTCAAACAGACAACAAGAGACCAGTGGTAGTTAAATTTGTAACTTTTCATAAAAAGTTAGACATTCTGAAAAAAGGTTACCTCTTAAATGATAACTCTATTTCCATAACGAATGACCTCTCAAAAGCAGACAGAGAAAACCAAAAAGTCTTGAGAAGACACTTAAAAACGCTCTAGAGCAAAAACTAGACCTGTTTACAAAAAAATAAAAATACAAAACACTGACATAGAAATTGACCAGGCTGTTCACATAAAATACCTAGGGATCATTCTTGACTCACACCCGAAATGGGACCTTCAAATTGAAAATATATGCAAAAAAATGAGACATTTGTTTTACACGTTTAGACAAGCGAGCAATATCCTCAAAGAACATCAGCTACTCATAATGTACTACGGTCTAGTAGAGTCTATCATATAGTATGGTATAACAGCCTGGGGAAGGTTGCACCAAACACATCTAGCCCCATTAATACGGGCACAGAAAAGAATAATTAAAATTATGTTCAAAAAAGATCTCAGATATCCAAGTAGATGCCTATTTGAAAAATATAAAATTCTCAACATCAGGCCAATTTATTGCAAACAAATATTAAATTATGAAATCAAAAACAAAAATTATCTCAAAAAAAATCACTTATATAATAGAAGAACAAGAAATAATGTAATCATACCTAGGGCTAAGAAATCAATATTCACAAAAAGTTCAACATATCTAGGTCTAAGATTGTATAATCTAATGCCAGATCACCTAAGAAACACCAATAATAAAAAATAAGGAGAAAATATCAAAAACTGGCTACTAAGCTTACCAGAAAACTTTATAGAAAACTTCATAAATACAGGGCAATTTTATACATAATTTGAAATGATATCAGTTAACTCTTTTGTATCTATTTCTTTTTTTAGCCTTTCTTTCCCTTTACCTATAATTATATAAAATATCCCTTTTGCTTATTATCTATTAAATTTCATAAAACATAATTTAGATACATTTATATGTAAAAAAGAGAATTAAATGTTTACATAAACACCCACAGACAAGTCTTTCTCTAAAAACCTAGGTAGGGCTTAACTAAATATTCATTATCATGAATTATTTTTAAGAAAAAAAATGTTAAAACATAAATTATAACCAAACAGATGAAATAAATATTATTATTATTAATAAAGAATTCATCCAAATGCACGAATATTAAAAACAAATTATATAAACCAAAACTATGGATAACTGATGGATTAATAAACTCCATAAGGCAACGAGACTACTTGAAAAAAAATATATTGAAAAGCTACTCACCTGAACTTAAAAAATAATACACAAACTATAGAAACATGCTTAATGAAGTAATAAGATACGTCAAAAATCAGTGCTACAAAAATATACTCGCACAAGCACAGGCTAACGTTAAAAAGGCCTAGGAGCTAGTAGAAATACTTCAAATTCAACAACAACACGTAAACAAATTAAAAATATTAATAAATAACGAAGGACTAGAAGTGACGGATAACACCGAAAAAGCTAACGTTTTTAGAGATCCCTTTATAAACATTGACACAAAAATGCCTCAAAAAATAAATAAAATTGAAAAGCTATCTAATAACGTCCTAGAAAATCATTCAATACAATCGTCAATATTTCTTAAACGTATAACAAAATATGAAATTATTAAGATAATAGGCAGCTTAAAAAAAGCTCAGCTGCTGGTTCTGAAGGTATACCAGTCAAACTAGTAAAATTCATACATTTATATTCACTATACTGTTACTGCATATAATTACTAAAACAAATATAATACCATATCAATGAGAGAAATCCAGTGTAACCCCAGTACATAAATATTTGAAAAATGTCTTGATCGGCAATTTAGCTAAAAAAATACAAGTACAGAGCATGCAGTTTTCGACTTAAACAACTTGTACTAAGTTTAGATACATCGAAAAAGTGTATGGCTGTATTTCTTAATTTAGCAAAGGCTTTCGATACTCAATCACATCAAGTTTTACTAAATCGACTTTAAGAGATTGGTGATCTTGCATTATGTCTCATAAAAAATTATCTCGCCAATAGGAAACAATGCATAAGAATTGTAGATATGTAGTCGCCCTCTCACTATCACTATGGGTGTACCACAAGGGACAGTATTGGGTCCAATTTTTTTCCTTATGTATATTAACAATATATAAATTTAAAACATTTTAAATGCCATTTAGTATATTTTGACGCCAATGACACAGATATTGTGTTTGTAGTAGATTTATTGGACTTGGTACATAGAAATGCAGAAGAAAGTTTACCATTAATTTTCAAGTGGTTAAGCTCTAGTTCGTTAAGCTTAAACATGCAGCAAAAAAGCAAATTTTTAACGTTTACATTTTAGCTAATGATCAATCGTCTAAAAAACACTGATATATAATAACGTAGTCTGTCCACAACAAACAGATTGTGGGTGTCCTATTATCGAAAAAGCTATAAAATGAAGTACTTAGGAGTTATACTTGACCATCACCTAAGATGGAATGAGCATGTATCTTATATTACAAAGAAAATTCGACAACTTACATAAATTCTATATTTTAAGGGATATATTAAATAGAAAAAATTTAATGACTATTTATAAATCCCTAATTGACGGAGACAGATGTATTTAATATAAAAAAAACTTTTTGCTTACCAGTGTTTAATAAATTTGTTTGACAAAAAGACTCTACAACTTATCCTAGTTATATAACTAGATTTACTGAAAATATGTGTTTAGTTTTACCATTGGTTTGTAAAAGCCATACACAAAAATCGGTCTTTTATTGTTAGGACAGTAGGTACTTTCTTTTCGGGTCGTGTCTTACTGTCCTTAAAAGGTTCATTAAGTACACCTAGATACAAAAAATTCGAAATTTAAATTATCATTTACTTTTTGCAAAATTGGTGTTCAAATTTCAAATCAATCTATTTGAACGTGTGTAGTTGAGAAGATCAGTTTCATGAAATCAAGTTTTTTTTTGTTCGTGTGAGACTTTTATTAAGGACTACATAGGTCTGGCATTGAATGAAGACGAAATGTTCAACGAAGTTAGTCTAATGCAAGCCAACGTTGCACAAGATAAAGTTGCCCGCTGGAATTCCGTAAATATTTGCACTATTGCACTGAAGATCGCTAGCCTGACTCGAGAATCTGGAGAGAGTAAAAATAAGTTTTAAAATTTGGAGATTTTATTTTTGAAGTTTATTTTTTGTCTTCATGAGACAAGTGTGTAGATTAAGCAACTGTTCTCCAATATTAATAATCATTGAAGTTAAGAAAAATCGTAAATGACTAGAGGCTGTGGCGCAAATTCACACAAATATCAATGAGACTTGCCGCGAAATGTTCCAGTTTCCAAAAGCCAGGCCGCAAATTTTGAAAGCAATCCTAACTTCCCAAAAGTGCAACTGGTGCCAACGTGATGATTTAGGTGCTGTGGTTGCAGGCACGTTGAGCGCAAAATGAATTTGTTATTTTGTTATATTTTGTATTAGAATATAGCACAATACTTGATCTTTTTACCTGATACAAATATATTTGGTATTTTATATGTTTGACTTGCGAAGACAATATTACTTTAAATAAAAATTTTAACTTTTAATTTAAGGCCATTTGACCTTGAAAAATCTAAAAGTATCGCCTGCAGCGCTTTTTACGACCCATAACCTGAGCTTAGATAAGAAGCTACTTTCATCAGTCTACTTCTTTTTTTGAAAAATAATATGATCCCTCTACTTATAATGCAACATTTGTAGTCATAACAGTTTCATCAACATCAATATTCAACATCAATAATGATTAATTGGTAGGTTCTTGATGAAACATATTCAATAGAATAATTCTAAATATTCAAAAGAATAGTTACAATACGCACTTGGTTTATTGTTTCATAAGATTTGTTCAGTGTTGTCTCTGACATATGTTTCAGCTTTGCGACCATTATCAAAGAGTTTTAGAAACTAACCTAAAAGTGATGGTTTACAATATATATCCTTGAAATATTCTACCTACTTAGAGGGGGGTAATAGCTTTATTTGCTAATTCTTTAAATTTAACAATACAGCCCGTGGATACGAACTTTTTAATTTTATTACGGTGTCTAGTACAGGATTGTTCAAAAATTCTGGTTGTGTATTTGTAGCGTTTTTATGGTTTCTTACGGCCTTCTTAATTTCTAAAATTTCAAGCATGTCTAGGATTTTTCCTTTGTTTGCATTATGCAAAAGTTTAACACTACTACCGTTTTTTTATTCATTTATTTAACGTCTGAGTGGTGAAAATACAAATTTGGAGCAGTGGGGGTTTAGAGCTGAGATCCTGGAGGGCGTTTGTGTACTTTATTTTTATGTGAGAAGTCTTTTTGTTGGATTTCTGTAGTGATGGTTAGGATCAAATACTACACCCTGTATATTGTGGTCTGGATCTGTTGAAGCACTGTGGTTTCAATTTTATTGTTGTTAAACACTGTAGAGTTCTTTGAGTCCTGACAGGGTCAACGGCTGCACCCTGTATATGGTATTCCTGAAAAAAAAATAACACTTGGTTTTAAATCGGAACGAACAATTATTTATTTAAGTTTTCGCTTTGAACAGAGTTTGAAAAAATATGGGGTAAATTTTTTTAACAAAGTTTCTTTTGTAGGATGAAACTATTCGACAGCATAAATTCGAACTGTAGAATTTAGCAAAAATTATTTATTGAAATATTTTAATTTGATTTAATCTGAAAAAATTCACTTGGTTTAGGATTGTATGAGCCGTAAAGGCGAGTATAAATGTAGTCACTTAAGACGAAATATAAATGGGGTCATTTAAGACGAAATATAAACATTTAAAAAGAAAGGGGTCACTTTGGGCGATTACTTAAAACTACTCTTTTTTACCAGGTTTCGGCCTGGGAAGCTAGTTCGGGGCAGTTAGTCAAGAGAAGTATGTTAGGACAGGGGGTAAGAAAGCCTAACTAGACGGTGGGTATCTACAACTTAAGTTAAGTAGTGACCGGACCGGAAGCACTAGTAAATGAGCTTATTACACTTAAAGTCGCTTTTAAATAACTTGTTCCACTGAATCACGTCGCGAGTACTAAACATAGGAGTCACTGCCAAAATTGAACTTAACTTGGGCTTGCTGCACACCGGTATTTATACTGTTTAGGTAAGTTTTGTTTGTCGCGCCCCATCGAGTCTCGCATCCCGTTTTAAGTGTTTGGAAAGGCTTGAAATCGCTCTGTGCGGGCGAGGATGAGTCATCGATTACGACATGTTGCGCAATACTGGAAATTTTAATATTTTGAAGATGCAATCGAAGCATTAGCGTTTTGATAGTAATATGCAATTATTACACACTTAACGTGCCTGGCTTGTAACTTGTAATTCAGCGCTCGGCGGGGCACATAACCCGGAGAGTAGCTGTTGGTTGCAGTCTGGTTACGTTCCTTATAGTAAAATAAGGATTTTATAGAGGAGTTCGCAACTAAAAATATTATGTTTTAATATTCCGCCCTCTAAAAGGACATTTGAACTATGGTAAGCCCATTCAGGCTATTTATTTTTCGATTGCAATAGACACTGGACCGCTAGATGGCGCCTGCTGACTATTTTACATGTCGCTATTGTAGAAATACGGGATGTACCAAATAGTCAAAGGATCCTCGTGTCGGTCGTCGCATGCCTACCTTGCACTGACGAGAGCCAACAGCTCGAAACTGCAGTCTACAAGTGGTGTGTGACGGCTGGCAAGAGAGCTCCTTTAAGTAGGATCAATCTTTCGGCTGGTGTTTGTTGCAATCGAAGCATTAGCGTTTTGATGGTAATATGCAATTATTACACTTAACGCGCCAGGCTTGTAACTTGTAATTCAGCGCTCGGCGGGGCACATAGCCCGGAGAGTATCTGTTGGTTGCAGTCTGGTTACGTTCCTTATAGTAAAATAAGGATTTTATAGAGGAGTTTGCGACTAAAAATATTATGTTTGAGATGAAAGTTACATAGAGAAATCGGCAATGAAAATAGGAATTTATTGAAATAAGAATGAAATTCGGATCTATTTTGGTTTAGAAGTTATTAGAGTTTAATTAGTGAAATCTGACACGACCCCGTAAAGTATTAACGAAGATCCGATGTTTAAAAGTTTAAATGAAATGATAATGTTCCCGATAGGTGCGTAGTGTCTGAAGATAAGATATTAAAATGTTCCTAACGGGTACGAGTTAAGTTGAACCGAGATATTGTATGCTATTATACGAGGAATGATAAAAAATGGTGAAATTTAAAATAGCGATTGGGTTGCGAGAATTTGATGAAATTAAATTCAAACTTTAAGACTCCAGGCACGGAACGTGATTTGAAGTATACAGGGGGTGATCGAAAAGTAAGAAGAGTAAAATGCGAAGTGGTTGCAGGAAAGTTGGGAAACGAATTCGAAAATTAAGTTTTGACGTAGTTACGTATACGAGAGGTGGTCAATAAGTATTAAAATTTTAAAAATGAAATTGTTTATAGAAAATGTATGGATTGAAGTAAGACGATGAAAATTTGGGTTTGGATAGTGATTTTGGTTAGGTTGATGAACATACGGGGGCTGTATTTTTAAGTAACGTTTTTCGCAGTGAATCGGTTACGAATGGGCTTGAATGAATGTTTGAGGTTGGAATTTAGTGAATTTACGTTATTTATGAATTATCGAGTGTTTGCGAATTTTCTCAGATTTCTTTGAGTTTGACTGTGGTTTTTTTATGTAAATGGTGTCTGGTTGACAGTTTTTATGTAGTTTGTCATATTGCACGGGGTGATCTGATTTTTTTGTGATTTTTGAAATTTTTTATTTTTTATTTTGGACTAGTAGGGGACATACCCTGCAACAGTTGGAACGGTCACCCATCAAACTACTAACCGCGCCTTACGTTGCTTTACATCGCATATCGAAGTATGTACAAAGTAAAGATGCATTCACGCTCGCCCCACTACTACCGTTAAAGAAGTGACTTTGCTCAATGTAATGTTTGGCGAAACCAGTTGATTTTTTATTGTATAAAATAGACTTTTTGTGTTCTCTTAACTTCACATCTATGCTACGGCCACTCTGACCTATATATACGGCATCACAGTCGTCACACTTTATTTCATATACCCCTATTTTTTAATATCTTTTGTCTTTTCTATAAATTTAACTTTTGCATAGTGCAAACAAAGGAAAAATAATAGATATGCTAGAAATTTTAGAAATTATGCATAAACAGAATTTTTAACAATCCTGTACTAGACACCGTAATAAAATTAAAAAGTTCGTAGTCCCGGGCTGCATTGTTAAATTTAAAGAATTAGCAAATCAAGTTATTATCCCCCTCTAAGTAGGTACAATATTTCAAGGATATATATTGTAAACCATCACTTTTATGTTACTTTCTAAGACTCTTTGATAATGGTCGCAAGGCCGAAACATATGTCAGAGTCAAAAATAAACGAAACTTATGAAACAATAAACCAAGTGCGTATTGTAACTATTCTTTTGAATATATATAATTATTCGATTAATAATGATAAAATTGTTGTGCCTACAAATGTTGCATTATAACTATTAAGCTTTGAAGAAGTGTGTACCAAATACACGAAACGTCGACAAAATAATGTGTTTTTTATTGTCCTGTCTCCGACTATTTAAGCGTCATTTTTTAAATCCCTTTGCAGAGGACGCTGCGTGCACGTACAAAACTTTGCTGCCCATCTTTGATGACCCCCTCCAGGTCGAAATTCTGGTACCGCCACTGGACCCTTGCCTGTTTAATTAATTTTGAAATATATATAAAAAACATAATAATAAAGCAGCAAAAATCAGACTTATGAATTTGGATAATTTATTTACATTTACTGCCTTTACTTACATTCAATGTATTATGTTAAAAATATCATTTCCTAATTTCTCATCTATTCAAGCAGTTAACATTTTGTTTTAATGTACTGCTGTGTGTTATTGTTTTAAAACCTCACTGTTTCTCTCACTGTTCCATTTATTATGATATATTATTATTGTTTGTCTTCTTATCTCTAATTATTTGGTCATTCTTTTTAATTAGTAAACGCAACAATTAAATTATCTCAATCAACTCAGTAATCAAGTTAACATGAAACTCGCAATACAAGCATTCTATGCTTAAGTGTTTTCATATTTATCAGCTTATTATTGTAGACTTTAGTTTAGGATGAACCTATGTAGGAATTTTGTATTCGTCTTGGTTTAATAAACTTTAATTGTAATGATAAATTTTCATATAAAAGGATTGGATTCGTATTCGAATCTCTTTTTTGAGAGACGAATCCTTTTTTCTGGTTCAAATACATTTACGCAGGTGTTTTGCGTCATATTATTAGGTTTAGGGAATGTGAAGGCGCACGAAGTCAGGATCTTGATAGATGTGATATGTTGACAGGCAAATAGCTTAAGAAATTTGGTACTTGTTTCAGTGTACATCATCCGTAACCAAAACTTTTAAATATTAGTTCTGTCAAAAGCTAACAAAAGAAAAATTATTACTTGTTTATTATTAGAATCATTTTGATTTTCATTTTATTTAATTTTATTTCATGAAGTGTATACTTACTTAACCACTTGAAAATATTTGCTGGCTTTTTCTATATATATCGCTATTGAATTGATTTGGGTGTGGTCAAACTAAAATCAATTTTTAGAAAGTCGCCGTTTCGTTGTTATTTACACATCTTCAGGAGTATTTAATTTAGGTTTTCCTAGTAAAAGTTACTATTCAAAGTTGTAATGTATGTCGAACACCTAATGGAAATGGAATATATTGTTACCCTCTTACGAAGAGAGGTTTAATCTCGTAATAGGAAGAAGCTAGCATAGGATAATAGCTCGCCAGTCGGCCCAGTGATGGCGCCATTAGTTCTGCCACGGATAAACTAGAAAGCAGTAGAACCGTTCCGAATGACATACTGGACTAAAAGCGAAAACTCCAAAATAAGGGTCATGCAGTATATAAGTAGCAAAGCTAACGCACTGGAGTCAGTTCAGTACAGTTCTGAGATTAGCCATGTGATCAGATAAGAAAAAGAATAGTAACAAGTTGTGAAGTGAAACTATAGTAGATAAAAGTTATAATTAGTGTGTTATTATATGGACTAATTATTGTATATTAAGTATTAAATAAATCAGTGGTTAGTGATAATTCGTGTTGCAATTATTTGACCTACTTTCGAGGTGTTTACTAAGGGCGTAAACATGTAATAATATAAACGACATTCAACTTACAACATTGATAAAAATCTAATTACTCAGACTACTTATGAATGCGGATAGATACACTCCGGTTGCTGTGTTACACAATAACGCCAACATTATGCTAATCAGAGACTTCATCAATGAAACAGTTTTTGCAACCAGAATATAGCAATGGAAAATGAAACAGGACATTACAGGTAGACGATGGCACAACGGCACACATCACGCACATAAACTTTTACATCAAAACTTACCTATTTACAGTGAACGAAGGTGACAATATTACCACACAAAGCAGTTGACCACACAGAAGCTGAAAAAACACATAACATAGATGACTTACCCTCCCCCTCTTTCCCTTCCCTTCCTTGCCCACCACCCCCATCACCTCTTGCATACAGTGCAACGTATAACCCACGCACATTCAATCTTAGAACATAAATTTTACACAATAAAAATCATTTCGTTTTATATATTTGACATCTTAAATAGGTTTTTCTCTTTCATTTGAACTCTGAACAAACATTAATAATTATAATAGTGCATAACGAGCTTGTTGGATAACAAAAGAAAACGCGCTTCTAAATTAACAGGAGAGCAACAATATTAGTGGATTAATGCAGAATCGGATATCTTGAATTAGCATTCCAACGGCCTGCCGGCTCGTTTCGTATTTATTTCGTTTTTATTTATTATTATTATTTATTTCAAATATTTGTAACGGTGATCGGTGTTCTTCATTCAAAAGTAACTCATGGATGATATAAATGAAAGATTCTTTTTAAACTCTGCAACTTAAAAAAGAAATAAAGCTATTTTAATTGCAACTTGCGGTAGATGGCAATCGCGATTAATCGAACGGATATCGCGCTATCGGGTTCGATCCCCGGCTCCGGCTCTGGCTCTGTCTTAGGATATGGTTGTAAGTCCGTGTTTTTCAATGTATAACCCCCTGTCCCCCCAAACCTCTGTCTTCTGGAATTGGACGTTGTCTAATTTCTGTAGTGTTTATTTATTATTATTGTTATTATTTGAAACATGTCTCCATTAAGCAATATTTAAAAAAGCACAAATACTATTCCATGCCTCATATAAAATCTTTTGCTTACATTATTTACATTTTGGAGTGTTAACAAAATATGGGACAAAATGATATTTATAACCGTAAACCAAGAACAATTATTTTCGTGCCTAAATCCCCTTGCAAGGTAACCAACAAGAACAGATATTACAATGTCTTTCAAACAAATTAAGCGTATAACTAGGCACAAATATATCTGTTAAAATTTAATCAACTTTTGACAAATATTCAGTGCAGCTAATTAAATTTTCATTGCTTACTATCTGGCTGACGCTTAGACTTGAGAAATTGGTAGACATTTGTTTTAGTTCGCGAAATGCCTTTCTTTGCTAGCTGAAAATTGTTGTAACGTGCTTAATTAATGCTTAAAAACTGTAATTTATAATTAAATAATTGGATTAACTCGAATTTATTCGTGCATTTATACAGGAAAGGGTAGTTGTGAGTTTTGTTTATAATTAACATTCCTTCTCTGTCTTGGAGAGGCGCGAATATGCATTAGGGTGAACAGTCAATGGATACGGGCATTACAAATACAATTAATTAAATTTCTCATGATGTTCCTCCAAAATTTTTTCAGCACTTTATTTGTAACTTGGCTCCATCATGATATTATAGTACTACTTGAAAATGCTAGAAAAATTTGAATTATGATTTTTATACCCATTTAATTATAGCATGTATTTTTGAGGTAATTTTGAAGTAGAACACAAGGCTTTTGTGTAAGTTAGGAAAATAGAACGCAAAAATGTCATTTCTTTAAAAGCTAACCTCTAGTCATCTGCAAATAACTTCAATCCCCTCTAACGTCGAATGGCCCCACCTAGCTATTAATCCTTAAACTATAACTATTAATGAATTCTTAGTTTAGAAAAAAGCGGACATCGTGAAATGGAAATAATGCATTAAATGGCTATGGTAATTATTAATAGCACTATATTCTGCACAAAATGTACAAACTGAGTATACATATATGTATAATCCTCTTCAAAAACAAATCACCGAATCTACAAAATAATAGAATTATTGGAAAAAAGCCTCTGCGCCTGTGACGTTTAGGTCAAAGAAACAATCAGAGGTTACTTTTTACAAATAATATAAATCGGAATAAACTCAGAAATAATGTATTTTGCCGACGTTTCGGAAAGTAGTCTCTTTCCGTTTTCAAAGTTTTTTTCGAAGAAATCTTATTTGCTGTGTATGTTAAATACACAGCATTACGATTATGTTTATGTTATTTCCATAGAGACTTACTACTTACACAGAATTTATGATATTTTCTTTTAGATAATGTTGAGTTTCTTAAGTTCTTCTTTCAACATCGGTAGGCAGGTTGTACAAATATCTACAGAATAATTCGATACGCATTTATTTTCATTTAATAAGATTATTGATGATTCTTTAATTTTTCTTTTTTTTTTTTTGTTATCTGCCTCTTTTGCCGAGTCTCAGTTTATTCTATGTCCGTTGTCCCAAGCATGTTCACTAATCTTTGATTTCTGAATTTCATTATTTCTAATGTAATTCTTGTGCTCATCCAACTTCACACTGAAATGTCTGGATGTATCAACCACATAACTTTTATCACATTCGCACGGAATATTGTAAATACAGTTTTTTAAATTCTGCTCCCGGTTTATCGGTTTTGTTTTTGTTAAAATAGATCATCTCAAAGTGTTCCTCGTTTGAAATACCATCCTAACATCAAATTTATCACCTATACGGCGTAGCTTCTCCGATAGTTCGTATACATAAGGAATTGTTGCTGTATAATGACGTTCAGATTTTTGTCGTATCTGATTGTCGCTATTTTCAACATTTATGAAAACTCTATCAACAAAGGCTTCAGGATATTGATTTTTTTACTAAAACCTCTTTGATACATTTTTTCTCATTATTTATTTATTTTTTTTTATATACATTTATTTAACGTCGGCCTATTTCCGCTACTGAGGCCTATCACCGACGCCTGTAGACGAACTACCCCCAACCAGGAATTTTGCCGAACCTCTTCCCTTAAGAAGAGTAGGGATCTTTTACTTGCCTAACATTTAATAGACAAGGGACCGACGGCTTTACATCCCCTCCGAAGGATGGTATATCTCCTATACAACCCTCGCCTAAGGTTGTATAGCTTCCGCGCATACACTGATATACAAGCCGCTGGAAGATGTGTGAGGCGAGAACACGGTTTCCGTTGGAATGGTCACCAATCCAAGTACTAACCGCGCCTGTCGTTGCTTTACATCGCATACCGAAGTATGTACATAGTAAAGACGCACCTACGCTCGCCCCTTCTCATTATTTAGTATTTCATTATTAGATGAAATTATTTTGGCCCTATTGTATAAACATTTTACAACACCCCTCTTAACATTTATTGATTGATTTGAGTTAAAATTTAGATATCTATTAGTATGTGTTAGTTTTCTATAAATGCTTGCTTCAGTTGTATTATTTACCCTTTTAATTAAAGCATCTAAAAATGGTAGTTTATTCCTACTTTCTACTTCTAATGTGATTTTAATAGACGGTTCCTTACTATTTATATTTTCTAAAAAACTTTCTAGTAAATCAACACCATGAGGCCAAATTGCAAAGATGTCGTCAACATATCTCCACCAGACAACCAGTTTGTTTATACAATTTTGAACATGTGTGTTCTCAAAGTTCTCCATAAATATGTTGCTTAAAATTGGTGAGACATACCAAAATCCTACTGATAGAAGTCATTTTCCAATTGAAAATAAGTTGTTTTTATACACATTGTTAATAGTTCCATTATGCTATTTACACTTAATTTAGTTCTAGTTTTCAAATTATTATCATTCAGCAACCTATCTTTAACTATTTTCAAGGTTTCATGTACCGGAACATTGGTAAAAAGACTAACTACATCAAAACTAACTATCAGATGTGATTCATGAATATCGTTTTCATAAATTTTTTCTATAAAACATTTACTATTTTTAATATATGAATCAATAAAAATTAGTTTAAGATTTGCACCTTCCAATAATGAATTATTCGGGAGAAGAAATGGTCAATATGGTCTATAGAACATCAACCATATTGATTATTTCTTCTCTCGAAAAATAGAGAGAGAGAGAGAGAAATGGTCAATATGGTTTATAGAACATAAACCATATTGATCATTTCTTCTCTCGAAAAATTCATTATTGGAAGGTGTGAGTGATAAAAATTGTTTGCTATCAACTCGAATTTATAAGGAGCAATATCCGAAAAGAAGACGGCCCTCTAAAAAATTATTTGAGAGGTTGATGGAACAAAACCAACTAACAAAAAATGTAGTAAATAAAAAAAACGAAACAGTCATACTTTTGGGCGTGACTGAAGATCCTCGTCGCAGTATAAGCGAATTGGCAAGAGAAAACGATATAAGCCGATCTGCAGTCCATGGAATCCTACAAAGAAAAACAAATTTTATCCCTACCGCTTTCAACTAATGCAAGAACTGATTGAGAGGTATTATAAAAACTGAATACAATTTTGTAAATAGGCAAAACAAAAAAGAGGACAACAAAGATTTTTTTGACTTTATTTTGTTTGCCGATGAAGCAGCGTTGCATAAAAATGATCATGTTATCATAATTTTCATTATTACAACACAACCTCACAAACAAATAGCCAAACAAGATGGTTGTTGAGTGTTTGGGGAGGAATTGTTGGGGATTATGTGATAGGACCACATTGTTTTGATGGACATGTGAATGGTAACATTTATTTGGAATTTTGCAAGACAGCTTGGAAGAATTACTGGAGGATGTCCCCAGCGATATTAGGCAGAGAATGTGGTACCTCCATGACGGAGCACCTGTGCATCATACTGCAGCTATTCACGAACATTTAAACGACGCTTTTCCAAATGGTTGGACAGGAAAAGGAGGACCCCATAATTGGTCTGTCAGAAGCCCTGATTTGACCAAAATAGACTTCTTTTTGTGGGGCTATGTTAGAGCAAGTGTACAAAGTTCCTATAACTACAAAAGAAAATATGAAAGAAAGGATAAAGGAAGCTTTTCAGGAAATTGCTGTAGATATTTTAAGAAATGTCGGTAGATCATTCAAAAATCGTCTACAGAAATGCATAGACGTACTGGGAGCCCACTTTGAATAGTTCCTATAAACACTAAGTATGATTATTTTAAAAGATGGAGGGCTTATGATGTCAAATAATTAAAGAAAGGGAGTTGGTGCCTTATTCCTCAAAAGGAAACAACAATGCAGCCACGGACGCGTATTTCGGAGTTATTGCTCCTCATCAGCGTAACGTAGCTTAGCGAATATATCTTAGGTGAGCAAAACTATTAAAGGTAGGAAAGTACAGTACACAGTACTCCATTTGCACTTTCATACTTCATGTGCCACATTTTGGATCTCAAATGAGAGCAGTCAGTACGAGGAGCCGTATGTGTACTGCTCTATTTCCATGTGGCAAACACAAAACAAAAGATGAAGGGCTTATGAGGAATTTGTTTTGAAATAAATATCTATCTATCTTCAGTATGCTTTTGCTTATTTACATTTTCTGCCTTTGGGGGGCTAGCATCACTTTTTGCAAAATTAAAATCTTCTTTGTATTAAAGAAAGATAGTTAGTGCCTTATACCTCAAAGAGAAACAACAATGCAGCTACGGACACGTGTTTCGGTGTTGTTGCTCCTCATCAGCGTAGCGAATATATCTTAGTTGAGCAAAACTAATAAAGGTAGGA
Organism: Leptura quadrifasciata; assembly: GCA_963675555.1. Taxonomy (NCBI): domain Eukaryota; kingdom Metazoa; phylum Arthropoda; class Insecta; order Coleoptera; family Cerambycidae; genus Leptura; species Leptura quadrifasciata. The sequence goes on from OY776673.1 coordinate 21,288,310, forward strand.
CAGTACAATACACAGTACTCCATTTGTACTTTCATATCTCATTTTCTCAACTCTAAGATATATTTGCTAAGCTACGCTACGCTGATGAGGAGCAATAACTCCGAAACACGTGTCCATAGCTGCATTGTTGTTTCTTTTTGAGGAATAAGGCACTAACTCACTTTCTTTAATTATTTGACTTCATAAGCCCTCCATCTTTTATTTTGTATTTGCCAGGTGGAAATAGAGCAGTACACATAGGGCTCCTTGTGCGGACTGCACTCATTTATGGCCCGAAATGTGGCACATGAGGTATGAAAGTGCAAATTGAGCACTATGTACTGTACTTTTCTACCTTTAATAGTTTTGCTCACCTAAGATATATTCGCTACGCTGATGAGGAGCAATAACTCCTAAACACGTGTCCGTAACTTCATTGTTAATTATTTATTTTATTAAATTAGGTTCAAAATAACTTTCAATTTTTAAAATAGTGTCAATTTTTGTATTACCTAATATCGTACTTTCTACTCCTATTATTTATGTCAACTTTTTGTAATATTAAACGATTATTTATAAGTTTTTAAAATAGACTCAAATATGTTTTAATTAAACCCAACATTTTAATTAAATACAATAACAAAAAAACATTAAAAACAAAAAATAAGTAATGAACAAAATATGTATACCTATTTATTAACAAAATTCAATTATCCGCTAAAATTTACCGTTATGGTACAATATTTTTTAAATTTTAATAATAATAAATTTTTAACGTGTTTAGGTATTAAACTTTTCATTGTGTAACTTAGGAAGTTGACCACCACCGGTCTATCTAGGAGATGGATGTTATAAATCTCAAGTTAATATAAATTTCATAATTTCTAAAAAAAAGGTGTACTATCAGTTCTCGTTAAAGTCTTATTTTTGTGATACTTGCATTTCTTTGCCTCGTACAGCTTTAGAAAAATGTCCTCGATTTAAGATTATCTTTATTGCAGTAAAATAAATAATAGTGAAACTGTATTTCATATATTTAGTAACTGTTTCTTATTTCTATGTTAAAATTTTTATTTTTTAATTTAAAACTTACTACTGTCGTCAAAATGTAAATTCCGCGTTATCCTTTTAGCCGCTGCATCCCACTATTTAAATGTTGACATTTCCCAATTATGAAAGAGTTTAATACCATTGCCAGAATATAATATTTTATACATTTAAAAAATTCAACCCTTTTCGGTATTGAGAATGTTTTAATATTGGGGCTGACATATTGAAATAAACAACAACGTACGCCCCTGCTTTGAGGCGTTACGCATCCGATTATTTCTTGTTACGCCGTGGTTGTTATCACCGTCTGCCAGACCAATCACTTCCTCGTTGGCGCACTCCACCTACACAGAATGATCCGCATAATCAGTTACCGCCAGATTCTAACCTAACTTCCGTTTAATGCAACCTCAGCTTCTAACCCTTTCACCAAAGGAAATATCTCTTTTTTATTATTCACTACATTGTATTATAAACCGATTAGAGGAACCCTTACGAAATATTGCTTAATAAGACTATATAACCGCTACGGATAAAAAAGTAATCTTCATTTTCTGCTATCATGTTTAATTTAATGAGTTTTATTTGAAAGGATTGAATGATGCAGTTGGGCGTTGCCGGCAGAGATTCTATTACATGTATTTGAATAATAGTATAATAGAATCATTTATATTTGTTTATAAAAATATAGCTGGTCAACTGATGACATGGACTAATGTTCCATTTCTGGAATGCCATCCAAACCAAAAAAGTTTATTTATGTTATAACGATCATTATGACAATCATTATGGTACTAGCCGTGAATATTATCAAGCCGCGGAGCTTGCCGAGCCTGATAACACGGTGTGTACCATAATGATTGTTTATGATCCAAATTTAATACAAAATTTTACCTTCTGGCGTAAGTTAATTAAAATAAAAAGGAATATGTATCTCTGTTGTATTTTGAAGCTTTGGACAGTAATTATTTCAAATTAACATTCAAGTAGGCTAATCTCTATGATGTGTCCAAGTTACTAAACAACTGTTTACAGGTTGTTTCTATGCATATACTATTGTTATAAAATAATGTTGCTAAAGTTTTCTTAGTTTTCCCAAAAAATGAGCGATTTAGAAAATAGTTTACCGCTAGAAATTGAAGAATTGGCAAAAGACGTAGTTGCTTTCCTCCTGCCCCAAAAATCTAAAAGCGTTTATGAAAAGAATTATGACCAGTATGAAAGTTGGTGTAACCAGAAGAACATTAAGAATATTAATTACGCATGAAAAGGTATTGATAGTCTACTTTAAGCAACAATCAAAGTTTAAAAATCTTCTACTTTGTGGAGCCATTACTCGATGATAAGGAGCATGTTGTCGATTAGGAGAAATATTGATATAAGCAAATATATTCAACTAATTGCTTATTTAAAGCGAAATTCTGATGCATATAAACCAAAAAAATTAAGAATACTGAGCAAAGAAAACATTGCAACGTTTTTGTTGGACGCGAAAGAATGATAATTAACTTAACTTTAACTTTATTAATATATAATTCCAAGTACATATATACTTAATTAAATTACTTTTGTTGGTAAAGACCAAAAGAATTTAATATTTACATTCTCGTATGTCTTATACATACATACATATATACATACATTAATCAAACACAGGTAAAAAATTTACAACTAAAAAAGAGAAAAAATATCAAAGACAGTTTTCTACATATTCTGACACCATCCTGCAATGATACAGTCGCCTAAGCATGCTGTGGCTTGTTTTGCAGAGTATCAACACAGGATAGGTGTATTATCTATATAGACATAATATATTACATATAGTTATCATCATATTGCCTTTTTTTTTCTTTTTTCTTTTTTCCCTTTCTTTGTTGGTTGGGACAGCCTGAAACTTAAATTTAAATTTAAATTTAGAAGGTAGTGGTAGGTGTTTATACTGAATCATAAAATAAGGAAATCCTAGAGGTGGCATATGATATTCTGATCTAACTATCAAGACAAGGCTATAACTATAGTGGTTGGAGCAAATATTTTTATATAAACTGTTGATTCAAAATAATATCGATCTTATCTTGGTTATCAAGTATAAATTTTTTTAATTCTATTTTATATTTATTTAACTTTTGTATATTTTTAATATTAAGGGGTAGTATGTTATACAATTTTGGACCATAATAGATATAAATCGTTGTGTATGTGTTTTTTTATATAATGGTATAACAAGATTTTTATTTCTTAATGATCTTATTGGGTAATCGTGGGATATATATATGGAATCCCGTACTTTATAATACCACAATAAAGAATGATAAGCGTAAGCATTTTTTACATTAAAGACTTTTGCCTCCTCGTATAGCAGGGTGGTATTATGTAATCTGTTTCTGTTCAGTATTATTTTTAATATACTGTTTTGTGTAACTTGCAAATTGCTTAGAGAGTTTTTAATTAATCCTCCCTATGCTTCAATACAGTAGCTAATAATCGATGCAACTAAAGAGTCATAAACAATGAATAAATTTTTTCTGTTTAGTATGCCTTTTAATTGGTAGAATTTGTGTATAAGTATTCTAATTTTTTTTTTGTGATATACTCAATATGTTCATTCCATCTTAGATGATTGTCAACCATTACTCCGAGGTATTTTACTTTGTTAGTTTTTTTTTCTCAGGGCATCCACATTCATTTTTATTTTGGCAATTTCTTTTATGAACAGTGAGGAATCCCTTTACTGGTTGGTCATCCGCTGAGAGGGTGAAGGTTAAAAATTCACTCTTATCCACATTTAGGCTGAGCATGTTAATATTTAGATATTGGTAGACTATATTTAGGCTGCTTTCGGCTATAGAATAAACATTTTCCCATGATTCATCCACAAAAATCATAGCTGTGACGTCAGCGTAAGATGTCATATGACCTCGGAAATTTATTAGACTAGCTATGTTGTTAACGTATACAGGGAACAGAATTGGACCCAACACTGTTCCCTGTGGTACGCCCATGATGATGGTCTGTGTTTCACTCAGGGAATTATCGATTTTTACTTTCTGTGTTCGGTTTGTGAGATAGTTCTTTAGAAGATCATAAGCAACGCCTCGTACACCAATATTTTCTAGTCTCATTAATAGGATACGATGTGATACGGTATCAAAGGCTTTAGCTAGATCTAGAAAAACTGTCAGACATTTCTTATTTGCATCTAAATTAGAAACTGTTTTGTAAATTATATCTAGAACTGCATGTTCTGTGCTCTTGTTTTTTTTTGAAAACCGAATTGCCTATCCGTAATCACATGATGCCTATCAAGAAAACTAGTTAATTTATTTTTCAAGCACTGTTCAAAGATTTTCGTGAAATTGTTTTTAACTGATATCGGTCTGTAGTTGCTTACATCTGTTTTATCACCTGATTTATAGATGGGCGTAACTACCGACTCTTTCCATTGGTATGGTAATATACCTGTTGTGAATGCCAGATTTGCTAGATGAATCAAGGGGTTTATTATATACTGGTGTATATTTTTTATTACTTTGCTCGATATGCCATCTGGACCTGCGGCAGATTTATTTTTCAGATTTGCGATAATTAATATAATTTCATTTGTTGTGGTAGGGTGGAGCAATAAATTTGAGTCTACTTTTTTATCGTTAAAGATAGCTTCCTGGCTCTCGTTATCTTTTTCGATTTTTGTTGCCATTTTATCACCGATGTTTATGGAATATTCGTTTATATAATTTGCTTTAGCGATATTATTATTTATTTGTTTTCCATTTGCATCGCTTATATTATTATTATTATTATTTGAAGTTTTAGTTTTACTGTTTGTTGCTTTGTTTATTGTTTCCCAAGTATTTTTGTAATTTCCATTTGCATCTTTTATTTCATTAGTATGAAAATCATTTTTTGTTTTCCTTATTAAATTATATAGTGTGTTTCTATATTGATTATATTGCGTTTTTAGTTCCTGTGTAAAATTTCTTAATAATTGTTTTTTCATATTTATTAGCCGTTAGCCGTTACTCGAGTCCGAGTATAAAAATGTTACAGTCGATAAATTGTGTACAATAAAAAACAAGTAAAAGGTGTAGTCTATTGTAATTCCCATTCATCTACGGTGCACACGACTATGGCTATAGAGGCCAATTCGGGAGAGCACATGTCGACCGCAGTCAGGACAAACATAGACCTGGTTAGGTCTTGGATTCGGCCTTCTTGCAGCAGCATTTCCTTGATAGCTGGCCACAACCCCTCGCCATTCGATTCTGTCCGCTGCAAGTTGTTCCCATTGCTCGTCTGCAATACCGCAGGATTTTAGATTTTCATGGAGAGCGTCTTTGAACCTCTTTCGTTGACCGCCACGCCTTCTTCTACCGCTTAGCAATTCACCATAAAGTGTACATTTAGGAAGGCGGTTATCATGCATACGATGAACGTGACCTGCCCATCTTAGGCGTGCTCTTGAAATAAGCAACTCAATTGGAAGGCTGTTTGCTCTCCTGAGTACTTCCACGTTTGATATGTGATGGAACCAACGGATTTTCATCATACCTCTGAGGTGTCTTTGCTGAAAACGTTCTAATTCTTTCACATGACGACGGTAAGTGACCCAGCTTTCACATCCATATAGCAGTGTTGGAATGACAACTGCTCTGTAGACAGCCATTTTCGTTGACAAAGCAAGGTCGTGGTTGTCAAATACTCTCTCTCTAAGTCCCCAGAGTGCTCTAGATGCAGCGTTAATTCTATTGCGAATCTCGCTGTCCATGTTTGCTTTGTCATTAACAACGTTGCCTAAGTAATTGAACTGATCCACCACTTCAAGAGAATTTCCGTTAAGTGTAATGTCTATTTGGTTCACTTGATGAGGAGTTGACATAATCTTAGTATTTCCAATGTTGATTTTAAGTCCCAAGGAATCATAGCTCTGGGCATACACATCTAAAAGTTCTTGAAGGTCTTCCGGCGTAGAGGCTAAAAGTGCACAGTCATCCGCATACTGGAAATCACAAATGAATCGTGTGCGTGTCTTCGTGAAAGCTCTAAAGCGCCCTATGTTAAAGAGACCGCCATCAAAACGGTATCTGAGACCTATTCCTCTGACTGTCAGTTTGTTGTCAACAATAATTGTTAGAGCAGTGGTAAACAAATTAAAGAGTAGGGGTGCCAGGACACATCCCTGCCTAACTCCAGTGAGGGTTTGGAAAGGTTCGGTTGCCTCATTATTATACATAACCTGGGCGTTGTTGTTTGTATGTAGACTGCGACATACTTCCACAAATTTTCTAGGGATACCTAAGCGGAACATAATTTTCCAGAGCACTTCCCTGCCCACCGAGTCAAACGCCTTGATTAAATCAATGAAGGCCATGTGAATTTCTCCTTGATGTTCGAGTGCTTTTTCTTGAAGCTGTTTAAGTGTGAAGATTAAATCCGATGTGCCTCGGTTTGGTCTAAAGCCACTCTGTGTTTCAGGAAGTAGCTTTTCCATAACAGGTGTTAGCCTATTTGCCATCGCTTTAGTGAGTATCTTCCCTCCAACAGCCAGGAGAGCTATACCCCTGTAATTTCCACAGTCCGCAGCGCTCCCTTTGTTTTTGAAGAAGTTGATTAAAAGTGTATCACGAAACTCCTGCGAAGCTTGACCACTTTCCCACACGACATCAAACAGTTTTTTGAGGTAGGGTATGAGCTCTGACGACACAGCTTTAAAGATCTCAGCTGGGAGTGAGTCAGCGCCTGGAGATTTGTTATTTTTTAGCTGCCCAATGGCGGTTAAGATCTCTTCCGTTGTTAGTGGTTTATCTAAGTCTTCGAAGGTGTCATATTGAGGGATAAGATTTATAATATCGTGATCGGCTTGACTTTGCTGGTTAAGAATGTTAGAGTAGTGTTCTTTCCATCGGGCTCTTATTTCCTGGTCTTCTTTGAGGAGATTTCCATTTAAATCTATAATAGGGCACATATTTTTCCGACTGGGGCCGTCGTCCCTTTTGCGAATAGAATTTATTAGTCCAAGTGTTATCCACGGTTTTATTTTATTGATTTTATTATTTTTTAAAATTATACTTGTGGTGGACTCATTTATGTAGGATTTTATTTTATTAATGAAAGTGTCATAACTGTTTTGTATATTATTGCAATTTACAACGTCATCCCAGTTTTCTCGTTCTAAGCGATTTTTTAGTTTTTCTAGATTTATTTTGTTACAGATTACATTAGGAGCATGACTTTTTTGTCCATTTTCGCCGACTTTTAAACTTAAACAAGTTGCGTAATGATCAGAGAGGTTCGTTCCAAAGATCATTGGTTTTATACTAATATTTGTATAATTGGTATAAGTAGTGCCTGCAGAAGAGAAGAATTTAAGAAACCTTAGAACAGAAGATGTGAATGACGAAGGGTCTGTATTTAGAATTGTTATATCCAATACTAAAACTAAGGTATCCCGCGAATTTTTCATAACTCCTGGGGATATTAATTGATAAATATGGTTCAACTTGTTCGAAATTATGCGACTTAGAAGTATCGAACATTTTCGTTTTTTTCTATTAGTCAGAAAATACAAATGTACAAAGCAACCAGTGGGTATCCATACTTTTGGAAATATGCCAACAAATATCGCTATGTTTTTAAACTTGCCTCATCCGAAGAATATACAGACCACTGTTTCAGAAGGTCTTCGGCTTCTATGCTGGCAAATTTAGGCGCAGATCTCCTCACTGTCAAACGCCACGGTGGCTGGAATAGTATATTCTGTAATAAGGTTAGAATGAAAATTCAATACGAGTGGAAGATTCCGAACGCTGTTATCGTATATTTCCCATTTAAACAAGATGGCCGATGAAAAAATTACTAAAATTTGTCAAATAATTCAATCGTCAAGGTCAACGTGGCAAACCACATAAAAAGTCATTAAGACACTCGTGGAACTCAAAAACCACAATTCTCCAACGATAAATCTGAGAAAAGTCCAGTAGCATCGATAATAGTTACAATATCAAAATTCACCAAAATACAGAAAAAACTTTACAAAAGACCGCCCTAAAAAATACAGCCCCTCAATAACTCAAATCACCTTTAAATTATTCCCCAAACACCAAACCAAAATATTTTATTTCATCCTAAATTTTTCTACAAGCCCATTTCTCTTCAATCCAACTTCAAATTCAACTATAAAACAATATATCAAAACACCTTTCATTTACCTCTCTAGCCAGCCCATAATTATATCTGTATTTTTCCGATGAGATTTGGTAGAGAGTAGATGTAAATAAAATTATTTCTCTAAGCAGGATTTATAATAGAGGCCTTATAAATTTAAGGCGAGAATTATTCTAATAATGTAAATGTAAATTTAACATTTATTTCTAGGCTTCTTTTCTCTTTCCCTCTGTTTTTACTTCCTCTAATAACCTTCGTATTTTGTTTGTGCATTTTGTCTACATATTCAATTACATATTTTTATTACATACCTGCATTCCCTACAATGCATACGGAGAATTATAAATTTCCTCGTATAGCAATACGTTTTTCTCAATTCGACATAGGGAAGTGGTTTTTCTGGATTTGAAAGGAGGAAATTTTTAGGTGGAAGCCATCAGTACCTAAAATATAAATCCTCTGACATCGTGTAGCAGAACAGCATGCCTAAGAGATCACGTGGATGGATTAGCAGTTACCTTTACTAAGTAATAGTTGAGGACTGTATTTTTGGTTTTCTTGACACCAGGAGACTTTAAAGTTAAGCATAATTTTTTATGTCTTGTGATAGGTGTCATATGCTAATATTGTGGATACAAAGTGCTTGCAAATTGATGATTGTAAATTGTTGCTTTCAGTAATTCTTAATATAGTACCTTATTTAGTCTTATCCATTTTTTAAATGTTGCGTAGAACTGCCTTGTAACTTAGTCCCTTCATTGCGTAACATAGTGATACCCCAAATTTTGGCGGATAGTTATGGTTAATTTTGCAATACATCCACTTTTATCTATTTTTTATGTTGTATTGCGTACTAGTGTGATGCCAGAATATTTTGGTGGGTAGTTATGCTTAATTTTGTAGTTACACTTTTAAATATTTTATTGAATATTGCTTAGGGTTACTTTGTAATATAGTCCCTGCACTCTTGAGAGATTGAGTTTACAATTTAAATCTTATTTTTTATATATATTTATCTACATTTTCGCTTACATACTATAGTATATCCAGTTAAGGCATTATTTTTTTAATTTGAATTTAAAATGTTGTAAATAACTATTTTTGAATAGTTGTATGAAATATTCTTTTATAGATGTTATATTCTAACGTGTCTTTTTTTTTCTTCTTTTCAATTAACTGATGGCGATCTCAATTTAACTCACTGCGCTGCTACTCTCCGTCACTTTATATTTGTTATTCGATCATGAATTTTTAAATAAGCTTGTGGGTGAGTTGCGGTGATGTTGAAAGACTAACAACTATTTGTGTTTTTACTTCTTTATTGATAGAGCGTCAGCTCGATGTTAACACAGTGAGTTTTGGAGTTGAACTGTACTTTATCTTAGCAAAATGTATACTGACAAATGTTTTGGCAAATAGGTACCTAGTACAATAAATTGGAAAAACCGGGTCAGGTATACTACGTAATTAGAGATAATCCCAAAAGGATGATTGTTAAGTAGGTATTAGTCTGGATGCATAATTACAAAGGACAGGGGAAAGTTCCGACTAAGAAATAAGGTTTTATGGTAGGTAATGCAATAAAGAATAGAAATTGTTATGGGAATTTACGACAGGTAAGGAAGGTACTTAAATACCGAGACGATTATATACAATATTTACAGATATTTACATAGTAATAAATAATTTAAATCATGAAATAAAAATATACGAATGTATGAGTCAACGTAAACCAAATAATATGTCCAACATAAGAGTAGTGGAAGACATTAGTCCCCACAGTACCCCCCTGCTAGTGATTTACGTAATTAACATCCTCCTTGAAGACGATCAGGAAAATGGACGTGTCTGCCGGATCGTGTTATCCTTGTCGAGTTTGGATCCGGGTCTGCGGTGCGTGGTGAGTCCAAGTTGGGAGTCGAACATTGTTTTGCGTCGCTCAGAGAGTTCCTGTTTTCGCTGTTATCTCGTACGATAGATGCATGATCAGCCATGACGTAAGCTGGTTTGAGTCTGTCAACCGAAACTGTTACATCACGACCATTGATGTTGATGACGAATGTTTTATCTGATCGACGAACAACCGTGTAGGGTCCGTCATAGGGTTGTTGTAGAGGCCGCTTGGGACTGTCGCGACGTACAAAAACTTGATCCGCGGTGGCAAGATCTTCGTGCCGTGGCGGGTGCCATCGCTAGGCCTGAGGCTTCGTAGGTGTTGGCGAAGCTCCTTGACAAATACTGCCGTGTTGTCAGGGTCATCATTGGTGTGAAGGATGCCTAGGAATTCTCCAGGAAGACGAAGAGTCTGGCCGTATACCAGATCAGCTGCTGTCGCTTGAAGATCTTCTTTCCAGGCTGCTCGTATCCCTAGCAGTACAGTTGATAGCGCTTCAGTCCACCGGATGTTCTGGTGGCACATGATGGCTGCTTTTATTTGACGGTGTAGTCGTTCGACCATTCCATTGGCTGAGGGGTGATAGGCCGTTGTCCTTAAATGAGTCGTACCTAACGATTCAGGTGTTTGAAAAGGTGTGACTCAAACTGTCTACCTTGGTCGGTAGTAACTCGTAGAGGAGTGCCAAATCGTGAGACCCAGTTGTAGTAAAACACTCGTGCTACTGTTGATGCTTCTTGGTCTTGCATTGATACGGCTTCTGGCCAACGAGTAAATCGATCCACCATGATTAGACAATACCTAAAACCTTCGGATGGTGGCATGATGACGATGTCCACATGTACGTGCTCGAACCGTGAGGATGGTAATGTAAATTTTCCTGTAGGTGCGGAGACGTGTCGTGAAATTTTGGAGCGTTGGCATTGGATACAGCTGTGGGCCCAATCTCTACAATCTTTCCTCACCGAAGGCCATACGTAACGCTGAGTTACGCTCTTGACCGTGGCTTTCACTCCAGGGTGTGAGAGACCGTGGATGGTGTTGAACGCCGCCTTCCTGAAGTCCTTAGTAACGAAGGGGCGAGCTGTTCTCGTGGATACATCGCAGAAAATCGACACTTTAATTCCAGGGATTTGCACTAGTTTAAGTTGTAGCGACGAATCCTTTTTTAAATATTCCTCTAGCTCTTTGTCATCTTGTTGAGCAGCAGCGAGCGCCTCAAAGTCAATCGCATTTTCGAGCACCTCAATACGTGACAGGGCATCGGCAACGATATTATCCTCTCCGGAGATGTGGCGGATATCAGTGGTAAACTGGCTTATAAAGTCCAAATGACGGAATTGTCGTGGTGAACTTTGATGATCTTTTTTGTGAAAAGCGAAGGTGATGGGCTTATGATCAGTGTAGATTGTAAAGGGCCGTCCCTCCACCATGTTTCTGAAATGCTTAACTGCGAGGTATATTGCGAGAAGTTCGCGGTCGTAGGCTCCATACTTGGCTTCCGCGGGACTCAATTTTTTAGAAAAGAAATCCAGCGGTTGCCATCCGTTGTCTACCCGTTGTTGAAGTGATGCTCCTGCGGCGAAGTCAGAGGCATCAGGGAAAATGGCTAGTTGTGCATTAATCTGTGGGTGTGCTAAGAGCGTTGCTTGTGCTAGGCTCTCCTTGGTATCTTCGAAAGCCTTGATAGCTTCTGTAGTCCAATTCACCGGCGTCTTGCCCTTAACGTTGCCTTGGAGGAGACTATTCAGCGGCGCCTGTACCTCTGCGGCCTTAGGTAGAAACCTCCTGAAGAAATTACACATACCTAAGGACTGCCGTAGTTTGTTGACGGTGTCGGGTCGTGGAAAAGCGCGAATGGTGTCGACTTTTTCCGGGAGCGGTCGAGTACCTGCGGCTGAAACCATATAACCGAGAAATTTCACCTCAGACTGGCCGAAAATACACTTTGCTAGGCTAATGACCACTCCATAATTCTGAAGGCGCTGAAATATTGTCTCGAGGTGTTCTTCGATTGACGTTGATGCAATGAGAATGTCGTCGATGTAGGCGTAACAAAAATCGAGGCCGTTTGGGCTGCATTTCGAAGACCGAAAGTCATGTACGTAAATACGAAAAGGCCGAACGGTGTTGTGATGGCCGTCTTTGGAACGTCTTCTTCAGCGACTGGGATTTGATTAAAGGCACGGACGAGGTCGATTGTTGAGAAAACAGTTTTTCCATGTAATGTTTGAGCAAAGTCTTGAATATGTCTCACCGGATATCTGTCAGGGCAGGTTCTCGCATTGAGGGCACGATAATCCCCACAAGGTCTCCACTCGTCGCCTTTCTTTGGCACCCCAGGGACTCTGTGAAGGACGGGCAATACCAAGCTGCACCATGGCATCGAATTCCTTCTTGGCAGCTTTAAATTTATCCGGCGCAAGTCTTCGCGGGCGTTGCGCGACGGGAGGTCCTGGCGTTGTGGTGTTTTGTGGAATGGCAGACGGTTGTTGGTGCACCATTTGGCCTTGTAACTTCTGGATATTTCTGGAGTAGTTCGTGAAACAACGACGAACCAGAGATTGTCTTGATGCCGAGAAATTCACACTCAGTTACCTCTCCATTGGAGGTAAGGTGAGTACGCAAATCCAGAAGACGCTGATTTTTAATGTCCACTAGTAGTTCATAATGTGCCAGGAAATCCGCGCCAATTATAGGTTTGCCAACGTCGGCAACAACGAACCTCCAGGCAAAGTCACGCCTTAAACCGAGGTTGAGGGTCATTGCGAGTGTTCCGTATGTTGAGATGGTGGTACCATTCGCCGCTGAAAGTTCATAGGCGGACTTAGCACGCGGTCCTGGTAAATTCGAACGTAGAAAGACACACAAATCGGCTCCAGTGTCAATTAGGAACTTGATATTTGTTGATCTGTCGGTGACAAATAATCGGCACGATGTTGTTGGGCAGATGTCGTTGGCCGACATTAACGACTGCCCGCTGCGTTTCCCGGGGCTTCAGCGACGTATTTGCAGGGCTTATCACACTTATTAGCACTGCTGCCATATCGCCAATGATACCAGCAAATTCCACTGTCTCCTCTCTTGCGGTTTCGGGATTGGGAACGTGCGCGAGATTGGTGGCGTGAGTTTGACCTCGATCGATTATACGGCTGTGAAACTTGGTTGATTTCCATTGATGCGATCTTTTGTAATTCGCAAACTGATGGCACTGAGTTCTGGCTTAAAAGGTTAATGTCACACACAATACTGCAGTCACTTGAATGTCGCTATCACTGTGTTATTAAAGTTTTTCGTTGTTGCTGAAGTCTCTACTAATACTGCACAAAACACTCACGATTCACAGGGTATTACGTTGATCACGTCGGGGTCACCAATTTGTGGGTGAGTTGCGGTGATGTTGAAAGACTAACAACTATTTATGTTTTTACTTCTTTATTGATAGAGCGTCAGCTCGATGTTAACACAGTGAGTTTTGGAGTTGAACTGTACTTTGTCTTGGCAAAATGTATACTGACAAATGTTTTGGCAAATAGGTACCTAGTACAATAAATTGGAAAAACCGGGTCAGGTATACTACGTAATTAGAGATAATCCCAAAAGGATGATTGTTAAGTAGGTATTAGTCTGGATGCATAATTACAAAGGACAGGGGAAAGTTCCGACTAAGAAATAAGGTTTTATGGTAGGTAATGCAATAAAGAATAGAAATTGTTATGGGAATTTACGACAGGTAAGGAAGGTACTTAAATACCGAGACGATTATATACAATATTTACAGATATTTACATAGTAATAAATAATTTAAATCATGAAATAAAAATATACGAATGTATGAGTCAACGTAAACCAAATAATATGTCTAACATAAGAGTAGTGGAAGACATTAGTCCCCACAAGCTTACAAAGTAGTGCTGTTTAAAAACTGAGATCACACCCTTAGGAAGCACTTTAGGTTTTAGGGAAGACTTCTTTAAAGTTTTCATCTTATTAAGTTTTGAATACTCATTTCGAAAATAAATACGAAAGTAAAGAAAGCTAGATTATCATCCTATTTTTTATAAAGCAGATGCTGAACTATGGCATATACAATATGCATATACTGTTCTCGACATGGAACAGATTCACTGTACGTAATGTCACAAAGTCCCTTTACCAACCATGTCCAAACGTAATCAGTTTGTATGAGCGAAACAACTTATTTAATCTTACTAAGTTCGTAACAGTGTAGTTAGTGAAGCAGTAACCAGATTGGAACCTTTTAGGTCCTCCTCTTACTTGTATTCTCCATTGCAAATAGCAAATATGAACTAACCAGCATTAAAACTTATTAATATTAGATACACATTTGTATGATATAGTTAGTAAAATTAGTTATACAGTGTGTACATAAAGTATGAAATAAATTCGTTTCTTATAAATACGAAAATATTTTGAAAATATTACTCTTTGAAGTCAAACATTTAATTTGGTATCCTCCTCAATAACTGAAGAGCCTTTCAAAAATAAAAGCAATACAGGGTGTCTCACTGGGAACTGAATCGATCGATATAAAGAAAAGTACGCATCAGAAAATTTTGAAAACTTAGATAATTACTAACGTCGGTGTGGCCAAACCAACTAAAATAATTACAAGCAGCTGGCGCTTCTGCTTATACCGGAAGTCGATACCAACTTGCTTATTTCAAATGGAACACCGTATATATTTTAGGGTTTTCGAAAAGGGCATAAAATTCTGAGTCGAAAATATGTATCTCCTAAACCGTTGCAACTGTCAAATTTTCTATAAAATGTCAAATATCTCTGAAATGGCTAGGTTTAGGTATAGGATTTCATTTAGTTTTTGCTTTTCACTATATGACAAAAATTGGTCAGAAGTGGTAAATTTTTGAAAATATAATTATTCATGTCTGGCGCTGACTTTTTTATTGTTAAGCCAAGAGCTACAGAGTCATTCACTGAAGATCTCAGAACCTCTTTCAACTTGTGTGGCCCTTAGTCCTGAGACAATCCCACGCTGGGTCCACATCACCCAAAGGAGATATGCGGTCAATGATTTGCAGGAAAATCAGAGGGGGCGGGCGCAGTGTAAATGCAGAAAAAGCATGTCGGAGAATATCTTAAAATTTGCTTCATTATATTTATTTAAACCAAAAAGACAAAGAAATCGAATTTGAAGGATTTTTTAGGGTGCTGAAATAATCTTTTTCTAAATTTTTCTTTCAAACCTTCCTTCAAATAGGTATATAGTGTAATATGGACATTAAATAGTGAAAAATCCTGGATGAAAGAATTTTTATAATGCTTATGAACCGCTCGACAACCTGTATAGCAACCTGCGGATTTACCGTGCAAATAAAAAAGAAAATAAAAACTTTACGAGCTCATTATTAACGCAGGTGAATTATTCGGCATGGTATGTTCAAACAAGCAGATATACATTAAAAACCTATAAAGGTAAGTGAATCAATTTGCCGGCGAAATAGTACATGGAGTAACGGTATTTTAATGAGGTCGTAAAGTTTTTTGTTGTGTTTTTTATCTGCACGGTTAAATTACAAACGACTATATAGTTGAACTCAGATTTACACTGAACGTAAAAAAGGCAACAAAAACTTTACGATCTCAATAAAATACCGTTAAAGTATTCGCAAAAGTAATTGCGTCCAGGTCCGCTCTTGAAATATTTAGATCAAAAACTCAGTCGTTCAATTTGAACAGCGCGTTACGACCTAGTACGGTCGTGAGCAAAAAAAAGGACAAGTCTTATAACGGTATTTTGCTAAAATCTAGTTGTGTACTTTAATTTTTGTGACATTGTCAGTTAGTTGTCATAATTTATTGCAAGTGTGCAAAAAACTAATATGCCTCATATAAGCCATTTAATTAAATCTGGAGTTATTGCTAAATCAGAAGGTGAATGGTCAATGAGACAAATTGCATTGCGTTATAATATTTACAAAAATTCGGTGTGAAACATTTTAAGAAAGTGGAGAATAAACGGTACGATTAGTAGAAATCCTGGATCAGGGCGACGAAGGACGACTCAACAACAAGATTTGCAATTGGTAAATGCTTTAGTAGAAAATCCATTTTACTCAGTTATTCAGGCTGCTGAAGAAACGAATTTTCCTGGATCGAGTAGTACTGGTCGCCGGCGAGTAAGAGAATCGGAGTTACGCTGTCATGCAGCAGCACAGAAATACTTATTTAAAGCTGAACATAAAGAAGCTCGGGTAGGATCTGCTCTTGAATTTTTAGCGCATGATGTAAATTTTTGGAACAATGTAATCTTTACAGACGAAAAAACTTTCCAGTCAACACACAGCAGCCTTATTCGTGTTTACCGCCCTCCGAATACTCGATTCGATGAGAAATATATATCTAACAATAATAAAAGTGGTAGGTTTTCCGTCAATATGTGGGCTTGGATATCGGCACGTGGTCCTGGTGTTTTGTAGCATATTGAGGAACGATTTAATAGTGAAACGTATATTAGGATTTTAGACAATATTATGCTCCCTTCTGTGTCACAATTATTTACTAATAATGAGTTCATATTTCAACAAGACAATTGTTCCATTCATACTGCCCTTACCGTAACTAACTGGTTTCAAGATAACAACATCAATGTTCTTAACTGGTCCAGTCATGGTCCAGATCTTAACCTTGTGGAAGAAGTGTGGGGACTACTCGTAGGAAGTATCCAAAAACGAAATGTGAGGCCACGAAATGCCGAAGAATTACTGGAAATAGTAAATAATGCATGGGAAAATATTATTACTAAAGATTATTGAATAAGGTTATTTAATTCTATGCCAAACAGACTTATATAAGTTATAAATAGAAATGGTGCAATAACGAAATATTAATAGTTAGTTTCTTGTTAAGTAGGATATTCTTTGTTCTTTGATCCAGGATTACTACTAATCGTACCGTTTAGTCTCCACTTTTTAAAAATGTTGCACACCAAATTTTTGTTAATGCTATAACGCAGTGCAATTGTCTCATTAACCATCCATCATTTACTATAGCAATAACTACAGCATTAAAATAAAAAATAAATTAAAAGTGATGTCTGTTTTATTTCGGCTACTCATTACATATTCAAATAGAGACAGATTTACATTAGAAAAAAAAGTTGTCCTATTTTTTTCTGCTGACGACAGTACCTATTATTAATATGTACATTCTAATATATAAAACTTTTAAGTATGGCTCTGTACTATTTCGTTCGCAAGCTGACTCGTTTATCTTTGTAGGCTTTTAATGTGCGTCGGCTTGTTTTGTTCATAATAATGATCTCGTAAAGGTTTTATTTCGTTTTTATCTGCAGGAAAGCGCTCTACTATACGCTTTTAATTCTTGATTCACCTGCACAATTGTTTCTGTAAATAAGTCGTATAACAACAGCACAATCTGTTAATTTGTAAATGTAAATACGAGTGTATTATAAACAATTATACCTATATATTATTACTACTTAGAAAAGCACCACTTACTTCTGATCACTAGATAATAATGCGGTTATTATTGAAATAATTTTTAAGTTATAGAAATTAATCCGTCTGTTTAATGCCAGCCTATTTTATGACACCTATGTTGAAAATTAACAATATTAACAATTATAAACATTTAATTTCAAATTTCTGTTACTGATTTATAGGAGAGAACATATATGCCACAAGAAAAATTGCAGTCAACACTTTATTAAGATTTTATTAACTATTTATTAATACAATAATAAGTATAATATTGTTACTTATCACGATACGTCGTATTATTTTATTTCATAAAATTGTCACGTCTTGTAGATTCACATCTTTTTAATATTGTATTCAGAGTACTACCGTCAGTTTTCAACTGTCATGTGTTGCCATTCATAATGTGCCCCTGAAAATCTAAATTAATCCATCTAGTACCATTTTTTTCATAGCACTCCTTTTTACTTTCCCGGTTACAGTTCGGACGGTTTCTTTGATAATCTTTACACCCGCTCTCAATCTCTGGGTATCTATTACACTTTCTTGGACGTATTGTTCTATATCATTAGGCGTAACATCTTCATGACCTTTATGTAATACTACAATTCCCATTGGATGATCTCCATCAATTTCATGTGGAATTCCAATAACCACGGCTTCTTTAACTGCCGGATGAGTCATAAGAACTTCTTCCAAAAGAGCAGGAAGAATATGCCACCCTCTATACTTAAACATTTCTCTAACTCTATCAACAACATAGAAACAACCATCTTGATCATAATAGACTATGTCGCCTGTTCTTAAATATCCTTGTGCATCGTAGGCCGATGATGAATCCATTTTGTAATAGCCACTCATAGTCAAATCGCTTTTAATTCTTAATTCACCTCTTTGGTTTAGTCCAAGTATTTCCTCAGAAGTCGGATCTACAATCTAAAAATGACTTAATTGAATTTCCGAAAAATGACTAAGTAATAATAATAATAATTAGGCGACTTTATAACAGAAAAGGAACGTCTAAGTTTCTTAATCGAAGGGAAAATATTTTTGTATACGATATTTTAATTCAGCACTATACAATGGATTTCTGTTCAGAGTTATTCATTATATTTAGGCCACCCTTTATTATTTATTAAGAAAAGTTGCGAATAATAGTTGTAGGGTTGTAACTGAACTCCGTAAATAAATCAACGGAAGCACAGTGGCGTGCAGAAATTGAGGGGTAAAAGAAGCAATAATATTTTTTTAAATGGAACGCCCTATATATTGTTGAATTTTTTAATTACTCTTTTTTTTTATTTCAAAAATAGGACTTATGGTAGTCCTATCTTTAACCATTTTCGACTTACTGAACATTGAAAATTTTATTTAAGCTATATATTATACGAATGCAAGTTACATTTATTAAAGTAGTCTATGAAAATGACAAGTATGCTGTTACCGTATGACATTTATTTAGCTAAATCAAAATGGGATACACTGATGCAGAAAATGTGCAAATATTCACTTATTATACAGGTTATCCAGAAACCAAGTAGAAAAAAATTAACTGTCAAAATTAATTGGGGTTCATATTTTTCAAAATACCCCATCGTTGTCAAGTTACAGCCCTTTTAAGCGCTAAGGGGAATAAAAACAGTTTTCATTTTTTTACTCAAAACATAAAATTCCAAAAAACAAAATATTTGACATATCTACTACAATTATTGAAAGGCATCTTGTGAATTTTTTTCATCCCCTTGAGTATTTCACCAAGGGGTGGAATGGGCAACCCCTAATAAATTTTTAAATTGTTCCACTTCTTTAATATTACTATTTGCATTTAATAAATTATTCCAATAATAAATATAATATTTGTCAATTTGATTTAAAAAATATGTACGTTTATTATTGCATAGAAGTTGTTAATGAATATTTAGATTATTCGATTATAGCAGCCTACTAAAATTTTAAAAACTTTATCGTTTTGTAACGATTGAAATGAACTCAATTGCATGAACGTATACTTTATTTTTTATCAGGAAAACGGTTAGTAACATGGCATTTTTTAAAGAGAAGAAAAAAGTTTAGAAGTAACAAGGGAATCAAAAAATATTTTATTTTGAAATGTAAAATGAATAGATTTTGAAAATATTTTTAAAAATATATTAGGGGTTGCCCATTCCCCCTTTAACCCCTTGCGTTTCTTGCAATTTAGACCAAGAAATCTGTCGAGAATATCGCGTTTTTTTGCAAAAATTATTAACAGCAAACCAAGGTATGTAAAACTACTATGCCATGTAACTTTTTTTTTTGCCAAGTTTATTTTTTTAACATAAAAAACTGTTTCTCGTCAACTTTGGTCGCCATTTTGAAAATGACGCATGTTCGTCATTTGTTTTAAAAATAGTATATTGAATTTCCTATTTTTTACATACCTTGGTTTGCTATTAATAATTTTTGTGGTAAAAACCCTGACTTCTGGACTAATCATTTTTTTCTTTTTAATACGACTTTTAAGGAAAGCAAGTTAAAAAAATTTTTTTATTTTCTACTTTTTAGTCATGCTTTAATTATTCATAATGTATAGAACCAATTTACATAAATTCGTAGACGGGAAAAGGGACGTAGAAGTCTCTGATCAGGCGAAAATCTTTTCGTATTCTATGTTTTACCGGAGGTGCCTGTTGGATAGTATATTTAATCAATGTTCACCCCCGCGCCCCCTACGTGCGGATATTTGCAAGAGTACCGTTATCATCCGATTTTAGTAACTGTGCAAAATTTCATCACTTGATTATGTCATAAAGTGGGTTAAATAAAAGATGCAAGATTTGAATACAAATGTGAAAACTGAAAAAACTTGTAAGTTAAAGAAAAGCAAGTAAAAATAACTTTCATACATTCAAAATCTAATGTGATTTTTTTTTTACATTATACTGTTGAATGTTAACTACGAGCTCTTCAGAATAACAAATATTTAACAGAAAACGATTTGTCATGAATAAAATATTTATGAAACATTTGCAAGTTATTTAACTTACTTTCCATGCAAATCTTTTGTTCATATAGCCACAAGACTGTGGTTTACTCATTTGCATCTTGACTTCTTCTGGATTTTCTGCATTGAAGGAGGCTATAAAACCAGATTCTGTTTGTCCATAGACATGCATGATTTTTGTGTAGGGTAAAGCTTCGTTAAGATCAGCCATCAATTTTACTGTTACAGGATTACCTCCTGTAAAGAAGTATTTCAAACTGCTGGTGTCGACATCTTTACGATCGGTTAAAAGGTCCACTACATTATATGGCGGCATGAAAATAGATGTTACCTGAAAGAAGTATAACATGAGAATCGTTAAGTAAGTAATAAAGACATATTAAATTAATGACCGCAAATTGGTTTTCTGTACATCTTCGATAGATCATTAAAACTGGTTTTCAGTTTTAATCATCTGCAGATGATGGTGACATAATTAGCGAAAGATTTGAAAGTCTAAATGTCGAATTGTGAATGGTACATGCATAATAAATATTGTAATTATGATTTTATAACGAATGAAATTTACCTTATATTTTTCTATTATCTTCCAAGTATCAAGTGCATCGAATTTCGAAGATACAACTTTAGCGCTTCCTGTGCTTATCGTTTTTATAAGGAACATGACAGCAGAAATCCAATAATAGGTGGTATATAATAGAGTAACATTTTCATCCTCGCTGTTTCCTAATTTAAATCCTTCTCTGTTAATTATTTGCTCAAGTAGAGCGTAATGACTTAGACAAATACCCTTTGGAAAGCCCGTGGTACCACTGCTGAAAAATATTACGGCTGTTTCTTTTCTGTTGTCAACTCTAGCTGGTTTAAAATCACGTTCCCCAGGATTGGGCTCTAGATATTCAGAAAACTGCGAATAAATGTCACTATGACCAAAAACGACCAATTCTGTAGTCACTTTGGATTCCTTCAAGCATTTCTCCATAAACTGCAATGACTCCTGTGCAACGAATATTATTCTTGGTTGCACTAACTTAAGGAGATATATCGTGTCTAGATGTGAAATGTTTGGATCAAAATTTGTTACCTTTGCCCCAACAAATAAGGTAGCGATTAGAGGAACAACATTATTTTTGTGATTATGAGAACAAGTACATACTATGTCGTCTTTAGTCACTCCTTTTTCTTTTAATTTCAGTGCCGTCCTTATGCTTCTTTTTAAAACTTCTCCGTATGTGTCCGATTCATTAGTGTCCACTATATACTGAAATTCAATAAAGAACAATTAATTTTTCTCTCAAAAGAAATTTATAAGTTATTATTTGTATGGAAAATGTAGAAAAAAGAATATAAAAATTGTTATTTACCAAGTAGATTTTATTAATAATGTGATGAGTCATAAGAAAAAAATATGAATGCTTTCAAGAAGAGATGACGTCATAGAATGAGGGGGCTTATTTCTTGACATTGAATATAAAGCCGAGATAGGAAGGCAGTGACGGCCTAGATAAATATAATGTTATATGTATGTTAAATTTGCATACTTCCAGAGTTGAGGTGATACTGACAAATCTATTTTATCTGCCAACTGAACGAACAGTTATAAAAAGTATTCCCCTCTGTACAATGTGTAACAATTACAACTTAAATTGCTCACTTGAAATTATGTCTTTCAATGTATATTCAATATGTATTCAATATATATTTCGTTGCACTGTTGGTTATTCATACTGTTCTCCTCTGTTAAAATATTTCTCGTTAATTTATGTTCCTTTTTTTTATTAAGAATGATTTTTTTTGTGTATTTGTCTTATTCTGTAATTGGATTTTGCGACCTGCTTAATAGTGTAAATAAAATTAAAAAATTAAATATAATAACATCGACGATATTAGAATATAGTAACTTTTAGAAACATATGTCCTAATGAATACTGTATTTTTTTAACATTTATTTAACGTCGGCCTATTTCCACTACTGAGACCAAAGATATGACGCGAGGATTGAACAGGAATGATTTTGAAAAATAAAAAAGATTGAGCTTTAGAGCTTTGGTTGAGACACTTGAGGCCCTCGTGCATTTTATTTAGATTTGAAGAAGTTTGTGGGTTGCTTAGTAAACTGTTGGTCATGGTTAATACACTGTATTTAATTATTGAGTTTAAAGCACTTGATTTACTTTTAATGTTTCTGACAGGGTCCTGTATATATTTTTCTTGAAATAAGAACACTTTGTTTTAAAACGAAATGAAAGTATTTATTTAAGACAAGAAACAGAATTCGTAAAAGTCATTGCAACGGAAATTCCGACTTGGAAATAAGTAATAATAGAAACGATTAAAATTTAAAAAAATACTGAAAAAATTCACTTTGGGAAAATTTCGTGACGGCGCGGCGACGGAGTTAGGAGCTTATTACTTGGCTCAACAAGGAAGAAATCTCAGCGTCTCTGTTACAGGGAAATTCTCGTTGTTCGAAGTAGGCAAACTTGACTAGACAAACTTTTATTTAAAAACCGAACAACTTACCAGTATTACAATTAAAACACTTTTTTAAAAACTACTAAAGACTCGCGAATATATATAACTCTTATTGGGACACCAGAAACTGACTTGATTTCGCTTCTTGACTGACTTGATTGACTTGCCTTGGGCTCGCTGAGCTTGGCTTTTTATTTGTATGGTAGCGTTTCATTTTGACGGGGCCCGAGTCTTAAACGAATGTTTTTTCCTATTTTTTTTTTATGATTTGTAGAAAAGTGTAAAATTTCCCAATGAAAATTATATGATGATTATGGCCAAAAAAGGAGATTTTTTTTTATATATAATCGAAATTTGAATCGAATCGGATTTGGAAGTTATCGGTAATAACCGTCTGAATAACTTACCGAATATTAAACCGGTTCCATAAGGTGTTTCAAAAGTTGTTTAAGCTATGTTGATATCATATGACAATGTTGCTATAGGTCTGCGTTGAAACGAAGCGGAAGTAAGTTTTGATGACAGTGATGCTAGCACTTTTCGAAGTAAGTTCTGATGAATGCGGTGCTGGCACCTCTATCGAACATTGTGAATGAGTATGAAGTGTATCTTGATAAAAGAACGTAAAACCTCTTTGGAAGTTGAATTGATGAGAAAGATAATAAAAAAAATTAAATTGAAATATTTTGACCGGTGATGTGGAAAGTAGTTTTGATATACTTTGGATTCGTATGGGGGCAGTATTTTTTTAGGGCATTAATTTGTAACGTTTGAGCGGTAAAATGGTGATGATTGTTTGAAAGATTTTGTCAACCGATTCAGGTTATTTGTGAATTATCGGCCATTCGTGAATTTTTTCAAATTTTGTTTAGAAAAAGTGTGGTTTTTGATTAAATTAAGTATCTGTGCTTTAGATACGTTAAAGTTCAATTCAAGTCAAAAATCACTTTGGTTCAAATTTTTAATTTTTTTATCAGGTGAAATTACAACACCCTGTATAACTGTTTTTGAACGCCTGAACTGGCTTCTGATTCACTGTGGTTAGTTTATTTGAAATTTGTAATTTTTTGCTTTTTTGGTAGCTAGTTTTCGATGACCCTGTATATGGTGATGTATTGTATAGCACTTGGTTTTAACGAGAATGACTAGTTTGATTTAGATTAACGAAAAACGTTCGACGGATTATTTTTAACAAATTTATTTCGATTTTCGTTACAGTTTCTAAAATGGTAACTCTTCAACAACAATAATTCTGGCTTTTGAAAATTTTACTTGACTTCGCCGTTTAGCTTAAAAAATACGCGGTGTCAGGTTGAGTTTACAAAGTCAGAAAAATTCACTTGGTTGATTGCGCGAGGGCAGAATAGATTAATTTGTTGAAAATACTTAAAGTTAGGGAACTAGGTGCGAAAAAGACGTTTTTGACTTGGTGACGCCAAGGAAGTTGTTCGGAGTTTTTTTGGCAATAAAATAAAGCGCGAAAAATAGGAAACTAACTCGCCGTCGAAAACCGAAAAAAGTTATGTCAGAAATCTCCGGAGATTCTAGTATGATCACTAATTACAATTTTAGACACTAATTTGTTTAAAAAGAAACTATTTCTCTCGCGATATTTTAAAACACTTTGAATCACTTCCGAAATAGAACTTGCATTCGCTTGCTACGAAGGGACTTTTATATGATTGGGAACTGTTACGTTTATCGCACCCTACGAGTCTCGCATCCCGTTTTAAAGTCTGGAATAGTCTGGATATCGCTCCGTGCGGGCGAGAATGACTCATCGATTGCACAATATTGTGCAATACTGTAAAAAAGTTGAAATTTTGAAAGGAATCCTATATGAACGTGTTGGGCATAAAAAGACGATTTTTTTTATATAAGATTTATGTTCGAATAGATTTGGATTAAAAAGTTATTGAAGGTTTTTTTTATATCGATAAATTGAGAATATTTTGGATTACCACGTAATGTAGCGTTAAAGCCACACATGTACTATTAAAACAGATACAATTTGCGTGCCGGTGCCAGCAGGCTGAACGAAGCGAGCAGAAACTATGTTTTAAGAATTAGGAAGGTTACAGATCTTGTATGCAGGGGGAGATGAGAAAATAAGGGCGTCCAAATCTGCTAAGAATTTAGAAAGACTGCGGATGAGATAATAAAAATTAACGAAGAATTGAGAATGGCTGCGAATGTCGTATACAGGGGGCGATGAGAAGTTAACTAAGAATTAGAAGGGCTGCGAATGTTATATACGGGGGCGATGAGAAAGTACGGATAAGAAAAATTATTTAGGAATTGGGAAAGGCGACGAATGTCGTATACGGGACGCAACGAGAAAGTATTGCTTATGAAACTAAAGTGGCGAATATCATCTACGAGGGGCGATAAGAAAGAAAAATTTTTTTGAGAGGAATTAAAAATATTCTGACCGGCTGCTTGGAGATTATATTGAAGTTGATTTTAGAGTATACGGGGGCAGTATTTTTTAGGTGATTATTTTATAATGCCGGGGCTGTAAAATTTATGTTTGAACCTTTTTTGTGAATTCGCTGACGGATTATGACTATTTGAGAATTATCGAGTAACTGTGAATTTTTTAGGAAAATGTGTTTTTTGTAAAAATAAAATTGAACATACTTTTGTTTCATAATTTGACTGTATGGGATGAAAGATTAGATCGAAAAGTGATTATTAGGATTTTTTAAGTTCATTTTCTTATAGTACACGAGGTGTACTATAACATTTGAAATGGTCACCCATCCAAGTACTAACCGCATCTGACGTTGCTTTACATCGTATATCGAAATATGTAACGACGCACCTACGCTCGCCCCAATGAATACTCTAATTAATTTGGATCACATCATGTGAACATATTTGCTTTATTCGTGACAGCATAAATTATTTTCATCATTTGCCGGAATACAAGGCTAAACTCTTCTTATGAATGTTTCAGCATTCGAATGTCTGTTTGTATGCATATAATACTTCATCTGCAGATATTAATAGTTTGACATTTATACCAAACTAATTATCCGAGTCTATGTGTGCCTGACGTAAATCACATTCACAATACGAAACCAACAATTCTTTATTGTTCCCAATTGTCCGCTGGATTTATAATGGGACAAAAATTATATCAAATGGTAGAAATCTTTTACTTGCGATGAATTTTCTTATACAGATAATTTCAATTAATTTTTTACTTTTATTTGAAATTAAAATATTTTTGTATTTTATATTCTTTGAGGTAAAATTGGGCCAATTACAAATATACAGGGTCTACCCAAAAGCATCCTATCACTCTATTGATTTTGATATATATGGATCTTTTAATAAAAAAAATATTAAGGAAAGTTATTCAGAACTGATTAAATTCCACTAATCACAAGTCCACAACATCTGAGAACATTTAATTTTCCGAGAGAGTTAGGTAGTAGGTAGTAACACTAATTTCTTGTTCATGCAAATTAGGGTGCGAAAACAGGTACAATCGCAGAAGAGGAGGCTTGCGTTACTCCACAATATGACATGCATGAATCTATGGAAGACGATGAAGATCAATTAACGTGGGCAACCTTGTGATAATTAGTGGATTAGGCCTACAGAGGACACCGCATAAAATAACGCGCCAAGTACTTTACTCCTAAGGTGACGTGGAAACATGTATAACATACAATATTATCGCTTCTTTAAAAACCACGTTATTTTATATGGGTGAGAGTATAGAAAACGTTAGGCATTGAACTTTAAAGTAGGTTATAGTAAAGATTACAACTTATTGTGCTAACCGGAACCAACCCTTATGTGTGCGCCTTATTTCCCACAGTACTGTTATGTGCACGCCTACGCCACTGCCTGATAGAAAATACGCGAAGAGCGAGAAACATCGCGAACAACGCTGGATTATTCTAGAGAATTCAGGTACCTTCGACGCGTGTATATATGGAATGGATTTCGCGCACGGAGGATAGTTTTTCATTAGATAACCAAATAATAAGATGAAGTAAGAAACAGTATCAAGTTGTGATTTAAAGTAGTGAATTTATGTTAGATTAAAGTATAATTAGTTGTGTATTTTTAAGAAGTAATTATTGTAAAATTTGATTAATAAATCAGTGGTTTGTGAAGATTCTTGTTGCAAATAATTGAACCTACATACAGGGTATTTGAGGGATATTGTAAACACGTAATAGTACTAATCATTTTAGGAAAAAGTATAGAGACGTTTTTGATAGAAAATTTTATAAGGAATAATTTTGTATATATGTATTTTTATAAAAAAGTGCACCGTTCCCGTGATAATCTAGAGAACCACAAAATGGGGGTGGAAACGACGTCCTAGAGGATGAAGCACACTATTTTGGGGTGCGAACTTTTTTAGAATTCTTATACTATTCTTAACATTTCTAGCAATATTTACTATTATTTCTTTCTTGAACCTGAGATTATTTATGTGTATTTTGACAGTGTATAAATAAAAATAGAACAAGTGTTAGTTAAATTTACAATAAAGGACTTAATCAGTATAATCTTTATTAAAATCAGAACGTCGATAATATTTTCTTATCATTTCTTAATCACAAAATCTCTAGAATTCAGTTAAAATGAAAAAATTATGAAAAATGTCGAACCTGCCTATTTCCTGAAGCGGATTTCCTATTTAGTACTTTTTCCGGTACGAACACATCGAATTTATCTGAGTAGATATTGCTACGTACTTACATAGGCGACCCGCAATGCACATTTGTGCTTCGCGGGCCATATATAACCAAGCAGCGTTAGAGTTGCTAGGAACGGTCGCGTAACTTTCGGCTTATTGACAGGAAAGGTAAAAGGTGTTAGCGTACACTGTGGATAATTCCTGAAGCTTAATTTATTTAGATCTTCTTGTTGGATTTAGGATTATCGGCAACAATAAAATTTTCTCAGCTTTGGTTGTTTCTGTTTGTCAGAGAATTTTGATGTTACGAAGGGAGTTTTATCTGCAATTGTGCGGGATTTAGGTATGTAGGTGAGTTAACCTTATTATCGCCATCTTATCCGGTTGACCACTTTCCTTTGGAAGTATTCCGTTTGCTAGAGAGACGGACTCGACCCTGTTAATTGAGCTGTAGCATTCTACCAGAGTTTTATCCCTCGAGGAATCAGAGGTTTGTGAATTATATCTGATTACAATTGCTCTCATTAGGCACGTCTTACGTGCATTTCCGACTGTGCACTTTATGGTCCACGGACTAGGACTAAACGTTCCACGGCCTAAGCTAAATCGTTCCACGGATTAGGGAGGCTATAAACCAACCACTATCGTCACCACCGTAAGGCTGCAGCTTCACCATTTGCTGATTTCTGGGTATCGTACCACCTGGATAAGTGTTATTGTTTCCTCGTAGCAATATTTGTTTTTCTTTTAACTTACTTTTGTATATATTTAAACAAAGATTTTGCCCATTCATTATTAATTAAGTACGTTCTCTATTGTAATTCATTGCGGCCATATTTATTATAGACAATTCTCAAGCTTATAAACCAAGTGAAGCTACACGAGAGGAATTTATCCTTATTTATTTTGTAACTTATCAGAATATAGCCTTATATTCCTCGTCAGGTTCATATTAGTGAACCATAAGTTGTAAATACATAGTCCATTTCATGTTGAGAGAGAGTGTCGTTATTTCCTCTGCGACCACTAAGAATGGAACCCCAGCGACCTTATGCTAAATAAACTAAAAACTTTTAGTAGTTTATGTTAAACTTGGGCTTAACGTCCTGAGATTGCTGAGCTAGTTAAATTTCAGCTACTTCACTTATCCGGGCTAGGTAGTGTCCACGATCTGCTACGCACAGCAACCCAAGTGTGTTTTCCTTTTGTATTATCTTGCAACCCCTACCGCCTCACAATAAGAGTAGAGAAAAACCCGTAGCAATATTTCGGATTGAGAATTATTGTTTTGGTCAAACTATATACTATCTGCTCTGTTTTTATAGTATCAATTTTTGTACATTTACAGCTTGTTTATTTACCTAAACCTGTCTATCAGTTTGTAATTTGTTCTGACTTTTCTCGTGTAATACAAAGATATTAAACATAATATTTTTAGTCGCAAACTCCTCTATAAATCCTTATTTTACAATAAGGAACCTAACCAGACTGCAATCAACAGCTACTCTCCGGGCTATGTGCCCCGCCGAGCGCTGAATTACAAGTTACAAGCCTGGCGCGTTAAGTGTAATAATTGCATATTACCATCAAAACGCTAATGCTTCGATTGCAACAAACACCAGCCGAAAGACTGATCCTACTTTTGCAACAGACACTACACCGCTAGATGGCGCCTGCTGGCTGTTTTACATGTCGCTATTGTAAAAATACCGGGATGTACTATAGTCAAAGGATTCTCATGTCGGTCGCCGCATACCTACCTTGCACTGACGAGAGCCAACAGCTCGAAACTGCAGTCTGCAAGTGGTGTGTGACGACTGGCAAGGGAGCTCCTTTAAGTAAGATCAGTCTTTCGGCTGGTGTTTGTTGCAATCGAAGCATTAGCGTTTTGATGGTAATATGCAATTATTACACTTAACGCGCCAGGCTTGTAACTTGTAATTCAGCGCTCGGCGGGCACATAGCCCGGAGAGTAGCTGTTGGTTGCAGTCTGGTTAGGTTCCTTATTGTAAAATAAGGATTTATAGAGGAGTTTGCGACTAAAAATATTATGTTTAATATTCCGCCCTCTAAAAGCACATTTGAACAATACAAAGATATGTTTATACAATTATTCCCCAATCTACTTAGCAAGCAAATAAAAAAATTACCTGTAAGATTCTGTTGCTGTATTTTTTCATATTCTCAAAGATCATAAGACCCAAGTTGTATTCACTTGAACCATGGCGATCTATTTTCGGTTGTTTGGGTACATGTTCAGCCCGATAAAAAGAATCTAGAACATAAGAAAAGAAATATATTGGTATATTTATATGTGAGTTATTTATTTTTAATTCATTAAATTCATAAAAAAAGAAACAGTATTTCGGTTAGGATTTTTCCCAAAAAAGTGCCTAAATATCTACATGTGCGTATGTAAAACTATCATATTTCAAAAAAAAATGAGCTCACTTGGCTCCCTCTGCATAAGAATTTTAATCTTTTAGGCTGTTTCTACTGATTTGAAAGCACTAAGAGTATTGCACATTTCAGCTTTTCAGAACAGGACGAAGTTGTTATTCTCAGCCTTAATTTTTACCTTTCCGGTACCTACTATCAATAAGAAAATATTAATTTTGCTAACAAAAGGCATATGATAAAAATTATAGATAATTTGAAGACCTACGAAAAATGAGTCCCAAGTAAATTTTTACTCCCTTTAATAATTGGGTGAGGGTGGCAATAGAGGTGGTAGAGGGGGTGGCTAACGCCAAAATAAATTTTAGAGGTCGTTGGTCCTCGTACACATACTAAATCCCAATTTAAGTTTTTACTCCCTTCAATAATGGGGTGGGAGTGGCAACGGGGGTGGTAGAGGGGGTGCCGAACGTCAAAAAAATTTTAGAGTCCTAGATGCCCTAAATTGCAATTTTATGGACACTTACCTGCTTACTTTGCCTATTTACCCTTATGTACCCCCGAACCCTTCAACGGAATTAGATCAAAATATAATCTAGTTCCAGATTTCGTTATAACACATAAGTGTACCAAATTTCAAGTCAATATTATAAACGGTTCCAGAGTAAACGTGCGCACAAAAAGAGGTACAGACAGACAGACAGACAATAAAAAAAATTTCGCTCAAATTTAAAATCTCGACGATTCATGACATTTTCAACCTATTTCAACAAAAAAAAATTACTATACTTCCACTGGACGAGGAAGTAATTGTATACTAAAATATTCAACGCGGTACTAACTTACTGCATCACTTTTCAAAGTACTACAAATAGTACAATTATACTGACTACCGGAACACAGCCTCCGAGCCCAGCCGGACGTATATTAGTGAGAGAGTAGGGAGAGTGGTGGGAGCGCTAGGCTCCTCCCCCAGCATCTTACTGCACGGCTGCTGAACTGCCGTTATCGTTTTTATAAATGTATCACGCGCCCATGCAGGTCCTAATGCAGTTAAAGTTTTAGGGTAAAAAAATTCTGAAAGAGAATTGACTGCTGTTGAAAATGAATCTAGCGCGAAGTCCCTGACCCTTTCTCTTGTCCTTCTATTGGCTAAAAACTTTGCGCTCCCCTCTCTCACTTCCAAATCAGCCGATCGCAATTGGGCCGAGCTTAAATCAAAGGAAAGGAAAATCTGCATCCGATGGCGAATAAATTATTTCCCCCACCCCTTTCCTTCCTAACAAAAAATCACTTTTTAAAAAAAGACAGAAAAAAATCGGTTTGTTTCGCCGGCATTTTGCTATTTATGACGAAAATTTATAAAAATCGCAACATGTCAAAGTAGGCACACTAGTACGTAACCTCACGTTTGCTGCGCGATTTGTGGAAGAAATTGCGGCAGTTTTAATTTCATTTACGGTTTTCCCTCCCCCTCCCTTCCTAATCAACCTAGCAACTTGAAATTTGGATACAATACTTGGGTCCTGACTATCTATAGAAGTGAGGGGGAAAATAGTCGCTAAGTCGCTTTCTACCCTGAAAAAAACACGAACACTGCTCTCGGCACATTCCGCCGCAGCGAAAAATCCGTGTACAAATCCGTACCTTCAAATCGCAATATCTGGAGAACCGCTGAACCGATTTCGACGAGTGAAAATTCAGTTTACGCGCATTCGCGAGCCCTTCATTTTATCCTTATACACCTTATATCCTTATATCCTTATTTTTCGATCCGAGTCAAACTAAGCTACCTATTTCCGAAAAACTGATTTTCTCTATCTTTACATGTAAATTCCCCCCCCCCCCCTCCACCACCCCTCTCGAGCCCCATAAACATGATAGAGGGAGCCCGACTAAGTAATATACACAAAAAAAATCGAGAAAAAAACATTGTCGTTTCGAGACCCAGATCGATCTCACTATATGTAGTACATAATATATCCAGCAAATAGTGACATATTATATTAAATGAATATTTGCAAATATTATAATTGTATAATATATACACTCATATCTGGGTGTATTATAATAAGTACTATAAATATTATAAAACTATGTATGAACCTAAATATGGTCAATATTAATTTTGATTTCATAATGTCTGAAACCAATGGGTAAAATAGAAAAAAAAAATGAGCGGGAATGCAACTAATTTAATGAAAATGAAAACGACTGTTTCCAGAATTAATTTTCTCAATAACACATGACATATTTGCAGACAATGCACTATGGTTCGATGTATAGCAGAAGCCAACTTTTAGGGAGTACATCACACTAATTACTCAAATGAAATGAATTCCATTCCATAACATTTTCTTTCCATTTTCGTTATATATTATTAACAGTAGATTGGTTGTGAGGTGAAATTATATTGTCTGACTTGAATGCCAATGAACCGCTTACAAAAGTGGATTGTAGTACACGACAAACAGCATAAATATTTGCTTTGAATTTTAAAATACAACTCGCAATGTAAATATTTATTGATATGGAAGAATCGGGATTCCACATATCGGATAGCCTAGTGAAAATAGTAACAAAATCAATGTTACATCAGAAAGTTCACTAAAGAAAAATTTGTTGTGTTGTGTAGGAAAACTCGGAGAAAAGCTTGGTCATTTCGCGGAAGCTCCTTTGCAAACTTCATTTAGTAAAATACTGAACTAACGTAGTATTTCAAAAATTGCTTTGTGTTTTTAAAAAAATTTCAAAAACATTACTTTTATTATGAATGAACAGTTTCATGATTATAAGTAACTACAACACTCTTCAACTAGAATCGATAGCAAAGTAAAATATCCAAAATTCTGGAATTCCTATTAAACAAAAAAAACTAATAACAATAGTGGAGCAGATCTGGAGGAAAACCAGGCTCAAATAAGTAAACGTCTGATTGTGATTTTTTTTGCCAATAAATAAAGTTGGATCCCCCCAACATTTCGACACATTTGTGCCGCGGATGCCAAAGGGGGGAGGGGGAAAAGACATATTAAATGTATGAGAAAATGGTGTTTCGAAGATAACTCGGCGGATTTTGATCTGACAAAAAAAAATCTTCAGACCAAACATGAAGAGCTCATGAAAATAAACCTCATCGACGTCAGTTCATTCGCGAGATATCGCGAGTCAAATATGCAAAAATTAAAAAAAATATAATTCATTTTTTATCATGAAGGAGTGGAGTTAAGGACACAACTTTTCTTAATAGAAGGGTATTGGTAGATACTTCGTTGGACCAGAGGCTGGTGGCGGTGGGATAATTAGGACGGGAGGATGAGGGGGATAACGAAAATATTTCAAATGCTGATATCTTAACGTGTAATTATAGACAACTGCAATATCGTCAGAGAAAATCCTGAAATTGTACAAAAAGCTACAGTCGTAAAGTCGTTTAATTTGTAGTTGAATTAAATTGTAATTACTTTACATGTAAAAGACATTACATTACATTTAGCAGCATTAAGAGGAAGACGGTTATTAATGCACCAGGTATTAAGAAGATCCAGGTTACGCTGAACCCTCAGGCAGTCGCAGTCGGAATTTATAGGAAAGTATATTTTTAGGTCATCAGCATAAAGTAAATAGTGAACATCCAAGCCCTCAACAATGTCATTGATAAACAGTACAAAAAGCAATGGTCCAAGTACCGAGCCCTGTGGTACCCCAGATGATTGGCTGTAATGATCAGACCGATAACCACGATACTGAACATATTGAGACCGATAGGACAAATAAGATATAAATAAATTTAGTAGCGAAGTACTGATTCCAAAGCTTTCTAATTTAGTCAATAAAATGCCATGGTCTAGTCTGTCGAATGCTTTAGGGAAGTCGGTATAAATTACATCAACCTGACCCTTACGATCTATGACTTCAGAAATAAATTGGATGATACATATCAGGTTTGTAAGAGTTGACCGACCGCCCATAAAGACATGTTGTTCTTCAATTTTTGAACTTTTAGTATGAAAGGGTACGCAATAAAAATTCAAAAATTTTAGAAAAATTACATAAAATTGCGATGGATTCTATTTCATTTTTACTGCCCTTTTTAAACAGTGGACAAATTCTGTATAGTTTCCACTTATTAAATTAAATATAATACAGAGAGTTTTGTAAAAGACATTAGCGCAATCTCTTATAATAAACGCGGATTTTTCAGCAGGTCCTGTAGTCATGTTTGCCTTGAGTTTTTTAATTGAGTTTACGACTTCGCTCTCAGTGAATATTCGAATATGCATAACCTTGTTATTATATACACTCTCACTAGAATTAATATACGCATTAGAGAAAAAATCAGCAAAGGAGTTAAGAATAGATGTGGCATTATTTTTTGAATTAATATAACCCCAGAACTTATTTGGATTAGATTTTGTGGCATTCTCGGCATCTCGCATGTATGCAGCATAAGCATCTTTTATAGTCATTTTTAGCAAAGCTCTTAATTCATTGAATATTATTAGATCATCCTGGTTTTTAGTCCTTCTGTATATATTACGTGCCCTATTCTTCTGTTTAAGCAGTCTAATTGTATTGGAATTAAACCAGGGGGGATACTGTTTGTGTGATGGTGTTTTTTTAGGGAAGTATTTCTTATAAAACAGAATATATTTTGTCATAAAATTCAAACACGGCTTCGTCAACGTGAACTAGAGCTAGCTCATTGTAGAGTGCGAGGTAATTAACTTTTTTAAAATTAAACGACTCATGACTAAATAGAGGAAACTTATTAGTTATGAGATCTTGTACACACACATTAATACAAAGAGCAGGATGATGAGGATCTTCCGCTAACAAAACTGAGGTTGATTTTTGGACGTTACAGACATATTACTTAAAATGAGATCTAGCAGTCTGTTATTAGCATTGAGTACATTATTTTGTTATTTTATATTAAAA
This sequence comes from Leptura quadrifasciata, assembly GCA_963675555.1. Taxonomy (NCBI): domain Eukaryota; kingdom Metazoa; phylum Arthropoda; class Insecta; order Coleoptera; family Cerambycidae; genus Leptura; species Leptura quadrifasciata. Next base: position 21,323,337 of record OY776673.1, read on the forward strand.
AAAGTTCATAAAATGCAGCAGGGAATTGTATTTTCGACTGGAAGTTTTTGAGAAATATTCAGGGATGTTAAAGTCGCCAATAATGAGAATGTCGGATCCATACAGGTCATTTAGTGATTCAATATTATCAAATAAACATTCATAATCCTCACAGGTTGATCAGTGGGAATATATAAAACAAAAATAAGAAAATACTGATTACATGTTTTAATTCTTACGCCCAGTATATCGATGCCCTTGAGATTATTAAAACCTGGACATAGGGAACGAACGTCAAGTAAATAAGCATTTTATTTCATTGTAATACTCCACTTCCTCGCGGTATTACAAGCTTGAAAATCCCTATCAGCGCTAAATACATCATATGCAGTTATATCAAACAGTTCGGCATTTGACAATCCCGCATGAGCCCATGTCTCGGTGAGAGCAATACAGTCACACTGGTCAATGAGTGAATTAGTAAATAACTCATTAGTTTTTGTCCCTAGTCCACGAACATTCTAATAATAGACCGACATAAAATAAGAGTTCTTAGCCATTGCTTTTTCAGTGTTTATAAATGTTTTTGTGGATAGCGCATGGTCGGAACTTAAAGGAGCTGATTGCTACCGAATACCTAAAATATTATTCCTGAACTTTGTAAGAAAGATTTTGATGGAGGACAAAGCAATTTTTATCACATGCTGCATGATTAGTATTAATTACTGAGTCTTTATTACCCTTATTGAAGGTTAGGCAGTTGATACAACAAAGATCTTGTGATTTACACTCTGAGATGTTATGTTTTTGAGAACAACGCGGACAGATCACATGCCGGAGGGCACATTTGTTTGACAGATGGTGAAAACCATTGCATTTAAAACAGCGTCTCATTTCAATAGCATCAAAAACATTACAATAGTCATAGCCAACGAATAATTTACCCTGCTCTAATATATTACCATATTATGTAGTCTTATCTACACGAAGGATAGCCTGAAATATTTTGTTTATCTGCCCTTGGTAAATTTTCTCTTTTAGATATCCGATTTATATTTAGATACCGATTTAAATATGTTCATATTCTTTAGCAGCAGTCCTTGCATTGACATTACAAATATTAGGCAGTAATGCATACTACTATTTAATATAGTAATAATACTTTTGATATTAGATTTGACACAGGCCTGCTTAGATTGAAATACTTTGTCTTATATTATGGCAAAAATAAGTCAGTTTGTTATTTGTTATATTGTTATTTTCGTGAATTATAATTGCTGTTATGTATTTAATTGAATTTAATATTTTAAAATATTTACTTAATTTAATATTTATCGTATTGATTAAAACTTCACTTTTATTGGTCTAAATAAACTTCAGTAAGTAAGAACATAAATTTTTTTGTTTTCCTCGACATTTTAGTATTCAAATACACAAAAAGAAAGTTTAATTGTTCAATTTTCAAAATGTTGTTAAAATCAAACAATTAAACCTGTTTTTTGTGTACTTGCAACATAGATTATCACCAAGTAAAGGTCCAATTTATCAACTATTTTATATTCGTTGAAAAAAAATTTTGTTATAAGAACAATATAATGGCACCAAAAAATGTTATGGCATATTATTGTCAATGATTTATGTAGGGCAATTTTTTATTAACTTTTCCCCAGTAATAACTTTTCTAAAACACATTATTGTTGCAAGTAGAACTAAATACCACAGACAAGTATGCCAAAATTTTATCCTATACCATCCATCCAAATTAACAAAATCACTTTTATTAAAATTCAAAAACTGCAGAAGTAATACATGATGTTCCATTTAAGAAAACAAGGTTAAGTTGATCCCAAAGAAAACGAAAATGTAAACGATGCAAAAGTCCAAGATAGAGAAAATACCAAAATTTCATCTCACTTAAATTACATTGAATTTTATCCGTAATTAAAAAATTACAAGTTCCTGATTTCAGTTACACCCGGTATATACAGAAACACAAATTTTTTCCTTTGCACAAAAATTTCAAAATAATAAAAGTTTTTTTCGAACTCTCACTTAAATAAACACAGTCAAATCACAATCACTTAGGTATGTTAAAAAGAAATCTTTACCTATGCTTAAACTCATCTTGTTTCTAGGTCGCACTACCTTTAACTCTAGGATTGACTGTCTGCTTTAAGCAGAGCGATTTAATTTATAGTTTCCGTACTAATACTGTAAACAGAATAATTTGAAGGTGATGTGGCATTTTATCCTCTCTTTTCCTTGAAGCCCTGACTAGACTACCCAAATGACTTGCCAAAATGTGACCTATAGGAAAAATATTGACAACAAATTAAAATTACTGATACGTAAAATAAAGAGAATTGGGCCAGTAAACATAAATATTGTGTAAGATATAATCATAGGTTTATGTTGTAATACAGTTTCTTATAAACATGTTCTATTGTAAACTTAAATGTTTTAAAATTATGAATTAACTCAAATCAAGTTATTTATTTGACTACATTATAAAAAAAATATTTGTAGCATGTCAAAAAACACCTTGAGGGGGGTTCTCAGACAACTTTTCAAAGCGTCAATAGCTCTTAGTCTATTCGATAACAAGATCCAAAACTAGACGATCAATATTTGACTGTTCGCTCTGCATATGTAAAATATAAAAAAATCTATATTTTTGGTGCAATTTGGGAAGTGTTGACCTGTGTACTGAATAATAATAATATATACCTGCAAATGTATGTGATTGTTAAATATTATTTTTATTAGGGTCTGCGTACCCTCATCTAAAGGTATTGTTCCCGTTATTTTCAATTGTATTTATTATTCACAAATATTTAAGTTTCAATCGTCCATTAACTATTTAGGAGAATTTTATAATATAGCTATTATCCCAATGCAATTAGGAAAAACCCATTTACCTATTGCTACCCTTACGGCTAGATCTACCGAATTTGGATGAAGTATACCGATATACCTATTTATTTTAAAATTCTACCGAATATTCAGTAATATTAGAAACAAACAAAACTTTTTGAAAGGCATTTAAGAACATCTTCACACCCATGTTATAAACTTTGAACATTGTAAAAATAATATTAAAAATTGAATATCTAGTGCTGGTTGGTTAATTACTGATTGCGGTAAAATAAAATTACCACGTAATGATCATATATTATGTAACGCGGATTTTTCGATTCCGATTATTCTTAATTTACGTTTCGCACTAACAATAAAAAGGAATTTTAGGGAAATCTTGAATCATGTTTCATGTACATACTTATTACTTATTTTTAACATGGTCTTTTCAGAGCCTTTCATTTTTCTGATATATTTACGAAGACTTGCATTCAGATTCAGAAATTTTGAATCCCCGCTTTTATATACACACTTTTTAGCTGTTTTTCTATCATATGTTAACAAACTTTCTATTGTCATATATATCTTATTTTTGAGAATCTTTGTTTAGGTTTTAATAGAGTCGATCTGTCGATTTTTTCGATTTTTTTTTGTGATGTTATGAAGTCGGACCCCCTTTATCATCCGAAAAATTTTCCAGTCGAACTTTTCGCGAGGAGGGAGGCCAGAATTTAACTTTGCCTAGGCTGAAAATAGTTATTGGACCGGCCCTGGTTACGAACATATGTTGATATTACCACCGTTCAGCACCGTTAAGTATTACCATGCATTTCTTAAACACCCTGTACATACGCATCGAATTAGTGACCTCCTTTTTTTAAGTAGGTTAAACATAGTAAACGCACATCAAAATACACACTTTTCTAGTATCATGTTTCCACTTATTGTTGATTATCTAGAAGCCTTGTCATACCAATCTATTGCAAAATGTCAATGCTACCGCTCAATAACTACTTCCTGTCCTCATCTAGCCATTAAGATAAAATGAGTAAATACATCAATCAATTTGTGCACAGTCTCGTTTAGCGAAATTTAAAGGACAAATAATTTGATCCAAATAAATAAATATAAAAATGTTTTTACACACTATGATCGGTGTAACTTAAGTCAGAGAGCATATAAGCACATGCTACAATTAAATTAATAACATCCCCTTTTTAAACTTAACAAGGACAGCATAATGATATAGACCATCATGATATGCACATTGCATATATAATAATATACAATTAAAAACCACTTTTCCATGCCTCCGTCATGTATTTATTGTAATACAACTTGTAATATAAAACCAGTTATTTGCCATGAAATTATATACATTTATAATCAGTTCAAGCTAAGGTAAATGTTTAAATACTGGCACGGTCCTTTAAACAGAGAGAGAATAATAATTATAAAATTAACGAGGGGTTTAATCAGACAGGAGAGAGGCAACATTTTATGTGTTACTGACACCGAAATATGTCACACCAACAAAAGCCAAAACAGATAATACTACACTCTTTGGTCTTAAGCTTAACACCTAGGTGTTGTGTTACCCTGGGACACGGATTCAAAAACTATTCTCTCTTGTGATTTTGTCAGTGTACATCATCAAGTTCATATTCCAAGTTTCGTTAAAATCCAATGTCCTGTACTCGAAGGATATATTCACCTGATTATGATGTGACAGAATATGAGACTTATTTGAAAGCAGTATAATAATAGTACAATCAATGAACCGATTCACCTCCGAAATCTGATCAACTCAACCGATTTGTTTGAAATTTTGACAGTAGCTCAAAAATGATGCATGTGCTTCCACCCCGGGGGTGAATGCCACCCTTTCTCGGGGGTGTAAATTTAAAAGTTCAAATGATACCGGAAATCGATAGAGGATCAAATTTTAAGAAGAAAATGTAGTATAAAGTTTTTTCTACAACCTAGTAATTTCTGAGTTATTCGCGATTGAAAATTTCAATACATAACACGTGTTTCAACAGTTTTTCGTGAATAACTCGAAAATTAAACGTTTTCTGGAAAAAACTATTCTTATCGAAATTGAAGCTTATAAAAAGACAAAGCGATAGGCCATATTAAGCGACTTATGAGTCATTGAAGACGAATTTTTGTTTGTCGTAAATTTATCTAAAGATTTAAACTCAAATAACGGAAAAATTAGTAATTTTTCAGAGAAAATGTTCATAATCTTTTTTAAAGTGCTTTATTAGACCTTTAAAATAAGCTCTTACAAAAGCCTCTAGCATGGAAATTAAGGAAGTTATGAAGAAAATAAGTTAAGTCTCTGGAATTTTTAAAAAAAAATTGACAATAAAATTGGCACCATGAGCGGCAAAATTAAAATTAATCGTAGCCCATGAAAAATTAATTTTATTTATGTCCCAATAACACGTTCCAAAAGTTTGAATGGTTTAGCGAATGTACATTTTGAAAAAAGTTGTTTTAAGCAATTTTTTTTTCAATTTTTCAAAAAATACGTTGTTTTTTCAAAATAACTCAAAAAATAATGGTTTTACGAAAAAAAGTGTTCTTAACAAAAATTTAGCTTTCTTTTTACTGAAAATTTTGCTTTTTTTTTAATTCATGTAGCTTAAAAATTAAGCAAGATATGGGCATTTAAAGCTTTGATTTCTATGCGAAGGAAACCTCTTTTTAGCCCTTCAACCTTAAAATTCTCTGAACGAAAGGGCGTAGAAATATTGCAATCATCATGACTTTATAGCTTTTGAAATTCCCTACAAAATGATGTGTGGGTGAATGCAAAAAGCTTAAAAGGAAGCCGAGTTATCGTTAAAAAACTAAATACATTTTTCTAGAGATAACATAGGAAAATTACGGAGCGCATAAATTTTCAACGTTTTGGAGCATTTATTCTTTTGTACATGCTGTGTCTCCTTGATACATACATATCTGGATCCCCACATGTATAAACACATGCATAAAAAGATGTTATATAGAGAATATGAGTAAAAGATAGAAAAGGAAAGCTGCGCTTCTCTAGGCGAAATTTATCTGAAATTCCCTTCAAAACGGGTGTGGCTCTACTTGTGGGTGTCGCAAACTTGGGTTATATTGCAATGAAACTTGCGGCACTTGCTTCGGTGACAGTTGCCAAAATTGTCCTCCAATCGACCAAGAAGAAAAGGAAGTTGATAGTGAAGGAATGGATGAATTTGAAAATTAAAATTAAATTATTAACATTCACTTTTTAAAAATCATCTTAATATTGTAAAATAAATATTTTTGTTATAATTACAATGTGAAGTTTTAAGAGTTTAATTTCCCTGAAAGGGATGTTTTTAAGGGATGAAAATTTTAGAAAAATTTCATTATATCATAAGCAGCAATATATTTTCATTTTTTTACGCATTCCACTACTTGGAGCTTTCAAAAAGATTTTTTCTCCAATTTTTATTGTAAGGGGTGGTTTTTAGGGGTTGAATCATATTGAAAAATGGTGTATCAGGTCGTTTACATTTAAATATATATATTTTTTCTATTCAAGATCCAAAATATAAAGATTTTATGCTTTTTAAACAGTTTTTTTTAATAATTGTGTTAGGGGTAGTTTTTTAAGGGTAGTTACATAGTAAAATATCGAAATATTAGTTACATTATAAAACACAACAAATATTTAACATATTTGAACATAATGATAACCTATCACTGCTTCCATCTATTAGTTTTCAATTTTTCCTAAGTTTTATTGTTAGGGGTGGCTTTTGGGGGTTGCATCATTAAAAAAGTTAAGTATCAGATTTCTTATACTTAAAAGGAAAAATTCTCCTATTACGATCCAAAATAAAAAGGTTTCATGCTTTTTAAACATATTTTTTAAATAATTTTCGTGTGAGGGGTTGTTTTTAAGGGTAGTTAAATAGTAAAATATTGAAATATTAGATCCATGATTAAAAACAATTGATATCTAACATATTTGGACATAATTATAGCCCATCATGCGTTAATTTATTAGTTTTCAATTTATTGGAGTAAGGGGTAGTTTAAACCCCTTAAAACCAAAAAACACACTTTGCGATCAAGTCAGTTTTGAAGAGGAGGGTAAGATTAACTTAATTCTAAATTTTCAAGAAGATCGGAGCAGTACTTCAGATTTCGGAGATTTGGCCCCTTTTTAACGTTGAATGACTTTATTATAAATGTATCTAGAATTCGGAATATTTGTATGTCAGACGGCTTTCATACGCACGCACTGGCCAGATTTGTCGCATGTGGTTTCATTTTTACGTTAACGGGTCCTATACAAATAAACTAAGAAGTATTTTTAATACTAAAGAGAAAAGTAAATCCATAAATACAAAAGTAATTGTTTTGTTTACCTTCGTACCAAATAACTTAGTTTTCATAAAAAACGTAATGGGAGCATAGTATACTTAACATGGGAGGTAGAGCTCATCGCCAAATAACTTAATTATTATTTTCATAATACTTAGTGTTGAATGGTTTATTATGTGTAAAATGATTATAACTATGCTTGTGGTAGCCCTCATTAAAATCATTCATACAAGGATCTCCCACGTACTTGTTTACATTTTTATTAATCCCGTTGATCTTAATGAAAACTCAAATCATTGTTTATTATATAAATGGTACGCTATTTTTCATATCTTACATAAACAAATCTAGAGACATTAACGACGATTAAATTTCAGTAATATATAAACTATATAAAACATACAGCGTGGCTCAAATTCGAGCTTTATTACTGCATGGCGAGTTATGACTAGCGGTCGTCCGTGGCTTTGTCCGCGTGGAGTTCAAGGATATATACAGATATAATTATGTACAATATAGTGGGGTCGATCAGGCATTAAAAATGGAAACGGACTCGTCTTTATGATTTTTTTTTGTGATGTTATGAATTTGGACCGTGTCTATCATCCGGAAAATTTTCCGGTCGAACTTTTCGCGAGGAGGGGGCCAAAATTTACATGTAATGTAAAGATAGGGAAAATCAATTTTTCGGATATAACTGGCTTAGTTTGATTCAGATCAAAAAAGTGTATAGGGATAAAATGAAGGGCTCGCAAATGCGCCTAAACTGAATTTTGACTCGTCAAAATCGGTTCCCGAGAGAGCTGGGCTCAGTACTCACAAAAGTACTCGAAAATTATATTCGAGTATTTGATGTACTCGAGTATTGGTACTCCTGAGTACATATTTTCAAATATATTCAAGTACATATACTCCTTGCAACTTGACAAGTACTCGAAGTACTCGAAAATGTACTCTAAGTTATGGTAAGAATTTTGCATGCAGGCACAGACTCTCTGTATGCCTAATGATTTCTCAACCATAAAACAGATGTTCTTGCGATATAATACTGCTATATCATCTTTAGCACTAGTCGAAAGGTTATTTTCTTTTGCGACGATCATATTATTTGTTACTGCTTATTTACAGATGTTAGAATATATTATATGTTTATGTTTTGTAGAAATTGAATATATTTTATTTGTTATATACAGGGTTACTGGTAATTCGATACATTCCTTTGGAGATGTGATAGGGCATGAGCTAAGGAGTAAATCTAGCCCTAACATACATTTTGCAAAACTCAATAGTTTTTGAGATATTTCAATTTTTTTGTTTTTTCTCAAAAAAGTAGATCTTAATGTCTTAAAAGTTAATTTCCGAAAAATCTACTTGACATTTAAAATTTTTTTTTTACTGGATTACTTGTCCAATATTATAGATATCCGTTTGGAATGAAAAATATCCGGAAACATTTCGATCATGTGAACATTTAAAATAAAAACTTGTAAAAATTTTTTTTTTAAAATCAGATGAAATTTACCTATTAGGTTTTTTCAAAAAAATATTAATGTAGCACGCGTACAAATTATTATAAAAACTTCCTTATTTCAATAGCTATCTAACTAGGTAGAAATGTTTAATGTACCCTTGATAGTTTTAATAAAAAATAAGTAAAGATAATGCTGGTGGCGGAATTTATTAAACGACTAATCGTTCATTTTCATTTAAGTCAGTCAGTCCTTGACTTTGACGTTTGTGCATATATGTCATTAACTGACATTCTTATCTCCGTGTCCCTTAAGTTTGTTGGTCTTGTTAAATTAGTTATCGAAGATTTTGATTTTGCTCGTAGTTGTTGTTATTAGTTGTTGTTATTGTATTTTCTGTGCCATGGCCGTGTATGCCAACGCAGAATATGCTGATATCTTGTTTGTCTATCGATACTGTGGCGGCAACGCTGCTGAAGCTCGCCGAGAATATGGTCTTTGGTACCCTAACCGCCGCTTACCAAATGCACGTGTATTCAGTACGGCATATCGAAATATCGCTGAAACTGGCTCCGTGAAATGTAGAAGAAGTGACGCTGGTGCTCCTCCCGCTTATGAACCAGATGATGAGGAAGAAATATTGAGGTATTTTGAGGCAGACCCAACTATTTCAACTAATAAAGTCGCAAGACTAACCGAAGCGTCACAATGGAAAGTTTGGTCTACGATACGTAGAGTTGGATGTCATCCTTACCTCTATACCCCTGTCCAAGGCTTGGAGGAAGGTGATCCAGGAAGGAGAGTGGAATTCTGCCGCTTTATGTTAAATTCAGATGCAGAAAGTGCAAATTTTTTAACAAGTATTTTATGGATGGACGAGTCGAAATTTAATCGCGAGGGTATAACAAATTTCTACAACCTACATTATTGGGCAGAGGAAAATCCCAAGTTAACACGTGAAACTAGTTTCCAAATGAAGTTTTCTATTAATGTGTGGATGGGAGTCATTGGCCACTATTTAATAGGGCCACACTTTCTTCCTCAAAATTTAAACGGGGAAATCTATGAAAATTTTTTAAGAAGTGATCTGGTGGTGATTTTAGAAGATGTTCCTCTCGCCGTCAGACAACGAATAATGTTTCAGAACGACGGTTGTCCAACACATTATCGGCTGACAGTACGACAGTTACTTGATCAACGTTTCCCTAACCGTTGGATTGGAAGAGCGGGCCCAATACCTTGGCCAGCGCGAAGCCCTGACTTAACACCCCTTGATTATTACGTATGGGGTCATATGAAGGAGATGGTCTATGCCACACCAGTCAATACTATAGAAAACCTTAGACAAAGGATAGCCGATGCTGCCCAACACATAAGGCATAATCTGACAGCCAGAGTAACAAGGATGGAAATAAGAAGATGCTGCCGTGTCTGTATACGGAATAGGGGCTCCCATTTTGAGCAAGACATATAAAAAATAAAGTACAACTTTGAAATTAATGAAGAATTAAACTCTACTTTTAAAATGTTTTTTACTGTTTATCTAAAAATAAAATTCGTACTACTTGTGTTATTTTTACTAGTATTTTCTTAGAACTATTAAGGGTGCATTGAACATTTGTACCTTGTTAGATAGCTATTGAAATAAGGCAGTTTTCATAATAATTTATACGCGTGTTACGTTAATATTTTTTTGAAAAACCTAATAGGTAAATTTCATAGCTGATTTTAAAAAAAAAAATTGTAAAGTTTTTATTTCAGATGTTCACATGATCGAAATGTTTCCAGATATTTTTCATTCCAAACGGATATCTATAATATTGGACAAGTAATCCAGTAAAAAAAATTTAAAAATGTCAAATAGATTTTTCGAAAATTAACTTTTAGGACATTAAGATCTACTTTTTGAGAAAAACAAAAAAAAATTAAAACTATTGAGTTTTGCATAATATATGCTAGGGCTAAATTTACTTCTTAGATCATCAAGGAATGTATCAAATTACCAGTAACCCTGTATATTGGATTTTCTATTTCTATTCTTCATTTCGTATCTTATAGTTATAGCTCTATTTAAATATCTACCAAAACAATACAACGTTTGCAGCGAACAGTGTGGTACTTAGTTATGTTTTGGCTAATGGAGATGGAAAGAATTTAAGTCCTAAATTGTAAGGAAATTTTAAACATTTTTATATCAATATTTATTTTTGTGCAGACCTGTACTCATTTATATTTTTATTATTTTATTATTATATTATACGATGATGTACTCCACTACTCACATTGTACGAGTACAAAAGTACTCGAGGAATTCGAATACTTTTGAAGCAATAGTATACTCTTACTAAATGTACTCGAAGTACTTTTCCGATGTACTCGTACTCGAAAATGTATGAGTACATTTGTGTAGTATTCGACCCTAGCTCTGTCCGGGATATTGCAATTTGAAAGTACGGATTTTTCGCTGCGACGGGAACGTACCGAAAGTTGTTTTCGCATTTTTTTCGAAGAAGAAAGTGACTTGGCGACTTTTTCTTTCTTCCCCGATAGACACTCAGGACCTAAGTACTGTGTCCAAATTTCAAGTCGCTAGGTTGATTAGGGGGGAGGAGGAAGGGTAAACGTAAATTAAATTAAAACTGCTCATTAAAGGACAGATTAAGTCTGACAGTATTTACACGCGCATAAAGTATGAACTAATAAAATATCACTAGAGCAATTCTGAGGTTTAACACTTGGGCAGTTCGATTTTAATTTTTAATGGCATATCATTTGTTATAACAATATTTTTGTGACATTATCATTGTTCCAGATATGACGTCACCGACATGTTTTTAAATAGTAAGCTCAATCTCTTATAGCGCCATCTGAGAGAATCACTTTTTTACGTACGGCATGAAAAGTTTTGACATGTTGCATAACATCAGGCCGATAACCGCGTTGGTTAAGGCGCGAGGTGGCAATCGCGGTTAATCACACGGGTATCGTACCGGAGGGTTCGAATCCTGGCTCCGGCAGTGGCACTGTCGGAGGAAATGGTTGTATGTCCACGTTTTTTCAATGTGTAACTCCCTTCCGCACAAGCCTCTGGTTTCTGGAATTGGAAGTTGTCTAATTTCTGTGGTGTTTATTTATTTATTATTTTCGAGTAAAATAATATTTTAAGAAATCACGCACATTCTATTTGTGTACAACAGAGAAAACTACAATAAACAACTCATTATGTTGTTATCATTCTTTTATTAGTATAATTATATACATCAATTATTTCTAATTCATGATGTTCTGTACAATCGTATCTGATAAAAACACTAGCAGTTGTTTGCATATTTTTATCATATTATTTACAGCGCCAGTCTTAGCCGTGAAGTATTATCATAAATTTAAATTAATCCTTCTAATACCATTTTTTTCATAGCATTCCTATTTATTTTCTTAGTCGCAGTCCTAACAATTTCTTTAACAATTTTTACACCTCCTCTCAACCTCTGAGTCTCCTTCACTCGATCTTGAAAGTATTGTTCGATCTCATTAGGAGTAACATCCTCATACCCTTTATTTAATACTACAATTCCCATTGGATGTTCTCCATCAATTTCGTGCGGAAGGCCAATAACCGCAGCTTCCTTGATAGCTGGATGAGTCGTGAGCACATCTTCCAGAACAGCAGGCAGAATGTGCCACCCTCTGTACTTAAAAATTTCTTTGATTCTGTCAACAACATAGAAACATTCGTCCTCGTCGTAGTAAACTAAGTCGCCTGTTTTTAAATATCCTTGTGAATCGTAGGCTGACGTTGAATCCATTTTGTAATAGCCATTCATAAACAAATCACTTTTCAGCCTTAACTCTCCTCTTTGGTTAGGCCCGAGTATTTCCTCGGTAGCTGGATCTACAATCTAAAAATGTTGATTATTACAAAATATCTGTAACAGATAACCATTTACCAGCGTAATATCTGCATCAATGAACAATGAAAATATATATCAACACTAAAATGTTGCCTTTAAATTATTTCACTTACTTTCCACGCGAATCTTTTATTCATTTTTCCACAAGATTGTGGCTTCTTAATTTGCATCTCGACTTCTTCTGGAATTTTTCCATTAAATCCTGCTACAAAACCAGATTCTGTTTGTCCATATATGTTAAGGATTACTGTGTTGGGTAAAGCTTTGTTAAGATCATCCATCATTTTGTTTGTCACAGGGCAACTGCCTGTAAAGAAATATTTTAAGCTACTAGTGTTAACATCTCTGCGATGGATTAAAAGCTCTTGTGCATGATATGGCGCCAAAAAAATAGACGTTACCTAAAATAAATAAAACAAATAGATTTATTATATAAATAAGAAGTATGTGTCATATTAATGGCTGCAAATTATATTTATAATGAGTAGCCTAATAAGAGCGTGATACTGTAAACTATTTCAACTTTAAACCTGCCAATAAGCTTTATTATATTTTATATATTTTTCTGTTTTAGTTCTGCCAGTATATAAGATAAAGTGGTATGCCGACGATCATAATGCTAATATAGGCTAAAGAACAAGTTCTTGTTCCAGAATTTCGCATATAAAAGAGAAGAATACAGCGGAGGGGAGCAGGTAAAATGATTAAACTTTAAATAGAAACGCTACGAAATTAGTAAGAAATATTATAGAAAGTTTAGGGAACTCAATTTTGCAGAAAAAGTATGTGGGGTCATGTGTATTTCTGTTATGGTACGTCCAAAGAAAACGTGTAGAGTGTGTAGCAATACACAGATCCATTGGATCGAAACGCATATATTGCCAAATCAATAATAGATACGATAGCTATTCCATCACTCAACGAAGACGCGTCAACGTACAACGTCAACTAACTACACATTGACCATTATCTGCGACATTGTCTACGACTGGAAATATGAAGAAAAGTTTCCATGAACATTGGTTCGGAAATGTTTATTGAATCTGCTACAGCGCACAAAAATACGAATATATACAAGACATCTAAGCTGTAATATACATTGTGCTTTCCAAATCCTTCTTGGTCTAATTTTAAGAGTAACTAAGGGTAACTAATGGTAAATAATAAAGATAATTATCTCAATCCAACAATTATTCTTGCCGCAAATATCAATAAATTCAAGTAAGAGGAGAATTTTTTAGGCTAACAAATGATTTATGCGTGTAACTAAGTCAATAAATCATATAAAGATATAAGGGAATTACTCCATTCTAATAACCATAGCAACACAACAATAATTTGGACAGGAAATGTCGTGGGAATTGCATAAAACAAACAAGTCAATGAAATTTTACGTGAAAAGAGTGGGGGTACGACAGTGGGGGAGTTACACAAAATAGTCCCTGGTGCAAAATTGGTGGGGGACCCAAAGTGGTGACGTGCTTAACTTTTCAACCGTCCTTATTTCCCTACTTTTTCTGCTATTATAGAGTGAGATAGATATTCAACAATCGCTTTTAACCGATTGCCCCGAGGCACAAACGGCCGAGGGTACAGCTTCTGGACAACGGGTGAGTATAACTTATATTTTCCGCTAACCCATCTGTCTCAGATACCCCAGGACGGACCACCACTACCAGAGACATGACGCTTTTCTACCCAAACCCAACCTCCTTGCGGGCGTCGGACAACATACCGTCCAACGCCCGTTGTCCTACCTGCTCCGTGGAGTCCGAAAGTGCTAAAAAAGCACTTAGGGTCTCCACACTCCCGAGCTACACAGCTCATATCCTTACCTTTCCGATGATCCGGGGTAGGACACACCTTTACTGTGTCCTACGTACCGGCAGTCAATCCCAGCCAAAACTTCCTAAAACCCAACTAGACCGATGACTACCCACGGGGGTGACAAGCTGGCGAAGAAAGAAAATATCAAGACAAGAAGAGCGCCAGAAGAGACCTCTGCCAGCGAGGTTGAAGAGCCAGGACCAGGGGAGGTCCGCAGAAAATACCACGACACATCTCGCATTTGCGGACTGGGTCTGGTAGAAGTAAGCGGGCCCACCTATCACGAAGGCCGGTCCAGGTCTACAGAGATAATCTAGGAGCAAAGAGTAGTAGTCCTACTCGGCCCTAGTTATCGAGACCGTCATCAAGCCAATGGATATTGGCGCGTTTTAACCGATTATATCCGAAAAAATATATTTAAAGAAAACATACTCCATAATAATTAAAGAGCTTAGACATAGAAGTATATGAAACTTAGAGTAGAATAACTTTGAAAATTAAAAATCGATAGTGCTTTCTTGCAACGCCACCTATTAGTTTAATACAATGAAAATTGAGCAGGATCTATGGGCATATGGTGGTGGGATTCTAAGTTGCTATGTTGCTATCGTATCTAGTCGATACGATACTAGTGATTCTAGGTAAACTATTGTATCGTCATTTTGGAACTTACTTGAAAGAATTCACTCAAGGCCCAAGTAGCTATCGTTTCAGTAATACGACATTATAACAGTTTACTTGATAGCAACTTGCAATGTCAAATCCGGTCGCTGTTCTGAAGAAAACTAGGTCAAATTGAAAAACGGAGAAACAAACAAGCATCATCCCGTTCCTCGGGAGGGTTAAATAACTTTTAAAACCTTTGGGGAATTCACAACAACAGTTAAATTAGGCTAGTATTCAAATGAGTTTTAATGTATAATTCTGTATCACAGATAACAAATAAGGATTATAATTATGATTGTATAGTAAATGAGATTACCTTGTATTTTTCTATGATCTTCCATGCTTCAGATGCATCAAATTTTGAACACACAACTTTAGCGCTTCCTGTGTATACAGTTTTTAGAAGGAACATGACAGCAGAAATCCAATAATAGGTAGTGTATATTAATGCGACATCCTTTTCGCTATCTCCTAATACAAATCTATCACTTTTAAGTATCTGCTCAGTTAAACCATAGTGATTTAGGCAAATACCCTTCGGAAAACCCGTAGTGCCACTGCTAAATAGTATTAAGGCCGTTTCTTTGCTGTCATTAAGTCTTGCCGGTTTAAAATCCGATTCACCAAAATTTGGCTCTAGATATTCAGAAAACTGCGTATAAGTTTCACTGTGACCAAATACGACCAACTCTGTGTTCACTTTGGATTCCCTTAAGCATTTCTCCATAAAATGTAATGATTCTTCTGCAACGAATAGAATTTTTGGTTGCACTAACTTAAGTAAATGTATCGTGTCCAAATGCGATAAGTTAGGATCAAAATTTGCTGTTTTTGCTCCAATAAATAAGGTTGCGATTAAAGGAACAACATTATTTTTATGGTTATGAGAACAAGTACTGATAATGTCGTCTTTGGTAATTCCTTTCTCTTTTAGTTTTAGTGCCGTTCTTATGCTTCTTTTTAAAACTTCTCCATATGTATCTGATTCACCAGTGTCCACTATATACTGTAAATTAATAACATACATTTAATTTTTAATAAACAAGGTAATAAAATGAAACGAGTATTAAAGAAATATATTATTTAAGAATTGTTTTGGAAAACTTCCATACTGATAAGAAACCTTGAACCTTGCTTGATTATGCTTCTAGGATTTGATTCGTGGGTTATGGTTCATTAATTAACATTTATTCTCTTACAGACGTTTCGGCCGAGGCACATCTGAAGCCAAGCAAACTTCGGATAAGGTCGGGAATGATCATTTGGCTGAGGTGCACACAACAATTTTAGGCAACTGTCTCAAAAAGTAAAATAAAATATGTATTAAATTGTTTCGTACAAATTACTGGAAACATGGACAACATTTTGCAAGAAGCCTACTAGGCTGACAGTTTTAATTCGTTTTCAACTTAATAACGGGAACAAATGAAAACGTCACTAGATAGTTTATTGACAAGCCATGCCATTTTTATCATTAGTAAATAACATAGTTATAAAGTTTTTTATATGTTAATGTCCTGTATTTCAGTTTATTAATTTAGATATACATAATAAAGCTTTGAAACTATTGCTTACTTTTAGTTTTTTTTTAAGCTTAAATTCATTTCAAATATTAATGATAATCAATTAATACATTAGGCCGTAAATAGCGCCCAGAAATAAGATTGACAAATGAGTACAAAGAAATGACACTTTAGAATGCTGTCAGATCTGATAATAGTATATTACAGTACTAGTGAAGAAACTAAGAATTTCATACGCGCGAAAACATTTTTTCACGAGTGCTGTATAGCATTTTGTTTAATCCTGCGATTGAAATGTTAAAAAAAATTTGTAATAACTGCTACTTTGGTTTATGGTTATGCCACAGAAAACCTATACCAGAATGGACTTTCTTCGCCTTCGTGCCAATATTGAATTTTTCTGAGACAGCCATCTTTTTGGTGGTATTATTGTCAACCTTTAAATCTTTTACTGTATTTTGAGTTATTGTTATTGGTATTGTATTTTGAGTTATTGTTATTGTCACTGTGTTTGTAGCGTAGAGTTGGTAGTTTGTTTACTTGATAATTATTCATTATTGTGTTGTGTGTTTTATGATGGGTGAAAAAGGGGGAACTGTGTGTGTTGTTCGCGGCTGCCCAAGCAGAACAACAAATAAAGACATTGCGCTGTTTAGATTCCCAAAGTATGCTGCACGGTTGTTTATAAAATACGATTTTTAAATATGTTATGTAATTTGTTGTTGTTTATAGATGTAATGTATGGATAATAGCTTATACCCGTGAGAATCTAGCTGATAAGGACCCAAATCATTTATACAATAACTTTAGATTGTGTTCACTCCAACAGGTTTTTGGACAGTCATTTCTTTAATTAATTGTATGTGCATAAAACGTTCTAATAAGCCTTTAACTTTGGTGTAAATTTTTGTTGCATCAATAAATATAATTATGTGTCTCTTCTGGTATAGGTCTTCTGTGGTTATGCATGTAGTGCAAATCAGCATAGACGGCAGGTTGAGTTGCTATGGTTCGTGTAAAAATAATCATTTGCAGTTGTCAAGAAAATTATACACCTGACGCGTGGTGAACATGTTTCATAAAATTGTGAAGAAATTATGGGAGCAAATAACGACTTTACTGTGCCAGTAAACATTATAAATGAAGCTAATGCCGTTACGTTTCATATGTTTCCGGAGAAATCTAAAGAACGGTGTTTAAGTGAAACGGAAAAATTACGTCAGTGGATGCGATTAAAAAACGTACAGGTTGTGACGGAGGTGGTTATGGTAGCATATTTTAATGGATTGATAAAAAAGTACGCATCAACTTCCTTGTGGTCTACATACTCGATGTTAAGGTCAACGTTATTTATTTTAGAGAAAGTAGATATTAGCAAGTAAGTTTCATAGTGCTAGTGCTATATTTTTAAAATTATTAGGTGTAACCGCGTGATTAATTTGTAGGTTAAGACCTTTTTTGCGTCTTTGAAGAGCAAGTCTAAAGGGCACCAACCTAAGAAGACGAAGACATTTGACCATAAGGACGTTGAAAAGTTTATAAATGAAGCTCCCGATGAGGTTTTCTTACTTATGAAGTTGGTTATGGGTGCTTGTCGGTTCGATGAACTAGTTAATTTAAAAACAACTGACATTGAAGATAATGGATCTATATTGGTTGTCAATATTTTGAAAACTAAAAATTACAAATCTCGTTCTTTTGTTGTGTATGGTGCTGAAGGAAAGGGTTTTAATGATTTGGAGACCCATCAAAAATATGTAGCGGTGCGCCCTTCACATCTTGGTATAAACACACTGCCCAAGATACCCAAATTGGTGGCTGACTATCTGAAGCTGAAGGATGCCCATTTATATACCAGAGATTGCTTTCGGCGAACGTCAGCCACATTTTTATTATATTTTGAGACTTAAACGACATGGAGGTTGGCGGTCGTCGTCTGTAGCAGAAATTTATGTGGAAGAAAAAAATTCGCGTACAAGTTGAGACAACAGAAGAACTTGCGGGAGCCACTGAGGCAGATCAAGTTTCAGTTGGTGGCATGTTAACTATAAGTCACCTTGTTTTTAATAATTGTGAAGTTAATTTTTATGTAAACACATAAATGTTATGAATTTTATTTTAGTTTGACAATTGGCAATTTGAGAGTAGAGTGGGCGAAAGTATTTTTATTCACTACTTTTGCCCACCCGCTCCCATAGAAACAACTTGTGTGAACAAAACAAAGGGTTTCGAGTAAGTAAGAAACTGCATGTTTCAAGAGCAGAATTAAACAAACGTCATTTTTTGTATCAGTTGCCTAAAAACCTTTTTTCTTGAGAATGTATCACTAATTCACTGTTTTTTTTTTTTTTAATCATTTGTTTTTATATATTTAGCACTGTAGTCTCTTTTTTTTTTTTATACATTTATTTAACGTCGGCCTATTTCCGCTACTGAGGCCTAACACCGACGCCTGTAGACGAGCTACCCCCAACCAGGAATTTTTGCCGAATCTCTTCCCTTAAGAAGAGTAGGGATCTTTTACTTGCCTAACATTTAATAGACAAGGGACCGACGGCTTTACATCCCCTCCGAAGGATGATATATCTCCTATACAACCCTCGCCTAAGGTTGTATAGCTTCCGCGCATACACTGATATATAAGCCGCTGGAAGATGTGTGAGGCGAAAACGCGGTTTCCGTTGGAATGGTCACCAATCCAAGTACTAACTGCGCCTGTCGTTGCTTTACATCGCATACCGAAGTATGTACATAGTAAAGACGCACCTACGCTCGCCCCGTATTGTCTCTTTAATAAGTTAAATTATTATTTTTTTTTTACTATGAAGATTGGTCAATCCAGTGCCATTCTTCGTAATGCTAGTTTAAGTTTTATATAGTTATAATGTACTTAATTGTTTAAATACTGTAGATAAAATCAAAAGTTAATTTCTTAGGTTTACAATAAAACACAAAAAATATAAAATAATATTACAGATAAACTGATCTGAAACTATTTACGGTTCAATAGCAAGGTCGTTACTTCCATGTTAAGGTCATCCGTTCGGTCACCTCGCTGCAACGTAGATTGTAACCAGATAAAAATGGTATGGAATGATATAAATTATGGTGATATATTATTGTTATTATATCATTATTACAACAGTGCCAAATTTACTTGCAGATGTTAATAAGAAATTAGATTTCTTAAGCGAAATAGATTCCACGTCCTTCTTTATCAGGGTCAAGGTTCAACAGATAATTAGAAACTAATTATAGTTTATTAGGTGTTTATTTATTTTGAATTGGAAGAAAGTTGAATAAATCTATACCAAAGTTGTTTCTTTTTGTCGACTCTAATCTTGCATCTGTAAATCATCGCGATTTCGCGTAGGTATTATAATCATGATTTAGGACATTTTTTGCATGTTCACTGAAGTGTTCCTTTATGCGAATTAAATTACAGAGTAACATCGGAGGGCAACATTACCAAATTACATTATATAAACTATAGTTTACAACCCGCCAAAGCTCTAATTGCTTTTTCTCGAATGATAAGTATGCTTGGTTGGATGTACTCCAGTTTATCAAACCATAAACCATCGCACTATGAAGGAAACCACGATAAGCAATAAGTGCCGTATCTAGTCCAACTTTATTTTCTATTTGTCCGATGGCACATACTTCTTTGGACATTTTAGTTGATAGATTTATATATGGATATCAGCTTAAGCTGCTGTCTAATGTGAGCCCTAAAAATTTTGCAGGCTGCGGCATTGATCAGAAAGGCAGCTTTCACTCATTTCAAGCAACATCCATGCCAAAATTAAGAGAAATAATTGTAAATCTAAAAAATACCATAGACTGCGAGGATATGTTACCGACCAAAATAGTGCAAGATGCTTTCAGTGTAATAGAAAATCAGTTTCTTGATGTAATAAACTTATCATTACAGCATGGTGAATTTCCAGACGGGTGGAAGACATCTTGTATCATACCAGTGCCAAAAATCACAAACACAATATTGGGAGAAGAACATAGACCTATAAATACGGTACCAGTGTACGAAAAATTTTTGGAAATTGAGGTTAAAGATCAACTATTGAATTTCTGTGATGAAAACCGTGTTTTAGTGTGCAACCAATCAGGATTCCGAAAACATCATTCTTGTGAGTCTGTAATTTTAAATAATTGTGATGAGTGGTACAAGTCTTTAGAAAACAATCATGTAATATTAGCAGTGTTTTTGGATTTCCGACGTGCATTTGAAACTATAAACAGAGAATTATTACTGTGTAAACTGGAAAAAATTGGTCTTACAGGCGAGGTATTAAATTGGTTTAAATCATATCTTAACTCTAGAACACAAAATGTTAAATTCAGAAATAGTATATCAAAAAAATTGTAAACCATCCATGGCGTTCCACAAGGGACAGTTCTCGGACCAATTCTCTTCAATTTATACATAAACGATATTGTGAAATATGTAAAACATTGTAAAATATCTATGTTTGCGGATGATACTATGATAGATATTGCAGGTGATGACTTACCAACAATGTTTAACTCGATGAATTATGATTTATCAGTAATAAGTAAATGGTTGGGTGATAATAGTTTAAGTTTAAATGTAGGTAAATCTAAATATATGTTAATAGGGAACAAATTCAAATTATCAACGTACAATCTCTCATATCCTAATTTAAGTATCGAAATTATGAGAAACAGACTAGATAAAGTAAAGGAAATCAAGTATCTAGGAGTAATTATTGATGAAAATCTTAATTTCAAAAGTCATTTCAAGTATATAATGAATAAAATGTCAAAAAAAGTTTATTTTTTAAGAAGAATAAGCAACTGCTTAAACATGTCCATAAAAGTTTTACTTTATAAAAGTTTAATTAGTCCACACATTGACTTTTGTTCAACAGTATTATTTAACTTAAACCAAAATGAAATACAAACACTTCAAGTTATACAAAACAAAGCCATGAGAATAATTCTGAAATGTAACAAATATACACCAATAAATATAATGCTTGAAGTACTTCACTTCATGAGTGTTAAACAGCGAATTCTCTTTAGAACACTAGATATGATTTTTAAAATGAAAAACAAATTAACCCCAGATTATTTAAGAAATAAAATTAAATTCGTGAGAGACGTACATACATATAATACGAGAAATGTAAATGACTTTTTTATAGATACTCCACAATCAAACAGATTAGCCAAAACGTTATTTTATAAAGGACTCACTGTATTCAACCAACTTCCTGATAATATAAAACAATGTAATAATTATATAAAATTAAAAAAGAACTAATTGCCCATGTATTCGAAAGTGAGAAAAATTAAAATCGTTTTATATATAAAGCGGGTTTCAACATGTCAAATAAGTATACGTAATTTAATTTAATCAGAAACAATTCATAGGATAATTTACTTTTGAGATACTTTTTTTGAGAACTTATACATAGTATTATTTTTTTTTTTTTTTTAGTTTAGTTTAGTTTAGTTTAGTTTTTTGTATCTTATGCTCTAGAAATGTAAGTTTATAAATAGCTTATTTTTGCTAAATAAAGAGATTATTATTATTATTATTATTTGTTTCGGTAGAAAAAATATTGCATATGCTTTGTTTATGATTAAAGTTAGTTTATTAGTAGCAAACCAGCCAGAAGACTTTGATAAAAGATTAGTTTGCAAATCAGCACCATTGCTGCCAGTATACCCCGCAAATGATCCACAGAAGTAGTGTTATCTGTAAAAGGGGCTGTTAATGCTGAATAAACGTCTGGTAAATCAGACCCAGTACACTACCCTGCGGGACGCCGTATTTCACTGCCAATATGTTGCTGAGTTTTCTTTGTAACACACGCATTGATACCTGTCTGATAATTAGAAAGACGTTAAATCATATACTACGCCCATAAATACCAATTCTTTGGAAACGCAATCAATTGCTTTGCTGAGAGTTAGAAAGAGTACTAATGTTGATTTAAAATTTTTCAAGCCCTCGCTAATAAACTTTCCAAACGACTTTTGAAGTATTTTTATCTTTCCTAAATCCAAATTATTTATACCTAAGAATGTTATATGACTCAAAATAATTAATTATTTTCAGGGCAATAATTTTCTCAAATATTTTGGCTAAAATGAGGAGTAATGCTATTGGCCTACAACGTTATAGGAATTTTCTGCAATAGAACTGAATAATTTTAATCTGAGAATTTAAATAAGGACGTCCAAAAATTATGACGTCGCATTTCAGAAGCAAAATCTCCAAATGTTTTAAAATTTGTACTATTCTATAATAGACTCTAACTAAATGTAAAAAATCCAAGGAACTACTAAATTCAAATAGATGAATGACATGAAGCCAGACGATTTTGAGGTCAGAGTTTACTAACAGAAAATTTTATTTGTTAGACCATTATCGTCTTGGTCTTGTAAGGGCATGACCTTTGTAAACATCTTTTTTGATTTTGTCTTGTTTTACGTTTGCTGTTTCAAGTTTTGGGCATCCACCGACACATCAATCAGATCATCTACCATTGGGTTTCCTCTATTTTCTACTTTCCACAGTTTCGACAGTAAAGACTAGTTTCATCGTGCAATTTTCTTGGGCTCACAAATGATTGAGTTTTATTTCAGTAACTATATCTTTCCCATTGAAATTATTTCTATACGTGTTGATAATAAAATTGTATCTGCGTCTACATACCCCGTTTCTGAGACTGCTCCAAAAATTTTGCAACCTAGTTTTCTTTCGATGATGCGCAATGAGGATTCGCTGGATTTAATCAGATTTCATTGCTCCGATCTATATGTAAGAACGATTATTGTGATACTTTATTTTAGTTGATTGTAACAGACCCTTGCTGAAACGATACTTTGCTAGATTGTTTCAGGTTATTATCCGTCTATTTATTTCCACAGTATTGCTACTTGGGTTGGCCGATGTGCCTAAGTAGACAAATTTCCTGACCATTTTCTTTGCGATAGAAAAATTCTCATCAACATTTCCTGCGCATTCCCTTGCATTAGTCCTTTATGTAATTTAAATATCATTCATATGTGATTTTGTACCTTCACTGCTGATGAGATCTTTGCCATGATCATTTTTATTAGGCATATCAGTTTTTGTGTCCCAAATCATTCGTTGCATAGTACAAGTTTGGTATTATGATGTTGTTATAAGCTTTTTTAAAGTCGATAAAAAGATGGTTAGTTAGTTAGTTAGTTTCACATATTTCTCTCTTATATATGCATTTCTTCTTTCGTCTAAGACCCTTGTATTTGTTTATAGCTTTTTTTTTTGTTCTACGTTGTTGGGCGTTTTGCATATACTCAGTCTTTCTGCTAGTTCTCTGCATCCCTGATCAAACTATTCGTTTTTGCTTTGCTCCCAACCAAATCACCAGATAATTTTACCGTTTTTTTTTTGTAGCTAGTCTACACTTCTGAGGCCGACTGATTGTTGTTTATCATCTGCTGCTATGTTAAACTAAAACTGTCTTCCTGTGCTTTGGTTTTTAAGTATACACGTTGTATTTTGCTTACCTGGCACCTTGACTCTCTTTGATGCTCGAAATTCTTGCTCCCAGCCTTACACTTACCATAATATTGTCGGAGTTCATGTTCATTTCCCTAAAACTTCTAACATCCATTTGGATTTGGGGCATGTCTTTTATCTATTACAATATGGTTCATTTGATTTTCAGTGGCTATATCTGGTAATATCTAGATTGTATATGGATATGCTTATGCTTAAACTACGTGCTCCACATTACCATGTTTTTTTTAGTTCACGCGGAGGCGCACTGTCGATCTTTTAGGTCATAGAATTATTAAGAACATTAGCAACTAAATTTTCATAAATAAGAATCACTAAACATGTTCAAAGCTTCTGATGTTGCTGCAACTTTAAACTGTGAAATGTAACAGGCGTAGATTTCACGAAGCAATGTTGTAAATTATATCTCTTTTTCACAAATTCGTTTGATCTCTAGACAACCTACTCCATCCTGTACTGATGGATTCTTCTACCGATACATCATTTGTTAAACCTAATATAGAAAAAATAGTCATGCCACAGTCATGATTATGAATAAAGCTAAAACTGAATTCTGGGTTTAGCCATCTTCAGGTGGCACCAACACCGTTAATAAAAACACATGGCATGATATTAAAGAATTTTTTTTTTGCTATAAATAAGTTTCTTTAAGGGGCGAGCGTGGGTGCGTCTTTACTATGTACATACTTCGATATGCGATGTAAAGCAACGTAAGGCGCGGTTAGTACTTGGAATGGGTGACCGTTCCAACGAAGACCGCGTCCTCGCCTCACACATCTTCCAGCGGCTTGTATATCAGTGTATGCGCGGAAGCTATACAACCTTAGGCGAGGGTTGTATAGGGGATATACCATCCTTCGGAGGGGATGTAAAGCCGTCGGTCCCTTGTCTATTAAATGTTAGGCAAGTAAAAGATCCCTACTCTTCTTAAGGGAAGAGGTTCGGCAAAATTCCTGGTTGGGGGTAGCTCGTCTACAGGCGTCGGTATTAGGCCTCAGTAGCGGAAATAGGCCGACGTTAAATAAATGTAAAAAAAAAAAAAAAAAGTTTCTTTAAGATACACTGTGTATCTGATTTGCTTTTATCATATTTTTTACTCGGCATAACCGTATTTTGTTACTTTTTTAAGTATGTCCATCATTATATAATTTTCATAGATTTTTTCTATAAAAAAAAATAATTGAATACAAAATGTGTTCGTTATTATGAACCAAGCAAATATAAAAATTACCTGTAAAACCTTGGTACTGTATTTTTTCATATTCTCATAGAACATAAGTCCCAAGTCATGTTCGCTTGTATCATAGCTATTTGTTTGGGGTTGTTTAGGTACATGATCAGCCCTATAGGGAGAATCTAGAACATAAGAAAGAAAATATATAAGTATAGTAATTAAACCAATTGTTTACGTTTTCACCAGTTATTGGCATGGCACTGTAAAGGTCAGTTTATGTTACACGAAAAGAAACTGTCACCGTCGTGTTAAGTATCGTCAAAATTACGTGAATTTTCAATGTATAATCTCTCTGCCAGTGTTTTTATCAAAGTTACCGCCATACAGTGGGAAATTTCTACGTGGACATAATTCTACAAATTTGTAAATGAACAGAAAATGTAAAGTAAATGTAATAAAATAAACGCAATCTCCTAAGGGAGAAAAATCTGAAGAAAAAATACAAAATATCGATTCTCTTCATATGTATGCGTAATATTTTTTTATATATAACTGATTTTTTAAAGCCTTTTCAAAAAATTAGATCAGAATATGTCAATAATTAATTAACAATAAAAAAATTGAGTTTTATCAAAGAAAGTGAAATTATTCGAAAAAACTGGCGAAAAAATAAAAGAAATCGATTTTCTCCACTTTTTTCAAGTTTAAGATTTCTTCTTGTTCACCACCATAAAGTGCATAAGAAAACTTACATTTAAAAAAAAAAGAACCTCATATGATACGATGCACAAAAGTAATTGGCCAATCAATTTTAAAATTGAAGTCAATTTTTGAGACTTGTATTAGATATTTTGAATTGAACTTTTAGCCAGTTATTGTTAACATTACAAAGTAAAATTTCTGAAAATTTCATCAAATTTCACTTAAAACATCCGAAGTTATAACCAAAAAACCAAAATATAGCAGTTTTTTCAGTTATTATTTTTTTGAGGTTATGAATGCAGATAGAAATTTCATATTGTAACCGCTGATAGCCTATATTATAACGAACAGTCTCAATTTTTTTCGCTTTTCTTGGACCTACACATACCGAGATATACTCATCTATATTTAGAAACAACGGCCAAAATGGTAGATTTTTCACAAAATGGCCGATAACTTGCGCAGCGGCGGCTGCTACAGATAGAGAATATCTATTTCGTATAGTATTCCATGTAACTAACATGTTTAAAAAAATTACACTGGAAACAATTTCTTTTTCACTAAAATTTGATGATTGTCTAACTCCACTATAACAAATATTTTAGAATAATAAAACGCAAATTTGTCGAACCAGTAAATGTGAACTGTCAAATATTAAAATTTTCAGCATTGTCTACTTGATGACAAAGCAGCTTATGTTATAAAATCATCTCTTAAGTTTTAGTAAATTCGGAATCGGAGAATTCTTAACAGATGTCTGTTTACAGATGAGGCACAATTTACAAGAGATGGTGTTTATAATTTAAGAAATTCACATGTTTTTATTTGCTGTTAATATGTATGTATTTGGTGCGGTGTTTTCAACAATCATTTGATTCAACCACATATCATCCCTGATAGATTATGAGGTGAACTACCTTGTTTTTAAAATTATTTTAATTATTTTACAATAGTTCATTTACCTAGTCTAGAAGTGTAAGAATTGTCACTGTTGTTAAATTTTTTTGTTAGTTAAACCCTGAAATAAATATTCAAATTCCAACTGTCTCGACCATTTTAATGAAATTGGATTTACCGCAAGTAAGCAAGGTTGATGAATGAAATGCGCAAACAAATTAGTGAGGTACTCTATTCAATTTTTCCCGCCCTTTTCGAATATCGAAACAGATTTACAAAATTTTGTTATACAGGGTAAGGGTAGCGTGTTGATTTTGACATTCAACATATCAGTTTTTTATTAAGCCGGACCTGGATTTCTATTTTGGTTTATTATGAAGTTCTATCAAGTAAAATGAGTGAAACATATATTCTAAGTATGAACCGATTATACAGGGTAGGTCAATATTTATACCCAAAGAGAGATTTAGTAAAAATCAATAAAACATCCTGTGTCTTAGTAAGGAAGAACGCTGGACCGTCTATCCACAAGTGACGTATGTATCTTTAACTTTGAAACACCCTGCATAATTCGCATTATTTTTGCTGCTATATCTTTGATGACATGATATTATATGTTTAAGAAATTCTAAGAATTGTTTATTTATTTATTTATTTATTTATTTTATTTATTTATTTATATAATTCATCCAACGGGTGAAACCCAATTACAGGACAAATAACAACAGATTTAAATAAAATATCGATAAATAGAACAATATGGTGTAAGTAAAAGGTACACAAATGACACAAATATAAAATGTAACAACTACAATCAAAATATATACTCTAGTAAAATAAATATATATATATATATATATATATATATATATATATATATATATATATATATATATATATATATATATATATATATATATATATATATATATCACAAGTGTAACACAGAAATATAGACAAGAGCGTGTTTAAATGGGGTTTTAGTAAATGTTCTTTATGTCAGCAATATTACAGTTAAATATATCCAGGCTAGCCTCAATACTATTATAATTTAAACACATTTGATGTAGGGGAGATGATTCTAATATATTAGTGCGTGGAGTAGGAAGCATGAGTACATTATTTGTTCGAGAATTTAATCTCGGAATTCGATACCTAAGAAGTGAGGTGAGGCAGGTGCAGCTAATTTTATTATTGATAATTTTGTGTAAGAACATTATTGAATGCATTACACGTCTCCTTATTAAGCTACTCATACTAAATTTATTTAAAAAAAATTCTTGTTGTGTCCCTCTCATTGGATATGTGCCCTCCAGAATAAAAGTTGTGGACTTAAAAAATCTTCGTTGTACTTTTTCCAAGGACGCTATGTGAATGTTGTAACTAGGACTCCAAACAATGGACGCATATTCCAGTTTGGATCTGACAAATGTAACAAATAACATACGTAGAGTAGATAATTCAGTAAAATCTTTGCTGTTTCTCAAAACAAAACCTAAATTTCTAAATGCACTACTGGTGCTTTCCTCGATATGTTTAGAAAAAGTTAATATAGTATCAAAAACAACGCCAAGATCTTTTATAAACTCAGGTCTATTTAGAGTACAGTCGTTTAATTTATAGTTAAATGAAATTTTATTTACTTTACGTGTGAAAGACATGACATTACATTTAGCAGCATTAAGAGGAAGACGGTTATTAATGCACCAGGTATTAAGAAGATCCAGGTTACGCTGAACCCTCAGGCAGTCATAGTCGGAATTTATAGGAAAGTATATTTTTAGGTCATCAGCATAAAGCAAATAGTGAACATCCAAGCCATCAACAATGTCATTGATAAACAGTACAAAAAGCAATGGTCCAAGTACCGAGCCCTGTGGTACTCCAGATGATTGGCTGTAATGATCAGACCGATAACCACGATACTGAACATTTTGAGACCGATAGGACAAATAAGACATAAATAAATTTAGTAGCGAAGTACTGATTCCAAAGCTTTCTAATTTAGTCAATAAAATGCCATGGTCTAGTCTGTCGAATGCTTTAGAGAAGTCGGTATAAATTACATCAACCTGACCCTTACGATCTATGACTTCAGAAATAAATTGGGTGATACATACCAGGTTTGTAACAGTTGACCGACCGCCCATAAAGCCATGTTGTTCTTCAATTGTTGAACTTTTAGTATGGAAAGATACGTAATCATGCAATAAGAATTCAAAAATTTTAGAAAAATTGCATAAAATTGCGATGGGACGATGGTTCTCTATTTCATTTTTACTGCCCTTTTTAAACACTGGACAAATTCTGGATAGTTTCCACTTATCAGGGAATGTTTCTGTGCTTAAGATTAAATTAAATATAATACAGAGATGTTTGTAAAAAACATTAGCGCAATCTCTTATAATAAACGCGGGTATTTCATCAGGTCCTGTAGTCATGTTTGCCTTGAGTTTTTTAATTGAGTTTAGGACTTCGCTCTCAGTGAATATTCGAATACGCATAACATTGTTATTATATACACTGTCACCAGGCAAATAGTCACTAGAATTAATATACGCATTAGAGAAAAAATCAGCAAAGGAGTTAACTATATCTTGGGGGCTTTCAAGAGTGGCATTGTTGTAGTTCATAGTACTAGGAATAGATGTGGCATTATTTTTTGAATTAATATAACCCCAGAACTTATTTGGGTTAGATTTTATGGCATTCTCGGCATCCCGTATGTATGCAGCATAAGCATCTTTTATAGTCATTTTTAGCAAAGCTCTTAATTCATTGAATATTATTAGATCATCCTGGTTTTTAGTCCTTCTGTATGTATTACGTGCCCTGTTCTTCTGTTTAAGCAGTCTAATTGTATTGGAATTAAACCAGGGGGGATACTGTTTGTGTGATGGTGTTTTTTTAGGGACGTGTTTCTTAAAAACAGAATATATTTTGTCATAAAATTCAAACACAGCTTCGTTTACTGCCAGATTAGAAATAAAACTCCAGTCAACTAGAGCTAGCTCATTGTAGAGTGCGGGGTAATTAGCTTTTTTAAAATTAAACGACTCATGACTAAATAGTGGAAACTTATTAGCCGTAAGATTTTGTACACACACATTAATACAAAGAGCAGGATGATGAAGATCTTCCGCTAACAAAACTGAAGTTGATTTTTGGACGTTACAAGACATATTACTTAAAATGAGATCTAATAGTCTGTTATTAGCGTTGAGTATATTATTTTGTTGCTTTAGATTAAAAAAGTTCATAAAATGCAGCAGGGAATTGTATTTCCGACTGGGAGTTTTTGAGAAATATTCAGGGATGTTAAAGTCGCCAATAATGAGAATGTCGGATCCATACAGGTCATATAGTGATTCAATATTATCAAATAAACACTCATAATCCTCACAGGTAGCGTCAGTGGGAATATATAAAACAAAAAACAGAAAATAGTGATTACATGTTTTAATTCTTACACCCAGTATATCGATGCTCTTGAGATTATTAAAACCTGGACATAGGGAACGAACGTCAAGTAAATAAGCATTGTATTTAATTTTAAGTGCGAGTAATACTCCACCTCCTCGCGTTTTATTACAAGCTTGAAAATCCCTATCAGCGCGAAATACATCATATACATTTATATCAAACAGTTCGGCATTTGACAATCCCGCATGAGCCCATGTCTCGGTGAGAGCAATACAGTCACACTGGTCAACGAGTGAATTAGTAAATAACTCATTAGTTTTTGTCCCTAGTCCACGAACATTCTGATAATAGAACGACATAAAATAAGAGTTCTTAGCCATTGCTTTTTCAGTGTTTATAAATGTTTTTGTGGTTAGCGCATAGTCGGAACTTAAAGGAGCTGATTGCTACCGAATACCTAAAATATTATTCCTGAACTTTGTAAGATTTTGTTGGAAGACAAAGCAATTTTTATCCCATGCTGCATGATTAGTATTAACTATTGAGTCTTTATTACCCTTATTGAAGGTTAGGCAGTTGATACAACAAAGATCTTGTGATTTACACTCTGAGTTGTTATGTTTTTGAGAACAACGCGGACAGATCACATGCTGGAAGGCACATTTATTTAACAGATGGCGAAAACCATTACATTTAAAACAGCGTCTCATTTCAATAGCATCAAAAACATTACAATAATCATAGCCAACGAATAATTTACCCTGCTCTAATATATTACCATATGTAGTCTTATCTACTTGAAGGATAGCCTGAAATATTTTGTTGTTTTTTTTTATATGTGACACAGATATAACCTTACACTCACTGTTAGGCACAATAACATTTTTATTCTGTGATGTTAGAAAATTATGGACAGTTTCAGCATCTAATTCTTCCGTGATTCCGACTACACGCACACGCGGGTGTAGAGTCGCCAACTCCTCAACAACATATTTATCAGAGAGTCTTTCAGCAGCTAATTCTTTGAATTTTTGTGAGTCAGTAATATCACAAGAAACAACTAGGCCTCCATCTTTAGCAGTTCGAACCTTACTTAGACTTATACTGGAGCTTACCGGGTTGATGTTTTGAAGCATGTCCGATTTGGTAGTAGAAACAGTTTGCTTATGCATTGGTTTAATAAAGAATGTTTGATTAGCAGCAGCAGTAGCATAAGATTTTTTGTTAACAGAATTACAAACAGATGTCGAAATGTTGTCTATTTTTGGCTTAAGTTCATCAATTTTGGGAGTAACCAGTTTATCGATATTGTGGTGGATGACTTTCTGGACCTCGGTCTTGATTAAGTTAGTAACTTCGAGCTTAATGTTATCAATCATAGAAGTAAACCCAGCAAGTGCTGCATCTATGTGACCCTGGACCTGGGAACTAATATTGGTGACTGTTTCATTAAGAGCAGTAAGATTCTCGGAATAAGCAGAAACTTCAGTTTTTTCAAGAATTTCACATGTACGCCTGCATTTATCACACAGGTAGAATAAACGTTTGCTTTTTGAAAAAAAATATTAAAAATTACGTTATTTTTTTGAATCTGATCTATGCATTTGTTCGATTCACGAAAAACATATATTGTAGGTTACTATCTAAAGTTGTAATGAAAGAAATGATAGGTCCTCAGAGAATCTATAGCATTGAAAAATTTGAAACCGTGAAATTATTTTTACAACGTTATTATTATTACATTTGAAGCTTGATTTTTCTAAATCATGAAAGCCATTATTGCCCCCTGGAAGGATTGGAAAAGCATCAGGGGGCAGTTAGGAATAATTACTGAACCTTATTTGAGATGTACTTCTCATCGTTCAGTCCTAGGTCTATTCGTAACAAAGTATCTCAAGAGGTCCCGGGTTCGAATCCTGGCTAGAGTATGGATACTTGGTGGCGTTTTTTAATGTATTGCAGAGTTGGTAGCAGTAGACTAGACGAGGTTGTTTGAGAGACAATACGGCTAGTCACCGCACCACTTCTGAGTTCGAGTCTCAGCTGAGGCAGATAGAAATATTATAGCGATTGGTCGTTGTATAATTGTCTATGTATATGTGTCCTGGTTGAGTGATGCACTAGTTAATACTAAGCTCCGCGGATGTTATTAAAAAATATATAACTATAATTTTCTTTTCCTTAATGATGATATTTTGTATAACCGTTAATTGAATAAAATAATTGGATAACAATAAGCAGTTCATTATTTCGAATTACTACTCTTTTCGAATTTCAAAATAGCTATAGGATTTATAAGTCTTGAAACTTACTGATCTATTAATGCGTGTAATTAAACAGAAACAGAGAAAACTTCAAATATAGACAACAGCGGTTAATACGAACGGGCTAGCTTTCAAAAATCAAAATTTTTCGAAATCAAAATTTTTAAAACCACAGTTTAGGCTAGCCTATGCGCAGCCCGGCGTTTTCACACCTCGCGGAAGGCTCCTCGTTTATGCTGAGGTGTCTGCGTCAGTACCAAAATTTAAAAAAAAAAGTGTTTAGTACAAAAGTTTCTTAACAGTGTGTAGTTTGTAAGTTTAGTTAAGTCTATTTTTTAGATATGTCCCATTTTATGACCTAATTTTATCCATCTGCGATGGAAGGTGTTTAGGTTTAAGCTGTTTTTTTAATTGCCTTTAGCTGAACCAGGCCCATTCCGCCCGACATTGCAATCCGCCATCACGAGCAACGTGTTGGTTGCACGGTCGGTCCCGGGGTGGGTTCTGGGGAGGCAGGTGTAAATTTTAATTTTTAATAAAGTTGTATTGATTGATTGATTGGTTAATACGAACGACTGCTATCCACTCAATTTTTCTAAACACTCTTTTCGAATAAATTATTAAATCCATAAGGCATAAGTAGAACATATTTGTTGTACTCACTATTTCTATTACGAAGAACTTTTAAAACAATTATTTTAAAGTTAGCTTGAAAATGTATCAAAATTTAGAAGACATATTAAGAATTTTTGTAAATAGAAGAACTGTAAAATTTATGTGTGTCTAAAATATTGAAAGTATTATTAAGTGCATAAATATAGATATTGTAAAGTCTGTGTATAATTATAGTTATATACAGAAACATTAAAAACAAATTTCTTTGCACAAAACTATTCAAGTTAACACTTATGTTAAAAATAGTTATTTACCTATAGTTAAACTCATTTTGTCCCCAGATTACACTAGCGTTAACTCTGTGAATGACTGATTGATATATGCAGAACGATTTAATTTATAGTGTTTCAACACTAACAGACTTCAGAATGATATTGCAGTTTTTTCTCCCTCTTGCAAAACTGATTAGTCTACCCAGATGACTGGCTGAATATGAGCAGCTTAAAACTTAAAAATATTTACAGTAGATTAAAGTGAAATAAGAAAATAAGAATTGTAAATAATAATAATGAATATATTATATATTCTGAAATCGCATTATGTTCTAGTTACATTTATTTATACTAAAAGTAAACAAATATAAAATATAACTACTGGGTGAGCAAAAGCTTTGATTTCACGTGAATTCCTGTCCTGGTAGCTTTCAAAAAAAATTTAAATTCTTCTTACTTATGATTGTTATTTCTGGCATATTACAAACGTGGAAAACAAAAATATTTGGCCCTTGCAAAATCAAGTTTAAAAAATACATACACACATGATGTACAATGTACATATTCAGATCCTTTTATTTGAGTTTTCTACCACATGTATTATCCTCTTCAAAAACAAATCACCGAGTCTGCAAAATAATAGAATTATTAAAAAAAGCCTCTGCACCTGTAACGTTTACGTCAAAGGAACAGTCAGGGGTTGTTTATAAATAATATAAATCGGAATAAACACAGAAATAATGTACTTTGCTAATGTTTCGGAAAGTAGTCTCTTTCCGTTTTCAAAGCTTTTTTTCAAAGAACTCTTATTTGTTGTGTATGATAAATAAACAGCTTTAAGATTGTGTTTGTTATGTCCATAGATACTTACTACTTACACAGACCTGATGATATTTTCTTTTAGATAATGTTGAGTTTGTTGAGTTCTTCAACTTAAGATTATGGAGATTATTAAATCATATTGATTTGTGTTAAACACCGAGAATCTTCCCGGATCCCGCGTAGGGTCTTTCTCTTACACTGAAAAAATAACCATATATGTTGAACAAAGTCCTCAGGTTACTTTTCAGAGGACCAGTAGCTCTTTTTCTGTATAATCTTGACAACAACTAAAATCATGAAAAAGTGGAAATAAGTAAAAGCACTAGAGGTGGTGTGTCCCCAACGAATTTATTTCTAAATGCGGTAAAGGACATTATCGATATTATCAAAAGGTGAGCATTTCCTGTTTTAAGGAAAAGTGACAATCGATTTTAATTTAATAAAATGATGTTTCATTTGAAATTTACATATAGGTAAAATAGTAATGATGGTAGAACCACGAACAGTGCAGCTACAGTGGAATCAATTTTAATACATACCAGAAATTCCAGAGCAAAATTAGCGATATTAAAACAAACAATTTACGCTGTGAAAAATTTCAAGAGTTTGTAATATTTAAAGAATATTTTACAATGAAAAATTAAAACCATCAAAAAGAGCAATAAAGGGCAATGACAAGGGCCACAGTCAAAGAAAATGAAACGAGTATCATGAAAGGAGAGCATCTATTGTTGAAAAAGTAAATATTCTTGAGATGACTGCCTCTGCTATGGAAATAATTGCAGATAAATTATCTTAATAGTTGTATTTATAAATTAGTTTTTTATCTAGTATTGTATAATTATATTGCTCAATGAAGCATATTGTTTATCATTTGTTTTTTGAATAATCATAATTTTAGAATAAACATTTTCACCAAAAATATAAAATACAAAAATCTGAAAACATTGTATTGCAATAGATCATTCTGGTATTTTTTTTTATACATTTATTTAACGTCGGCCTATTTCCGCTACTGAGGCCTAACACCGACGCCTGTAGACGAGCTACCCCCAACCAGGAATTTTGCCGAGCCTCTTCCCTTAAGAAGAGTAGGGATCTTTTACTTGCCTAACATGTAATAGACAAGGGACCGACGGCTTTACATCCCCTCCGTAGGATGGTATATCTCCTATACAACCTTCGCCTAAGGTTGTATAGCTTCTGCGCATACACTGATATACAAGCCGCTGGAAGATGTGTGAGGCGAGAAAACCGGTTTCCGTTGGAATGGCCACCATCCAAGTACTAACTGCGCCTGTCGTTGCTTTACGTCGCATACCGAAGTATGTACATAGTAAAGACGCACCTACGGTCGCCCCTTTCTGGTATTAATTCACTCATTATTGTCATACTCCAAAATCTTTTTCCGTGTCTTCATCCTGATTGATCAGGTTCTAGAATATACGTAGTAAAACATCCCGTATATACCCCATATATAAATTTAGTTTTTTCCTATTTATTTCAAAATTCAAGTAATTATTGCAGTTAATTCATTTCATTTTTACATTTATTTAGTCATTTAATATTGGACACAATAAAGTTACCAGAATACATTTTAAAATTATATTTTTAAAGCAAAGTTAAACGCTACAATTTTGAGACGGAATTTACATAAAATCTAGTCGAGTCACAGGGTTTGTTTATCGTATATTAATATAAGTGCCAAGTACTTCGTTTATTCCCAGAGTATGGAATCGCCTACACGTGTCTAGCTTAACCATAGAGAAAGATAGAAAGTGGAGCGTCACTCTAAAGTACTGCACACCGCCAATATCCATTGGCTTGATGACGGTCTCGATAACTAGGGCCGAGTAGGACTACTACTCTTTGCTCCTAGATTATCTCTGTAGACCTGGACCGGCCTTCGTGATAGGTGGGCCCGCTTACTTCTACCAGACCCAGCCCGCAAATGCGAGATGTGTCGTGGTATTTTCTGCGGACCTCCCCTGGTCCTGGCTCTTCAACCTCGCTGGCAGAGGTCTCTTCTGGCGCTCTTCTTGTCTTGATATTTTCTTTCTTCGCCAGCTTGTCACCCCCGTGGGTAGTCATCGGTCTAGTTGGGTTTTAGGAAGTTTTGGCTGGGATTGACTGCCGGTACGTAGGACACAGTAAAGGTGTGTCCTACCCCGGATCATCGGAAAGGTAAGGATATGAGCTGTGTAGCTCGGGAGTGTGGAGACCCTAAGTGCTTTTTTAGCACTTTCGGACTCCACGGAGCAGGTAGGACAACGGGCGTTGGACGGTATGTTGTCCGACGCCCGCAAGGAGGTTGGGTTTGGGTAGAAAAACGTCATGTCTCTGGTAGTGGTGGTCTGTCCTGGGGTATCTGAAACAGATCGGTTAGCGGGAAATATAAGTTATACTCACCCGTTGTCCAGAAGCTGTACCCTCGGCCGTTTGTGCCTCGGGGCGTCGGCAGGGTCGTAATCAGTGGCCTGTCTGATTAGCGGGTTCCCGTGCTCCTCTGCTTGGGCGTACAGCTTCTTCGCTCGTTCCCGGATGACTTCAGTGACCGTGGTGTACTCCAGGTCTCTGACGATGTCTGCGTTTCTCACGTACCATGGTGCGTCGACCGCCGTCCTGAGGGCGATGTTTTCCACTGCCTGGATTTTCTTCATGTAGGACTTTGCCTGGTAACCCCACGCTACCGAGGCGTACGTCAGCTGCGGCCTGATGAGGGTTTTGATAAGCGTGAGCTTATTCCTCAGGTTGAGACGGCTACCGTTTCCCATCATCGGGTAGATGAGGGCTCTTGTGCGCCGCGCCTTGGCTGTAATAGCGTCCGTGTTCTGTCTCCACGTTAGGCTTTTGTCCATGACCACACCAAGGTATTTGACGGTGTCGTGCCATTGGATGTCCTCGCCGTTCATGGAGACGTGTCCTGTGGGAATTTCTTTCCGCACTCGTCTGAAGAGTATGGCTTGGCTTTTGTCGGCGTTGACGGCGACTTTCCACTTCGTGCACCATTCTTCCAGGAGTATGGCCATTTCCTGGAGTTTTCTGGTTGCGTCCCTGGCTTTCCAGGATCTGGCAATTATTGCTGTGTCGTCTGCATACAGGGCCAGGGCTGTGTGGTCGGTCCTGGGGAGGTCTGAGGTGTAGATAGCGAACAGGTGCGGTGACAGCACCGAACCTTGCGGGACTCCCGCCTCCACGGTCCTGTAAGTGGAGAGTTGGTCCGAGATTTTGACCCTTAGCTGTCTGCGGTGCAGGTAGGACCTCACTAGTTTGACGAGTTCGATGGAGTAACCCATACTCATCATTTTAGCTAGGAGGCCGTCGTGCCAGACCCTGTCGAACGCTTTGGCAACATCTAGGAACAGCGCCGCGGTGACTTGCCGCTGGTTGAACCCCTTAGTAATCTCCTCGGTGAGGCGAAGTACTTGGAGTTCGGTGGAATGTCCTGTTCGGTACGCGAACTGTTCATCCGGGATGATATTCAGCTCTTCTGTCTTTTCTCTGAGCCTCTTCAAGATGACCCGTTCTGCAACCTTGCTCATGGCTGGGAGGAGGCTGATGGGCCTGTAAGAACACGGGAAAATTAGTTCTTTCCCTGGTTTAGGGATCATAATGACGTCGGCCTTTTTCCACCTGGCTGGAAAATGCCGTAACCTTAACATCGCGTTTACGATGTTGACTAGCGCCGCTACTCCTTTCCTGGGTAGCTTTTTGAGAGCGATGTTTCCTATCTTGTCACATCCCGGAGCCTTTCTCGGCTTTAGGCTCCTAAGGATTTCCTTGACTTCCTCGGGGGTAGTCGGGCGGATGTGGTCGTCATCAGGCAGGCGGTGGATCCTACGTACTCTGCGCTCGACATCGTCCACCCAGTCCTCGTCCTCGTCATCGAGCTCGTTCTCTCTACACTGCAGTTCTAAGCTGTCGGCAAACGCCTCGGCTTTTTCCTGGTTAGTGTAGACGATCCTCCCTCGCTCTCCGTGAATCGGGGGTATAGGTTTCCTCCGGTTTCGCAGGGCACGTTGGGTATTCCACATACTTCTGTCCTGTGGATCGAGTGACTCAAGGTGGCGTTGCCACCCCTCCTGACGGTGTTCTTGGAGGGCGGCTTTCACTCTTCGGCTGAGGACGTTATACTCCCTTCTGTCGGCGGGGAGTCTCGTCCTCTGAGCCCGTCTCTTGGCGCTTCTTCTATCCCTTATCAGCTGCCTGGTGACCTCTGGTAGGTTCGCCATCGGTGCTGGGTGTCTTCTTACTTCTGTTTCTGTCGTGCTGGCCCTTATTGCTCCCAGGATCTGCTCCTCTAGGGTAATGACGGCCCTCTCAACGTCCCCCACGGTATCTAGCCTGGGAATTTGTGCAATGTACTGCTGCAGGTGCAGCCGGTACGATTCCCAGTCCGTTCGTCGCTTCGTGAAGGTAGCGTTGTCGTCACCCGCCTGTCCTCCTAGAGTTAGGAAGATCGGGTTGTGCTCGGTAGATCCCTCCGTTCTGGTGGAGATCTCCGCTTCGAGGGTCATCTCCTTTAGGATGGCTATGTCCAGTACGTCTGGCCTGTTTCTACCGTTGTCAAAGGTGGGCTGGACTGGTCCTACCACCAGCAGTTCGCCGGCGTGCTGTCCCAGGAACCGCAGCAGTTCTCGTCCTCGAGTGTTGGTTACGCCGCTGTTCCATTGCTGGGATTTGGCGTTAAAATCGCCAATTGCGACGACCTGTGTCCTAGCGGGTAGAATTGCGTCCAGATCCCCCTCGGTTAGCGTGCTGTGGGGTGGCTGGTAACATGAAACCACTTGGACGTCGCCGTTTCGTGCTGTGGACACTACTACGGCGGTGGCATTCATATTTTCTAGCTCAGGTAGTACCGTCGGATGGTGGGCTATGGTCTTTTTAACGAGTAGAGCCACTCCTCTTGCGGGTCGCCGAGGTATGTTTACCCAGTCCATCCTGTACGTGTGGTATCCTGGGAAGTTGATCTCCTTGGCAGGGGTCATCTTGGTTTCCTGCAGTGCCATGACGTCTATATCGTACCTGGTCAGGAGCTCTTCGACTTCAAGTCTCCTTTGTTGCAGGCCGTTTACATTCCAGGCCGCCATCTGCAGGAATTCCGGTTTAATCTGTAAAGGCATTACGGATTAGTAAAGTTTGGCATTTGAGCAAAAAATGCACTCATCGCTGAGCACATTTGTTGCATCTGTGCTAGCACCGCTGTGAGGTTTTTGGCCTCTGGCGATGCTTGTTGTTTTGAGACAGGGACAGTGTTCTGTCCTGCCTTGCTCTGGGCTACTTTTGCGTAGCTAGTGCCTGGCGCTACGCCGCCCTTCTTTGTTGAGGTCGTCGTCGGCCTCTGTACCGGCCTTTGAGTGGCGCTGGCTGATTGCTTGGGGTATTTTGGACACCCCTTGTAGCTGGCCGGGTGGGCCCCTTGGCAGTTCGCACACTTGGCCGGTTCGTCTGCCTTCTTCTTGCAGTCAGTCGTCCGGTGTGCCTCGCCGCACTTCACGCATTTCGGCTGCGCGGTACACCTGGATTGTCCGTGGCCGAAACGCTGGCAGCGGTGGCATTGGGATGCCGCTACCTTGGCTCTCTGTCCTTACGACTAGAGAGCAGCACCTCGTGACTTGGAGTATCTTGTCCTGGTCCTGTGGGACTAGGACAAGTACGAGTGGCACCTCCTGTTTCGTCCGTCTGGACGTCATCCGTTGCACTGCGGTAGGTGCGAAACCCTGGTCTTGGAGGTCTTCTGCCACCTCTGTACAAGTAACGCCGCTCGGGATCCCCCTGATGACTACACGTAGCAGCCGTTCCTCTGGCAGGGTGTACGTGTGGTACTCCCTTTTCTCGTTTGCGAACATCCTAGTCATCTTGCGATAATCTTCGGATGTCGCGGGCTCGATGGAGATTCCCTCCGCGGTAACTTTAGCCTTGCTAAAGTTAATGCCGGTTTCGGTTAGACGACGGCTCACCGTTGTCCATGTCTCCTTGTTCCTCAGCACTACCGGCGGTATGCGCTGGCTTCTTGTTTTTGTTTGAGGAGCCTCAGTCTCCTCTGTCCTGGCGTTTTGTCTGGGGACGTTAGCCTCCTGCTGGGGAGCTCTAGATCCCGATCTGCTTCGTCTGGATGGCTCTGGGGGGCACTTGAGGGGCTCTTCAACCACCTTCTTTGCCGCCTTAGGGGCCTCTTCGTCGGAGTCCGTATTAGTGGCGGGTGGGTTTTTCCGCTTCCGCGTTTGCGATTCTCCTCGAATCGCACGCAGAAGTTCTTCGTGCTGGGACTTTTGCTCCCTCTGCATTAGCTCCAACCTCTCGGTGAGCTCCTCTATTTTCTTTCTGAGGGTTTCGTTTTCCTCTGTGAGACGTTTTATCGTCTCTTTATCGTCCCTTCTGTCATCCCTTGGGGTTGGGGTATCCCCTCGGGAGCTACCGCACTGGGACGTTTCGTCTTCACTGTAATCCATGCTACCGTCCTCCACGGTAACGTCGCTGTGGGTGTCCTGCAAGGGAATACCTATAATATTATTGGGAAAAGTTATGGTTAGTAACAGTAAAAATGGTGTCTCCAAGTGAGGGAGACTTTATTTATGCCACTTCACTGTGCACTTTCTTGGTTCGGTACGTCTGCACTCGGTCACCTCTCGATGCACACTGTCACTGTCTGTGGGGCTTCCACTTCGCTGTGCTCTCTGATGGCTCGGCACACGTCCGCACGCTTTCACCTCTCGATGCACACTGATAAAGTACTGCACAGTGTCGAATATTATAATAGCGTTAAAATAAACATATTCCCACAAGAAACAAGCGGAGATGCATAATCCGGGTAGAAGGGCAACATCAGGAACCATATAAAAGAAGACCAGCTCGGTTATAGAAGGAGATGTCTCTTCTATCACTCCCGAGTTACATCGCCGAATGCTATCATTCGCTGTGCTCCTGAGTAATTGCATTTCAATATACTTAAGTTCGCTGTTCTTATGGTATTATTGTGTGGATATTTTACCTAAGTCACATCGCTGACCTTCTGGGCTAGCTGTTCTTATGGTAGTATTGAGATTAATTATCGAAACTACAAGTCAAACGATCCAAGAAAATCCACATTTAATTTTGCTATGCATCTCGCAGATATTCACTGGTTTAACGTACTTTTTATGAAGTGAAGTGCTCTACGATGCTCAACGAGTACGTTAAACATGAAGAAGCTGGGGAAGAACATTCACGGGCGACATAACGCTATACAGGGCGCACGGGAATTCTGCAGGCACAAATTTCTAAAAGGTGATTACTTTCTTATTTCGAGACTCTACTTTATTATTTGCAATTGTATTCATATTCTGGTTACGGGGTGTTTAAAAAAGGTTTAATTGACGCATTTGTGGTACTAAAAGAATTTTAGATTTTTTTTTAAATATTGGCTTTGATTCTTTGATTTTCAACAAGAAAATATAATATTATATTACCAGTTATTCAGTTATGATTTCATTCACGATTTTAATTCACAAAATTTCACTTTCTAAATATCTTACTAGGGAAATTTGTGTTTGCAAAGTAACAAGTTTATATTCAAGAACCATATATTTCAAGCTATGCAATAACAAGGTACTTTATCACAGACTAGCCAAACTTCATGTCTATCATTATTCTGCAATTTTTATAAAACAAATAGTGGAATTTCGTTTCCACCACATCTCATGTAAGGTTTTTCAAGAATGCTTTATATCTAAAGTACACTAGGAATATTTTCCTACTGTAACCACAAGGTTGTCTAATTGTTGAACATTTACCTACAATAAAATATTATAGTTATATGAATTCGGCGTACTTTGAGTTCACAAAGGTTTGAAACATTGACTACGGTCAATTGGCTGGTTCTGTTCTCCAATTGGGTTCAGTTACAGCGAGGGATATGTC
Organism: Leptura quadrifasciata; assembly: GCA_963675555.1. Lineage (NCBI taxonomy): Eukaryota > Metazoa > Arthropoda > Insecta > Coleoptera > Cerambycidae > Leptura > Leptura quadrifasciata. The sequence continues at coordinate 21,365,547 of OY776673.1, forward strand.
AATATTTCAGGCAGTTGTCTGGTCACTTGTTTCGATTGAAGGGTGATGCAACCGCACTTTCTTACCTTCGCGGATTCGCGGCTTCGTATGTTTGACAATCATAGGCAATCTTCTGGTTGCCTTTCTATTTAATTATTATAGGGAGACTTCCCCAGCAGCATTCTAAAGGATTTTATGTGAGTGTAAATTCTCACCTTTGCAAGATT